>OZ010796.1:400985695-401707602 GCA_963932465.1 Maratus speciosus | reverse complement strand
AAGTCAAGTTGATATTTCCGAGTCGCTATAGTGCGGAAAAGTTGCAATTGGTCAACATAAGAAAAACCAAAAGAAAATTCTTTAAATCGGACTTTATCTTCCGATCCCGCAAACCGTCTAAAAATTCAAAAAAATTGAAAAATTCCGATTTTTTCCAGAATTAAAAAAAAATTACGTATATATATATTTTATCACTATAGTGAAAAATATTTCCAGATTGTAATGTTTAATAATAATAATAATAAACAATTGTGTTTAAAGAATATCTTCCGATCGCGCAAGCTCAATAAAAATCAGGAAAAATTCTATTTTTGAGTGATTTTGATGAATGAAGAAAATAATCATCTGAGGTCAGTTTGTGGTTCAATGTTAACATTTGCATATAAATTGTACAGCTCTTTGCTGGTTTAGATATTTGATAATATTTAAACAACCCAGAATTGACCACGGGAAGGTAGTTGCACTTTGAGTTCAACCCACACCCTTCCTTTCATCCAACCAATGAGGGTGTTTGCTATTTACACTACTTAAATACATTATTTGTTACAATAGAGTCAAAACACTGTATTAAAAATCTAGTGTTGTGACAGTATAAGATATAAATTTGTTATTTCCTCTGTTTAAGTCTGACTTTTAGATGCAACTTTGTACTGCAATTTGGTGGTAATGTCTAGTATCATGGACATTGATTTCAGTGTGGCTCTGATGAATCCATCTCTTGATTGGGGCCCACATACCTCAACGATGCTTCTGTTACCAATTTGACGCACTGCTTGACAGCTTGCGTGTGACAGGGAAACTTTTTATCATCCCAGCCTGAGATATCACATCATCGAACGAAGAAATGTATTTCTTCATTTGTTATTCTCCAAAAAAAGATGAGGAGATGATAATTTTGCTACATTCCAATCAATTAATTCTGTATAGTCTGCCGCATTGAAGTTTAAAGTAGGAGTGATAAAGATTCTGATGCTTTTACTTTTTGAAACAGTATGCCTGGCTTTTAACACTCTTCTTAGTCCTAGCTCTTTTATGTGCCTCCTCTTATCAAACACCATTACCATCAGTAGGTTTTCCGGGTGAGAAAAGAACGAATTTCGTTCAATTACAGGGACTAGACATTTTTCAGGTTGTCACGCAAGTATCCAGATGTTTCTATTGCTCTGTACAGATGAATAGGCCCGTCTGTAATGTACTTAATACATTTTTTAAAAACCAAACTGGCATGTAAGATTTTAAAATAAATGTCAATATGGCTTTTAAGGCATCCGTTGGGTTTTACACGTTCGCGTAAAGTCGAAGGACTATTTTCACAAATGAGCCATCTGGCATGTGAAAATGGGACGGGGTCACACTTTGACAAGTCATTTGGAAAGTTGCCAATTTTAATTGCTTGACTTACGTCAAAAAGATATATTTGGCCCTTGTTCACTAATTGCCTGTCCACTTCTGGAATTTCACAATCAGTCAATTGAAAATTTATCCCTGAGAACTTTTCACAACAATGAGATTCTACCCAATTGGTCTACTAAATGATCTTGGACCAGTTGTTTCACCATCCAAATGTTGAAAAAGATGGCGGAAAGGTAATTCAACAAAATGGAATAAACAAACAACCCACTGAAGGGGTCGTCCGAGATGCACTTCAAGCTGTTTGAAAGCACCACCTTTCCATCCAATATTGGTATTTGTAGCATCACAGCCTACCAAATCTAAGTATTCTCATGAAATCCCTTGTTCAGTAAGACATGATACTATGAAAGCTACAATGCCTTTAGCAGATCCAGAGTTTAGAGACACATGGCTTAAATAAACTGAGCCACGTTCTTTTATGATAGAATAGTATTCCTCTTTAATAGTTCGACTAACCTGTTTTGATCCAATCCTTTCTATAACTAGGGTATCGTCCTTTCTTCTGTCAAAATATATACCAAGTAAGTTCATCTGAATCCAGATGACTTTTGCTGTAAATTTTATGGAGTTAGGTGAGATTAGGTGGGAGCGCGTACCCGATTTCAGCGCTGTTTTGCAATGTGGATAGCGGCGGTTGGGTGAACTACTAAACTTTTCAGACCTGGAACAAACTCTTCGTGGTAAGCTCAATGTTGTTTAAAAATGACCTAATATGCTCAATAGTATCAATTAACATTTAAATCTTAACCTCAGACTGCAAACCGACCACAGTTGATTATATTCTTTATGCATAAAAATCACTCAAAATGGAATTTTTGCCGATTTTTATTGAGCTTGCGCGATTGGAAGATATTCTCTAACCACAACTTTTTTAATTATTATTATTAAACAGTACAATCTGCAGATATATTTCACTATAGCGATAAAAAGAAATATATAAACGTAAAAAAAAAAAAATTAATTCTGAAAAAATCGAAAATTTTCAATTTTTTTGAATTTTTAGGCGGTTTGCAGGATCGGAAGATAAAGTCCGATTTGAAGAATTTTTTTTTTTGTTTTTCTTGTATTTACCAATCGCAACTTTTCCGCACTATAGCGACTCGAAAATATCACTTCACTTTTTTCGCACCACCCTACTGTGCGCGTCCCTTCTGTGAGGAAAGGGGGAAAGTAAGCGATGCGTCTCAGATTCAAAATGGCCAGGCAAATTCAAATTTTCGTTTTGAAAATAGGAAAAAATCGTACGCGTAAATTAAAGTTTACACTTGTGTTGAAAAAGTTAACTGAGACTTAAAAGTTTAAGAAACGGATGTTAAAAAACTGACTTTTATTTTTAGAAGAAGGATTATGAGGATAAAGTTAATTTTAGAATATTATTTCTTTATTTAGAGTAGTTAGAAAAAACGTTGCAAATATCTCCATTGTAAATCTGTTATGATATACGCTGGAGCTAACGAACTTTTAGCGGTGATCGTAACTATAATTTAAATTAATGCGTTGTGTTTATTAAAGAGATTAAAAGAACTTATGAAGTTATATTACTACTGACATTTAAGGTTGTTTTTATAAGAAAAACGATAATTAAATTCCGAAAATTATATAAATTGATTTACAAATTAAAGTTGGGATTTTTGAGGTGAAATAAGCAAACTACTAACATAATAAAAGCTTAATAAATTAAATTTTAAAGAATAATTAACGGACTTATAATAAAATTTCCCAAAATACAATTGCCATAATTTTAATTAAGGAATTAAGAAAAAATGTCATAATTCATTATGACAAATAGATAATACAGAAGTAATTTTATTCCGAATTTTCTGAAAATTTAAGTTATTCGGTTTTGAAAATTAAAGAAATATTGGCCACCAGTCCAAAAAATCAGATATAAAAAAATTCTCAGAAAAAAAAAAATCTGGAAAAGAAAAGAAACTTCTTAACATAAAATCCTCTTAATGGATGTTAAATATGAGTGAAATCGTGTAGTTACATCACAAAATCTTTGAGAAGGTTTAGTGCCATTTCTAGAGTTTCATGAAAGGGGGGGGGGGGGGCTCTGAGATAACATGTAAAATTCTACGATTCTTCCGAGAATATATTTAGAGAATTTCTTCAAACAACCATGGAAAAATATGAATTTTGTCACATATCTAACAAACAATTAGAAATTTTTTTTTCAACTGATCGCTGTAAAAAGTCGCTGAGAAAAATTGCGAATTTTGTCATAGGTTGCAGAGGAAAAAAACAGAGTTTCGATAAACGATCAAGGAAAAATATCGCAAATTTCATCAAAAGAGTGAGAAAAAAAATAGTATATTTTGTCAGTCTGTCATGGAAAAATATCATGAATTTCGACAGACGATTGCCCCCCAAAAAGTTAATTTTGTCAATCAATCGCAGAAAAAATTGCCTGTTTTGTCAAATGATTGTGAACTGAAAAAAAAAAAAAAGCAAATTTTGCAAAGAATTGCCGGAAGAGAAAAAAAAACGAGAGTCTTGTCAAAAGATTGAAAAAAAACTCGTTTTTCTTATTTTCCTACTGCATTCTAAGTTCTTTTCAAAGAAACAAAACTGAAACAAACACAACGAGATCGGCAAATGTGCATGTCAAGGTCATAGGGCAATGTGTCACTCGGTTGATCATTCTGTTGCAGAAGGAGCAGATGTTAATAGAGTGACTATCAAGTGTATTTATCTTTCAGTTCAATCAAAAGAAAATGAAATTGCATGTTTGTTTCTTTAGTTATAAATATGTACTTTAGTGATTTTATTAGAATTAAAATGTATGAAGTTTTGAGTCATCAACGTCTTTCAGTTTTATGCCGTTTTTTAACTTTCCAGTTTTTGTAACAATTAAATTCTTTAATTAATGGTCAAACATTATAAAAATATACCAGAATATAATTATATTTATTTATTTAGTGTTTATATTTGAAAGAATTTAACTGCATTTCATGAGAAATATGAAAGATACAGCAGTCTTATTTTAAAAATTAATAAAACTGAAATCAGAAAAATGTCTGTATTTTAGGGATTTCCAGATTTTAGAGATTTAATTGTATTTTGTAGCAAGGTGATTGATCTAAAATCTCATCTACATAATCTCGTACAAGTATCACTTATCTAAAATCTTCTTCCTCTTTGAAATTTTTTCTCCATCCTTTCTCCCGAAATGGTGGTGGTGGTGTGGAGGGAGGATTTCTAAATATGCAGAAGGAAAGCAAAAGTTTTTTCTGCAGTTTGGCTGTTCTAACCCTTAAATTACATGTGTATTTTATGATTAAATAGAGTAAAAAAAAAGTAAAAACAATTTGTTTTTAAATATATCTCATGTTGGGGGAGGGGGGGGGGGACAAAAAAGAAAGGAAAACTTTTTTGGGGTGAGGATGTGAAATAATTTAGGTGGTTATTTAAATATTTTATGACAAAATCACAAATCAAGCAGAAATTTTAAAAAAAATTACAGATTTTAAACTGCATGAGATGCAGGGAGGGGGGGGGGGGATCATGATATGAGAGTCAGGAGAGACAGTAATTTAGCTGATAGATTATTTATCGTAACTATATTGTATTTGTATAGCATATTGTGTATTAAGAAATTTAAAGAGTTTTATAGGTTAAATTATGCATGTTTGGTACCAGAGAGGGGGAGGCAAAGGGGGAAGCAATATTTTTGGAGGGGGTCTACATGATTGATTAAATATTGTTACGATAAAATAACAAATAAAGAATTGAATTTGAGAAAAAAAAAGTAATTTTTAAAAATTTTGCTTAGATTTTTTTGGAGTGATTTTTTTTGGGGGGGGGGGGGAGATTTAGATTTTTTTTTCTTTTTACAAATCAGAAAGCTGTCAAAATATGGAAGATTCTTGCCCCTGTATTTACCTTATTTACTTCTAAATTACAGGTTTTAAAATAAGGATAAAACAGGTTTTAAAATAATTTTTTTAATTCTCGATTATAAGCCCCCTCCCAAATTTAACTGCTTTTTCTTTTAAAAAAAGAGAGGGCTTACAATTGGGATTTTACGTAATGAACTTTCTTCATTTGTAGTAAATAAAAACTAACAATTTATAATTCTTTATAACAGTAAAAAATATTACAAACATGGGTAAATTCTTTAAATTTCACAGCATAGTGAAAAAAATTCACAAATTTCTACGATTTTTAAAATTTTTTGGGATTTAAAAATTATTGAAAAATCACGATTTCCATTTCTTAAAAAAAAAAATCCTTGTATAACCCGCACCGTGTATAAGCCACAGCGGCTATTCCAAATGTTTTTTCTTGTATAACCCACGTGCTATACACCCAAAAATACGGTAGTTATTTAAAAAAAAAAATTATGAAATTTTAATTTTTGCATGGTCCCTGACTCTTTATGAGTTATATTTAGAAAAACCTTTTCTATACTTTAACACAGCTTTCAACCTACTGATATTTTTTGAGGCATTATGGGAATTTGTTCTAGGTCAAAGAAACGCATTTTATCCTGGAAATTTTATTTAGAAAATGGCATTAAATAAGGGCATAATGAAACAAAAGATACAATTTATTAAATATTTTTTTATTCAAAATGTGTATATGTGTTGTAGATGATATCATTACAATGTACCGGAAGATATTGATATGTTGGCAGCTGTACAAGTAAAACACTAAAAGTCCCATTCTTCTGCAAACAATATTTGCCAAGTTACGATATTTTGAATTTTATGAATTTTTATGTTTCTGGTACTGAAAACAGGAAAGAACATTTTTACTACCAGAAAATGCTGAAAATTAATAAAATAACTCGTAACTTTTGGTTCCACAAAAATAAAATTATTACCGTTTTACTTGTTAGAACATGACAAAAGATTTTCTAAATTTAACTTATAGGACTCTGGGACTATATAAAAAATTAAAATCCTTTATGACTATTTTTAATGTAAATGAATTTCCATATGATGGAAGTATAACATTTGAAACATTTTTGTTACTGGTATTATACCTCTAAAATGAAGAAAAGAAAGGAAAACTTTTTTGGGGGGAGGATGTGAAATAATTTAGGTGGTTATTTAAATATTTTATGACAAAATCACAAATCAAGCAGAAATTAAAAAAAAAATTACAGATTTTAAACTGCATGAGATGCAGGGAGGGGGGGGGGGGGAATCATGATATGAGAGTCAGGAGAGACAGTAATTTAGCTGATAGATTATTTATCGTAACTATATTGTATTTGTATAGCATATTGTGTATTAAGAAATTTAAAGAGTTTTATAGGTTAAATTATGCATGTTTGGTACCAGAGAGGGGGAAGCAATATTTTTGGAGGGGGGTCTACATGATTGATTAAATATTGTTACGATAAAATAACAAATAAAGAATTGAATTTGAAAAAAAAAAAGTAATTTTTAAAAATTTTGCTTAGATTTTTTTGGAGTGATTTTTTTTTTTTTTGGGGGGGGGGGGGATTTAGATTTTTTTTTCTTTTTACAAATCAGAAAGCTGTCAAAATATGGAAGATTCTTGCCCCTGTATTTACCTTATTTACTTCAGTAAACCTGTAATTTATTACAGGTTTTAAAATAAGGATAAAACAGGTTTTAAAATAAATTTTTTAATTCTCGATTATAAGCCCCCTCCAAATTTAACTGCTTTTTCTTTTAAAAAAAGAGAGGGCTTACAATTGGGATTTTACGTAATGAACTTTCTTCATTTGTAGTAAATAAAAACTAACAATTTATAATTCTTTATAACAGTAAAAAATATTACAAACACGGGTAAATTCATTAAATTTCGCAGCATAGTGAAAAAAATTCACAAATTTCTATGATTTTTAAAATTTTTTGGGATTTAAAAATTATTGAAAAATCATGATTTCCGTTTCTTAAAAAAAAAAAATCCTTGTATAACCCGCACCGTGTATAAGCCACAGCGGCTATTCCAAATGTTTTTTCTTGTATAACCCACGTGCTATACACCCAAAAATATGGTAGTTATTAAAAAAAAAAAAAAAAAATGAAATTTTAATTTTTGCATGGTCCCTGACTCTTTATAAGTTATATTTAGAAAAACCTTTTCTATACTTTAACACAGCTTTCAACCTACTGATATTTTTTGAGGCATTATGGGAATTTGTTCTAGGTCAAAGAAACGCATTTTATCCTGGAAATTTTATTTAGAAAATGGCATTAAATAAGGGGCATAATGAAACAAAAGATGCAATTTATTAAATATTTTTTTAATTCAAAATGTGTATATGTGTTGTAGATGATATCATTACAATGTACCGGAAGATATTGATATGTTGGCAGCTGTACAAGTAAAACACTAAAAGTCCCATTCTTCTGCAAACAATATTTGCCAAGTTACAATATTTTGAATTTTATGAATTTTTATGTTTCTGGTACTGAAAACAGGAAAGAACATTTTTACTACCAGAAAATGCTGAAAATTAATAAAATAACTCGTAACTTTTGGTTCCACAAAAATAAAATTATTACCGTTTTACTTGTTAGAACATGACAAAAGATTTTCTAAATTTAACTTATAGGACTCTGGGACTATATAAAAAATTAAAATCCTTTATGACTATTTTTAATGTAAATGAATTTCCATATGATGGAAGTATAACATTTGAAACATTTTTGTTACTGGTATTATACCTCTAAAATGGTTTAGCAATTAGCAGTTCATTAACATTGAGGGGTACTGCATAGTTGATGTTATTATTTATTACCAACAAAGGTGATTCCAGACAGGATAACTGTGATGGTTAATGACATTAAAATTTTTCGATGATTCGAATAATTTTGCAGGATTCATATATTTTTATGTGCAAAATGGGAAAAAATACACAGAATTTGAAGAACCTTTGAGGGGTAATGCCCCTTTATCTTCTTCATAAAACTGCAAATGTTGCTGAGATAGGCAATTAAAGATGTCTAATGTGCATATATTTTGTATATGTGTACAACCCAGTGATTTGAAAGCAATCTCTTTCCTTAAAACAACTTTCTATCATAGAAATGAGAGTTTGTAATTTGAAGATATATATATTTGCAACATCCTACAAAGGTGGCTTGTGTTGACACTTTTAGTTGAATGCGCAAAGAACAATGCTAGAAATTAGCTGTTTTGCTTGTTTTACTTTTTTTTTTATACTCACTTTCTGTGGATTCACTTATTGAAATAATCCTACAGTCTTCTAAATCCATTTTTTTTTTTAATTATGATGCTCTTTAAACAAGCTATTTAAAATTAAATAAAACTGTTAATATCATACAAAGAAACATGCTTAAGATTCTCCATTTACACCTTTTTATTTATATTATTTTAAAATTAATTTTAAGTTTATGTAAGATATTATAATAGGAGTTAAATAATTAGCTTTAGGTGTGTGCTTTAACACCTTATTCTACAATCATGGAATTTCCATATTGTGTCCTTCTCTGTGGTGTAAAACAGTACCTTGAAAAAAGAAAAAGTTCATAAATGATATGTGTGATATTTGATGAATTGTTCTGTAAAAAGTGAACTTTTTGTCATGAAGAGTTTTGTACAGCTTTTTTTAATTTTCAGCGACAAAGTATGCATAAAAATTAAAGATAATAAATTGAAATGTCTGCCTAGATTCTTACAACTGAGCTTCCAAGAAATCAACCCTAAATAATTATGAAATATTTTTTATTTTACCTTTAGGAGATATGAGAAATATTTCACAGACACAAACAATACCAAATGTTTAACAAGGACTATTTATTGAACAAAGGAGATAGAACTAATAGAATTCACTATTCAAAAAAATATATATATTTACTTCCCAGATAAGCATAAGATGATTTTTCATTTTTGATGGCTCAATTGTTAGCATTTTAAATAGGATGACACATAAACACAGATATGATATACATGCATATACACGCATATGGATTGTGTTATGCATAAAGCAGCTGTGCCAAATTTAAGAGAAGGTTAAATTTAAGAATGCAAAGTTTTCAATTTGTTATGATTATATCTATTGTAATATATCTTTGAGTTGGTAGATTTTAACATAAAAAATACATGTAGAATAATATATGTTGTTCTGAATATCTGATGAGCGCCTTTATGGTTATGTGTGTGAGTTGATGCTTTTATGGATATTGCTATATATATACGTGAGTTATTGAGAATGAAAGTGGACCAGCCTCACTAGCTGTAATTTTGAAAATAATGCTTTCAAATTCGTCAAACTCTTTTAGCCCAGTTTCGCCAGTGCCAAAGGAGATGAAGCTTCTTTAGCAATCATATGGTGATTAAGTTTTGCAGTGCCAGTGTGGACCAAGCCACTTGTTCCACTCTTGCACTGGCAACTTAAGGGTACTGGTCACACAGCTTTGGAATTCTCCTCCATAATGTTAAGTGACTATAAGTGTTTATAAGACTTTTGATACATTCATATAATTAAAATATCTTCTCAGGAAATTCATATTTTTTCTATGTACTTTTCTTAAAGGATGTCTCTTTTTTTTCTTAGTTTTCAAAATGTTTCTAAAATCTGTGCTTAATTTAATATTTTATGTGTTAAAAGTAGGTGAACTATGAATAAGATTTTAACACTTCATATAAAATTAAGTCTATACTTTAGAAATATTTTGAGAACTAAGAAAAAAAGATACATCTTTTAGGAAGTGTACACAAAAAATAGAAGTTAAAAATATTAATTTTCCGAGGAGATATTTTAAATATACGAATGCATCAAATGCCCATAGACTTTATATTAGTGAGGGGAAATCAGAAGCTGAGTGACCAGCCCCTTTAATATCCAAGTTAGTTTAGACCATCCTGTTAAACTGTATCTATCACTTGAATAGTTTTAAAATTAATAGAATTCATTATACAGGTAATAGATGGCATGACATACTATGGTTTGACACTTCAAACTCATTTTTCATGAAAATGTGAGATAGTCCATTCTCGTTCTCAATGCCTCATATATAGGATATGATTTTTTTTTTAAATATATATTATTCCTAAAGCTAAGTGCTTATATTATAATATTTATTTAAACAGGAAGTTGATGTTGGCATGGCTGCCGATATGGGTACATTGCAAAGGTTACCAAAAATTGTTGGAAATGATAGTTTGGTACGTGAATATGCATACAGTTGTGCAAAAATTGAACCCCAGGAAGCCAAGACAGTAAGATTTGAATTTTTTATGTTATTATTGTTTTAACATTTGTGTTATTTTCAGGTACATTAATCCATTCAATTTAATCTGAATTCACTCCGGAAATAAATTGAAATATTCTGGAATTAGCTTTCTTAAAACTTTAAATTTGATGAGAATTTTGCTCTTTTAGATTTCCTCAGCCAGGAAATATTTAATTACTTGAGTATTCATTAATTCGGACTTTTACATGTATAACTTCTAGCACTGTTTAGTTAGCTAAGAGCTTTTAAATGTTTGAAAATTTATTTATCATTGTAGTTAATTTCTTAAATTGTTAGAAATATAACCTTTTTTATTTATAATTTTCTTTTATTTTTATGTAAGCATTGTCAAAAATTACTATTTATTTTTGAGAGGACATAGAGGTCTATCCAGCATACTGCATATTCAAAATTATTTTTTGAAGAAATAACTAAAATCAGATTTGTTTTACACATATTCAAGACATGTCCCAGAGCAACATTGGGACAAGTAGAAAAGGTTGTGATTTTGAAAAATATGCATTTTTGAGATAGGAAATTTACATATTTTATTATATTATCAATATAAAAATTAATCCATAAAAATTTGGTATGTTTAGTATAATGCTAATGATTCAAAGTTATCAGTATATTATGTGTTTAGTTTTTGGCTTATGCAACCTTCTGAAATATGCTAAATTTAAGTTTTTTACAAAATAAATAAATAAAGCCAATTTTTAAGCAAAAGCAGAGGATTAAGAAACCATGGAGAATTTTTACACTCCTATCCACATTCAATTTTTCTTTAATTATATAAAAAATATCTTTAAAAAATCTTAATGAAACTGTCTACTTCTACATGTCATATCAGCATATATATAAGTACACTGTACATCAATATGCCTTACCTTATTACAGAATATGACTATAAATAATCCAAACATTAGTTAAATAAATTCCTATGTTTTACTTTGTTATTCTACTGTCATTCTACAGTGGAATGAGGGAGAAAGTAAAAAGGCATTTAGTATTGCAACCCACAAAGGCATTGAGTTTTTGTTCAGCATATGAGCATTTCTAAATATACAAATAAATGTTAAAAAGCAGAAAAACCAACGTTAACCAACCAGCTGCTCTTCATGTATTATTTGTGCATTTTAAATGTTGGTTTTTCTGCTTTTTAATATTGTTGTACAAAGGCTTTATTTGCTATTTTTATACAAATAAATGTTTTATTGTTATTATGCAGTATATTTATTATGCAGTATTATTATAATGTATAACTAATTCAGCATTATGTCAATCATATTTTATGTTGGTATAATTATGTGAATAAATTGAACTCAAACGCTCATAATCCCATACGATATTTAATATAAAAATATCTCTATTGGCTTATATACTATAAAATTATATAAGCCAATATTTAATATAAAATATCTCTATTGTACTTAAGTACTTCTATATTATCCTCTGTAGAGTATTTTAGTTCTTATTCATAAGGAATTGCTCAGCACATCTTTGTCCCACATTCCATAGCAATAATAAATAAAAAATAAATTCATAAAGAGCTTGCATTATTTAGTTCTTGCTATTTTTTTTTTTTTTTTTACAATAGGTAATTGGCAAGTTAAGGTGCAGCTTTAAAATAAATACACTTTTTCCTAATTTTAGTACAACAAATACTAAAGAAACATTGAATTATCAGCTCAAATAATTCTTTTTTTTTCCTTTGAAAAATATAGATTGGTTTAGTTGGTAGAGTATTTCCAACAAAAGATGAAATGATGGGTGCAGCTTTAAAACTGGCCAAAGTTATAGCTTCAAAGAGCCCTGTTGCTATACAAGGCACTAAAATAGCTTTAAATTTTTCAAGGGATCATAGTGTAGCTGATGGTTTGAACTTCATGGTAAGTTCTGTTGCTTCTATACTAAAATATATTATTATATTGTTAATAAGTTAGTAATGGAAGCAAACAATACTATAGTATTGTAGGATAGTATTATTGAAAATGATGCTAGAAGTAAATTTGTTGCTTTTCTTAATAATTACTAAGAATTTCTGCATATCTTTAATATTTTTTAATGCTATTTTGCTTATTAAAAAAATTAAAGTATTTTATTTAAATTTAGCTGTCAAAAATTCAAATACATTGCCCAAATTTATGTGTACAGATCAATAAAAAGGCTATGCATGATGAGCATAATTATGTTAGTAAAATTGAAGGATCAGCAGATAAACAAATTAGTGTTAATTTCTAGAACAGCAACACCATGTGCATTATTTTATAATAAATTAATCTAAAATTGCCCTCATGTTTGTGAAAATCCAACACCATGAAGGAATAAAAACTGACTGACATTTAAAGGAAATGGAAAGTAGAAAACATACAGGTGATTAGAATTTCTCTGTAATAGTACATGCATGAGTTTAGTACTGCCTTAACCGTCTTGTTAGCAGCAAAAGTAGAAAACTGTAGAGGAATGTTGAAAGTAGTGTAACAATGCCTGCTACCCATAAACGTTTCAGGAGAATTCATTATGCCTCATCAACAGCACAGCCATACTATACAAAGAACAATACAAATAGAAATGCCACTATAGAAACAGCATTACCATTTAAATGAATTAAGGACTTGGAACAATACCAAATGATGCATGAAAAGAAATTTTCTTAATAAATTGCATCTAACACAGGCCTAATGACTTCACAGAGATGCAAGCATGAAACCAGCCGATTAAAGAGAATTACAGGAGTCATTAATCAGACTGTGGATCACAAAATGTTATCTGAATATGGAATGACAGACACTTCATTTGCACGACAGTGACAGACTGTGTAATTTCATCTCAATTGGTGGAACTTTGATATAAATGTATTATTCTTTGTTTCTATAGTTTATCAGTGTCTGCTGTACCATGGATCTTCTGCAGGCACAAAACTATAAAAGATTTTCAGATACAATGGGCTAATGAGCACAGCCAGTGACAAGCTGATTTACAACAAATGATCTTTTCTGGTGAGTCCTACTTTAAATTGGACTGTAATTATGTCTGAATGCTCACTAAATAGCACTGATGAATTTAAGTGGTGGCCTGAGGGGACTTTCACCCTAGAGCATAAAAATGTCCAACCCTGGAAGAATTAATCCATTAACTGCCATCAAAATCTGATGTGATCTCTATTGCCTTATGTAATAACATAATTCTGCCATTAAATAAGACGGTGATTCGTTTTCTGAAGTAACAATAAGAAAATGCACATGTTAAAAGTGTGCAGAACATGGCTTTGCTGGTGAGAGTTGTCCCGCTGTGCTGACAGTTTGTGGTTTTTATAATATATGGAGGCATTCTCTAAAGACATATATGTACGCCTGAGACAGTTAAGGGGTTAAGATTCTGTGTTTGTTAAAAAGTGGAAATATCCTCCCAGAACTCCATACTGCGAAATTCCCTCCTAGAGAAAAATGTCTGAAATCAACACTTTAAAATACTATAAAAATAAATGCCATCCTCCACAGTATATTATCCAATGTTGTGCTGGTCAAGCACTACTTGTTATGATCTGGGAGAATACTACCATGACTAATCACAATAGCTCAGAATTGTGGCTATCCTCAACAGTAAATTCCACATCAAACAAGTTGTCAAGAGCAAGCACTTTAACTAGGCCCTGCAGGCATTGCTATCCAAGTACTTTTACATCGAATGACTTTTTAAAAAATATTATATATATGTATGTACATATATATATTATGTATAGAGAGAGACAGATAGTTCCTGGTTTTATTTGTTAGTATATTATATATACAGGGTGTCCGGTCCAATGGCTAATTCCTAAACCGTTAGTCATAGACATATAGTTCCAATTACAAAAATGTTTTAAATCAGGTAAAGAAACATTTTAAAAGCGATTTGGGTCAATAAAAACATTTCTTAAAAAATTACGAAATTTAAATTTTTATACGGTCCCCAGGTCCTATGAGTTATATTTAGTAATTTTTTCCTATTACACTGACAAGTAAAACAAAAAAAGTCCCATTCATATAATGCTAAAATTGAGCGAGTTATGAAACTTTAAAAATGCACGACTTATGCCACTTTTCTACTCTGAAAACAAATGAGTTCGCCTTGGCTTTGAGGGATCATATATCAAGTGTTTAAAGTATTCAAAGATCTTACTTCATGTGTATCTGCGCTTTGAAAAAAAATCCTACAAGTATTATGATTAAGTCTCAAATTGGCTAAAATAACATATGTTTTATTTTGTCAGGATTTGAGACTGTTTCTCTTATGATTTCTTTTAACAAAAATTATGTTTTTTTATAAGTTTTTATGTTACTTCAACAATCGTATGTATGTTTTTCCAGTTCAAAATTTGTACTCGAACTTTAACCCACTTTTAAATATCCGATTGAGATTGCATTTTACATACTGGCGCAAATCCGATAACAATCTAATATTATTAAGATTTTCGGTGGTTACCATTTATACTTATTTTACAGGCTAACACAAAAAATTTCGGATAGATTTCTGCCAAGGAGTTTAAAAAAAAGTTTTACATTAGATAATAAAAGACTGCGATTGTTGGGGTTTTTAACTTTTATGTATTTTTTAGCACTGAATCTGAAAATTACCTTAATTTTTAACCATCATGTCAGGATATATCGCAAATCATAAATTTTCAAATTTAAAGAATAACAAAAATCAAATACTATAAAGTAGAGGAGATGGTTGTGTTTTTTAACTTTTGATAATTGATTTTTATGCACTTTTTAGCACTGAATCTGAAAATGACTTTCATTTTTAACCATCACGTTAGAATTTTTTTGCAAATCGCAAATATGTAAGTTAAAATATAGCAAAAATCTCATACTATAAAACATATGCAAAACATTTTTTATTTTATTTCATTTTATTTTATTAAAAAAATTTTCTATATTTTTGCTTATCCTGGGATTCTTACAACTAAACAGCTGAATGGTCCGATGAGATGGGGGAGGAAATTCAATTTTAACACTGAACTTCTTAACTTTGAAATTTGCAATTTGTGAAAAATCCTGATATAACTTAAAAATGATATAGTTAAAAAGGAAGGTCAATTTCGGATTCAGCGGTGCAGAATCAGTGGCGTGGCGTGAAAATTTTCGGTGGTCATCGCAATTATTTAAGTTTGTGGTGAAAAATTATTAACTCTAAAATTCAATGGTTGAATGTTCAAAAAAGAAACTTTAAATCTTACCTTCACTTATACATGAACTCCAAATGTTGTGCTAAAACTGGATCGTAGAGTTTTAAAAGCTTATTAAGAGTTTTAAAATATTGCTTGGTCATCGCCGCATCCAGCGATGACCGGACGCCACGCCACTGTGCAGAATATATAAGAATCAATTATCAAAAGCTAAAAAAATGACATAACCCAACTTTTGCAGGCTTGTGCAATCTAATAATATTTTAAAATATGTATCATTTTGTAAAGAATTGAGGCTGTTAATTTAGAATCATTTTATTTAACAAAAATTCTGTTTTTTCTTTCTTCTTAAATGTTTATTACAAATTGTATATTTTCCATTAATATGCCAGAATGATTAAAGATTTCAAATTTATATTGCAATGATAATTTTACTCCAAAACATTTTTTTATATCTGACGAAATTATATTTCGACTAAATTTGTGAATGACTCCCAATTTGCAGCAAAAAATATGCTCCAACTTTAAACAGCTATTACTCGGTCAATTTTAATCATAGAATAACGGGACTTTTTTTGTATTACTTGTCAGTGTAAAAGGAAAATTTCACTAAATATAACTTATAGGACCGGGGGGGAAATTTAAATTTCGTAATTTCTTAAGAACTGTTTTTATTGACCCAAATCGCTTTTAAAATATTTCTTTACCTGATTTAAAACATTTTTGTAATTGGAACTATATGTCTATGACTAACGGTTTAGGAATTAGCTATTGCACTCCGTTGAGACCGGACACCCTGTATAGGGGATTCTCACAATCTTTTGACTTTTGGGGGAAAAAATGTGACAAAATTAAACTTGCTAAAATAACATTTTAATCTGATAGACAAATGCCTTAATGATTCAAAATAAAGAAAAAATGGTCAGCAGCGAAAATTTTTTTATTTAACTGAGGTTTAAGTTAAACTTGCGAGTTTAATTTTCCTTACCATTTTACTCCTATAACTTTTTATTTTCTTCTAAATTTTTACTTATAATGAATTTGCATAGTACCCACAGGACATTCAAATAAGAAATAATAACAATGTAGTACTTTTAATACAGAATTTTTGTATAACATTGTCTTAAAGGGGTGTTAAAGAAGGGATGGTAAGGTAAAAAAGGGGGATGGTATTGGAAAAAAGGGATGGTAAGGATGGAACAGTAAGGAAAATTACCACCTATTTTTAGGAAAATCATGTTAAGACTAAGTGATAGCCACAATGTTCATTGATTTTTAGAAACAGTTGTTAACATTGGATTATATTATTAGTTTTTTAAAATTTACTTCGAAAAGTGCAGAAATAAACCTTGGGGATGGTGAGACTACCAATAAAGCCATGATGCTTGAAATTGATAGTTAAATTCTACAGTAAATTTCCTGCCAAAGAATTTTAGACATTATTTCTCTAGCATACTTCTGCATGAGAAAAAACTTGAAGAAAATTCTGTGGCTGCATCTGAAATGATTTTCTGTATAATTTTAGAAGAGGGATGGTAAGGAATCTAAAACCCAGGGACAGAGTTTAAAAAATAATAACAACCCTAAAAATGTGTGCAGGTTAATTTTTAACTACATATTTATATAAAACAATAGTTCCAGTTTCAGAAAAAAATTACACTGAATTATTTTTATTGAAACAATTTTCTACAGACAGCTCCAAACTTAAAAATCAGCATCAGGGACACGGGACGGTAGATGAGTTTTCCTGGTATTTGGACCCCCAACATCGTCCAAAATTTATTTATCTCATTAATATTGTTATACAATCATACAATGGAATGTTTCCCGGTATATGAAATTAAAAAAAAAACACAACAAAGGGCATTAAATAAAAAATTATTATTCAGGGACATGAAAGTCAAAAGATTGTGAGAATGCCCCATATATGCGTGTATGTGTGTGTGTATAATAGAAGTGTGGAGATACAGATTTCAAATTTTAAGAACATTTAGAAACGAGTTTCTTCTTTTTTCATCCAACAAACAACAATAGCCACAAACCTGTAATGCAACATTGTTATTTTGCATTTATCACATGTTTAAACATCTGACATTTTCTTCTTTTCCTTTTTATATTCAATGTTTTCAAATATGTTAAACAGCATTTCAGGAGGGGTAGCCCTCTCTAATGAAATTGAAATTATTTTTCAATTGTCTTTTCCTTTTTTTTTTTTTCTTTTCTTTTTTTTTATGCTGGTAGAAATTTATTTTTGAATATTAAATATTTTCTATTGCTTTTTCTATTGATATGTTTTAAAAATTGTCTTGCATGGATATTTTGATTAAATAAAAGTCTTAGTTTAGATTATTTCATCTTTATAGTCTCCATTTAAAAAAAAAAAAGGCAGTCAAGATTGCAGCCTACTGTCATATCACTTCAAAATCTTTCCTCTGCCTGCATTTTGTGCTGCTAATGTTCATTCCTCAGATTGCTATTTATGTCAATAGACAATATTTGGAAAAATTGCATAATTATGCTAATATAGTACAGAAGTTTTAGCATGACTATGTGATTGAATTGCAAATAAAAGATTACAAATAAAGGAAAAATATTGATAAAAAAATAAGCTTATAAGTTTATTTTACATGTTTTTATAACGTACACAGGCAGTAATTTGATCGTGCTTTAATTATTTGGATTCTTATATGGATTTGATTATAAACGGCCCATTTTATATATATCACAGTTTTCATTGAACATTTTACTTTATGTATTTACATATGTTGATGAGATAATTTTGTATCATAATGTGGATAATTTAACTTTACTAGTAATTTTCATTTTTGACTGATTAAAGCTAACAGTTTTTAAAAATTTGTTTTAATAGTTCGTTTTCTCATCTTCATTTAAAATAAGAAATGACTTTATATTAAATATAAATGTGAATTAATGTGGTTCTTTAAAATTGCACGTGGAGCAATGTTAGATACCTGTCACCTACATATCAGTTTAAACTTGAGTAGAAATATTGGCACTAGGGGGCTCGGCCCCCTGCTCACCAATGCTCACCGACCCCCATGAATTGCTATGCAATTCATATTGGGATCACTATGTGATCCCTACTCTCTTTGCTCTCTCACCACTATTTATGTCAACTCTAGCTAGAATGAGTGCTATCATAAATCATTACAACGTGTTAAATTTACAAATATTTTTAATGTATAAAAAAGTAATGGAAAACTTTGTTGAAAATGTAAATAAAAATGTACCTTGGAAACAGAATTAATTTAAAACCTTAGTAAAAATGCTATGCGATCCGAGCAAGCAACATATAAAATTTACAAATATTTTAATTCATAAAAAAGTAATTGAAAATTTTGTTGAAAATATAAATAAAAATGCATTTAATCAAAAGTTTGGTGCTGTGACTTGTTGATAGTCATTGAGAAAGCTAAGTGAACAGGAAATTTACGCCGTTTAAATTTAAATGGCATGTTAGTGTGAGATGGGGTTCTTCTCCTTTCATTTTGCCTATAGTATTGAAAATCACAGCTTAAATTAATTTAAAACTATAATAAGATGCTATAAAATATGCTACGCATCACGCTATCAAACTGTAAACAAAACATTTTCGCCTGTGTCTAAATATAACATTGGATCAAAAAGCTGATTCTCTGATTTCCTCATGTCACCGTAAAACAGACCAATAGTAATTGCCATTCATGTATTGCTCAAACGGTTTGCGTTAAAAGAGAGATTCTGTCTGGATTTTGATTTGCTGAGTGGGCTGGGACATGTGACCTTAACTTAACCACTGAGAATCGTCGCTTTGGCTGTTGCCAAATAGCAAGCTACAAATACAGCCCTTTTTTAGCGCAACGTCAGAGAAATATATATATAGATTATTACTTTTAAAAAAGATTCCTGAATGAAAAAAATATGAGTATGCTTTATAAAATAAGAAAAAGTTATAGGTGATGTTAAATTGCAACAATATGTTTATTTTATTTCTTTCAAAAATATTTTAATTTTTAAGATTGCATAGCTGCCAACATGTACAGATTTTTGATACCACTAAAATTTAACAGAAAATTTTGTCTCATTTAATCATTAGTTTTTGATGATGGAATAAGGGAAAATTTATTATTAAAGTTTAGTGGTTATAAAAATCCATACAAGTTCGGAGCTATGAGATTACTTTCTCAGGTCAAAATTTATTGGAAAATATTGTATGTTATTCTAATTTAAATAATACACATTCATGATAGAATTATATTTAATCCAGGGGTGATTCTGCTCCGAATTTTCTGAAAATTCCGAAAAATTGAGGCAGTCATTTCCGAAAAAAAAAAAAAATCTGTCATAAATCCGAAAATTTGGACATAAACTATATCGTGAATTTCGACAAATGTCAGCTAAAAAAATCCAATTTCGTCAAAGGGTCAGGGGTAAAACGCGATTTTCGTCAGAGAATTGCAAAAAAATGCCAAATTTCGTGAAAGGATCGCAAAAAAAAGCAAATTTCCCCAAAAAATCGCGAAAAAACGGCAAATTTCATCAAAAGATTGCGAAAAAATGGCAAATTTCATCTAAAGATCGCGAAAAACAGCAAATTTCGTCTAAAGATCGCGAAATAACGGCAAATTTCCCCAAAAGATTGCGAAAAAATGGCAAATTTCGCCAAAAGATCGCGAAAAAACGGCAAATTTCGTCAAAAGAATGCGAAAAAGTGGCAAATTTCATCAAAAGAATGCAAAAAAATGACAAATTTCGTCAAAAGATTGCGAAAAAAATGACAAATTTCGTCAAAAGATCGCGAAAGAACAGCAAATTTCGTCAGTTGTTCGTGAAAAAACGACAAATTTCATCAAAAGGGCACGACCCCCCCCCCCTCCCTCCCGATGTATTTCCGAAAATGTGATGTGAATTTCCGAAATTTTTTTTCACTCAGAATCACCCCTGATTTAATCTTTCAAAGGAAGGCGAAAAAAAAAATCAATCCTTGAAATGTGGCCGAATGATGAAATATGCTTGAAATATGCGAATGTAATTCTAAATTAATTTTATGTCACCAAATGAGTACTACATTGTCTAATGTTGCAACCAAATTATGTCATGTATGTAAACAGTCACTGTCAGGCTTTCGTCCTCTGTCTTTTAACACTTTCCTGAAGTATAGTGTCTTTATGGAATTTATAATGATTGAGTAGAGTTAATAATTTAGTTTGTGGTGATCTCCTAAATTGAACAACGATAAATTTGTTTTCAAGCTAATCATCCAGTAACAAAAAGACTACAGCAGGAATGAATATTTGCAGTTAGAGAAAATGGTCTTGAAATCATCATCAGCTACAGTGAGAATATAATTGAATATCTTGCATAACTTAGAAAACCACAGCTTATTTACTTCCCTTGTAGAACTTAATGAAATTTTATTAGCCTAATTAAACATTATTTCTGATAAAATTGTTTAGTTTGACCTGCAGTTCCATTTTACTCATATACATTTATACTTTATTGTTTTCTTATTGAAATTTTTCTTGAGGGTAGAATTATGATCTTGGCTTTTAATTTATTAAAAAAAAAAAAATTTAAGTGGGCACATAATCAATAGAATCAGTAGAATCAGTAGGTCCAGTGATACAAAATGAGGCTAAAGTTGTTGCCACAAGAATTTTATCAACTTCACTACTTCTATACCATTCTGAATCTGATTAATAATTACAAAAACCTTGGCTAATGATCATTGTTTTTCTTATTTTTCTGACTTAAGAGGCTACTTCAGTCAAACGAAAAGACGCGTTCGCTAATGCTAATCCTATGGAAGAAATTTATAAAGCTATCTCGGTCGCATTTCAATATTTTTAAATGATTTTTTTTGCATTGGATAACTAAGATCGATCTGTATGCAGGCTGTTTTTTACTTTTTCGACTTTGATTGCAGATTTTTTTTTTATAAGGATGCTTTTACTTTCGAAACCGGTTTCAAAAATGAAAGTGTCTTCATTAAAAATACCTGTAAACAAAATCGAAAAAGTATACAACGGTCTTTGTACAGATCGATCTCAACTATGCAATACAAAAAAAATCATTTAAAAATATTTAAATTCAAACGAGATATCTTTATAAGTCTTCCATAGGATTAGCATTAGTGGACAGGTCTTTTCGTTTGACTGAAGCAGCCTTAAGTAGCAAATCTGAATTCAGCTTTCAAACTTTATTTTTTATATTTCTAACATAATGCAGCAGCATTGCATTTTTATTGAATGAAAAATCAAATTTGGTTAACAGATATATCAAATAATGACCATAACTTCCAAGTATTATCATTCATGATGATGATTATTTGAATAATTCCTTCGGTATTTTATATTGTACATATATCATAATCACACAATGAGTATTAGGAATGTATATGAATAATTGTCATGATTCTAAAAACTGACACACAATCTTGTAATAAAACAAAATTTTGCAAGAATTAGTGCTTAATTGTAATTGTTAAAAATTTCAAGGATTCAGCAAATACAGAGGTCTGATTATGGATAATAGCATAGTAGTCAGAGTTTGTGAGTCTCATAAAAGGAAAACTATTATTTTAATTACAAATTGCAATATTTATATGAAACGAATGTTGAGTGGTTAAAATATGTACTGATGAAGTGTTATTGGATCCTAATCATTATGTTGGAATGTTGATAGATGTGTGAAGTGTTATATCTTTGGATGTCTTTTATCATTTCTCATCTTGCTGATCACTAAAAGTGGTTATTGGTATCAAAAATCAGAAAAGTATTTTTTAAATTATTGAAATTTAGGTGTATAAGTTTACTTCTTGTCTAGTCTAGTGATATTTCTTTTAAAGATAAGAACTTTCTCATTTATTTATTCAGACATTAATAGTAACTTCTTCTCTAAGTGATTAAATTTGTGTTGCAAATATATTTTTTTAATTATTATTTTATTATTATTCAGACATACTGGAATATGACCATGCTGCAAAGTGAAGATGTTCTGAAAGCGGCTGAAGCAACTATAAATAAATCTGATAAACCACCGAAATATTCAAAGCTGTAGGAATTAAAACTAAAAAATTTTGTGTATTTGTGATCTCGTTGATATGATTGGGTATTTGTACTTATTTTCTTTAGGCTTAGAAAAAACCTTAATAGCATACAAGTGGACTTTAAATACTCTGTAAGCAGTAAATTTAAGAAGTTACAATGAGTGCATAGTTTTATATGGTACGATGTATACTTTATTCTTTTGCATTAGTTTACATCTGAGAATTTTTATACATTTTCTATGTGTGTAATAAGCATATTTTATTTTAATTTTATAATGTAAAGTCTTCCAAACCTACTCAAAATTTATACTTGTATTGTATTTGTTTTATAAAATTTGTTTGTCTGAAACTAATTGTTATATTTTTGTATATTGGTTTTTAATAAATATTTTGAATGTGACTAGTTACTTTTAAATGTGTTTTTGAACAATCTAAAAATATTTTTAGCAACTTCTTCTAAGGAATTCCTCTTTTTTTAATGATAAGTTTTTTGACATAAAATTAATTTGCTTTTAATAAATTTCAAAGACTACTTGTGACAATAAAGCTATATTAATCACAATCTAACCATCTTAATCTCTAATTTTGATAGAACTGACAAGTGAAGGAGTTATCAGTTATTATACCCTGGCCAATTTCTTTTTTTCTTTTGGTACACCCTTATAATGGATTATTTCCAAAATAAAATTAATTAAGCGTCATGTGCATTTATTCCTTAATTGTTCAATAAACTTGTCTCCTATCTGAAACTAACAACCAGCCATTTCTTGATTAACCAGTTTTTGAATTCATGCAAATATAAATAAATAAAATATAAACAATAAAATTTTATAGTTTCCTTTCCCATCTCTTAGTAACAAATTATCATTATGAAGTTTCTGTTAATGGTAAAATATTATGTTCCTGGTGTAAAATTATACTATTTATGTTCTACTACAGTAAAAGCTCTGTTATCCGGCATTCAAGTAACTGGGAAGCTCAACTAACTTGAAAAATTCAAAGAACTCTTTTATTTTTCTCTTCTCATAAACAGTTGAAAAAATTTTACTGCTGGGAAATTATTTATCCCAAACTATTTTTTTTATTGTTTTACTTACTCAAAAAAAAGAAATCAGTATTTTAAAGAGAAATATTTAACTAAAATCTTTATACTATATCAAGCAGGACGGTCGTTCTGCCAAGCCAAGCTGAAAAAAAATGCTAACCCCGCCAAACAAACAAATGCCAAGAATAAGGCAAGACACCGTAACTGCTTATTATACTGATGACAACTTCTCCATGTTAAATGAACGAAATATGCCAACGTAAAATTTCCCATATCAAAAGAAGCAATCATCGCAGAAAAATAAAACCAACACTAGAAAAACCTAATAAAGAAGATCTTCAATTTCAGATCAAATGCATCCCCATAAATTAATTATAAACAGAGATATAGATTTTTTAAAATAACATCGAGATACTGAAAATGACAGATATATTTTCTTCGTCACAACTTATGTTTAAATCGAGGTAGAGACTTAAATAATGGACAGAAAAAAGTAAGGATTGAATTTTTGGATAGATATTTACTCAATCTACGTGCTTTTATAAAATTCAGCTTTAAAAACATTAATTTTCTATTCATAATTAGCGAAAAAATGTTAATTAGTTCTAAAGTTTACAAATTATGCCAAATAGCGATAAACCCGCCAAAACATTTTAGAAATCTTATACTTTTCTTTTATATTATCCTTTTGCATTGATTTCATCGAAGATAACTATGGCTGAGATTCAGATAGATTTTTCGCTGTTAGCGAAATGAGTTTGACCAATCAGAAGCCTGCATGTTTGAGAATATTTGCTGTTTGTAGATCCCGGCCTATGTCATGAAAGTTTTGAGTCATTTTTTTTAGTGCCGTGGATGAAGTGCAATGTTTGTAGAAATGTAGGCTAGGATCCAGATAGATTTTTCGCTGTTAGCAAAACGAGAATCGCCAATGAATAACCTGCATTTCTTCAAACAGCGAAAAGTTCACAAAAATGCAGGCTTCTGATTGATGAATCTCGTTTCTCTGACAGCCAAAAATCTATCTAGATTGCGCACAATGGAGGATATTCCAAATATGGGTTCGAGGCTGAAAAAGTCACGTGATACCGGTAATTTATCCAAGGAACTTCTATCTGATAAGAAGGGAAGATACTACTACTTTGCCTCATGAACCGTTTCATTGGCTAGCGGGGATTTACATTACACATCTACGGAGACTTCCCTTCTTTACGATAGAAGTTTTTACCTTGACCACGTGATCAAAATGTAGATGGAATATCCTCCATTATGTTGAACACAACTTTGCATTTCCACATCCAGGTAGGGTATTAATTGTCATAACAACAATACGTATTCGAAACTATTTAAGGCACTGATTCTGAAATCCTTTGCTATACCTTTCAATATTAAAGAAGTTGTTGTTTCCATAGTAACAGTACTTTTCTGTATTCCTTTCTCTAAAACACAAATATAGAAATTTAACAAAGAGCGCTCAGAATCAACATCATAACAGAGAGCCTTCACACATAAGAGTGGTGATATATGCACAGGAAGCATGCTCATTTCAAGTTTTTGCCGAAAGTATGGCTACAGCGTCTAGAATACCTTGTGTGGAAATATGCTATCCAAACAATGCTAAAAATTTGTATCCCTTAAATGTGTGACGATACTGCTAAAATCCCAAGTATCGATCACAGCGACATCGGCGGGATTTAGTATTACATTGTATAGACTAGCAATATCTTGCAGTTTGAGAAAATATCCTGCAGATGTCGCTGTGATCTGTATATTTCAGCAGCATCATTGCACAGTTAAGGGATACAATATTTTAGCACTTTTTAAAGTATTACAGGGATAGCCAATTTCCACACTATATATACAGCGCCTAGAAGATACAGTGTGGAAAACGGCTACAAAATAGTGCTAAAAAATTGAATCCCATAAATGTACAACGATGCTGAATAACAAGATGTCGATAGTAGTGCTACCGTAGTGATTTAAAAACGATAGTCATTCTAAAAGAGACTCTTTAACCTATTTCACGTCATTCCTTAACTAAATTAGCTTATAACAGACCAAAATATCTTTATATTTATAGTTTCCGATATTTAACATTCTATAATTTTTGAAAACTCAGTGTTTATATTGAAAAGAGTTACGAGATGGCGCTCGTATCTAATGTGCTTTAATCATAACACTTTAAAATATATGATGATTATGCACGTTAAAATGTAATTAAATAAAGCAGATAACGCATATGGAAACTTTTGGCTGGGAAAAGGATTATCCTGGAAGTGAATATGTAGAAATGGTATTATGATCTTTATGAAGGCAAAGTAAAAACGTATGCAGATTAAACAAAATAAAGATAGTTTATTTTTGATTCCAAACACAGACTTGACATTAGTAGTAAATAGCAGCATTCATTTTAAACAGACATCTTTGTAGACCTTGATGACGATGTTTCACAAATCAGAACAAACATTGTTGTTTGAAAATATCACAGTATTGAACTTTAAGATAAAAACATAATTATACAGATAAAACTAACATACAACATCCAGAACGTGGTCCAGCCACGTTCAGTAACTTGAAAAACTTCTTCCATTTAAAGGAAGATAAAAGTGCCTCTTATTAAGATTGGAATCGTATATTTATATAAAAATGGTCGGATTGAAAACGTTGTTTCAGATGAACGAACCAATCAGAGAACGGCATCGAATCGATGCAAAGCAAGATTCGATGAAAAGATTCGATTTGAAAACGATATTCTAAGTCGCCATCTGGCGGGAGAAATATCGTCACGGAAGTTGAAACGTAGTTGAAAGAAAGTTTTTGCCGGTGAAGTACGGTAATGAAATGAAATTAAAAACGGCAAAATGGTATGAATTACTATGGATGTTAAAAGGGTCAGGAAACTTTTATTACAGCTGGATATTGTCTAGAATCAATAGAGAGGGTAAGTAAAAGTTTAAGAGATATTTATTACTGTCATTATTTAAGAAATAAATAAATGTAAATAAAGTAAATGAATGACAATGAACTTAAAAATAAAATGAAGTTTGTGAAATGAGGTTTTATGACAGGAGATGATAAGAGGCAATGAGAAATACAGTGTTTGTATCTCTATCAGTATCAGCATATTGCCACTGAGCATTGTTGCAGATTTATGGGATACAAGTTTTTAGCACTTTAAAGCATTATAGGAATAGCCGTTTTCCACACTGTATCTTCTAGGCGCTGTACTATAGCTCCGTTATAGGCCTAGATTATATGTTGTAGAAATCGACTATCCCAGCAATACTTAAAAAAGCACAGAAATAGTGAATCCCTTAAATGTACAACAATGTTGAATTCCAAACAGTCATTTACAGCGACATCTGCAGGATATTTTTTAAAGAAGAAAGAGACACGTGTAATGCACCGCTATAGCGTCTAGAATACATACTGTGGAATTTTGCTATCCAAGCAGCGCTAAAAAGTTGTATCCCTTAAATGTGCACTGACGCTGAAATCCAGGGAGCTGATCGCAGCGACATCTGTGATAAACTTTCAAAGTAAACATCGTATTATTACAGCGGGCTTGACGCCAAGCACACAGGTCAGATGTATGTTAATAAAATGTAAAAAAAAAAATGCTACAGCGTCTAGACCAAATTATAGCGCCTAGAATATATAGTGTGGAAATTGGCTATCCCTGTAATACTTAAAAAAGTGGTAAAATATTGTATCCTTAAATGTGCAACGATGCTGCTGAAATATACAAATCGCAGCGACATCTGCAGGATATTTTCTATAACTGAAAGATATTGCTAGTCTATACAATGCAATACGAAAATCCCGCAGATTTCGCTGCGATTGACACTTAGAATTTTAGCAGTATCGTCGATCATTTACGGGATACAAATTTTTAGCGTTGTTTAATAAAATATTTCCACACTAGGTATTCTAGACGCTGTTACCAAATCGTCATGAAGTTTTAGGAAATATCCTGCAGATATCGCTGTGATCGACTCATTGGATTTCAGCATCATTTGAAATTTAAGAGATCCAATATATTAGCACTTTTTAAAGTATTACTGGGATAGCCAATTTCCACACTATATATTCTAGGCGCTGTAGCACCGCAGTAGCCTGTCTTTTTCGTTTACCTCGGAGTAGATATAGATGTATGATTTGTAGCTGTTCCTAAACTGTGGCCAACAACATATAAGGTCAGTTCATAACGTCACACGGAGTTGATTATCTGTACACGGCAATGGACACAAAAAATATCGGCTCGCAGCTTTGTACTAATCATCGTGTAAAGATGATCCAACTCTCAGACTAACGAAAAAGACAGGCTACCGCGGTGGGTCCGATTCTTCTTTTTTTACAGACCGCTGGAGTCACGTGATGCTCGAATGCACCAAAGAAGTTGCGTGAAAAGAGCATCACGTGACTCCAGCGGTTTGTAAAAAAAGAAGAATCGGACCCACCGCGGTAGCCTGTCTTTTTCGTTAGCCTCGATCCAACTGCGTGTGACTTTTAAACATCATGAACTGGCCTATTATGTCATTGGTCGCGCTAACACCCTCCCTCCTACGTCCACCGTATATAGCGGCATCTTGTACTGGAGACTGCTAAATGGGCTGCTATCGGTCAAAATCAAGAGAGAAAAGGGCAGAAGAGAGGGAAATAACTCGTTTTTTTTTTTAACTACTTTTTTACATGGGAAGATTGACATGTCTGTTCCTCTCTTTTCATAACTTCATGGTGGTGAAATACGCCAAAGCATCCTAAATATCTGAGAATGTTTTCGTGACTCGCGTCACGAAAACATCACACAAAGCAGGCAAAGCAAAGAAACGAAATCATTCATCGGCTCGTGAATATGAACGAGCCAATGAATGATTTTTCTTCTTTGTTTTGCCTGCTTTGAGTGACGTTTTTCTGACACGTGTCAAGGCTTTCTCCAATATTTAAAGGGCGTTGAATATGCCGGGATCAAGATAGATATTTCGCTATTAGCAGGATGGGATTGATCAATCAGACGTCTGCATTTTTCCTAACTTTTTGATGTTTGCAGTAAACACCGAAAAGCCTGCAAGGATAAAGGCTACTGATTGGTCAATGTAATTTTACTAACAGAGAAAAATTTATCTGGATCCCGGACATTAACTTTGGTTAGTTAAAACAATTTTGAATAAAATCAAATCAGGAAGCCAATGTTTGTTAACTTTTCTGGTTAGTTTAATTGAAATCTTCCTCGTCTATTACTGAAGACTGAGTTACCGTACTTTGGACAAAAAATTAAATATGAGTACACGACTTGTGCATATGTCACCACTCTAACACAGTGTTGCCAGATGGGCTACTTTTTTAACTCAGATACTTGATTGGCACCACTTTTTTGAAATTGTAAAATGCGCCTTATTTAATGACATATTAATTAAGGCGAAAACAATGGGAATTTTACCATTTATAATAAGTGCTGGCAATCAAGAAATCTGAATTAAAAAAAAGTAGCCCACTGGCAACACTGCTCTAACATATAAATGTTCTGTGTTATGACCACGATTCTAAGTGCAGTTGGTTAAATTTGAGTATCTCGGCATTAGAGAAAGCAATAGTGGCCCACTGTGGCTGAGTGGATAAGACACAATGCCGCTAATCGCTTGAGAGCGTAGGTGGAAGCAGATTCGAATCCCGTCGTGATCCGCATGTGATATGATATATGTGTTCAATAAATCAAACAAACAAACAAGCAAGCAATAGTGAAAGGTACAGTTGGCATGGAAACAACGACTTCTTTAATTCGTATAGAAAATTAATGAATAGTAGTAAATGACTCAAGTTTAAAATATAGGCAAATGGTCTGGAAATATCAATGGCTCCCATCTAGTATTTCACAAAATTAATTTAATAGATTCACATGATGTATAATTCACATGATGTATACATGATGCAACTCTTAACTAATGAAAATTCTGCAACAAGACTTATGTAGGTAGATCTTTTGAATGAATAATTCAGAATTCTGAGAACAAAACGAAGTTCTTAAGGCTCTTCTTCACACCCCCCTCAAAAAAGGAAATACGATAGAAAGATATAAGAAATTGGAGAGCTTCAATATGTCTGTGATCTTTTGTCAGAGTTCAGAAAAAGAGTCTGGGCATAAAAAACAAAACAAATTTAACGAACGATAAGACTATAGATTTCATGCAATTTTTAACCGAAAAATATTTAATTCTAATGTATATGCGGCTTTAATAATAGACTATTAAAGATAATCAATTTAGGGGAAATTTTATAGTAAATTAATATCCTCACATTTATGCAAATAGGTATGGATAAACAGACTTGAGTAAAATTACATATTTATTCTTTCTTCTCTATAACACGATCTAAATGAAGATGAAGTTATATGTACAGTTTATATCTTTAAATTTTTAGATTTTTTTTATCAAAAATGTTCCTTTATTGTGGTTAAAATTGCTAGATTTACAGATCTTCGATTCTTTAGATGCCTGCGGGTTTTCATTCTCGGATTAACCGTAGGTATTTGTAAAGGTAAATTTATTTTGCAAAACCGTCAGCAAAAAAAGTTAGAAAAAACAATTAACTGACAGACTAACTGTAAATATATATTTTATTTCGACTCTGTTTTTTACTAAATTTTCATCTTTCGTAGAAAATTTTAAGGAGATATAAATTGAGAAAGACTGATACTTTGAAAGAAGAAATTGACTTTCCTTACTTTTAAATTATTAATCACTATAAAAAATGAATGATAGGTAAACAAAAAGAATAATATTGTGTTTGCTCCCTGCTTATAAAGGCTATACAAGGACTAATTTTAATTTGAGCTAGTAGAATTATTTCAGTTATATATCATTTGTTTTAAAGAAATAACTGATATCTACCAAAAAACAACTTTTCAAAAGTAAAAAATAAGCCAAGCAAAAAAAAAAAAAAAAAAAAAAAAAAAAAAGAAAAAAGGTGAAAGTTGTGGCTAAAAAATAGTGTGATATCAAATTTCCAAGCTTATATTGCGGTACTTATTTAACATTTTTTGATAAAAATTTACCATATGTAAGTCGAGTACCTAAGTATGCGTTGATAGAAAGCCTTTTCTCCTTTACTAAATACATCATAACGTGTTTCTGAAAATTAATTTTTTTTTAATTATGCATGATGGGTTTGGCGGCCATCTTTCCATATTTTACACAAATTTCTAAACACTCAAGCTCGTAACATATTTGCATTATTAAGAATTTTGAACTTATAGTTTTAGCTACAGACAGATAAATTAAGAAAGTTTTTTATTTTGAAAAAACAAATTGATTTTTACTGCTTTAACTAATTAATTAACCCCCCTCCGAAAAAAGAGAATCATAAGATGAAACCTGAAGTAACTTCAGCTTTATTTTTAGACACAAATTTTTAGGCACTCATTTCCATAAATTAAAAGAATAAAATGTTTGCTTTAGTAACAATTTCGAACTTCCAATCTTAACAATGAACTTGTGTGCTTAGAAATTTGTGTAAAATATGGAAAGATGGCCGCCAAGCCCATCATGCATAATTTAAAAAAAATTAATTTTCAGAAACACGTTATGATGTATTTAGTAAAGGAGAAAAGGCTTTCTATCAACGAATACTTAGGTACTCGACTTACATATGGTAAATTTTTATCAAAAAATGTTAAATAAGTACCGCAATATAAGCTTGGAAATTTGATATCACACTATTTTTTAGCCACAACTTTCACCTTTTTTCTTTTCTTTTCTTTTTTTTTTTTTTTTTTTTTGCTTGGCTTATTTTTTACTTTTGAAAAGTTGTTTTTTGGTAGATTATATTTACTGAAGAATGTTTTATAGTTGAATGTGTTTACTTGCACTACTTGAATTGTATTTACTGCACTTAACTGGAAATTTAAAAAAAAAGGCACTCCAAGATAAGTTTCTTTTTATTTTGTTTTTGTTTTATTGTTGGATTTTTATCAGCTCAAACTTTTTCTCCCCAGCCGGCTGCCGATAACTGAGATTCTATCAAAGTTTTTCATTGTTGAATTAGCAGGGGAAAATATTTTTCAACAGCCTAAACAGCAAACAGAAATAATAATAATATTATTACTGATAAAAAAAGGATACTCTTTTCTTTTCTTACTTATTATAAAAAAAAAAAAAAATTGCTATCTGTGTTGCTAATTATCTGATTACATTCAAACTTTCAGTAAATTCAAATAATAATAATTTAGGCTGCTTACCAAATTTCTATTAAAATGCAATAAGTTTTCTGAAAATTAGAGACCTCTCCCACAAAACCCCACTATCTGAACCACTTGAACAACAACATCAGCAACAACAACAAAAATGCTGATGACTATGTAGTTTGTTTTTATTGTAATCGGAGAAGTTGGACGTTATCCGCTTGCATCTGATAATGTTCTTAGCTATGCAGAAAGAAATCATTATTATGGTGGTGTTGCTGCACCTGTTCTTGGCTTGTATGGGGCAGGGATAATTGAGGCAACACAAGTGAATCGTACAAAACTTAATTTTCCAATCTTGAACATGCTTTTTCTTGAAAAGAGGGAAAAAAGGGTAACATTTAAAAAAATATATATTGGTGCAAAGTTGATATTTTAGGATAAGGGCAGCACATATTTTTCACTTTTGAAAAATGTCTAACATGAGCATTAGTTGGTTAATTGACTTAATTAGTTTTGTTATTTTTTATGTTGAAGTTTACTTTATTAGCACATGAAGTAAAAGCAGCATCTGTTCTTCATCTTAGTCCTAAAACATTATAAAAGATTAATAAATAAATTTAGTAATTACATCCTAACACAAAATATTGTTTACTTTTATTTTAAATTAAGCAAATATAAATTTATCAAATGAAAATTTAATAATAATGAAAGAATTATTTGAAAAAATTATTTTCTTGTTTCACTGTTACATTGATGTAGACTTTTCAAGTATCTGGCAATCGGCACTTCCCATGCATGCTGGTTAATTGAGCTTTTACTGTATTAGAGTTATTGACCCAAAAGGAAAGTTTTTATTGATATTCTTTATGGTATTCAGCTGTATTTTATTCTTCAGAAATATCTGAAAAGAAAGAAAGATGATAAACACAGTTGTTTCTAACATGTCATGTTTAAAGTGGAAAAAAAAGGAAAAATAAAATTTGAGACTGTATGATAAAAGTTTTGAATTAACTTATTTAAGACTTTTGATATTTTTAAATGTCCTTGGATTAGCCAGATTTTAGCTTTTGGAGAAATTTAATTCATGGAATTCGTAAATACACTGGCAGTTCTTCATACATAAAAAAAAGTTGTCTACTGGTTTAGTCAGAACTGCATAACTGCTAACTTATATCCCTATAGTACTGGTCCAGTTAATATTTTTAAAACTATAGCAGAAATATTGAAATGCATCACGCCAGAATCATCAAATCAGAAATTCATTTCCATTCTTAAAATGCAGCAGAATGAAAAGGGTAAAAGTAAATACTTTGAAAATGTTCTTTACACATAAATATGAAGATGTAAACCACCAAAACACTCTGGTCTTAAAATGCTTTGAAAATGAGAAATGTATAATGCATTTTGAAAGAACATGGTCTTTCTTTATCATTATTTTCAATACCCATTTCTTCTTAATAAACAGGGGTGTAGTGGAGGGGATATGGAGGTATACACTGTATGCCTCTAGGATTTTTTAAAGAAGCTTTGTATACCATCTGTTTCTCAAATAAATCTATAGTGTGTGCTCTATGCATGATGTTCATGACTTTAGCATATACCCTCTGCCTCTAGCATATACATTCTGTTTTTTTTTACTACAACACTCTTAATAGATTTACAGCCAGAAAGAAGCAGCAAAATGTACCACATTTAACTTCTGTTGTGTGCTTCAAGCTTTTCTGAAACTGCTGCATTCTATTTCATAGCATTTTCATGAATTAGGGTATCTCTGTAAGATATTGGTATGTCTGTAGGATACTTTGTGTTAGGATCTAAGATAGTAGCTATTGCATGATACTGGTTCAAATTAGAAGGTACATTATAGCCTTAGAAGTAGGATGTCATCTTTGATTATGTTCAGATCTTAAAAGAACATGTTCAGTATCTTTATCATTTCTTAAAAAAGCATCAACTATGATTTCTGAAGGATTGTCATCAGAATCTAGATTTAGAAGAGTATCTTTCTCTAGTTGCTGAAATATGGAGAAAAGCAGTTTATAGAACTGTCTGGGTTTCATGCATGTTTCATGAAGGTGTGCATGTTTCTAATTCTAGAAATCTAACTTTCTCTGGCTTAAGTTATCTTAAATGTTCAAGGAGATGTTGAAATGTTCAATTCTATAACCTTTACTTTGCAGCCTGTGCCTCACAAATATAATTTCTTTGGCTTTATTGACCTATTCCTATACTAAGATTTAGGAATATGGCAAAAAGCTTTATAACTGAATAGCTTCATATGTTGTAAATCTGCCTTTGCACCAGTCCAAGCTTCAAAGAGAGTTTTATTATTTGCAACAAGAGTTGAACTTTTGTTCTTATAATTTGCTCTGTTTTTAACTTTCGCCTAAAATTGCTGATCTAAGCTAACTTGATTCAGAATAGCACTTGTTTTTTCCCCCGTACTATTGGTTACAACATTCAGCAACTCCATTTCATTCAGGATTGTATACAATGTTTGTTTGATGACCTTTCATTTAGAGTAAAATCATTTATTTGATTATTTGCGAATTCAGACTGCCTACGGTATGAAATCCTTCTGCTTCTTGCCAGTTTGTTTCAATATACAGTTGTGGGAAAAAAAGTAAACCCTATTAACTCTACAACATATTATTGTAGTATTACTGGTACCAAACGATTGGAAATAAAATGCACTTTTAACTGATGAACCATATAAAATTTGCTTCGATCCATTTACATGTCAAAATGAACCCAAACTTTTTTGTTTTTTTCAATAGCAATACCAAAGTTTGACACCATAAATAAATAAGTATAAAAAAAGAACTTCTTAAAACACCATCAAAAACTTTTAAGATGGTGTTAAGTTCTTTTTTATACTTATTGATTCACACCAGTTACAACTTATTTGCTTTTACCATAACTAAATTCTATACCCTTCAATTAGCATTAAAAATATTTCATAAAATTCATACGATTAGTTTCAGAAAAATTAGTTATTTTAAAATGAGCGAGCATACTTTAGGAGCTGTATCCAAATTTAAGTTTGATACTCGATCATTGAAATTCTACGTAATGACCCTGTCACTTCTATTAATGTATTATTTCTTGCCAATATGACCATTCACTCACTTAATATCTTTCAACTATTGCTAGCCCAAATGTTTCAATAAAATGAGTAAAAAATATTTTTTTTCTAATTATGCTTTTCTGATCATCATAGACCCTTAAACCATCATTTTGACTTTTTTAATCCTAATAAAAAAACTACTTGGAAGAAAAATTTGAAATTGAGAATTTGCATAAAGCAGGAGATAATAAATATAAAGCTATCAAAAAAATTGTAGGTTGAAATTCATATTTTTTTCAAATATTGATTTCATAATTTGTGTTATAAAATTTTTTAAATTACAAATTTGATGTATTTATGTTTTGGTTTTTTAGTATTATAACCACACAAAAAATTATCACATTAGGATTATAATTTCAGGAGATATTAATAAAAATATGAAAATGTAATTGAACATTAGAAACACTAAATTTAAAAGTTTATAAAACAAAAATCTATGATCCAAATGACTTGAAATTTCATTTCTAGGCATAGTTTGAATCACAGATTTACAATATATTGTCAAAATTGGGTATTACCGTTGAAAAAAAACAAAGTTTGGTTTGTTTTTGATTTATAGATGGCCCCCTAAGCAAATTTTCTATACATCATTTAAAAGTAGACCAGGGTGTCTATAGAATATGGAAATCAGGGAATCATGGAAAAATCAGGGAGGTTTATCACTCCTGAAAAATCAGGGAACTTTGTAAAATTACTGGAAAATCAGGGAAATTTGTCTATATTGTGAAAATATTTGCATTTTCACCTTGCCAATGAGACTGATTCGTCTATTTTATGTACCATATTTTTTCACATGCTGATTAATCTTTCCCAATATTTTTTAAAAGATGCGCATGGTATGAGTTTTTGATATTTAACGTAAATTAAGGTGATCAGATGTCCTGATTTTCTGTACATAGCACTTATATTGAAGGCAATTTACGCATTTAAAAAAAATTTAAATGATACATTAGCATAACCTGACCAGGTGGCCAGCTTAATCCAATTAGTTATCCCGTCAGATTTAGATAAGCCTTAGAATTGAATATTTTTCAGAAAATGAGGAAACTTTCTGGTCACCCTATATCCATTGGCTTCTATATGATGTTGAACTAATGAAGTTAGTTGAGTTCGGATTTATAAAACTGTCAACCAATACTTAATGAATATTAGGCAATTTTTATGTTTTTCTCCCAAATGAGATATTAGCAAGCTAGATAAGTGTGTTATACGAGGAATCGGCATACATGAAAAAATACTGTATGTGTATTGTTAATAATGGAAATCAGGGAAGTCTGATAAAAATAGTCAGGGAAATTATGGAAAAATCAGGGAACTTTTTTTAGAATTTCTGTAGACACCCTGTAGACTTTATTTCCAATTGTTTGGTACCAGTAACTTCTATTATACAGTTGAACTTGGATAATTCATATGTCTTTAATTCGATCCCTTGAAACTTGTATTCAGTTAATGCTAAAAAATCTTGGTTATTTCGAAGTCCAACTTCTTTAATTTGAAGTTTTTACCCTTTCAAAAATGACAAAATCTAGTGATGGACGATTCCCGAGAATTCGACAATCGAGAAAAATCGTCATCGTAAAAAATCACAATTGATATAGCCATCGATTAATTCCCAGAATCTACAATCGAGATGTTTTACAATCGATTATAACGAGAGAAGCTAAAAGCAGTTGTTGGAAAACTTAGCTATTATTCTGGCAGAAAATTTCATGGTATTGATAGGGCTTGCTCGATAATTCTGCTATTGCAATTATTTGCTCCTGATTTAGGTTTTAGGGGTTACTTCAGTCAAGTGAAACGACCCGCTCGCTAATGCTAATCCTATGGAAGAAATTTATAAAGATACCTCATTTGCATTTCACTACTTTTAAATGATTTTCTTTGCATTGAATAGTTGAGGTCGATCTGTAAAAAGGCCATTTTTTACTTTTTCGATTTTGATTGCAGATTTTTTCTATAAGGATGCTTTCACTTTCGAAACCGGTTCCGAAAATGAAAGTGTCCTTATTAAAAATACCTCTAAACAAAATCGAAAAAGTAAAAAACGTCCTTTCGTACAGATCGATCTCAGCTATCCAATGCAAAAAAAATCATTTAAAAATATTGAAATGCAAACGAGAGATCTTTATAAATTTCTTCCATAGGATTAGCATTAGCAAGCGAATCTTGTCTTTTCGCTTGACTGAAGTAGCCTCTCAATAAGAAAGAGGAAATAGCTTGACCTTCTGACCCAACCCGTGTAGATAAGTGCGGGTAAAATCAGGTTGCTTGTCCCAATGCAGGACTCTAGTGTTCTATATAAATTTACTGAATGAAATGTGCATACTTGCTAATATTTGTTTAAAATGCTGTAAAATTCACATTGTATGACAATAGTAAAAAGTATTATGAATTTTGCATAACTTATCAAATATTTTTTCATGTATCCATAGGTCCAGTAAATTAATTGTGCTACATATACCTGCAAAATGAGTTGAACACCGGTCCCCACCCCCGCCTGCCCCTCAGAAATATTCAAAACTCTTTTTTTCAAATATAAGATCCAATATGCTGTCAAGAAACATGCTTCTTAAAAGTAACGATCGATTGGAATGCTAAATGCATTAAGAAAATACTTTCAACTCATTTATCTATCTTTAAAACATTATTTGAATGTTTTAAAAGATTTTATTGTCTTTTTGTAAATTTTGCTTTGGAATAAATTCCCTTTTCTTCTTTATGAAACTGCAATTTCCAAATCACGTAACTATGGCACATTTCATGAATCAAATAACCTTTCTGCTTTTTCGATAAATCTAAAATGTTTGATACAGAGTTCCCCTAAATGTCAAATGCTGTGGAATTTCTCCATTGATCGAAAACAAAAGTTTTTTTCGGAAAACGTAAGGATAGTAAGACAAAGATACCTGCTAAGAGGGAACCTGTCTAACATGGAAACTGTTTTCCAGTACCTAGCGATTCTCACATGACTCTGTAAGTCTGTATCGAAATCCAAAGTAGCTACTTTCTGACACACTTACAAACTCATTTTTTATTTTAGGCACATTAGCTAGAATCGAATAGCATTTCCCTCTTTTCGATAAAGGCAAAAGGTTTGATACAACATAGAGTACCCTAAATGTCTAAAGTGTGTCAAATGCTGTGGAATTTCTCCATTTATCGAAAAACGTAAGGATAAGGCTAATGTCAGACGGATGTCTTTTTGCATGCTTTTTTACTTACATATTATCCCTTCACAATGATAGTGGCATTGTGTAGGGATAATACGTAAGTAAAAAAGCGTACAAAAAGACGCCTGTCCGACATTAGCCTAAGCAGACAAATATAACTGCTAAGAGGGAACCTGTCTAACACGGAAATTGTTTTACAGTGCCTAGTGATTCCAACATGACTCTTTAAGTCTGTGTCGAAATCCAAAGTAGCTACTTTCTGACACATTTACAAACTCATTTTTTATTTTAAGCGCATTAGCTAGAATCGATTAGCATTTTCCTCTTTTCGATAAAGGCAGAAGGTTTGATACAAGTTAAAGCTCCCTAAATGTCTAAAGTGTGTTTAATGCTGTTGAATTTCTCTGTTTATCGAAAACAAAGGAGTGTTATCGAAATAAAACTTGAATAGGCTTCATTTTTGGTATTTTGGATAATTTTAATCTTTCAGTCCTTACCAACATGGTATTAGATGATCGGTCTGGAAAAGGTAGACCCCCCTCCCCCCCCCCCCCCCCCCGAAGGTGCATTAAGCCCCAAATTGACAGTAGGACAGACCAAGGATGAAAGTTAACTTGATGTAATAGGGATGATGAGGGGAAGTTGAGAATGGTAAAAGAAACAAACCTTTGAATAAGAAAAAAATTGAAGAAAAAGAACAAGTGAAGCATGTGATTAGAACCAGACAAATGAAGACGGGCCTGATGGGCCACAGTTGGTCCAAAATGAGTGCCCAAATGGTCAGAATGAGTCAAGAATTTAGAGAATAGTATCTACAATGAAGAAGAACCATGAGACAAAATATTATGAAAAATAACAATAGCCTGAGATTAAAAGTAAAAAGTTTCATTGTGTCGTGCCCCCTGGTGGTAGTAAAAATAAAATTGATACGAGAAGATAGGGGAGAGTGAAAAGACTTTATTTTGTGAATTTTATAATTTTTAGACTAACAGTATACTAAAGGTTTGAAGAAACAAAACTTTAAAGCATCTCTCTCTCTTAAGGCGAAAGAAGGAAGTTAAAATTAAGAAACGTATGTCCATATTTTTTATTCGATTTTAGACACAATTTGATGTTAGTTTTATAATTTTCCTATAAGTGGAAGATACCGTACCAGAGTATGAAAAAAACTGCCACTAAGTATCTTCCTTTAGAGCATTTTAAGCCCAGAGGTCTAAAATTAACGGTGGATTGACAAAAGAAAGATAGATTTAGAAAGGTTATCAGATGACCTTTATTTTAAAATATTACATGAGTGGGGTAAAATCCTCTATAATGAGGTGACATTTAAAATCTTGAAAACACATAATTTGCAGTGCAGTTTTGTTATTAACAATTGCATTCTAATATTACGAGATATGGGACAGCTTAGGAGGGCTAAAATAAGAGAAACATTGAAAATCATGGACAAACTGGCGCTAAATTCAATAGAAAGCATCTATATCAACAATTGAAACCAGAACTGATAACTTAAACCACTATGCCTCCTAACGCATATCGGAAGAAAAGCGAATGGAAAAGAAGATGTACTCCTTTGGGAAATTATGACTTACACTAGAAGCGCGGTAAGTTTGACTCTTCTGAAAGCTTCATATCTCTCTCTCTCTCACACACCTCGAGATATATTTTTTTGATGCAAACTGTTCGCTTACCTCGAGACATCTCTTCTCGATGCAAACCTCTTGCTTACCTCGAGATACCTCTTCTTGATTCTAACTCATCGCTTCTCATTGCTCAATGCTCACTTCTCGTTTCTCGCTCTCGGTCTCTTATCAACATTTCATATAACGTTGTCCGAGAATGAGAAATCAATTTTTGTCCTTTCTCAATATCTTACTCACCATGATTGTCATTTCACGCTTGGCCAAGAGAGAGGGCTGAGAAGAGATATCGAGGGGCGGGCTGGAGAGAGAGAAATAGGCATGACAATGAGCTGTGAAATGAAGCACTAATTTTCAAAGTTTCTTTTATTTCAGCCCTACCAAGCTGTCACATACCTGGAGCCTTCCGAAAAATATTATTTATTAAATATAAAAATTTCAAAGAGGAAGGTGGATCGGGTGAATTCCGGGGACGTGAGAGTGGACCAGTGTGGGATGCAATTTTAAGAATTTTACAGAACCCTTCCTGTGACATATCATCGGAAAGCCCTTTGACAACTCTTTCATATTATGAACCTTTCTTCTCCCGAAGGTGAAATTTGGAGGGTGGGGAGGGGGAGGGGCGAACAAATTTATAAAACCTTAGCCGATTTCTATAATAAATATCATTTCAATGTGGGTTTTTTTATGTGGTCTTCCGGAAAATATTATTTATTAAACATGAAAATTTTAAAGTGGGGGTTGTGTGAATTCCAGGGTGATAGAGTGGGTCCACGGGGGAGGGAGGGGGAGCAATTTTCACATTTCTTTGGACCCGTCATGTGATACGTCATTGGAAAGCTCTCAGATCACTCTTCCATATTATGAGACTTTCTTCTCCCTCCCCAGTTTGTCCCCCACTGTGGGGGGTAGTTTTTTCCGTTTTTATCATTTTAGATTGGATTTTTTTATAGAGCCCTCCGATAAATATTATTTATAATATATGAAGTTTCAAAAAAGGATGGTTGTATTCCGAGTTGCGTGATAGTTGGCTCCCTGGGGGGAGCACTTTCCTAACTTTTGCAACACTCCTCATGTGACATATTATTAAAAAGTCCTGTGACCACTTATTCATATTAAGCACCACCGGTTGCCCCCCCCCCATCACTAGAAAAGTGCCCCGAGGCACTTTTCTAAATTTTGCTGACACTCCTCATGTTACATATTGTTGGAAAGGCTTGTGACCACTTATTCAGGTTATGCACCCCCTTTTTGCCCCCAAGGGCACACTTTTCTAAATTTAGCCAAGACCCCTCATGTGACATATCGTTGGAAAGGTTTGTGGCTACTTATTGATGTTATGCACCTTGGGTGTCCATCATCCCCTCCTTCCCCCCCCACACCCCCGAGGGACGCTTTCCCAAATTTAGCCAAGACCCCTCATGTGAGATATCAATATTGTTGGAAAGGTCTGTGACTACTTATTGATGTTATGCACCTCCGGTGTCTGTCCCCCCACTTTGCCCCCCCCCCTGGGGGACACTTTTCCAAATTTAGCCAAGATCCCTCATGTGAGATATCGTTGGAAAGGTCTGTGAATACTTATTGATCTTATGAACCTCTGGTGTCTGTCCCCCCACTTTGCCCCCCTCCCCCCGGGGGACTCTTTTTCAAATTTTGTCAAGACCCCTCAAGTGAGATATCGTTGGAAAGGTATGTGACTACTTATTGATCTTATGAACCTCCGGTATCCGTCCCCCCACTTTGTTCCCCCCCACTGGGAGACACTTTTCCAAATTTAGTCAAGACCCCTCATGTGAGATATCGTTGGAAAGGTTTGTGACTACTTATTGATGTTAAGCACATCTGGTGTCTGTCCCCCCACTTTGCCCCCCCCACACTGGGAGACACTTTTCCAAATTTAGTCAAGACCCCTCATGTGAGATATCGTTGGAAAGGTATGTGACTACTTATTGATCTTATCTACCTCCAGTGTCCGTCTCCCCACTTCCCCCCCTCCAAGCAACACTGTTCCAAATTTAGCCAAGACCCCTCATGTAAGATGTCGTTGGATAGGTCTGTGACTACTTAAAGACCCCGATTAAAGGAGGGGCTTGCTAGCGGGTGAAGTCACCTAGTCCTTATTAACACCGACTCATTCCAGTTCACCTGCAGACGATTCTTGATAAATGTATGACGTATAAAAGCAACTGGCAAATTGGAGTCATCAAGAAAAAAATTACACAATCGAAAAATATCGAGATGTTCATACAATTGAGAAAATCGATAAAAACTTCTCGTTATTGCCCATCACTAACAAAATCTAGTTTCCATTCAGCTATTTGAAAAGTGGACGGGTTATTTTCAGCTATTGTGGAAAATTCTTTAGGGAAGAGAAGGGGGTGGGAGAATATTCTTATCTGTTCAGGAAACAGAGCATGGATAAAGGGAGGAAGAATGTATGCCCTTTCCCTTGTAAGTGACACATGCTACTCTCGCCAATGCAATAAATCATAGATGACACACATTGCAATTCCTTCGAAACCATGGCTGTAGTCGCTTGAGTTTTCTTCATTGTGCTTTTAGTTTTTGTGGTGAGAGGTCAGTGCAAGCATGTCGTTGAGTAAGGCCCATGTCCCGTGTAAAACCTTATTTTTTGATGAAAAAATTGCTGTGATTCGTGAGGTAGAAAAGGGTGTAAAGAAGAAATGCATCATCGCAAAAGAGAATAGCACCTAGCACTCTTTTGACCTTTTTGAAAAATAAAGAAAAAATTTTGAAATCTAATCTAAATCATAAATGAGCTAGAGAACCTGATAATCCTGATGTGGACAAGTGTGTCTTGAAGTGGTTTAAGCAAGCGTGGGACAAAAACATCCCTCTCAGTGGAACTCTTGTTCGTGCAAAAGCGGAAGAATTTGCTGTCAGCTTAGGAAGCAACAACTTCAAAGCAAGCTCTTGATGGTTAGACGGATTTAAGTAAAGAAATGAAATTTCCCTTAAGTCTGTGCATGGTGAAAGTTCAAGTGTGGACCAAGATGCAGCAAATGAGTGGAAAGAAAAGTTGTTCAAATCATTGAGCATACACAGGACAGAGACATTTTTAATGTCGATGAAACTGAACTTTTTTTCAAATGTACCCCTACAAAGACTTTGGATTTTAAAGGTGAAAAATGTAGTTGAGGAAAATGCAGTAAAGACCGAATAACCCTACTTGTGGGAGCAAACATGGATGACACTGAGAAGTTACCTTTACTGATGATTGGAAAATCAAGAAATCCAAGGAGTTTTAATAATGTTGACAAAGCATATAGAATACCGTTCTAACATGAAAACATGGATGACGACGAATCTTTTTGAAGAATGGCTGCTAGAACTCAATTGCACATACAAAAAAAAAAAAAAAAACAGAAAAATCATTGTTTATTGATAACTGTACGGCTCATAAATCGATACCAGCTATGGAAAATGTCACGGTTTAATTTCTGCCAAACATGACCTAAGTGGTGCAACCAATGGATCAAGGCATCATTAAAAATCTGAAGCATTTCTACAGATGTCTAGTCATTCAACATCTCGTTACTGAATCTTCCCAAAAGCTTCCCGTTACCCTCCTTGATGCATCAAGAATGTGTTTAAATGCATGGTCCAAAGTGAGCCAAAAAACAATAGCAAATTGTTTCCCGAAAGCAGGACTTATCAGGAACACTGACAAGCTTTTAGATGAAGAAAATTTACCTCCCCCATGGGACAACAGCATACCATTTGATGATTACGTTGACATTGATAAAAACATAGACATTTGTGGAGAGCTATCTGAAACAGATATTCTGTCCGAAGTTCTAAACAATAAGAACATTGCAACAGAAGATGATGACGATATTGAAGATTAGGTAGAAGAATAGAGACCGATTCCAACTTCAAGTGAGGCAGTCTTTCATTGAGCAGAATATCGTCGTTATGTAGAAGGACAATCTAACATGAGTGAAGCTGTGTTTTGAGCTGTAGCTATCCTTGAAGATTTTGTTAAAAAAATCAAGTAAGCTCTTTAAAGCAATCTGTAATATCGCAATATTTTAAAAAGCTGTAGTTTTTTTATTTAAAATTAATAAACATATTTTTTTTTCACAATTTCTGTTGCGATTGATTATTTTACGACATAAAAATAATTTTTTTGGGATAATTCAAAGTTTTGCAGTAGTCCCTTGCACTTCGAATTATCCAAGTTCAACTAATTAGTTGCAGAGTTAGTAGGGGGTGTTTACTGTTTTTTTCTGTGACTGTACATTTTGAATTCAACAAATGTTTGAAAAACTTCACATTTTATTTTTAAAAAGTGGGGCAAAAGTCGTTCTAGTTTTAACATCAAACATATATGAAAGTATTTCATTCTACTATGTCATTGGTCCACATAGATCTGAATGAACAAATTCAAGCACATCTTTATGTGAGTAAATTTGTGATTATCGTGGATTTTCTCCATGGTCCTTCAATTAAAGTTATTAACAGAGTAGAGAAAAAAAAAGAAAATTGTGTATATATTAATTATGGTATATTGCCCTATGTTCAGTTTTACAGAGAGAGCTTCTAAAGCAAATTAATTAAAATGTCTGCAACCATTGCCTGCCACTCCCTGCTCTTTTTCCTCTGTCGCTCACATTTATGCTGCTCTTCATTCCTCTTTGACCATTCTATTTTCTATCCTTCCAAACTCTTATGCAAGTTCAGTTACTATAAGCTTTCTGTATCTCTATTGTCATAAGTATAAGGAAGCATTGGATTTGCAATATAACAGAAAGTTAACAATTTTCATGTAACATTGCCCAAAGATTTTTCAAATGCTGCACAAATAATATTTCTATTGTAAAGCCAATTTTCTACAAAATCATCCTTTTATTGCAAATATTTAACCAATGTGAAGCAAATATTTCTGTAAAAATAAAAAGTAAAAATAATTTTTTGGTAAAAAAAAACTTTTATGCTAAAAAGTTGCAATAAATGTTAATTGTTTGAATAAATCTGCAATAGATGACTGACTGCATGTATACATATATTTTACTATAAATAAGATATTCTCAATAAAATGACATGCAGATCTTTTTGTCCATTATCCAGGGAGTGAATCAGTGCATCCAGTTCCCACAACATAGTGATAATCATGTAGACAATGATCTTGCAAAGAAAATACCAGGATCTTTATTGATCATGGGCAAAAATCTTATCCCTATTTTACTATAAATAGCTTAGATATAGTAAAAGAAGGCACAGTCTGTGTCAAGAAAAAGAAGCATCCATCTTTTTTCACAGATCCTTTACAATAAAATAACAATAATGATGTTATTAGACTATGAATGATGTTTGAAATAGTGGGTGATCTACATATTAAAAATTATTTTGTTTTTTCAAATGGTAACACTAACTTTCGACACCATATTTGAGTTTCTTGGATCAAAACAGCCTGGAAAAAGGCATAGTTTGCATACTTAATATTCATAGAGTTGGAACTGGTCAAAACTTGAGGATGTTAATTTTAAACCCATGATATAATCTTTATATCTTTTCAAAAAAAAATCATCTGGCTAAAATGTTTCTTTTTTAATGAGATACCCAAACGCATTGTAAGGATTTTTTCAGTGCAAAAACGTTTTTAATTATGAAAATTATTAATAAGTTCATATTAAAAACATCACGAATTAACCTAAAATATTTTTTACATAAAATAATAACATGGTCCATAACATGGCTCTGGGCTTTTACAGCTTATTCCTAATATTAATTTTCAAGATATAGCAAAAATTTATGTTTCAGCTGTTTAAAGGGATCTCCTGTTATGGTTGGTATTTAAAGAAAGGAAAAATCTTAGAAAGTAATCAAATTATTTTATAGAATTTTCTTTTAAATAAAATTAGCTAATTTTATTCTTAGAATTTGTATATAATTTTTATGGTTACTACCATAATTTCAGGCGTATAATCCGCGGATCAAGCAATCCAGTTTGGACTTAGAAATTTTACTTTATAAAATGTAACTTGTTAGATCGTGGTAAATATTTGACTCCAATTATTAAATAAAATTTCTGGGTCCAAACATGATTGATTGATCTGCAGATTATATGCCGGAAATTACGGTAATTGAAAGTTCCTGGTTCTTTTCTTTGTAAGATTTTAATTTTATTTTTTCTAAATTTATAGAAAAAGCACCTAACACATTTTGTTTATAATTTTATGAAGACTTAAGTAAAAGCATGGACATTCAATATATTTATAGGCTGATATTATCCAAACAGCTAAAATATGTATAGTGTTAAAAGTCATTGAAAAAAGACATTATTTTGAGAATAATGACACCTTTATTTTGTCTTTGTTGTAAACGACCTGAATATAAGGATAGGTGTATCTTTTGTTTGACACTGGCTGTATATTCATGATGTCAGTCGCATGTACTGCTGTTTTATTGAAACAATTAACAAAATCTAGAATTTTGAGCTACACATACAAATGCTGAAAATAATTCATTTGTAGGGAAAACATCTTTAATATCTCAAAAGACATTATTCACCCTTATATTTTCATTATGAGAATGAATAATAAAATACAGAAACATATATGAAAAATAAACATATCCAATTTAATTCGTCATTAATGTGTCAAATTATTACAGAACAACAGTAATTTAATTATCTAGGATTAATAACCATTATTATTTTTGACACGATTTATCAATTCACACCATAAATGTTTCACAGGAAAATAGGCTTGATAATTTGTTGTCATTTACAGCATCATACATCCTTTTCTGTAATTTTCAGGAAACACAGTTGTTCCCAAACAGTTATATTTAAAATAGACGTCTATGACCACCAAGATCATGCACAGAAATTATGAAGTGCAGAATGTTCATTGTTCATGCATATAGGAGCCCTCTATATGCACTGAATATGCATATACTTAATACGAAATCAAGCCAATTGGCTGCTTTGCTCTCTTCCCTCGTCCTTGTATGCATGCTCTCATGTCTATGGCAGGAATCGGAAGAGATAGCAATATTTTGTTAAGGTGTATTTTCCTCCAGTACGAGTTGTCAGACATAAGCTACATCAAATAATCCGAAAGATTTAAAGATTGCTTTATGTATTATATAGACAATATATTTTTTGCGATTTCAAGTAAGTTAAAATATTAATTTTTTGATTAGAGATTTAAAAAACATGAATGCATTCGATGCCCATAGATTTAACATTGGAGAGGGGAATTTAAGATCTGACTGACCAAAAGCCTTAAAGAGTTGCAGTGTTGCTAGATTGAGGAATCTTTTTATTCAATATATCTATTAGTAATCTTCGTTTTATTTAATCATTGAATGTCTCATTAAATGAAGCAAAGATTTTTTTTAATTGTAAAATGGTCATAGAAATTTTGGATGAAAAAAATTCCAACTTCAATAATGCTGAAGAGATTGTCTATGGTTAAAAAAATAGATCTTCAAATGATAATATCTTCTAATTCTACTTACCTCTGTGATTAATACCCAGTCTCAAAACTTCCTCCATTTTACACATTTCTCAGGTAGATAAATTAAATTCACAGGATAGCTGTTTGTTTCACTCTTTTAAGTTGCACTCTGGTGTACTTCTAGAAGAGGGGGAGGGAGAAGTGAACTTTGGAAGTTCACGAGAATATGAGTGATCTTTGGAAAATACCCACTAGAGAGTCCTCCGTCAGGTCCAGTTACCTGCTTTTAACTGTCCCCAACCCAACCCGGGGCTCGGGTCAGGTCGAGTTGGCTTTCATTATTTCGAATTCGGGTTGGGTTTGGATTGACCCAATTTTTCAAAAGCATGTCCAAAATATTTTTTCAGTTTAACAATCTATATATCCTTATTATCCAATCTATCCTTATTATCTATGTATAATGTATAATAAGGCCTTCATAATGGACACTCCCGAAAAGTGGACAGCCCTATTTAACGAACACTTTTTCAATTCTTAATACAGTCAAACCTCGTTAACGCGAACACTCAAGGGGAAACTTTTTTTGTTCGTGTTGTTAAAAGTAGTTCATGTTATCTGAACTTAAATACATTACATACAACAGGTTGGGCTATCGGAAACAGTTCGTGCTAAAAGTAATTCGCATTAAGCGTGTTCGTGTTAACGAGGTTTGACTGTACTTATATACTTGTATGCTTGTACCTTTGAATAGGGAACCTTCCAATCTACACACACATAATGTTTCTGTGTGTGTTTATAGAATTAGTAGATTAACACTAGATGTAAATAAAACTATATTAAGAATTGACATGTTACAATTTCTTGAATGTGCACAGGAAAGAGAGCTTGCAGTTTACAAGGACGCTTGCAGGTTACAAGGACCGGGGATTTTGTTACCCGGCTGCGAAAATTGCGAAATCACAGCTAGAAAGATGAGCTGTTGCGTACAGTGTGAATGCTCGAGTTCAACTGCCTCTTCAAATGTACAATCACTCAAACCAGGAAATGTCCTTGATTCCTTGATCAGCAACCATAACTCACAATAATTATTTTTAAACAACTGAGGAGATGAAAGTATCTTGATATGATAAACAAAATTGGATATAACACCATTTCAGATGATTCATGGTTAATTGCTAAAGAGATAATATCAATAAGGGTTTTCTTAAATAAATAAAAGTTATAACAATAAATCACTCTAAAGTGATTTTAGTTGAAGTAAATGGGTTCTCATAAATCTAAATTGATAAAATGTATGTTCACTGAACATGCTCCCCCCCTATCAGGGCTTTAGTCCTGATACTGAGGGAGTAATGCTAACTTCTGCACCGGGCGTTTGAAGAATGAAGACCCGCGTTGCACAGTCACCACTCTGTTGAGTCCATCACTGCCTGGGTGGACCTCCGTAATACGACCCAACGGCCAAGTTCCAGGCGGTTGATTTGCGTCCGTTAATAACACTACCTGGCCCACCTCGATGTTAGGCGTGGCGATCTTCCACTTAGCTCTGGGTTGCAGCGAGGCCAAGTATTCTCTGGTCCAACGTTTGGAGAAGCCGGCTTTCATGTCTTGGAGCAGCTCCCATCGTTTCTTTAGATTGGTTGTAGTGGTTGCTGACTCATCGGGCATAGAATGCAAATCATCCCCTGTAAGAAAATGTGAGGGAGTGAGAACATTTATTGAGTCAGTATCATTATCGTTTAACTGTATAAGCGGCCGCGAGTTGAGCAAGGCTTCTATCTGCGTGAGTAACGTGGTTAGCTCTTCGAAAGTGAGAAATGTCTCTCCTATGACTCGCTTGATGTGATACTTTGTTGATTTTATCGCAGCCTCCCAAATCCCGCCAAAATGAGGGGCAGAAGGAGGGATGAAATTCCATTCTAGAGAGTTTTCAGCTTGATAGTGGGACATTATTTCATTATCTGTAAATGAACGCCACAATTCATAAATTTTGTCCAACTTTCTGGATGCACCGACAAAATTGGTGCCATTGTCACTGTAAAGATGCCATGGGGTGCCTCGCCTTGCACTAAAACGTCGAAGGGCGGCGATAAATGCCTCAGCTGTCATATCACTCACAGCTTCAATATGCACCGCTTTTGTAGCCAAACAAATAAACAAAGCTATATAGCCCTTAGTTGTTTTTGCACCCCGACCCTTACTAAATTTAATAGATATAGGGCCTGCGTAATCAACACCGCTGGAAAAAAATGGACGTTCCAGGGTTACTCGATGCTGTGGCAAATTCCCCATTAGTTGAGGGGTTGCAATGGACCTTTTATATCTGTAGCATTTTAAACATCTATTGATGCATTTGTTAATGATCTTTTTTTACACCAACTATCCAATAAGATTGTCTGATGATGTGGGATAGCAGTGAAGGCCCAGCATGTAAATGGGCAATGTGTTGTTGCTGTATTAATAACTCAGCCATTTTATGCTGTGAGGGCAAGATTAAAGGATGTTTGTGGTTGAAGGATAATTGTGAATGTTGTAAGCGTCCTCCCACCCGTAACAGCCACTTATCATCAATAAACGGGTGGAGGGATTGTAACGTACTTTTCTTTGGCAAAACTTTCTGTTCTTGGATACATTTAAATTCTTCCTGAAAGTAAGAATTCTGAATCCAACGAACAATATTCTCTTCAGCAGCTTTTGTTTCTTTGTAAGTAAGATGTGGTGAAGAAATTTCTGTTTTGTTAGACTTCTTGCATTTTTGGATAAATCTTTGGCAATATGCCAAAATGAGAATAATTTTTGCAAGTGAAGAGTGCTTTTGAAACAAATTATCAAATAGATCATTTGATGTGTGGGCGTGAAAGGAAAAAATTGGATCAGACCTTTGTTCGGCTTTGATTTGATCATCAAATTCCTCAACATTTGAGTCGTCTTTGGGCCAATTGGATGGGTCTAAAGTTAGCCAACTTGGCCCCTTCCACCACAAATCACAACCTGGAAGACATTTTGGATCAATACCGCGTGAAGCGATATCTGCGGGGTTCTCTTTGGATGGTACATGTCTCCAGTGCTTTGTAGGTAGAATTTCGGTAATTTGAGCTGCCCTATTCGCGACAAAAGTCTTCCATTTACGCGGATGTACTGATAGCCAAGAAAGGACGACTTTGGAGTCTGTCCAGGCGAAAATATCGAACTTGTAACTCTTTAATGTTTCCATGACGGAACGGAACAGCTTAGCTAGTAGGTGCGCAACGCAAAGCTCTAATTTTGGCACTGAAATCTGTTTGATTGGAGCAACTTTAGTTTTAGAAACTAAGAGAAAAGTTTATTTTCCCCTTAAAACTTTGTCGGCAATAAATTGCGGCAGCATATGCCAATGTTGAGGCATCAGAAAAACCGTGTAATTCAAACGGGTTACCGGATGAAAGCGGGACACATCTAGGAACAGACAATTGATTTATTCCGTTAAAGGAAATTTGAAATTGTAACAATTCGTCTGTAAGATGTTGCGGTATAACAGAGTCCCAGTCCCCTTTTGTAAGCCAAAGTTTCTGATAAAATACCTTTAAAATCACAGTACAGGGCGAAATTAGACCTAGTGGGTCGAAAATCCGTGCAGACTCAGCTAAAATGTTACTTTTTGTAAGAGGTGGAGTGAGTGTTAATGCAGTTATGAAAATAAAACTATCTGATGAAGAGTTCCAGCTTAAGCCTAGAACTTTGGAGCTTCCGTTGTCACTAGGAATGATTTCAAAATTTGATTCAGTGCTAGAAGAATCTATAAATTCATTAAGAATGCCTGTGAATTTGAATTCCACTTCCTCAAGTGGAAACCATGCGCGTCTAAACAATCTGTAATTTCTTTGCAAGTTTTTATTGCTTCCCTAACAGTATTCGTACCGGATAATAAGTCATCCATGTACATATCCTCTTCTAACATGCGCGAAATGCAAGGATTTTTTGTATAATCCTGAGCTATTTGTTTTATACATCTAGTTGCCAGAAAAGATGCTGGCGCTAAACCATATGTGACAGTTTTCAATTTGTAATTTTTTATTTCCTCATTAGGATTAGACCTCCAAACTATTTGCTGATAAATTTGATCCTCTTCAGCAACCAAAATCTGGCGGTACATTTTCTCTATATCTGCAGAAAAGACTATTTTCGGAAATCGAAAATTAAGTAAGATTTCGAAAATGTCCCGTTGTAACTTAGGGCCTACACCCAAAATAGAATTCAAGGAAGTACCACTTGAAGTTTTGCATGAAGCGTCAAAAACTACCCTTAATTTAGTAGTGATACTAGAAGATTTAATAACCGCATGATGAGGAAGAAAGTAGTGTTTGTTTTCATAATTATTAATGTCATTTTGTGCAACTAATTCCATGTGATCTAATTCTTCATATTCGTACATAAACTCTTTGTACTGATTTTCAAATTCTGGTTTTTCTCTAAATTTCTTTTCCATAGCAAGCAAGCGAGAAATTGTGGCAGGTTTAGAATTACCTAATTCTGATTTAGATTGAATAAAAGGTAACTTAACCACAAAACGACCCTCGGAATTAATTGAATAATTTTCCTGAAAATGTGATTCAACAAATTGCTCTTCAGGTGACAACATTTGAGTATTCTTATTAAATACTTCTTCTACTTCCCAAAAACACTTTAACTCTTTATCAATATTAACTTCATAAATGTGTAAATTATGTATTGAATTTGGAGATGTACTAGAATGTGGCATTTTCCCTGATACCAGAAAGCCAAAAATTGAATTTTGAGCAATTAAATTGCTCTGAGTATCTGTTACTTGACCAGGAAGCAAAATAGAAAAGAAATAATCAGATCCTAGAATAATGTCTATTTTACTTGGTGTCCCGAAATGTGGATCCGCTAAGTTTATATTCTTTAAATGCGAAAAATGCTGCTCATGTATGTTTTCCGCAGGTAACGGAGCAGTTAAATCATCTAAAATAAATGCCTTAACAGACAACTTGGTGTCTGCATTATAAATTGATGTAAGATCAAACATTACGTAACCCTTAGTTACTGCGATCTTTGAGTTAGACAGACCTTTTACGGGGAACCTAGCATTTTTCCTTTTAATTCCTAACATTTTCATGCAGGTTTCAGAAACAAATGTAGACTCTGATCCACTATCACACATGATTCTTAAAGTGTGCTTTTGACCCATGCAATCATTAATATATACACTAGCAGTGGGCAAAAGTGTGAAAGATGTTTGAACTGCATTTATGGAAGGAGAAATTTCCTTTTTATTCTCATCTGGAATCGAACCGGCCTCTGAATCAGGTTTGTTTTTGCGGCTCTTTTTTTCATTTGAACGAGAAGTTGATATTGCGTAATTTTGAAGCTTATTTTCACATAAACTAGTATGATGTTCAGCTTGCAATTATGACAAGAGTAAGAGGAATTGCATTGCCAGGTAGTGTGCTTGTCAGACAAGCAATTACTGCATAACTTGTTTTTCTTAACAAACTGTCTCCTATCCCTGATGCTTAATTCTTTAAATTTAACACACTTGTAAAGTGAGTGATTAAATTTACACAATAAACATTTGCTAATGACACTGGAAAAAGATCTATTGACGTTATACTGTTTCTCTTGTTTATGCGAACCTTCATTTTCACTTTTAAACAATTCTAAAGATGAACATCTATCATTTATAAACTGAATAAATTGATCAAAAGACGGAAAGTCTTTGCTTGAGGTCAATTTTGCCCATTCCTCCCTTGTTTTAGAATCAACCTTTTGTAATAAAATATGAATTAGCCATAAGTCACGGCCAGATGCCTTTTCATCGATTGATTTAAGGCCTCTAATTACTTCATCTGATACATCTGATAAACAGCGTAAGCTAAATGCATTTACTTGAGTAATGGGGGGAATGTCCAAGAATGTTTTAACTAAAGTGGAAACAATTTGTTTTTTCTTATCATATCTCGACAGCAATTTTTCCCACGCTTCTGAATAACTGTTTTCAGAAATAGGAATATGTTTTATAATAGAGGCTGGCTCTTCCCCTAGTAACCCTCTTAAATACTGAAACTTCTGTATATTAGTTATGCTGGCATTGTTATGAACTAATGATAAATATAAATCTTTAAATGACAGCCAGTTTTTAAAATCACCATTAAATTGCTCTATATTGAGCCTAGGCAATTTAAAATTGTTAGAAATAGTAGAACTAACAACTGGAATCTGATCATTTATCATTTGAGGTGCATGCACATTTACGGTAACTTTTTCAAGTTCCGTTTGCAGTTTGGCTTTGGTTTCATAATATTTCTTTTCAAATTCCTCAATTTCAGATGCTTCAGTTGGTAATTGAGCATCATATTTATCAAAATCGGAATAAACTGTCTCTAATTTTTCTAATTTATTGTACAAGTCATTTTTTTGAAATTTTCGGTCAGAGTTAATGAAGTTATTTATCCTTGTTAGAGCAGATTTAGCTCTGCCACGTAAATTTATAGCTGCCTTTTCCAATTCTTCAGCAGCCTTTTTTGCGGCTTCCAAGTCGGTATTCATTATTCAAATAATGAGGTGAATAGCGTAAAAAACAAAAGCCAAACCGATAATAATAATAAGATAAAATGTACTTATTTGTAATAAATGTGATGCGAGGTGCTCCGTCGTCTGTTGCAATTCCACATAAAACTGGTGAAAACACTATTTAGAACACCGAAGTAATATGATGAGTGTACATTAATCCAAGCTTGAAAAAGTATCCAAGATCTCGCAGCGGTGCCTCCAACTTTTATGTTTCTGTGTGTGTTTATAGAATTAGTAGATTAACACGAGATGTAAATAAAACTATATTGAGAATTGACATGTAACAACTTCTTGCATGTGCACAGGAAAGAGCGCTTGCAGTTTACAAGGACCGGGGACTTTGTTACCCGGCTGAGAAAATTGCAAAATCACAGCTAGAAAGATGAGCTGTTGCGTACAGTGTGAATGCTCGAGTTCAACTGCCTCTTCAAATGTACAATCACTCAAACCAGGAAATGTCCTTGATTCCTTGATCAGCAACCATAACTCACAATAATTATTTTTAAACAACTGAGGAGATGAAAGTATCTTGATATGATAAACAAAATTGGATATAACACCATTTCAGATGATTCATGGTTAATTGCTAAAGAGATAATATCAATAAGGGTTTTCTTAAATAAATAAAAGTTATAACAATAAATCACTCTAAAGTGATTTTAGTTGAAGTAAATGGGTTCTCATAAATCTAAATTGATAAAATGTATGTTCACCGAACATGCTCCCCCCCTATCAGGGCTTTAGTCCTGATACTGAGGGAGTAATGCTAACTTCTGCACCGGGCGTTTGAAGAATGAAGACCCGCGTTGCACAGTCACCACTCTGTTGAGTCCATCACTGCCTGGGTGGACCTCCGTAATACGACCCAACGGCCAAGTTCCAGGCGGTTGATTTGCGTCCGTTAATAACACTACCTGGCCCACCTCGATGTTAGGCGTGGCGATCTTCCACTTAGCTCTGGGTTGCAGCGAGGCCAAGTATTCTCTGGTCCAACGTTTGGAGAAGCCGGCTTTCATGTCTTGGAGCAGCTCCCATCGTTTCTTTAGATTGGTTGTAGTGGTTGCTGACTCATCGGGCATAGAATGCAAATCATCCCCTGTAAGAAAATGTGAGGGAGTGAGAACATTTATTGAGTCAGTATCATTATCGTTTAACTGTATAAGCGGCCGCGAGTTGAGCAAGGCTTCTATCTGCGTGAGTAACGTGGTTAGCTCTTCGAAAGTGAGCAATGTCTCTCCTATGACTCGCTTGATGTGATACTTTGTTGATTTTATCGCAGCCTCCCAAATCCCGCCAAAATGAGGGGCAGAAGGAGGGATGAAATTCCATTCTAGAGAGTTTTCAGCTTGATAGTGGGACATTATTTTATTATCTGTAAATGAACGCCACAATTCATAAATTTTGTCCAACTTTCTGGATGCACCGACAAAATTGGTGCCATTGTCACTGTAAAGATGCCATGGGGTGCCTCGCCTTGCACTAAAACGTCGAAGGGCGGCGATAAATGCCTCAGCTGTCATATCACTCACAGCTTCAATATGCACCGCTTTTGTAGCCAAACAAATAAACAAAGCTATATAGCCCTTAGTTATTTTTGCACCCCGACCCTTACTAAATTTAATAGATATAGGGCCTGCGTAATCAACACCGCTGGAAAAAAATGGACGTTCCAGGGTTACTCGATGCTGTGGCAAATTCCCCATTAGTTGAGGGGTTGCAATGGACCTTTTATATCTGTAGCATTTTAAACATCTATTGATGCATTTGTTAATGATCTTTTTTTACACCAACTATCCAATAAGATTGTCTGATGATGTGGGATAGCAGTGAAGGCCCAGCATGTAAATGGGCAATGTGTTGTTGCTGTATTAATAACTCAGCCATTTTATGCTGTGAGGGCAAGATTAAAGGATGTTTGTGGTTGAAGGATAATTGTGAATGTTGTAAGCGTCCTCCCACCCGTAACAGCCCCTTATCATCAATAAACGGGTGGAGGGATTGTAACGTACTTTTCTTTGGCAAAACTTTCTGTTCTTGGATACATTTAAATTCTTCCTGAAAGTAAGAATTCTGAATCCAACGAACAATATTCTCTTCAGCAGCTTTTGTTTCTTTGTAAGTAAGATGTGGGGAAGAAATTTCTGTTTTGTTAGACTTCTTGCATTTTTGTATAAATCTTTGGCAATATGCCAAAATGAGAATAATTTTTGCAAGTGAAGAGCGCTTTTGAAACAAATTATCAAATAGATCATTTGATGTGTGGGCGTGAAAGGAAAAAATTGGATCAGACCTTTGTTCGGCTTTGATTTGATCATCAAATTCCTCAACATTTGAGTCGTCTTTGGGCCAGTTGGATTAGCCAACTTGGCCCCTTCCACCACAAATCACAACCTGGAAGACATTTTGGATCAATACCGCGTGAAGCGATATCTGCGGGGTTCTCTTTGGATGGTACATGTCTCCAGTGCTTTGTAGGTAGAATTTCGGTAATTTGAGCTGCCCTATTCGCGACAAAAGTCTTCCATTTACGCGGATGTACTGATAGCCAAGAAAGGACGACTTTGGAGTCCGTCCAGGCGAAAATATCGAACTTGTAACTCTTTAATGTTTCCATGACGGAACGGAACAGCTTAGCTAGTAGGTGCGCACCGCAAAGCTCTAATTTTGGCACTGAAATCTGTTTGATTGGAGCAACTTTAGTTTTAGAAACTAAGAGAAAAGTTTATTTTCCCCTTAAAACTTTGTCGGCAATAAATTGCGGCAGCATATGCCAATGTTGAGGCATCAGAAAAACCGTGTAATTCAAACGGGTTACCGGATGAAAGCGGGACACATCTAGGAACAGACAATTGATTTAGTCCGTTAAAGGAAATTTAAAATTGTAACAATTCGTCTGTAAGATGTTGCGGTATAACAGAGTCCCAGTCCCCTTTTGTAAGCCAAAGTTTCTGATAAAATACCTTTAAAATCACAGTACAGGGCGAAATTAGACCTAGTGGGTCGAAAATCCGTGCAGACTCAGCTAAAATGTGTCTCTTTGTAAGAGGTGGAGTGAGTGTTAATGCAGTTATGAAAATAAAACTATCTGATGAAGAGTTCCAGCTTAGGCCTAGAACTTTGGAGCTTCAGTTGTCACTAGGAATGATTTCAAAATTTGATTCAGTGATAGAAGAATCTATAAATTCATTAAGAAATGCCTGTGAATTTGAATTCCACTTCCTCAAGTGGAAACCATGCGCGTCTAAACAATCTGTAATTTCTTTGCAAGTTTTTATTGCTTCCCTAACAGTATTCGTACCGGATAATAAGTCATCCATGTACATATCCTCTTCTAACATGCGCGAAATGCAAGGATTTTTTGTATAATCCTGAGCGATTTGTTTTATACATCTAGTTGCCAGAAAAGATGCTGGCGCTAAACCATATGTGACAGTTTTCAATTTGTAATTTTTTATTTCCTCATTAGGATTAGACCTCCAAACTATTTGCTGATAAATTTGATCCTCTTCAGCAACCAAAATCTGGCGGTACATTTTCTCTATATCTGCAGAAAAGACTATTTTCGGAAATCGAAAATTAAGTAAGATTTCGAAAATGTCCCGTTGTAACTTAGGGCCTACACCCAAAATAGAATTCAAGGAAATACCACTTGAAGTTTTGCATGAAGCGTCAAAAACTACCCTTAATTTAGCAGTGATACTAGAAGATTTAATAACCGCATGATGAGGAAGAAAGTAGTGTTTGTTTTCATAATTATTAATGTCATTTTGTGCAACTAATTCCATGTGATCTAATTCTTCATATTCGTACATAAACTCTTTGTACTGATTTTCAAATTCTGGTTTTTCTCTAAATTTCTTTTCCATAGCAAGCAAGCGAGAAATTGTGGCAGGTTTAGAATTACCTAATTCTGATTTAGATTGAATAAAAGGTAACTTAACCACAAAATGACCCTCGGAATTAATTGAATAATTTTCCTGAAAATGTGATTCAACAAATTGCTCTTCAGGTGACAACATTTGAGTATTCTTATTAAATACTTCTTCTACTTCCCAAAAACACTTTAACTCTTTATCAATATTAACTTCATAAATGTGTAAATTATGTATTGAATTTGGAGATGTACTAGAATGTGGCATTTTCCCTGATACCAGAAAGCCAAAAATTGAATTTTGAGCAATTAAATTGCTCTGAGTATCTGTTACTTGACCAGGAAGCAAAATAGAAAAGAAATAATCAGATCCTAGAATAATGTCTATTCTACTTGGTGTCCCGAAATGTGGATCCGATAAGTTCATATTCTTTAAATGCGAAAAATGCTTCTCATGTATTTTTTCCGCAGGTAACGGAGCAGTTAAATCATCTAAAATAAATGCCTTAACAGACAACTTGGTGTCTGCATTATAAATTGATGTAAGATCAAACATTACGTAACCCTTAGTTTCTGCGATGTTTGAGTTAGACAGACCTTTTACGGGGAACCTAGCATTTTTCCTTTTAATTCCTAACATTTTCATGCAGGATTCAGAAACAAATGTAGACTCTGATCCACTATCACACATGATTCTTAAAGTGTGCTTTTGACCCATGCAATCATTAATATATACACTAGCAGTGGGCAAAAGTGCGAAAGATGTTTGAACTGCATTTATGGAAGGAGAAATTTTCTTTTTATTCTCATCTGGAATCGAATCGGCCTCTGAATCAGGTTTGTTTTTGCGGCTCTGTTTTTCATTTGAACGAGAAGTTGATATTGCGTAATTTTGAAGCTTATTTTCGCATAAACTAGTATGATGTTTCAGCTTGCAATTATGACAAGAGTAAGAGGAATTGCATTGCCAGGTAGTGTGCTTGTCAGACAAGCAATTACTGCATAACTTGTTTTTCTTAACAAACTGTCTCCCATCCCTGATGCTTAATTCTTTAAATTTAACACACTTGTAAAGTGAGTGATTAAATTTACACAATAAACATTTGCTAATGACACTGGAAAAAGATCTATTGACGTTATACTGTTTCTCTTGTTTATGCGAACCTTCATTTTCACTTTTAAACAATTCTAAAGATGAACATCTATCATTTATAAACTGAATAAATTGATCAAAAGGCGGAAAGTCTTTGCTTGAGGTCAATTTTGCCCATTCCTCCCTTGTTTTAGAATCAACCTTTTGTAATAAAATATGAATTAGCCATAAGTCACGGCCAGATGCCTTTTCATCGATTGATTTAAGGCCTCTAATTACTTCATCTGATACATCTGATAAACAGCGTAAGCTAAATGCATTTACTTGAGTAATGGGGGGAATGTCCAAGAATGTTTTAACTAAAGTGGAAACAATTTGTTTTTTCTTATATCTCGACAGCAATTTTTCCCGCGCTTCTGAATAACTGTTTCCAGAAATAGGAATATGTTTTATAATAGAGGCTGGCTCTTCCCCTAGTAACCCTCTTAAATACTCAAACTTCTGTATATTAGTTATGCTGGCATTGTTATGAACTAATGATAAATATAAATCTTTAAATAACAGCCATTTTTTAAAATCACCATTAAATTGCTCTATATTGAGCCTAGGCAATTTAAAATTGTTAGAAATAGTAGAACTAACAACTGGAATCTGATCATTTATCATTTGAGGTGCATGCACATTTACGGTAACTTTTTCAAGTTCCGTTTGCAGTTTGGCTTTGGTTTCATAATATTTCTTTTCAAATTCCTCAATTTCAGATGCTTCAGTTGGTAATTGAGCATCATATTTATCAAAATCGGAATAAACTGTCTCTAAATTTTCTAATTTATTGTACAAGTCATTTTTTTGAAATTTTCGGTCAGAGTTAATGAAGTTATTTATCCTTGTTAGAGCAGATTTAGCTCTGCCACGTAAATTTATAGCTGCCTTTTCCAATTCTTCAGCAGCCTTTTTTGCGGCTTCCAAGTCGGTATTCATTATTCAAATAATGAGGTGAATAGCGTAAAAAACAAAAGCCAAACCGATAATAATAATAAGATAAAATGTACTTATTTGTAATAAATGTGATGCGAGGTGCTCCGTCGTCTGTTGCAATTCCACATAAAACTGGTGAAAACACTATTTAGAACACTGAAGTAATATGATGAGTGTACATTAATCCAAGCTTGAAAAAGTATCCAAGATCTCGCAGCGGTGCCTCCAACTTTTATGTTTCTGTGTGTGTTTATAGAATTAGTAGATTAACACGAGATGTAAATAAAACTATATTGAGAATTGACATGTAACAACTTCTTGCATGTGCACAGGAAAGAGCGCTTGCAGTTTACAAGGACCGGGGACTTTGTTACCCGGCTGCGAAAATTGCAAAAGCACAGCTAGAAAGATGAGCTGTTGCGTACAGTGTGAATGCTCGAGTTCAACTGCCTCTTCAAATGTACAATCACTCAAACCAGGAAATGTCCTTGATTCCTTGATCAGCAACCATAACTCACAATAATTATTTTTAAACAACTGAGGAGATGAAAGTATCTTGATATGATAAACAAAATTGGATATAACACCATTTCAGATGATTCATGGTTAATTGCTAAAGAGATAATATCAATAAGGGTTTTCTTAAATAAATAAAAGTTATAACAATAAATCACTCTAAAGTGATTTTAGTTGAAGTAAATGGGTTCTCATAAATCTAAATTGATAAAATGTATGTTCACCGAACATGCTCCCCCCCTATCAGGGCTTTAGTCCTGATACTGAGGGAGTAATGCTAACTTCTGCACCGGGCGTTTGAAGAATGAAGACCCGCGTTGCACAGTCACCACTCTGTTGAGTCCATCACTGCCTGGGTGGACCTCCGTAATACGACCCACAGGCCAAGTTCCAGGCGGTTGATTTGCGTCCGTTAATAACACTACCTGGCCCACCTCGATGTTAGGCGTGGCGATCTTCCACTTAGCTCTGGGTTGCAGCGAGGCCAAGTATTCTCTGGTCCAACGTTTGGAGAAGCCGGCTTTCATGTCTTGGAGCAGCTCCCATCGTTTCTTTAGATTGGTTGTAGTGGTTGCTGACTCATCGGGCATAGAATGCAAATCATCCCCTGTAAGAAAATGTGAGGGAGTGAGAACATTTATTGAGTCAGTATCATTATCGTTTAACTGTATAAGCGGCCGCGAGTTGAGCAAGGCTTCTATCTGCGTGAGTAACGTGGTTAGCTCTTCGAAAGTGAGCAATGTCTCTCCTATGACTCGCTTGATGTGATACTTTGTTGATTTTATCGCAGCCTCCCAAATCCCGCCAAAATGAGGGGCAGAAGGAGGGATGAAATTCCATTCTAGAGAGTTTTCAGCTTGATAGTGGGACATTATTTCATTATCTGTAAATGAACGCCACAATTCATAAATTTTGTCCAACTTTCTGGATGCACCGACAAAATTGGTGCCATTGTCACTGTAAAGATGCCATGGGGTGCCTCGCCTTGCACTAAAACGTCGAAGGGCGGCGATAAATGCCTCAGCTGTCATATCACTCACAGCTTCAATATGCACCGCTTTTCTAGCCAAACAAATAAACAAAGCTATATGGCCCTTAGTTGTTTTTGCACCCCGACCCTTACTAAATTTAATAGATATAGGGCCTGCGTAATCAACACCGCTGGAAAAAAATGGACGTTCCAGGGTTACTCGATGCTGTGGCAAATTCCCCATTAGTTGAGGGGTTGCAATGGACCTTTTATATCTGTAGCATTTTAAACATCTATTGATGCATTTGTTAATGATCTTTTGTCCACCAACTATCCAATAAGATTGTCTGATGATGTGGGATAGCAGTGAAGGCCCAGCATGTAAATGGGCAATGTGTTGTTGCTGTATTAATAACTCAGCCATTTTATGCTGTGAGGGCAAGATTAAAGGATGTTTGTGGTTGAAGGATAATTGTGAATGTTGTAAGCGTCCTCCCACCCGTAACAGCCCCTTATCATCAATAAACGGGTGGAGGGATTGTAACGTACTTTTCTTTGGCAAAACTTTCTGTTCTTGGATACATTTAAATTCTTCCTGAAAGTAAGAATTCTGAATCCAACGAACAATATTCTCTTCAGCAGCTTTTGTTTCTTTTTAAGTAAGATGTGGTGAAGAAATTTCTGTTTTGTTAGACTTCTTGCATTTTTGGATAAATCTTTGGCAATATGCCAAAATGAGAATAATTTTTGCAAGTGAAGAGTGCTTTTGAAACAAATTATCAAATAGATCATTTGATGTGTGGGCGTGAAAGGAAAAAATTGGATCAGATCTTTGTTCGGCTTTGATTTGATCATCAAATTCCTCAACATTTGAGTCGTCTTTGGGCCAATTGGATGGGTCTAAAGTTAGCCAACTTGGCCCCTTCCACCACAAATCACAACCTGGAAGACATTTTGGATCAATACCGCGTGAAGCGATATCTGCGGGGTTCTCTTTGGATGGTACATGTCTCCAGTGCTTTGTAGGTAGAATTTCGGTAATTTGAGCTGCCCTATTCGCGACAAAAGTCTTCCATTTACGCGGATGTACTGATAGCCAAGAAAGGACGACTTTGGAGTCCGTCCAGGCGAAAATATCGAACTTGTAACTCTTTAATGTTTCCATGATGGAACGGAACAGCTTAGCTAGTAGGTGCGCACCGCAAAGCTCTAATTTTGGCACTGAAATCTGTTTGATTGGAGCAGCTTTAGTTTTAGAAACTAAGAGAAAAGTTTATTTTCCCCTTAAAACTTTGTCGGCAATAAATTGCGGCAGCATATGCCAGTGTTGAGGCATCAGAAAAACCGTGTAATTCAAACGGGTTACCGGATGAAAGCGGGACACATCTAGGAACAGACAATTGATTTAGTCCGTTAAAGGAAATTTAAAATTGTAACAATTCGTCTGTAAGATGTTGCGGTATAACAGAGTCCCAGTCCCCTTTTGTAAGCCAAAGTTTCTGATAAAATACCTTTAAAATCACAGTACAGGGCGAAATTAGACCTAGTGGGTCGAAAATCCGTGCAGACTCAGCTAAAATGTGTCTCTTTGTAAGAGGTGGAGTGAGTGTTAATGCAGTTATGAAAATAAAACTATCTGATGAAGAGTTCCAGCTTAAGCCTAGAACTTTGGAGCTTCCGTTGTCACTAGGAATGATTTCAAAATTTGATTCAGTGTTAGAAGAATCTATAAATTCATTAAGAAATGCCTGTGAATTTGAATTCCACTTCCTCAAGTGGAAACCATGCGCGTCTAAACAATCTGTAATTTCTTTGCAAGTTTTTATTGCTTCCCTAACAGTATTCGTACCGGATAATAAGTCATCCATGTACATATCCTCTTCTAACATGCGCGAAATGCAAGGATTATTTGTATAATCCTGAGCGATTTGTTTAATACATCTAGTTGCCAGAAAAGATGCTGGCGCTAAACCATATGTGACAGTTTTCAATTTGTAATTTTTTATTTCCTCATTAGGATTAGACCTCCAAACTATTTGCTGATAAATTTGATCCTCTTCAGCAACCAAAATCTGGCGGTACATTTTCTCTATATCTGCAGAAAAGACTATTTTCGGAAATCGAAAATTAAGTAAGATTTCGAAAATGTCCCGTTGTAACTTAGGGCCTACACCCAAAATAGAATTCAAGGAAATACCACTTGAAGTTTTGCATGAAGTGTCAAAAACTACCCTTAATTTAGTAGTGATACTAGAAGATTTAATAACCGCATGATGAGGAAGAAAGTAGTGTTTGTTTTCATAATTATTAATGTCATTTTGTGCAACTAATTCCATGTGATCTAATTCTTCATATTCGTACATAAATTCTTTGTACTGATTTTCAAATTCTGGTTTTTCTCTAAATTTATTTTCCATAGCAAGCAAGCGAGAAATTGTGGTTGGTTTAGAATTACCTAATCCTGATTTAGATTGAATAAAAGGTAACTTAACCACAAAACGACCCTCGGAATTAATTGAATAAGTTTCCTGAAAATGTGATTCAACAAATTGCTCTTCAGGTGACAACATTTGAGTATTCTTATTAAATACTTCTTCTACTTCCCAAAAACACTTTAACTCTTTATCAATATTAACTTCATAAATGTGTAAATTATGTATTGAATTTGGAGATGTACTAGAATTTTCCCTAGACATTTTCCCTGATACCAGAAAGCAAAAAATTGAATTTTGAGCAATTAAATTGCTCTGAGTATCTGTTACTTGACCAGGAAGCAAAATAGAAAAGAAATAATCAGATCCTAGAATAATGTCTATTTTACTTGGTGCCCCGAAATGTGGATCCGCTAAGTTTATATTCTTTAAATGCGAAAAATGCTTCTCATGTATTTTTTCCGCAGGTAACGGAGCAGTTAAATCATCTAAAATAAATGCCTTAACAGACAACTTGGTGTCTGCATTATAAATTGATGTAAGATCAAACATTACGTAACCCTTAGTTACTGCGATCTTTGAGTTAGACAGACCTTTTACGGGGAACCTAGCATTTTTCCTTTTAATTCCTAACATTTTCATGCAGGATTCAGAAACAAATGTAGACTCTGATCCACTATCACACATGATTCTTAAAGTGTGCTTTTGACCCATGCAATCATTAATATATACACTAGCAGTGGGCAAAAGTGCGAAAGATGTTTGAACTGCATTTATGGAAGGAGAAATTTCCTTTTTATTCTCATCTGGAATCGAACCGGCCTCTGAATCAGGTTTGTTTTTGCGGCTCTGTTTTTCATTTGAACGAGAAGTTGATATTGCGTAATTTTGAAGCTTATTTTCGCATAAACTAGTATGATGTTTCAGCTTGCAATTATGACAAGAGTAAGAGGAATTGCATTTCCAGGTAGTGTGTTTGTCAGACAAGCAATTACTGCATAACTTGTTTTTCTTAACAAACTGTCTCCTATCCCTGATGCTTAATTCTTTAAATTTAACACACTTGTAAAGTGAGTGATTAAATTTACACAATAAACATTTGCTAATGACACTGGAAAAAGATCTATTGGCGTTATACTGTTTCTCTTGTTTATGCGAACCTTCATTTTCACTTTTAAACAATTCTAAAGATGAACATCTATCATTTATATACTGAATAAATTGATCAAAAGACGGAAAGTCTTTGCTTGAGGTCAATTTTGCCCATTCCTCCCTTGTTTTAGAATCAACCTTTTGTAATAAAATATGAATTAGCCATAAGTCACGGCCAGATGCCTTTTCATCGATTGATTTAAGGCCTCTAATTACTTCATCTGATACATCTGATAAACAGCGTAAGCTAAATGCATTTACTTGAGTAATGGGGGGAATGTCCAAGAATGTTTTAACTAAAGTGGAAACAATTTGTTTTTTCTTATCATATCTCGACAGCAATTTTTCCCACGCTTCTGAATAACTGTTTTCAGAAATAGGAATATGTTTTATAATAGAGGCTGGCTCTTCCCCTAGTAACCCTCTTAAATACTGAAACTTCTGTATATTAGTTATGCTGGCATTGTTATGAACTAATGATAAATATAAATCTTTAAATGACAGCCAGTTTTTAAAATCACCATTAAATTGCTCTATATTGAGCCTAGGCAATTTAAAATTGTTAGAAATAGTAGAACTAACAACTGGAATCTGATCATTTATCATTTGAGGTGCATGCACATTTACGGTAACTTTTTCAAGTTCCGTTTGCAGTTTGGCTTTGGTTTCATAATATTTCTTTTCAAATTCCTCAATTTCAGATGCTTCAGTTGGTAATTGAGCATCATATTTATCAAAATCGGAATAAACTGTCTCTAATTTTTCTAATTTATTGTACAAGTCATTTTTTTGAAATTTTTGGTCAGAGTTAATGAAGTTATTTATCCTTGTTAGAGCAGATTTAGCTCTGCCACGTAAATTTATAGCTGCCTTTTCCAATTCTTCAGCAGCCTTTTTTGCGGCTTCCAAGTCGGTATTCATTATTCAAATAATGAGGTGAATAGCGTAAAAAACAAAAGCCAAACCGATAATAATAATAAGATAAAATGTACTTATTTGTAATAAATGTGATGCGAGGTGCTCCGTCGTCTGTTGCAATTCCACATAAAACTGGTGAAAACACTATTTAGAACACTGAAGTAATATGATGAGTGTACATTAATCCAAGCTTTAAAAAGTATCCAAGATCTCGCAGCGGTGCCTCCAACTTTTATGTTTCTGTGTGTGTTTATAGAATTAGTAGATTAACACGAGATGTAAATAAAACTATATTGAGAATTGACATGTAACAACTTCTTGCATGTGCACAGGAAAGAGCGCTTGCAGTTTACAAGGACGCTTGCAGTTTACAAGGACCGGGGACTTTGTTACCCGGCTGCGAAAATTGCAAAATCACTGCTAGAAAGATGAGCTGTTGCGTACAGTGTGAATGCTCGAGTTCAACTGCCTCTTCAAATGTACAATCACTCAAACCAGGAAGTGTCCTTGATTCCTTGATCAGCAACCATAACTCACAATAATTATTTTTAAACAACTGAGGAGATGAAAGTATCTTGATATGATAATCAAAATTGGATATAACACCATTTCAGATGATTCATGGTTAATTGCTAAAGAGATAATATCAATAAGGGTTTTCTTAAATAAATAAAAGTTATAACAATAAATCACTCTAAAGTGATTTTAGTTGAAGTAAATGGGTTCTCATAAATCTAAATTGATAAAATGTATGTTCACCGAACATGCTCCCCCCCCCCCCCCCTATCAGGGCTTTAGTCCTGATACTGAGGGAGTAATGCTAACTTCTGCACCGGGCGTTTGAAGAATGAAGACCCGCGTTGCACAGTCACCACTCTGTTGAGTCCATCACTGCCTGGGTGGACCTCCGTAATACGACCCAACGGCCAAGTTCCAGGCGGTTGATTTGCGTCCGTTAATAACACTACCTGGCCCACCTCGATGTTAGGCGTGGCGATCTTCCACTTAGCTCTGGGTTGCAGCGAGGCCAAGTATTCTCTGGTCCAACGTTTGGAGAAGCCGGCTTTCATGTCTTGGAGCAGCTCCCATCGTTTCTTTAGATTGGTTGTAGTGGTTGCTGACTCATCGGGCATAGAATGCAAATCATCCCCTGTAAGAAAATGTGAGGGAGTGAGAACATTTATTGAGTCAGTATCATTATCGTTTAACTGTATAAGCGGCCGCGAGTTGAGCAAGGCTTCTATCTGCGTGAGTAACGTGGTTAGCTCTTCGAAAGTGAGCAATGTCTCTCCTATGACTCGCTTGATGTGATACTTTGTTGATTTTATCGCAGCCTCCCAAATCCCGCCAAAATGAGGGGCAGAAGGAGGGATGAAATTCCATTCTAGAGAGTTTTCAGCTTGATAGTGGGACATTATTTCATTATCTGTAAATGAACGCCACAATTCATAAATTTTGTCCAACTTTCTGGATGCACCGACAAAATTGGTGCCATTGTCACTGTAAAGATGCCATGGGGTGCCTCGCCTTGCACTAAAACGTCGAAGGGCGGCGATAAATGCCTCAGCTGTCATATCACTCACAGCTTCAATATGCACCGCTTTTGTAGCCAAACAAATAAACAAAGCTATATAGCCCTTAGTTGTTTTTGCACCCCGACCCTTACTAAATTTAATAGATATAGGGCCTGCGTAATCAACACCGCTGGAAAAAAATGGACGTTCCAGGGTTACTCGATGCTGTGGCAAATTCCCCATTAGTTGAGGGGTTGCAATGGACCTTTTATATCTGTAGCATTTTAAACATCTATTGATGCATTTGTTAATGATCTTTTTTCCACCAACTATCCAATAAGATTGTCTGATGATGTGGGATAGCAGTGAAGGCCCAGCATGTAAATGGGCAATGTGTTGTTGCTGTATTAATAACTCAGCCATTTTATGCTGTGAGGGCAAGATTAAAGGATGTTTGTGTTTGAAGGATAATTGTGAATGTTGTAAGCGTCCTCCCACCCGTAACAGCCCCTTATCATCAATAAACGGGTGGAGGGATTGTAACGTACTTTTCTTTGACAAAACTTTCTGTTCTTGGATACATTTAAATTCTTCCTGAAAGTAAGAATTCTGAATCCAACGAACAATATTCTCTTCAGCAGCTTTTGTTTCTTTGTAAGTAAGATGTGGTGAAGAAATTTCTGTTTTGTTAGACTTCTTGCATTTTTGGATAAATCTTTGGCAATATGCCAAAATGAGAATAATTTTTGCAAGTGAAGAGTGCTTTTGAAACAAATTATCAAATAGATCATTTGATGTGTGGGCGTGAAAGGAAAAAATTGGATCAGACCTTTGTTCGGCTTTGATTTGATCATCAAATTCCTCAACATTTGAGTCGTCTTTGGGCCAATTGGATGGGTCTAAAGTTAGCCAACTTGGCCCCTTCCACCACAAATCACAACCTGGAAGACATTTTGGATCAATACCGCGTGAAGCGATATCTGCGGGGTTCTCTTTGGATGGTACATGTCTCCAGTGCTTTGTAGGTAGAATTTCGGTAATTTGAGCTGCCCTATTCGCGACAAAAGTCTTCCATTTACGCGGATGTACTGATAGCCAAGAAAGGACGACTTTGGAGTCCGTCCAGGCGAAAATATCGAACTTGTAACTCTTTAATGTTTCCATGACGGAACGGAACAGCTTAGCTAGTAGGTGCGCACCGCAAAACTCTAATTTTGGCACTGAAATCTGTTTGATTGGAGCAACTTTAGTTTTAGAAACTAAGAGAAAAGTTTATTTTCCCCTTAAAACTTTGTCGGCAATAAATTGCGGCAGCATATGCCAATGTTGAGGCATCAGAAAAACCGTGTAATTCAAACGGGTTACCGGATGAAAGCGGGACACATCTAGGAACAGACAATTGATTTAGTCCGTTAAAGGAAATTTAAAATTGTAACAATTCGTCTGTAAGATGTTGCGGTATAACAGAGTCCCAGTCCCCTTTTGTAAGCCAAAGTTTCTGATAAAATACCTTTAAAATCACAGTACAGGGCGAAATTAGACCTAGTGGGTCGAAAATCCGTGCAGACTCAGCTAAAATGTGTCTCTTTGTAAGAGGTGGAGTGAGTGTTAATGCAGTTATGAAAATAAAACTATCTGATGAAGAGTTCCAGCTTAAGCCTAGAACTTTGGAGCTTCCGTTGTCACTAGGAATGATTTCAAAATTTGATTCAGTGCTAGAAGAATCTATAAATTCATTAAGAAATGCCTGTGAATTTGAATTCCACTTCCTCAAGTGGAAACCATGCGCGTCTAAACAATCTGTAATTTCTTTGCAAGTTTTTATTGCTTCCCTAACAGTATTCGTACCGGATAATAAGTCATCCATGTACATATCCTCTTCTAACATGCGCGAAATGCAAGGATTTTTTGTATAATCCTGAGCGATTTGTTTTATACATCTAGTTGCCAGAAAAGATGATGGCGCTAAACCATATGTGACAGTTTTCAATTTGTAATTTTTTATTTCCTCATTAGGATTAGACCTCCAAACTATTTGCTGATAAATTTGATCCTCTTCAGCAACCAAAATCTGGCGGTACATTTTCTCTATATCTGCAGAAAAGACTATTTTCGGAAATCGAAAATTAAGTAAGATTTCGAAAATGTCCCGTTGTAACTTAGGGCCTACACCCAAAATAGAATTCAAGGAAATACCACTTGAAGTTTTGCATGAAGCGTCAAAAACTACCCTTAATTTAGTAGTGATACTAGAAGATTTAATAACCGCATGATGAGGAAGAAAGTAGTGTTTGTTTTCATAATTATTAATGTCATTTTGTGCAACTAATTCCATGTGATCTAATTCTTCATATTCGTACATAAACTCTTTGTACTGATTTTCAAATTCTGGTTTTTCTCTAAATTTCTTTTCCATAGCAAGCAAGCGAGAAATTGTGGCAGGTTTAGAATTACCTAATCCTGATTTAGATTGAATAAAAGGTAACTTAACCACAAAACGACCCTCGGAATTAATTGAATAATTTTCCTGAAAATGTGATTCAACAAATTGCTCTTCAGGTGACAACATTTGAGTATTCTTATTAAATACTTCTTCTACTTCCCAAAAACACTTTAACTCTTTATCAATATTAACTTCATAAATGTGTAAATTATGTATTGAATTTGGAGATGTACTAGAATGTGGCATTTTCCCTGATACCAGAAAGCCAAAAATTGAATTTTGAGCAATTAAATTGCTCTGAGTATCTGTTACTTGACCAGGAAGCAAAATAGAAAAGAAATAATCAGATCCTAGAATAATGTCTATTTTACTTGGTGTCCCGAAATGTGGATCCGCTAAGTTTATATTCTTTAAATGCGAAAAATGCTTCTCATGTATTTTTTCCGCAGATAACGGAGCAGTTAAATCATCTAAAATAAATGCCTTAACAGACAACTTGGTGTCTGCATTATAAATTGATGTAAGATCAAACATTACGTAACCCTTAGATACTGCGATCTTTGAGTTAGACAGACCTTTTACGGGGAACCTAGCATTTTTCCTTTTAATTCCTAACATTTTCATACAGGATTCAGAAACAAATGTAGACTCTGATCCACTATCACACATGATTCTTAAAGTGTGCTTTTGACCCATGCAATCATTAATATATACACTAGCAGTGGGCAAAAGTGCGAAAGATGTTTGAACTGCATTTATGGAAGGAGAAATTTCCTTTTTATTCTCATCTGGAATCGAACCGGCCTCTGAATCAGGTTTGTTTTTGCGGCTCTGTTTTTCATTTGAACGAGAAGTTGATATTGCGTAATTTTGAAGCTTATTTTCGCATAAACTAGTATGATGTTTCAGCTTGCAATTATGACAAGAGTAAGAGGAATTGCATTGCCAGGTAGTGTGCTTGTCAGACAAGCAATTACTGCATAACTTGTTTTTCTTAACAAACTGTCTCCTATCCCTGACGCTTAATTCTTTAAATTTAACACACTTGTAAAGTGAGTGATTAAATTTACACAATAAACATTTGCTAATGACACTGGAAAAAGATCTATTGACGTTATACTGTTTCTCTTGTTTATGCGAACCTTCATTTTCACTTTTAAACAATTCTAAAGATGAACATCTATCATTTATAAACTGAATAAATTGATCAAAAGACGGAAAGTCTTTGCTTGAGGTCAATTTTGCCCATTCCTCCCTTGTTTTAGAATCAACCTTTTGTAATAAAATATGAATTAGCCATAAGTCACGGCCAGATGCCTTTTCATCGATTGATTTAAGGCCTCTAATTACTTCATCTGATACATCTGATAAACAGCGTAAGCTAAATGCATTTACTTGAGTAATGGGGGGAATGTCCAAGAATGTTTTAACTAAAGTGGAAACAATTTGTTTTTTCTTATCATATCTCGACAGCAATTTTTCCCACGCTTCTGAATAACTGTTTTCAGAAATAGGAATATGTTTTATAATAGAGGCTGGCTCTTCCCCTAGTAACCCTCTTAAATACTGAAACTTCTGTATATTAGTTATGCTGGCATTGTTATGAACTAATGATAAATATAAATCTTTAAATGACAGCCAGTTTTTAAAATCACCATTAACACTAGAACGCCCGGAAGGAGTCAATTCGACTCCGACCACATGATTAAATGTCCATTTGAGCCAGAATTTTTTTCATAAAATAAGTTTAATTTAAGCGACGCAGAATTAAGTTAAATAAATCATTTAAATAATTTTAAATAAAAATTCTGGGGTGAAATATTTTTATGAAACTTGAGCAAAATTTCCGGGCGTTCTAGTGTTAAATTCCTCTATATTGAGCCTAGGCAATTTAAAATTGTTAGAAATAGTAGAACTAACAACTGGAATCTGATCATTTATCATTTGAGGTGCATGCACATTTACGGTAACTTTTTCAAGTTCCGTTTGCAGTTTGGCTTTGGTTTCATAATATTTCTTTCCAAATTCCTCAATTTCAGATGCTTCAGTTGGTAATTGAGCATCATATTTATCAAAATCGGAATAAACTGTCTCTAATTTTTCTAATTTATTGTACAAGTCATTTTTTTTTAATTTTTGGTCAGAGTTAATGAAGTTATTTATCCTTGTTAGAGCAGATTTAGCTCTGCCACGTAAATTTATAGCTGCCTTTTCCAATTCTTCAGCAGCCTTTTTTGCGGCTTCCAAGTCGGTATTCATTATTCAAATAATGAGGTGAATAGCGTAAAAAACAAAAGCCAAACCGATAATAATAATAAGATAAAATGTACTTATTTGTAATAAATGTGATGCGAGGTGCTCCGTCGTCTGTTGCAATTCCACATAAAACTGGTGAAAACACTATTTAGAACACTGAAGTAATATGATGAGTGTACATTAATCCAAGCTTGAAAAAGTATCCAAGATCTCGCAGCGGTGCCTCCAACTTTTATGTTTCTGTGTGTGTTTATAGAATTAGTAGATTAACACGAGATGTAAATAAAACTATATTGAGAATTGACATGTAACAACTTCTTGCATGTGCACAGGAAAGAGCGCTTGCAGTTTACAAGGACGCTTGCAGTTTACAAGGACGCTTGCAGTTTACAAGGACCGGGGACTTTGTTACCCGGCTGCGAAAATTGCAAAATCACAGCTAGAAAGATGAGCTGTTGCGTACAGTGTGAATGCTCGAGTTCAACTGCCTCTTCAAATGTACAATCACTCAAACCAGGAAGTGTCCTTGATTCCTTGATCAGCAACCATAACTCACAATAATTATTTTTAAACAACTGAGGAGATGAAAGTATCTTGATATGATAATCAAAATTGGATATAACACCATTTCAGATGATTCATGGTTAATTGCTAAAGAGATAATATCAATAAGGGTTTTCTTAAATAAATAAAAGTTATAACAATAAATCACTCTAAAGTGATTTTAGTTGAAGTAAATGGGTTCTCATAAATCTAAATTGATAAAATGTATGTTCACCGAACATGCTCCCCCCCCCCCTATCAGGGCTTTAGTCCTGATACTGAGGGAGTAATGCTAACTTCTGCACCGGGCGTTTGAAGAATGAAGACCCGCGTTGCACAGTCACCACTCTGTTGAGTCCATCACTGCCTGGGTGGACCTCCGTAATACGACCCAACGGCCAAGTTCCAGGCGGTTGATTTGCGTCCGTTAATAACACTACCTGGCCCACCTCGATGTTAGGCGTGGCGATCTTCCACTTAGCTCTGGGTTGCAGCGAGGCCAAGTATTCTCTGGTCCAACGTTTGGAGAAGCCGGCTTTCATGTCTTGGAGCAGCTCCCATCGTTTCTTTAGAATGGTTGTAGTGGTTGCTGACTCATCGGGCATAGAATGCAAATCATCCCCTGTAAGAAAATGTGAGGGAGTGAGAACATTTATTGAGTCAGTATCATTATCGTTTAACTGTATAAGCGGCCGCGAGTTGAGCAAGGCTTCTATCTGCGTGAGTAACGTGGTTAGCTCTTCGAAAGTGAGCAATGTCTCTCCTATGACTCGCTTGATGTGATACTTTGTTGATTTTATCGCAGCCTCCCAAATCCCGCGAAAATGAGGGGCAGAAGGAGGGATGAAATTCCATTCTAGAGAGTTTTCAGCTTGATAGTGGGACATTATTTCATTATCTGTAAATGAACGCCACAATTCATAAATTTTGTCCAACTTTCTGGATGCACCGACAAAATTGGTGCAATTGTCACTGTAAAGATGCCATGGGGTGCCTCGCCTTGCACTAAAACGTCGAAGGGCGGCGATAAATGCCTTAGCTGTCATATCACTCACAGCTTCAATATGCACCGCTTTTGTAGCCAAACAAATAAACAAAGCTATATAGCCCTTAGTTGTTTTTGCACCCCGACCCTTACTAAATTTAATAGATATAGGGCCTGCGTAATCAACACCGCTGGAAAAAAATGGACGTTCGAGGGTTACTCGATGCTGTGGCAAATTCCCCATTAGTTGAGGGTTGCAATGGACCTTTTATATCTGTAGCATTTTAAACATCTATTGATGCATTTGTTAATGATCTTTTTTCCACCAACTATCCAATAAGATTGTCTGATGATGTGGGATAGCAGTGAAGGCCCAGCATGTAAATGGGCAATGTGTTGTTGCTGTATTAATAACTCAGCCATTTTATGCTGTGAGGGCAAGATTAAAGGATGTTTGTGGTTGAAGGATAATTGTGAATGTTGTAAGCGTCCTCCCACCCGTAACAGCCCCTTATCATCAATAAACGGGTGGAGGGATTGTAACGTACTTTTCTTTGACAAAACTTTCTGTTCTTGGATACATTTAAATTCTTCCTGAAAGTAAGAATTCTGAATCCAACGAACAATATTCTCTTCAGCAGCTTTTGTTTCTTTGTAAGTAAGATGTGGTGAAGAAATTTCTGTTTTGTTAGACTTCTTGCATGTTTGGATAAATCTTTGGCAATATGCCAAAATGAGAATAATTTTTGCAAGTGAAGAGTGCTTTTGAAACAAATTATCAAATAGATCATTTGATGTGTGGGCGTGAAAGGAAAAAATTGGATCAGACCTTTGTTCGGCTTTGATTTGATCATCAAATTCCTCCACATTTGAGTCGTCTTTGGGCCAATTGGATGGGTCTAAAGTTAGCCAACTTGGCCCCTTCCACCACAAATCACAACCTGGAAGACATTTTGGATCAATACCGCGTGAAGCGATATCTGCGGGGTTCTCTTTGGATGGTACATGTCTCCAGTGCTTTGTAGGTAGAATTTCGGTAATTTGAGCTGCCCTATTCGCGACAAAAGTCTTCCAATTACGCGGATGTACTGATAGCCAAGAAAGGACGACTTTGGAGTCCGTCCAGGCGAAAATATCGAACTTGTAACTCTTTAATGTTTCCATGACGGAACGGAACAGCTTAGCTAGTAGGTGCGCACCGCAAAGCTCTAATTTTGGCACTGAAATCTGTTTGATTGGAGCAACTTTAGTTTTAGAAACTAAGAGAAAAGTTTATTTTCCCCTTAAAACTTTGTCGGCAATAAATTGCGGCAGCATATGCCAATGTTGAGGCATCAGAAAAACCGTGTAATTCAAACGGGTTACCGGATGAAAGCGGGACACATCTAGGAACAGACAATTGATTTAGTCCGTTAAAGGAAATTTAAAATTGTAACAATTCGTCTGTAAGATGTTGCGGTATAACAGAGTCCCAGTCCCCTTTTGTAAGCCAACGTTTCTGATAAAATACCTTTAAAATCACAGTACAGGGCGAAATTAGACCTAGTGGGTCGAAAATCCGTGCAGACTCAGCTAAAATGTGTCTCTTTGTAAGAGGTGGAGTGAGTGTTAATGCAGTTATGAAAATAAAACTATCTGATGAAGAGTTCCAGCTTAAGCCTAGAACTTTGGAGCTTCCGTTGTCACTAGGAATGATTTCAAAATTTGATTCAGTGCTAGAAGAATCTATAAATTCATTAAGAAATGCCTGTGAATTTGAATTCCACTTCCTCAAGTGGAAACCATGCGCGTCTAAACAATCTGTAATTTCTTTGCAAGTTTTTATTGCTTCCCTAACAGTATTCGTACCGGATAATAAGTCATCCATGTACATATCCTCTTCTAACATGCGCGAAATGCAAGGATTTTTTGTATAATCCTGAGCGATTTTGTTTATACATCTAGTTGCCAGAAAAGATGCTGGCGTTAAACCATATGTGACAGTTTTCAATTTGTAATTTTTTATTTCCCCATTAGGATTAGACCTCCAAACTATTTGCTGATAAATTTGATCCTCTTCAGCAACCAAAATCTGGCGGTACATTTTCTCTATATCTGCAGAAAAGACTATTTTCGGAAATCGAAAATTAAGTAAGATTTCGAAAATGTCCCGTTGTAACTTAGGGCCTACACCCAAAAAAGAATTCAAGGAAATACCACTTGAAGTTTTGCATGAAGCGTCAAAAACTACCCTTAATTTAGTAGTGATACTAGAAGATTTAATAACCGCATGATGAGGAAGAAAGTAGTGTTTGATTTCATAATTATTAATGTCATTTTGTGCAACTAATTCCATGTGATCTAATTCTTCATATTCGTACATAAACTCTTTGTACTGATTTTCAAATTCTGGTTTTTCTCTAAATTTCTTTTCCATAGCAAGCAAGCGAGAAATTGTGGCAGGTTTAGAATTACCTAATTCTGATTTAGATTGGATAAAAGGTAACTTAACCACAAAACGACCCTCGGAATTAATTGAATAATTTTCCTGAAAATGTGATTCAACAAATTGCTCTTCAGGTGACAACATTTGAGTATTCTTATTAAATACTTCTTCTACTTCCCAAAAACACTTTAACCCTTTATCAATATTAACTTCATAAATGTGTAAATTATGTATTGAATTTGGAGATGTACTAGAATGTGGCATTTTCCCTGATACCAGAAAGCCAAAAATTGAATTTTGAGCAATTAAATTGCTCTGAGTATCTGTTACTTGACCAGGAAGCAAAATAGAAAAGAAATAATCAGATCCTAGAATAATGTCTATTTTACTTGGTGTCCCGAAATGTGGATCCGCTAAGTTTATATTCTTTAAATGCGAAAAATGCTTCTCATGTATTTTTTCCGCAGGTAACGGAGCAGTTAAATCATCTAAAATAAATGCCTTAACAGACAACTTGGTGTCTGCATTATAAATTGATGTAAGATCAAACATTACGTAACCCTTAGATACTGCGATCTTTGAGTTAGACAGACCTTTTACGGGGAACCTAGCATTTTTCCTTTTAATTCCTAACATTTTCATGCAGGATTCAGAAACAAATGTAGACTCTGATCCACTATCACACATGATTCTTAAAGTGTGCTTTTGACCCATGCAATCATTAATATATACACTAGCAGTGGGCAAAAGTGCGAAAGATGTTTGAACTGCATTTATGGAAGGAGAAATTTCCTTTTTATTCTCATCTGGAATCGAACCGGCCTCTGAATCAGGTTTGTTTTTGCGGCTCTGTTTTTCATTTGAACGAGAAGTTGATATTGCGTAATTTTGAAGCTTATTTTCGCATAAACTAGTGTGATGTTTCAGCTTGCAATTATGACAAGAGTAAGAGGAATTGCATTGCTAGGTAGTGTGCTTGTCAGACAAGCAATTACTGCATAACTTGTTTTTCTTAACAAACTGTCTCCCATCCCTGATGCTTAATTCTTTAAATTTAACACACTTGTAAAGTGAGTGATTAAATTTACACAATAAACATTTGCTAATGACACTGGAAAAAGATCTATTGACGTTATACTGTTTCTCTTGTTTATGCGAACCTTCATTTTCACTTTTAAACAATTCTAAAGATGAACATCTATCATTTATAAACTGAATAAATTGATCAAAAGACGGAAAGTCTTTGCTTGAGGTCAATTTTGCCCATTCCTCCCTTGTTTTAGAATCAACCTTTTGTAATAAAATATGAATTAGCCATAAGTCACGGCCAGATGCCTTTTCATCGATTGATTTAAGGCCTCTAATTACTTCATCTGATACATCTGATAAACAGCGTAAGCTAAATGCATTTACTTGAGTAATGGGGGGAATGTCCAAGAATGTTTTAACTAAAGTGGATACAATTTGTTTTTTCTTATCATATCTCGAGAGCAATTTTTCCCACGCTTCTGAATAACTGTTTTCAGAAATAGGAATATGTTTTATAATAGAGGCTGGTTCTTCCCCTAGTAACCCTCTTAAATACTGAAACTTCTGTATATTAGTTATGCTGGCATTGTTATGAACTAATGATAAATATAAATCTTTAAATGACAGCCAGTTTTTAAAATCACCATTAAATTGCTCTATATTGAGCCTAGGCAATTTAAAATTGTTAGAAATAGTAGAACTAACAACTGGAATCTGATCATTTATCATTTGAGGTGCATGCACATTTACGGTAACTTTTTCAAGTTCCGTTTGCAGTTTGGCTTTGGTTTCATAATATTTCTTTTCAAATTCTTCAATTTCAGATGCTTCAGTTGGTAATTGAGCATCATATTTATCAAAATCGGAATAAACTGTCTCTAATTTTTCTAATTTATTGTACAAGTCATTTTTTTGAAATTTTTGGTCAGAGTTAATGAAGTTATTTATCCTTGTTAGAGCAGATTTAGCTCTGCCACGTAAATTTATAGCTGCCTTTTCCAATTCTTCAGCAGCCTTTTTTGCGGCTTCCAAGTCGGTATTCATTATTCAAATAATGAGGTGAATAGCGTAAAAAACAAAAGCCAAACCGATAATAATAATAAGATAAAATGTACTTATTTGTAATAAATGTGATGCGAGGTGCTCCGTCGTCTGTTGCAATTCCACATAAAACTGGTGAAAACACTATTTAGAACACTGAAGTAATATGATGAGTGTACATTAATCCAAGCTTGAAAAAGTATCCAAGATCTCGCAGCGGTGCCTCCAACTTTTATGTTTCTGTGTGTGTTTATAGAATTAGTAGATTAACACGAGATGTAAATAAAACTATATTGAGAATTGACATGTAACAACTTCTTGCATGTGCACAGGAAAGAGCGCTTGCAGTTTACAAGGACGCTTGCAGTTTACAAGGACCGGGGACTTTGTTACCCGGCTGCGAAAATTGCAAAATCACAGCTAGAATGATGAGCTGTTGCGTACAGTGTGAATGCTCGAGTTCAACTGCCTCTTCAAATGTACAATCACTCAAACCAGGAAGTGTCCTTGATTCCTTGATCAGCAACCATAACTCACAATAATTATTTTTAAACAACTGAGGAGATGAAAGTATCTTGATATGATAATCAAAATTGGATATAACACCATTTCAGATGATTCATGGTTAATTGCTAAAGAGATAATATCAATAAGGGTTTTCTTAAATAAATAAAAGTTATAACAATAAATCACTCTAAAGTGATTTTAGTTGAAGTAAATGGGTTCTCATAAATCTAAATTGATAAAATGTATGTTCACTGAACACATAACATGTGTATGTGTGCAAAAACTATCACAAATACGACACATGTGTTTTTGTGTGTAGCATAAACAAAATATTGGTAATATTTATTATATTCTGAGAGAAGGAAAAATGGTTCTTAACTGTACCATAAGAAAAGAATCACCAAAAGAATAGTCTATGATCACGTTTCTTATATACGTTTTATTTCTCATGCAGTGAATTGAATATATGCTCATTCGTATTCAAATACTTATTTATTTTTATCTGAAACATAGTTCTGATCAAACTTTTTGTGAAAATTTCAACAGCCTAACTTGCAGAAAATCTAAATATGACCCGCAAGAACTATCTATGGTGAACCCGACTCGCAGAAAGAAAATTAGAGTCATCCTGACCCAAAATAAGAAAATTATGGATGACCCAATGCAAGACACTATTCAGTGATCCCAAGGTGTTCGCTGTTCCGAAATTTTACTATATATTAATATTAAAGAATATGGCTTTGTTCATTAGGGTTTCATTCATCTGACGAAACCCTATTCGTCTCACTCCTCTGTCTGTCTGTCCATCACAGAGCCCGTCCTCAGAAACTATATATGTTGGAGACTTGAAATTTTGGATTCTTATAGCTGAACACCTCACATCAAAAGAGAAATCATAAAATTTTGTAAACGTCTCTGGGCTCTAACTTGTATATTTTAATCTTTTTTTTTTCTCACTGAGTTACTAATTAAGTTGAAGACTTGAAATGTTGGATTCTTGCAGCTGAACACCTCACATCAAAAGAGAAATCATAAAATTTTGTAAACCTCTCTGGGCTCTAACTTTATATTTTAAGCTTTTTTTTTTTTCTCACTGAGTTACTAATTAAGTTGAAGACTTGAAATGTTGCATACTTATAGCAGAACACTTGCGATCACACGAAAAATCATAAAATTTCGAAAAAGTTTTATATTTACCCCTCTGGGCTCAAACTTCTGTATTTTTAGCCTTTTTTTTTTAACCTCCACTCTTTTCACCTGTGGTGCACTTTTCTAACTTTTTCTGACACTCCTTTGACCACTCTTTCATATTATGCACCATAGCCGTACATATTTTAGTTCCAGTTTTTACCGCCAGGGGCACTTACCTATCTTGGGTGCTGCTATGGGCCGATCCCATCGACTAATATATCTACGGATAGTTTGTAAAACGAAGTTTCGTTCGGATAGAGGTTTGTTTAGAATAGAGTGCGCCCCTTGTTTCCGAAATGTGGAAGTAACAAATTTTGCAAAAGGATAAAGTGTTTTGAAAGGAATATTAAACGAAACCGTCTGTGTGATCTGTGATCACACTTACTCACTTGTTTTTAGGGTTTCGTTCATCTGATGAAACCCTATTTTTTAGTATATATTTAATCCTATTTGTCTCGCTCCCCTGTCTGGGTGTCAGTCACAGAGATCGTTCTCAGAAACTGTATAAGTTGGAGACCTGAAATTTTGCATACTTTTAGTTGAACACTCGATGTCACATGACAAATCATAAAATTTTGAAAAGTCATATTATTTTAATTAAATAAATTCGTTCTTTTTTTTTTATTTCAAAGCATAATCTTCATTTTAGCATATTTTGCAGAAGATCCATAGCACAGTGGGAAGGCATTCGTCTTCCACGCGAAAGATTGTGGATTCGAATTTGTCAGGCGGATCTGTAAAATTTTGATTTTTATTATTATTACACTTCATTTTCAGATGGATTTAATTAAAAGAAAATTCACCTTTTTGGCCATTTTAACCCTTTATGCCCTGACGGTACTTTAAAGTACCATTAAAATAACTTGTTATAAAATTCATTTACTACATCGATTAGTAGTAATACAATTAAAATTATAACTAAAATTTTGCAAAAATCACCATAAAATCTGAACAATGCACAAGGCGCATTTCGAGCTTGAAAATTAACAGCCCGTTATCAGCTACACTGTAAACACGTGTCCATAAGGGAACAAGGTCACAAATGAACAGAAAAGGAAAGGAGGAGAGATTACAAAGAATGCGACAGATGGTGCTAGCAGTAAGGTAAAAACCAATCACAGCACAGAGGATCGCATGCAGAATTGGAAAGTGTTGCCACAATGAAAGAAAACATTTGCAAAAGAAAAAAGGAAATAAACAAAATAAATAAAGAAGTAAATATAAAAAATAAATAATAGTAATAATATAATACAGAAAAATAAATAATAATAATAAAAGGAAAAGAAATAAACAAGTTTTTTTAAAGCCATAAAACATGAAAAGAGACAAGAAAAGGGTGAAAGAAGAACAAAAGTAATTTCCAAGCTGAAGAGAGGAAGGAGATGATGAAAGATCACTGACAAGTTTATCAAAATTTTTGAAAATAAAACAAGCTTCGTGAAAATCCAAGTGAGTGGAAGAGAAGAAGAAGAAATAATTCTGGCCATGGAAAAATTAAAACAGTGACTTGAAGTTCAATAGTGAGAGGCAATAGAATAGAAGATTTTGTCATTTCTTGATTTGAAATATACCTCTGATGCTCACTTAATCTTAACTTTAAATCTCTCTCAGTTTGAAAAATATAAACTAAATTGCAAGAGCAAGGAATAACATAAACGCCCCACCAGTTCTCAATAGGAATAGGATCTTTGAGAGAAGATAATTTAATTTTATTGATAGGTTTGAAGATAAGTTTGCAATTTAAATGAGAAAGGATTTTAGAAATTTTCAAATAGAGAAGAGAATAAAATAGTAGAATGGTAGAGTTAAAATTTGAATGATTATTTGAATCAGAAAGAAGGCGTTTAGAACTATTAAATTTATTCAGAGCTTTTTCAATCAAGGAAGGATTATAACCACAAGGAAGGGCAATAGATTTGAGATAATTAATTTCATTATTCAGAGCAGAAGAGTCAGAACAAATGCGTAACGCCCTAAAAAAAAAATATAAAAATACGTCATTTTTTGTTGAGGAGGATGATTTGAAAGAGTATGAGGAGGAAGAGATACAGTGAAATGTTTTCTATAAACAGAAGTAGAGAACTGATCTGGGTGTTTTGAAACCAAGACATCAAAAAAAGGAAGAGAATTGTACTCTTTTACTTTGAGACGAGAGTAAAGAGAATTATAAATATTGCACAAAATCCCTAGAAATTCAAATTTAATTAATAAATTTGAATGGGCAAAATCCTTCTAAAATTTATTAAATGATTGTGTAAATCGTCTAATGTAGTTTAAAAAATTCACGAAAAATGTTTTAGAAGATGAAATTTTCATGAATTCATAATTTGGGACATAAAGGTTTATTTTATTTTTTTGTGCAGCGTCAATTTTTAAAATGTCTTTTTGTTTTCAGATAGCGAAAATCTGGAATTTCAATTTTAAAAAATCTGGGGAATTATTCCCTAAAATTACATATTTATTAACAATTAAGGTTTAACATTTCAGATGATGTAATCAAATTCATATTTAATATAAAAAAAATTCCTGCCTTTTTAATAATTAATTGGATACAGATATTGTCATCTGGAATAAATATTTTTGTTTGCTGCTGCTATATCTACTAGCAATTTTTTGAAATATTAAACTTCTATGGACAATTTTTTTCAAGTTATCATTATAAACATTATTCAGGAATTGAAAGGGTTTTTTCTTTTTTGTTTCGCATTTTAATAAATGTTAACGTCCTTTTTTTTTGGTGCCCTCTAGTGAGTGTTTGGAAAGTGAAAGAATTATTATGGATTTTTTCTGAAATATTTCAACATTTTAAATATGTTTTAAACATTTTTTTGCTTTTGACATTTTACAAGAGATTTGCTTTTAAACATTATTTTATTTATACTCCGGCTAAATTGTTGAAATTGCTGAATTTAAAAATATTCGGACTTTTCAATTTTATTTAAATAATTTTACTTGAATATTTTAAATTTGATTTAATCATATTTTTTTAATTATTTAAAAATTAAATGTAAAGGTACTGCCATATAAGGATTTAATAATTAAAATTAACAATTTTGATTTATTAGTATAAGGTTAAAGTGTTTTATATATTAAACGAAACCCTCTGTGCGATCTGCCATCCCACTTACCCACTTGTTCTATAGAGATTAAGTTTGATAATTGCATCAAAACATGATTTTCTTCCCGTTCATTTCGGGTTCAGGTCGGATTGTGGGCCGAAGAATTTTTTTTTTCCTTTATGTCAGTTTCGGGTCGGGTTGTGGGGTGACTTCAAATGGAATTTTTGAGTTCGGTTCGTGTCGGGTTGTACCCGACCCGTGCAGGACTCTCAGTGGCGTACCCAGGATTTTATTTCGGGGAAGGGGGGCTGACTTAAATTTCCATAACGTTCCATATCTTACAAAACACGTTGAATTTTGTTGTAAACGGAAATCATTTTTGACAATAATGGGGGGGGGGCACAGCCAGAGGGGGAAAGGGGGGGGGCAGGGGTGATACTGTTCCGAAATTTCCGAAAATTTAAGGCGAAGGAACGCGAATTTCGTCTAATGACCGCTGAAAAAACGTGAATTTCGCCAAATGACTCCAGGAAAAAAGTGAAGTTCATCAAGGGATCGCGAAAAAAACGCGAATTTCGACACTTGATGTCGAAAAACATATTCCATCAAAGGACTGCGGAGAAAACGCGAATTTCGTCAAAGGATCGCAAAAAACGTGAATTTCGTTAAAGGATCGTAAAAATATGCGAATTTCGTCAAAAAGCTGAGGAAAAAAATCGCGAATTTTGCAAGAAAAAATGCGGAAAACGCAAATTTCTACAAAGGATCGCGAAAAAATGCGTATCCCGTCGAAGGGCCTCGAAAAACGTGAATTTCGTCAAACGATTGCAAAAAACGCGATTTCGTAGAAGGGTCGCAAAAAAACACATAATTCGACAAAGGATCGCGAGAGAAAGGACGTATTCCGAGAAAGGGCCGCGTAGAAAAAGCTAATCTCGTCAAATCATCCCAAAAATGCGAATTTTGTAAAAGGGCCACGGAAAACACGCGAATTTCGTCAAAGGGCGGCGGAAAAAATGCGAATTTTGTCAAAAAAAACGGAAATTTCGACGAAGGTTCACGAAAAAAAAACGCGTATTCCGTCGAAGGGCCGAGGAAAAACGCAAATTTCTCCCGAAAATCACAAAAAACCGCGATTTTTGCCAAAGGCCCATGGAAAAAACGCGAATTTCGACCGCGGAAAAAATGCGAAACTCGACAAAGGATCGTGAGAAAAAGCTCGTATTCCGACAAAGGCTGCGTAGAAAAAGCGAATCTCGTCAAAGCATCGCAAAAAGTCATGAGTTCCGTCAAAGGGCCTCAAAAAAATGCGAAGGCCGTTTTAAAAATTGCGAATTTCAAAAAGGATCGCGGAAAAAACCCGAATTTCGTCAAAGGGTCGCAGAAAAAAGCGAATTTCGTCAAAAAGTCGCTGAAAAAACGCAAATTTTGACGTAGGATCACGAAAAAAACGCGTATTCCGTCGAAGGGCCGCGGAAAAGAAAGCGAGTTTCGTCCAAAAGACGCAAAAAAAATACAAATTTTGACAAAGAATCGCGAACGCGTATTCCGTCGAGGAATTCCACACAAAATCACAAAAACCGTCGATCAGGATCGCGAAAAAAACGCGAATTTCGTAAAAGGATCGCGGAAAAATGCGAATTTCGTCAAAGTGCCGCGGAAAAAACGCGAATTTCGTCAAAAAACCGCGGTAAATGCAAATTTTGACAAAGGATCGCGAAAAAAACCGTGTATTACGTCAAAGGACAGCGGAAAAACGCGAATTTCGTCTAAAAGCCGCGGGGGAAAAACGCAAAATTCGACAAAGAATCGCGAAAAAGACGCGTATTCCGTCGAAGTGCCGCGGAAAAACGCGAATTTTGCCCGCGGAAAAAAATGCGGAATCAGACAAAGGATCGCGAAAAGTACATGCTCCGACAAAGGCCGCGTAGAAAAACAGACTCTCAAAGCATCGCAAAAAACCGCGAATTTCGTCAAAGGGCTGCGGAAAAACGCGAAGGCCGTTTTAATTAAGGGTGTTCTCAAATACAAAACGGCAACTTTCTGACATAAGTTTTACTTTATTTTTGTTCGGAAATGCATTAAACTAGCAGGTCTTATCGTTCAGAAACTATGTAATCGAGTTTTTTTCCCGCTTTTTTGCAAACGCAATAAGTCTTTCACAAAATGGTGTCAAAGTTGACGTCTTGAACCGAAGATCTCGAAGAAAGCAGACAAACCAGTCCGTGAAGGGCAAAAAATCGTGTTTGTCACGTGATCAAAAATGCTTATAACTCAATAGGTAACTTATTAATTAAAAAAAAATGGAAAAAACAGTTCAATTCCAAATCGCTTCCACGGCCAGGCTTTCCAATTTTATATCTTTCCGTTAAAAAATAAATTTGTAAATGTGTCAAAACGTTTTGCGCTTGTTGAGCAGATCAGTTAAGAACAGCCTTAAACTAATTTCGAAAAAGGATCGCGGAAAATACGCAAATTTCGTCAAAGGGTCGCGGAAAAAACGCGAATGTCGTCAAATGGTCACAGAAAAAACGCGAATTTCGTCAAAAAGCCGCGAAAATGCAAATTTCGACAAAGGATCGCGTAAAAAACGTGTATTCCGCGTCAAAGGGCAGCGGAAAAACGCGAATTTCGTCAAAATATCCCAGAAAATGTGAATTTCTTTCAAGGGCCGCTGAAAAAACGCGAATTTCGTCTAAAGGCCGCGGGAAAAAACTGGAAATTCGACAAAGGATCGGGGAAAAAAGTACGTATTCCGGCAAAGGCCCGCGCAGAAAAAGCAAATCTCGTCAAAGCATCCCAAGAAACGCAAATTTTGCCAAAGGACCGCGGAAAAACGCAGATTTCGTCAAAGGACCGCAGAAAAAATGCGAATTTCGGCAAAGGGTTGTGATAAAACCTGTAACAAACAAAGTGGAAAAAACACAGCGGTCTCATTAGGAAACAGCCCACATGCAAACAACTATGTTTATTATTATAGGTATACTTTTTAAACTGAGGTAATATGCTGAACTGACTTTTTAAGTCTGGTTAACCCGAACCCAACTTGCAGGAATCTACACTCAGCCTGAAATCAACGTGAAATGAAAACAGTGTTAACCCAAAAAGCAACGGAAATAATTTGCGCCAGGAAGGGATTCCCCCCTCTGCTGTAACCTTTCAGAAAATTTGCTGTGAATTTCAGAATTTTTATTTCCACTCAGAATAATCCGTGGGGTAGAGGCACGGGCCCGATTCTGAGACCGCCCCACACCGAATCAAGTTGAAAAGAGTTAATATGTTTTTTTATATACTTTCATTAAAAAGAAAGTCATTGCAGCTTAACATTGTTCTCCTCACCACCGAAAATAAAGTCTCCTTCACCTTCTTTGGGTATGCTGTGGTGTCTATGTGGACTAACATGGGACTAACGAGAATGGCTAATCCGCGGTAAAACAGAAATCTAAATTACAAATTTATCTCAAACAATAAGAAAAAAAAAATCAGCACCTTTTTCATTTCATTTTCGACTATTTTGAATGGAGCCTGTAACCCCATCAGCCCCTTCCCCTCTTTGGATATACTGTGGTGTAAATGTGTGCTAATACGGGACTAACCAGAATGTCAGTTCATTATATTACAGAAAACAAAGTTGCAAATTTATCTCAAACAAAAAGAAACAAAAATCAACATTTTTTTAAAATTTCATTTTTGACTATTTTGGGAGGGAGTTGTAACCTAATTCCACTTCTTTGGGTATAATGTGGTGTCACGATGTACAAATATGGAAGTAAAGAGAAGAGAGCGGCTAGTCTGTTGAATGATAGGGGGGAAATACTACAAATTAATCTCAAACAGAAGGAAAAAAAGCATTTTTTTTCATTTCATTTTCGACTACTTTGGAAGAGGGGGCTGTAATCCGATCAGCCCCCCCCCCCCTTCTTTCGGTATGCTGTGATGTCAATGTGCTAACATGGCACTAACATGAATGGCTATTTCGCTGTGTGACAGAAGAAAAAAATTATAGATTTATTTAAAAAAGTAAGGATTACAGAAAAAAATTACAAATTTTATCTCAAACAACAAAAAAAAAAGAGCATTTTTTCATTTCATTTTCGACTATTTTGGGAGGGGGCTGTAACCCAATTTGCCATTTTTATCTTTTTGAGTATAATGTAGTGTTACTGTGCATTAACATGGAACTAAAGGGAAGGGAGTCTGTTGAATGATAGGAGAAAAATGCAAATTTTTCTCAAGCAGAAAGAAAAAAATTCAGCACTATTTTTTCATTTCATTTTCGACTATTTCGAGATGAGGGGGCTGTAATTCCATCAACCCCCTCCCCATCTTTGAGCATGCTGTGATGTCAATGTGGACTAATATGGGATTAACTAAAATAACTATTTCGCTGTATGACAGAAGAAAAAGGTACAGATTTGTCCAAAAAAGTAGGGAAAAACACTTTTTTCATTTAATTTTCGAATATTTCGAGAGAAGGGGGGCTGTAACCCCCATCAGCCTCTTTTCTCTTCTTTGGATTCAATGTGGACTAATATGGAACTAATGAGAATGGCTATTCCGCTGTATGATAGAAAAAAGTGAAAATTTTTCCCAAAAAAGAAAGAAAAAAATCAGCAATTTTTTGGCATCAATTTCGAAAATTTCGGGGGGGGGGCTGTAGCCCCATCAGCCCCCCCCCCTTGGGTACGCCCATGAGGACTCTAGTACGTACCCCCGAAGGAGATAGTTTCTTGACACTTTACCAAAGGTAAAAAAAAAAAAAAAAAAAAAAAAACCTCGCTGGGGTTTTCTATAAGCCTACACACTGTGCCAATCCTTTTTGGACCCTAATTTGTATTAAAAAAAAAACAAAAAAAAATCTCTTGTAGTCTGAGTGGGGAGGGGGGGCGGGGCTTGAACCGCACCCCTCTAAAGTCGAATGATAAATAGAGACTGAATTGCACATGCTAAAGGAAAAATATAGCTATATAGCTTTTAACGATAACTAAATTCTGTTAAATATATTCAGTTTTTGAGCCGAAAACTTCAGTGCAATAGTATTGCTATTTTTTTTTTTTTTTTTTTTTTTTTAGAAATCATTCAACACATGCGTATGCATGAAAAAAATGCAGGAACGGAAATAAAGTAGCTTACTGACAGACATTTTGGATCATATTAGAATGAATTAGTTGCTCTTTACGACATGCACGTGTTTCTGTAACGGAGCTTGTTTTAAGTGCTTTTCATACTTCTGTTTTTAGCTTTTGTAATCGATATCTGATGAGCGAATTTTATCGTTCTGTTGAAAGATTATTTTTTAGTGAGTTACTAATTTAGCTAAGCTTTTCCAGAAAATGTTGAGCACATATTACAATAAAATCTATATGTTGAGGGGAGAAAGTAATATATATTAACATCATCACGGATGCTGCAATTCATTGTAGAAACTTGAGAACTTTGGAATTACATTTTATTCTCTTACCATCGTTCTCGATGGCATATTTTGCAAAGTCCTGTTAGCTTGCTGTAATAACCTGAATCGCACCACAAAGGGAACGCGTCTATTTCGAAGGTAATTTAGATTGTAGGAACAGTTATAAGTAACAGGATGACAAACCTTACTGAAAGTAGTTGAATCAGGTGTGCAATATCGCGAGGCTGATTATATTTCTGCTAGAAATCGTAGAGCAATAGGCTATAGAATAGAAGAGTTATCTTGTGATGCGATGATGAATGTGATGCTTCCTAAAGGGGAAAAATAGTTTTCGGACTGTCGCTGAACGTTATTAACTACAACCTGTACATATTCAACACTTTCCCTCATATTTCTATGCAATGCAGGCTTTTCAGAATGGAAATCATTTTCACCATCATCGGATCTTTGGGTCTAAATCGTTTCTGCTATGTCATTCATACTGCACTGACTGCACTATTCACAGAAAGCTAAAGCGACGGAGTAATTTTCGCAAAGTAATATTCATTATTAGCACAGAATGTGATGCGAATTCTTTATTATACTTGTTCAGTGAACGGGGTTAAACTCTCAAACAACTCAATCCAGTTACGGTCACAGAAGTGAGAGAGGGAGCGAGGTCATACATACCTGTAATTTCTAAAAGAAATCTTCGCATTACTAGAAATTAGTGATATCCATGACCCCCCTGACACACACACACACACACACACACACACACACCCTGAGCCCATCAGTGACACATTCACCGTCCCATATGGGGACATCTTTAGTTACACAAGGGTATATCAATAACGGGGAGGGTTCTAGCGGGCGCCCTCTTTCTTCCCGTTTCATTTTCTTTAACTCTCTAGCTCACGAACTATGAAGCAATATAAGAAAAAAAAATCATTATGTGTATTGATATACTTAAAATGGTATTCTAGCTTGTGTAGATTAAGAAATATTTGTCTGTACGAGCTTTAATTTTTCCAACTTTATGAAAAAGTGTCCAGGCCTAGAGTCGAATTCAGGACATCTTTTAGCTTAAATTGTCAACGCTCCGCCTGACCTACCTGGACGATAAGTTGCCGACACAATTCACTAAGACAACCTTTTGGGTATGACATTTGATTTGCCTTTTCAGATATTATCGGAATATACTAAAGGGATTTTTTTTTCTGTATTCGTTTCTTCAACAAAACGTAGGCTGTCGACTTTTCGGTCTTGTGCTGTCATTTGTTGTCCAAAATTAATACAAATTTGAAGCCCCACATGAAATCTGAAAGCCAAAGAAATGTCACTCAAAGTAAAAGTTAGTCGGAAGAAGTTTTCAAAAAACTGTGAATTAAATTAAGAGTCTTATACGAGGTCTAGGTGAGCGAGAAGATTAATTTAATTTCTCATTTACTTTCCTTCTTCGTTTTTTGTTTTACTTTCACAATATTTTCCTCTGCGTGGATGAGAGCTAACTTTTCTAAGCCCAAATCGTTCTGAATATTAACTTAAAAGAATTCAAATTAATTTACGAAAATATCAGGACATGGAAAAGTGACTGTAGACTTCAAGAAATACATAAGACCAAATATTATTACAACCAGCACCAATTTTGCTTTTCTTCGTCCGCACGTACAGTGCTAAAGTTTTGATGGAAAACGAGACATGGACTATTTTTTAAAGTAAAATTTGGCGTGGTGCTTTAATTAGATTGGCCGATATCGTGAAAGTGCATATTAACCCATTAAAGACTGACGTTGCGTTTTCGCAGTATTTTATTTGTGATTTTTAACACTTTCCAACAAAGTTGAAAAGTGTTTATGACTTCGGTTTGTCTGGCCGTCTGGCCGTCTGTACGCGCTCTAACTCCCGTAAATATACTCGGATCGTTCTGAAAATTTTGGATGTTAGTGACCTCTACCATAGCACGAACCCTATTGCAAATGAAGTTTGTAGCATGTTTAGTTCATTTACAGGGACAGTCAAAAGTTTTCCGTTACATTACGGCCTATGGGAAAAAATCGTTTAAAATGATTTTTAATGATGGTACATGCTTTCAAACATAATAAAATAGATATGCATTTATCAAGTTGACTAAAATATGCATTTTCTGTACAATATGCGGTCCAAAAAATAGTTATTATTCATTTACAGGGCCGCACAAAGAATTCCTTTACATAATCATATAAAAGAGGAGGGAATTTTTTCCGGCGTATTTTAATTATGTTAAACTATTACATGTATAATGAAATAGATATACGTTGCTAAGGTTTACTATAACTTATATCATGGATAATACGAAATACAGAGCATTTACAGGGACACACAAAAGATTTCAGATACTATATTGTACCCGAAGTACTGTAAAGTAGCGATGATTGCTGGAAATGCATTTTTAATTATGTTATGTGCTTTTATGTTTTACTATATTTATGCATTGTATATGGTGTGTATAAATGCTGTAACTGATATACAGGGCTACTCAAAAGAATTCGTAATGGTTACTGGGTATGATTGCAAATTGCTTAAAGGTGATTTTTAAATGAGTTAGGCATTTTTACGCTGAACCGCATTTGGTTTACTAAGAAATGTTTGTAAAACATATATAAAATGACATACAGGGTCACGCAAAGAATTGGATACATGGCCGTCTATAAATGATAATTTCTGGAAATGTGATTCCGGTAGTTTTAAGAGTGTTTTACTTTGAATTAAACTTTAGCTAAATAGTGGTGTGTAATAAAGGTATTAGGTTAACTGCAGAGTTTTACAAAAGTATACAAGTATGTTTAAATCTATTAGTATAAATTGCTGAAAGAGAAATTTCAACCTGTTATGTGTTTTCTTGCTAAACTAAAATTCTCCATTATATAGTATATATATCAACCTACAGATCAAATATAGGGCTGTTCAAAAGAATTGGAATACATATTTGCTATGGACGGTAACTGCTGAAATCAGTTTTTCAAATGTTTTATGTGTTTTCTAAAATGTTTACTTAGTTCACTTATATACCTTATTTCCCTAAATAATGAAGTTTTGTTAAAGCATTCAGGAAGTGTTGGAAAGTGTTTCATAATCTATGCTTAACGCATGATTTTTCTTACTTCTTTTATTTTATTGAGAATATTTTTTCAACAAATTCATTATCACATATTGTATATATGACTTTTATTTTTAAGAAAAAAAATTGCTAATTGTTTCGAGTTTTAAAAAATTAGAAATATGAATGAAATAGTACGGGATGTTTTGAAAAATTTTATTGTTAAATTTCGGTTTATGTTCATAGATGTACTATAAAGAATGAAAAAAAAAAATAGCAATTGAAGATACAGATATTGTAGCAGTCAAACTAAATGTAGTAAATGTGATGTATACCTCACATAGTAAATGCTTCAAAGATTTTCATATGGCAAAAATGCAGTTGATTTGTACTAACATATCATATCTCACATAAAACTAAAACTAAAATTGTAATATCGCTTTTTCCCCTTAATTAGTTATTAATATACTTAACATTTTGTGTAAAGTATAAGAAGGTGCGGTCCTTGATGGGTTAAATGTTGCTCTCCTCTGAGTTGCAGCAAAAATGATGCAAGGGGTTCTAGCTGATAGATTAACTGGCATGGTAACAATAGATAGAGCTATAGAAAACAGATTATTGTCAGATACTTGGCTTATTTTTACCACATTCAATTAAAAACACGCAGCGATATAGCAGGTGAAAGTCTCCAGGATAGGGCAACAATTATAGAAAAATTCAAGAGCATAGTCTATTCCAACTGTCTTGACATGGGTCGTTCAAAAAACTTAGTAGCTGAATATTATCTCGATGCAATTAAATATGAAGAGATCTAAAAAGTTCATTGGCACACTCTATGAATTATGAATCCACTTTAGTCAATTTCAATACTTCAAAGGCATATAAGAGCAGCAGAAGTAGAAAATCAAGGAATAAACTTAAAGAAGATTTAGAAGTTTTCTTGAATAACTTACAAAGCGTTTTGATGAACGGAACTGCACTGTGAGAAAAAAAAAAAATAATAAAAGAAAGATAAATGTTACTTGATCTATCAAGAAGGTTTACAAAAATATATTAACACATTTTTCGAGTACCCATGATTCCGAAAAGCGTTTCTTTATCTTCAGAAAGCTCTGAAACCAATAGATTTTTCCCACTTAAAGAAGAATTTCTGAAACAAAATTCTCTTTAGCTGCCCGTAATTTTCGGAAGTTTTTTTTTTTTTTTTTTTTTACAAAGTATTAATTAGTTTTCTCAACCCGGTGTTGACACAAATATCGGTTTTTTGGAGGCTATTAATTCGGGAGCAACTTTAAATCTGCGAAACCTATTTCTTTCTGAGGTTTCTGAAGGTAACTTCGTTTAACCTAACTTCGAACAAAGGGACGTTTTCGGAGTCGTAGCTAACTCGGGAGAGATTATATTATATATTCGTAAATTTTCTTTCTTAGATCAAAAAATATTTGTCTCTTTCTTTCTTTCATTCTTTTTTTACAGCGTACCATGAAAAAAAAAATAATAATGTCGTCCTAACTCCAATATTACGTGTAGGAAATATAAACAAAAAGTGGCATGTTCTGTAAAACAAAAACCTGTATTTTTTAAGAATAAAAACAGTATTTTTTATAGAGAAAACAGTTTTCTGTAAAAAAATATGTATTTTCTAATTTTTATAGAAAAATTTGCATTTTTTACAGAAAAAACTGTTTTCTGTAAAAAATTACAGATATTTTCTATAACTTTAATTTATAGAAAATATCTGAATTTTTTAAAAATTTATTTCCAAAATTTACAGGTTTTTTTTTTTTTTTTTTTTTTTTTTACAGTGGTAAGAAATAATGAATTTGAAAACTGATTAACAGCTATTTTTCTGGACGAAGGTTTACTTTACTTGAAAAAGTCCCATTTTAAATGGGCGGAAAATTTCTACACTTAGTGGGAAGAAAGATTTACTTTACAAAGGAAGATACTCATTCAAGGATATTAATTAACGAAGGAAAATAATTAAAGTGGCATTCCGTATGCTAAGTGTTATGGAACACGGGCGATAAGTTACACTCAGGGCCATTTCTGGGTTGTTGGCAGTTATTATTACAATAGTACTCATTGTGATTAGCTCGTGTTTTATTTGTGTATAGCCAACTCCTCTGATTTGTAATTTGTTTTTGTTTTTCTCTCTTTTTTTCTTTTTATTTTTTGGTTCAGATCCTTGTTCAGAGGAATCACCCATAAGAAAACTATTCTCTCTCACGCTCCTAGTTTATTACTTTCTATTTCAGCTTCTTTTTTTTTTGGGGGGGGGGGGGGGGGAATCATCGTGTTTTTTTTAGAACCACCTAAGTCTGCATCTCGGTAAGCTTAATCATATCGAACAAATTGGTAGATTAACAATATTGAAATGCATAGTTTTAATTAGCTATGATTTTAAAAATGTTTAATTTTTGTCTTCATGAAAATAAATTAAATTTAATAGGTTATTTGATACATAAATACGAAAACCATGACAATAGCGAACACATTTTTAACAGAGAAGAAGTGTGCCAAGTTCTTTAAATATAAGAATTGTTTTGGAATTTAAAAAATATATAATTATTGTTAACTTCAATTATTTTCCGACCCTCAAACAAAATTTAAACAAACTAACAAACACACACACACAGTCTTTTGAAAGTTATGTATGTTGTTGATGCTGAAGTAAATTGGAGAGTTTATGTGAAATAACTGCACCTCAAATTCGCATCTCAAAGCATTTATAAGGGCAAAAATTTATCAAATACTTAAAAGATAAATAATGTATTGAAAGCAAAACATATTAAGAATTAACTAAAATCAAACCCATTATAATGATTTTCAAGGGTCTGAACTTTCAATTTTCCAGATTCAATCTGATAAAGGAAATAAAAATAACCATTTCAGAAAATTCTTAGAACATATTAATATGATCAAATCGACCAAAAGATTAAACAATAGTTATAGTTAATAAGTTGTAATAGTTATAGTTATATAGTTTTAATTTTTGAGGCATTTTGGTCTTATTCTTTTTATCACAAAATAATAAATATATTTGATCCATTACTTATCATGTTATCATTACGTATCGTGGATAAGATCTAGGATTGCCAAATTAAAACTTTTTACCGGCTGGAAGGAAGAAACATGATTATCCATGATTAAATTTCTTCAAAATTGATAAACACCATTCTGATTAAAAAAAAAAAAAAAATAAGACCAATAATCCACTGTTGAACTTCAGTCATTTTACGACTGATATCGTTAATATTAATTTAAATAAAATCTAATTATCCGCAAAAATAAACACGAAATAATAAATGAAAGAAAGGTGATTTGTAGCTGTTACAGGGCCAACTGATTTTAGATAAAGAAATATTAATTCGGTTCAAATAAATATTTCATTTGAGATTTTACATTTTTGAACATTTTCTTTTCCAGAGTCTTGACAAAATTAAAAAAAAAAAAAAATCATAGCAAGTCAAGTTATACATCATCGAAAGACACGTCTTACAGATGTGTTTACCCCACACATACACACGGACACACATAGAAAAAAAAATGATGAAACGTAATAAGATCTTTTTTTTCTATTTGTTTACCGACTTCCAGTAAAGGCGGTTATGCAATTCGTTTATATGTACAGGAAGTCTCAGAAAGATTGAAAGCGCTTTATTCTTTTATCTGTTGGATATTAGAGATAAGTAAGGCAATGTAAATTGCAAAAGTGTACAACATCAGCTAGGATTTAGGATGAAATGTAAATGAATGCAGTTGAAATGTAGATACTGAATGCTATTTATGTTGATAAAATACTCCTGCAACTAATATTAAAAAATCCCTACCGGCTCGACTCACAGGCGGAGGTAGATTTCGAAGTTAAGTACTAAATCAAAATTAGAGATAAACCCAGTTTACCTGGCCTCTTTTGACGAGTTTTTAATTTATTTTTTCTCTAAGAGCTGGTTTTATCACAATCATGTTAATACGAGAATTTTTTCTTCAACCTCTATTTTTTTTTAATTTGTTTTTGCTGTAAGAGTTGGTCCTATCAAAACCTTGTCAATAGAAAAGTTGTAGATAATATTAATAAGATTTATAATAAATTTATGCGGATTTGATATCTTGTGAATTGTAGACGTTATGATTTTTTTTTCTTCTTCACCCCCCCCCCCCTCTCTTTTTTCGGAGTTTTTTTTGGTACGAGTTTACCCTATCAAAAACTTGTCAGTATAAATGTTGTAGATAGTATTAAGAAGATTTATAATAAGTTTAAGTGAATTTGATATTTTGAGAATTGACGAAGTTATGAATTTTTTTTCTCCCTAAAACCCTATTTTTTTTAGCCCCTTGAGCCCATTTTTAATGATATAAAAAATCTGTTGTACATAAATTGTTGGCCCTTTTCCTAGAAGTAATAATAACTTTAAAATGATTTGATAAGTATTATAATTAAGAAGTTATGAGTTTCTTCTGTTTTCACAAAACCCCTCCCTATTTCTACCCCCCTTGGTCTGGCTTTGCCCATTAACGAACTTGACCGAGATTTTCTGCCCCTTGATTTTATGTATAAGTTTGGAAGAGATTTATGCAGAATTATGGAAGTTATCGGATCCATAAAAAAGTGATATATATGTATATGTATATATATACGAGGGTAACTCAATAATTATTGTCCCGAGTGTGTATAAAATATTTGTACTGTGATGGGTTGATGTGGAATATTGAAGCCTAATGTTTTAGATGCTTATATGCTGAATTTTAGAACCGTAGCTGGTATATTAACTTTTTTTTTTCGTTTTAGGTGTGAGGGGTGGCACCTAGCTTGAAAGGTGTGGGAGTTGGGGGGGAGCTGGTTTGGAGCTTATGGGACTAGATTTGCGACAGTGGATGAGATGTGGCTATATCAGTATGATCTCGAGTCCAAACGACAGTAGCCACGTCTCGCACTATCACAAATTTATCACAGAGCTGCTTCAGGTCTGACCCCATAAACTCCAAACCAGCCTTTTCCCCTCAACCCTCCCTTTCAAGCTGGGTGCCACCTTTCACACTTAAAACGAAAAAAAAAATGTTAATATAGCAGCTACTGTTCTGAAATTGAGCAAATAGGCATCTAAGACATTAGGCTTCAATATTCCACATCAACCATTGCAGTACAAATATTTTATATACACTCGGTACAATAATTATTAAATCATCCTCGTACATATATAGATAGATAAAATTTTGAACTGGGGGGTGGTTTTGGGTTCTAGGGGTCATGATCGGCGTAGATCTGCAAAAAAATTTCAGAAATTCCAACATAGCGGGAGAATGTAATAAGTAGTATTTCTTATGAAATCTACCTAAAAATTTATACTTTTAAAATTTTTATGCGGTCCCTGGGCCGTATAAATTATATTTCAAAAAAATTCTACCTGCTCTAAAAAGTACATCAGTAAAAATTCCATTCTTCTACGTACAAAATTTGCCGAGATGTAATACTTTGAATTTCATGAAAGGAATTTAAGGAGCTTCCAGGCCCTAAAAAATCGCTTATAAGTTTTTAGAGCCGGGGAGTTACAAGATTTCATAAAATCCAAAGTATAATAACTTGGTTGAGGTTTGGTCGTATACGAATGGAATTTTTGCTTTTGTACTTGTCAGATCATGTAGAAAAATTTTCAAACTATAACTTATAGGATTCGGACACATTATAAAAATTTAAAAAGTGTAACTTTTTAAAAATTAACGGCACGACTATTTCACGCATATAATCTTAATTCCTATCTTATTTTGAACACTTTTGTAATTTACAACGTTCTCCAACAGGTAAAAAATAATTAAAGCGCGTTTAATCTTTTTGGGACTGTTTTTTTTTTTTTTTTGTATGCACAACCATAACTTTTGATCAGATGCTCCAATTTGCATACTTTTTTATGTCGGAAATGTGTTTTCTGCAAATAGTCCCGTTTCATTGTCATTAGGAACTAGAAATAATAAATTTATTTGTATATCTGTTTCCATGTACTTCATACTTCATAGGCTTTAACTTTCGTAAAAATTGATCAAGACAGGAATTTTAACTATAGTGTTAAGGTACACAGTATTCCCTTACGTTTTTAAAATTGTCGTCGTATCCTGTATAGTTTTTTTATGCTCCAGCAAACTACTCAGTAATTCAGCAGTTTTTGCAAAAAAAAAAAAAAGGTTATTTGACCACATTATGAAGGTATTATGACCATACAATCAACTATATTATGCTCAGTATTGATTAAAATTACGGTTAAGTAACCGTTATCCATAAAACGATCGAGTGACAGGATAGTTGCTGCAAATTTTTAACAGTGTACGGGGACACCACAAAAATTTTAATATATGATCGTCTACTCCGCGTCAAAATTAGAAATCTTGGCAACAATGCTATTTTAAATGAATGTGGATTAGAGTCTTGCATCAGGTCGGATAACCCGATTTTACGTGAACCTGACTCAATCCGGCCACGGGTTAGTAATAAATGTTTTTGTTGCGGGTAGAGTTGACTAATTGTTTCAGGTTCGGGTCAGTTTTGAGTTGGCTTTTTATTCTTGCGGGTCAGGTTTCGTAACCCGTCTTTTCAAAAGAAAATCCACAATATTGTTTACGATGAACAACTATTCATTTGATTATAAATTAGTATATATGACAGGATAAAATATAAACCATTTTTTTAATTCAAAATTTCTAACTCCTTTTACTAACTTTAAATCTAACGTGTAAGCTAATTTACCATCATAAACATCTTTGACATTTATTGGTGTTTAAATAACTTAAATGAATACTAATAATCATAAATCATAATAAATTTCAGTTAAAATAAACACTATATGGTTCTTAAAACCCATAAATAGCAATTAACTTTTCCAAGTTTGGCAATTATTAGATTTAGAATAAATCAAATTAAGAGATAAATTCACATTAATGTCAAAATAAGTAATTGATATGACATAAATCTTAATTAAAATTTCTCTAGCTGACATTTATTAAATCATAAATAACCATTAATGCCAAAGGTGGAAATTACAATAAGAGTTGCAATCACGGTGATACAAGAATTGTATCACCTCAAAAAACCCATCATTAAATATAGGTTTAACCAACCAATATTGAAGAAAACGCTCACTTTAACACTAAGGCCACCTGCTGGGAATAACCTAAATTACTCCCTTATATACTAGGACGGAATGAAATTTGATAGATTTTTGGCCTTTTTAACAATAATGATGTGGTAAAAAGGTCATGGAAGCTCGGACGGTTGTTCGGGGCATATGATGACAACATAACATCACTCAAGAGACTCTCTTGCCGATGGGGCCCGATTTGAAACAGGAAATTGTGTAGTAAACAGAACAAATACAAGTCAGGTTCCTTATGAACTGGTCTCTGAGTCTACATTATTTAACACCAAGCCATACTAAAACCAAAACCTAATTTTACAGGATACCATCAAAGGAAAAAAGTCATTGAACAAACGGTTCTTTACAATGTTAGTTTTTGTTTTATATAAACGATAAAATTAATACTATCGATATAATTACAGAATATTTTTTCATAATGGCATTAAACTATGGATTTTTTTTTTCGTTTCGGCTCGGTATCGTGTTGAAGTGTAACGAATTCGGGTCGGGTTTCGGGTTGACTTTGAATTGAATTTTTCGATCCGGTATACCACAACACACCCAGGATTCTAATGTGGAAGACAATACAGGGTTGCACAAAAACACGAAGGTATGAAACAATCTTTTGAAGTCTGTTTAATTTTTGGTAAATATTACTTATATGTAATGACTTAATTAATCAGACATTTTGCGTGTGAGGACGTGAATTGGAACTAAGGATAATTACTATAAAACATTCAAATAAAAACTTTCTAGAACTTACAATATATATTGAAAAGAATTCAGCGTAAAACAGGGCAGAAACATACGTAGAAAAATATGCTAATTCATGACATTATTAAACACTCACTTCTCATTGATTATTGGACTATATGTTATTCTATGGCAGGTTCCCTCAGGTGCACTGTGCCTATCGAGCCTTTTTTTCTTGCGAGGAAAAAGTATTATGCCATGGCTATTACATCCGCGGCTAAACTGTATTTGGGCTCCGTTGCTCTGTACGAAAATATTGACTAATTCAACCTATGATGAATATTGTTTTAAAAAATCTTGAAAATAACTGTGAAGAATATTATTTAACAGTATCAAAATTTCAAATATACAAGATAAATTAATACTTATCTGAAAATAAATTTACCATTAAATGCAGCATTCGATGCTGTTGACGAACAGATCAGAGATTTTTAACGTGAAGGTAAAAAGCCCGCATAATATAGTAAATGCACGTACAGATGAAAGAGAAGAGAGGTTATTAATAATAATGATTTTTTTTCGAGAATTTTCCAAACATATAATGTACGAAAAATATTCTGCAGTACATTATCAGATTAAGTAAATTAGAATAAAAAGCTTACTTCTCTTTATATGAATCATTTATGGGTTTCACATGTCTTAATCTTCATACTCATTAATTAGAGGCTATCGCTCTGTTTGCTTGAGGACATATCTAAGAATTTTAACCTTAAAGTAACTTATTCTTGTCATATGGTTAACGAGTGCTGAAGTTCGTCTGTCATCAAATTTAACCTTCGCCCTCTAACTTCTTATTTCTTTTTTTTAATGAGGTCCTTGATCAAGGGATTTGAAGCTCGACCTTCTAACATATCTCGCCTACGCGAAAGTCCCTCCATTTTTGTCATAACAACTAGAAGTTTCTTTGTTTAAACTTGTGTTTGATTAAACTGGAGCAAATTCTTGGTAAGTTTTATTTAATTTTATATGTGATTGATTTTTGAGTATTTATCTACGAAACTGCTCCGACTAATAATATATTAATTGATAGCCTTACAAAAATGATATCGTGCGTAAGGCTATCAAATTCAAATATGTATATATATATGTGTGTGTATATAATAAAACCTTTTGCAATTAAGTAACTGTTAAATAACAAGATAATCGACATAATCCAAACTAAACAATAATAAGAATGCGATAGAAAATATATACCCAATATTGTTAAATCCAATTAAAAAAATGAGGAGCAAAAAAAAAAAAAAAAAAAAAAAAAAAAAAAAATCCAAAAACAAAAGGTAATAATATTACAAAGAATAAAATGGAAACTTATATCGTGAAACGCTTTATCAAGGGCAATATTCCACATATATAATATATCTTTGAAATAAGAAAATAACTTACAAGTTCGTATAGCAAAATGACCGAATCTCTTATTTAAAGATGGCATGTAATAATATTTTACATTAATTGTTATGGTAAAAAGTATATGTTTAAAAAAATTAATAAATAAAACCTATCAGGAAATCTCAATATATTAAGAATCATAAACATATTTTAAAGATCGGTGATACCAAACAATAAATGAAATAAAAAGTATTTAATCGTAAATTGGAATAGAAATGGAATACACAAATAATATGATGTGGAAAATGGAAATAGTTATACGTATATATATATTTGTATAAAACTTTATTTTTGTCCTATATTAGCAATTATAAACAAGAATTCCGTATGTAAACACATAATATTTGTGCGGTGATATAACTCAGATATAATGTCGCACTCCTGCAAGCATTATGCTGAATTATTCTTTGACTACATGCGATAAGAATTTGGATCACTTCTCCATAAAAAAGTCATCTTGGTATACACACACACACACACACGCACACACACACACACACACACACACACACACACACACACATATATATATATATATCCTGAGTAGTATTGGTAAAAGTGGTTGATATTTTAATGCATAAGGTATCACGAAATGAATATTAAATTTATGTATTGTTCTTTACTAATACACTTATTTTTGTACCTCAATAACAATTTTATCTAAAGAAAATATGTTAAATGCATTGAATAACTAGAGATTTTCTTACGACCCATAGAAAATAAGAGAAAAATTTGCTTTTTTTAAAGACAGAAATTTACCGATTATAAAAGGTAACGATTACCTTTCGGAATTTGTGGTGGAAAACGAATTTCAGACAAAAAGGGTGAAGATCAGATCCTTACTCTATACTTTTATAAACTTATACTTTAATAAGTTTAATTGTGCATAAAATGATTTTTATGCTTTCAAAAATTAGTATATCCAAGCGAAGCCCGTAATAATTAAGATAAATAATTGTATTTTTGGAAGAAAATTGCCAGAAATTACACCTTTAAATGTCATCCTTATATATTGTATGCTTTCTGTATGAATATTTACAGATGACAAAAATTAACGGTAAAAAATTAAAATACCTTTCGAGATATATTCAGTAATTAAGCCTTAAAATATTATTTTTGACTGATAATTCATTAAAATTGTTAATGAATAATCTAATAAAAGGAAACGGGTCTAGAGCCAATTATTCGCATAAATTAGGCTAATTAATATATATTTTATATTATAACAAATTATTTGCATGAGTAATTTTTAAGTAGCAGTAAATACATTAAAAAAATTATAAAAAACTATAGCTTCTAGGAAAGGAAAATGCAAATAATTTTCTATCTTTTATAGAAAAAAATACATTCTAAATAAAAAAGGAGTGAATAATCACTCTATCGCAGAGTCAAAATATGCCCAACCTCTTTAGAGTGACTATTCACTCTGAGCAAAAGTGAAATTTTTGACTCTCTGAAAGAGTGGATAGTCACTCTTGGGAAGTGAATATTCACCCTAAACAGGGGTGGATAATCACTCTTTCGTAGGAGTGACTATTCACTGTTGCTAAAGGACTTCGTTTTTTCACCTCTGGTAGGAGTGAATAGTCACTCTTTCATAGGAGTGAATGTTCATTTTTTATGGAGTCACTTCTTTTTTTATTTTGCTTTTATGGGCATTTTAAAAGAGTCACGTCTTTTACAGCATGCAATGAAAATAGATACAAGCGTACTAAAGATTGCAATAAAATACTTTATTAGCAATATTTATTTAATGCATAGTTTGTAACACTAATTGAACTTTTAAGGAAAAATTCAGTTAAAGTTACATATGAATTAGATTACTGATAAAAAAAAAAAAAAAAAAAAAAAAAAAAAAAAAAAAAAAAAAAAACTAAAATATTTTATTACAATCTTATCCCTTGTGTTTGCTTTCATTGCATGCCCTAAAAATATATGATAATTTTAAAATGTCCATAAGGACAAGTAATTAACCGAAATCTTAATCAGTTAATGTCATTTTTTCTTTTCAGATACCCATTTAGTATTTTAATAATTCCCGTGATGTACAGTCGTGGAAAAAAAAAAGTAAACACCCCCTACTAACTCCTCAACAAATTATCGTAGAAGAAAGTTACTGGTACCGAACGATTGGAAATAAAGTCTACTTTTAAATGATGTAAATAAAATTTGCTTAGGGGGCTACCTACATATTAAAAAGAACCATAACTTTGTTTTTTTCAATAGCAGTAGCCAATTCTGACAGCATAAATGAACTCTACGCCCTTCAATTAGCCTAAAAACGAATTTTTATGAAATTCGTACCACAAGTTTCCGACAAATTAATTATTTTAAAACGAGCGTATTTTAAGGGCTGTATCCAAATTGAAGTTCCGTACAGGATTGTTAACCGAGAGAGCCGCTTCCTTGATCAAGGCACCTTAAGCGCCACTCAAGGAGTCAATGAAGCGTGTTAGATTACAGTACGACAGAATAAATTTCAAAATGTCTACTCACTTCCATCATAGACGGCCCCTTAAACCATCATTTTGCCGTTTTTTAAGCATAATTTGAAAACTACTTGGAAGAAAAATGTGAAATTTTTGAATTTCCATTAAGCAGGACTTAATAAATCTAAATCCATCAAAAAAATTGTAGGTTGCAATTCATAATTTTTTCGAATATTAATTTCATAATTCATAATTCATATCATAAAATTATAAAAATTGCAAATTCAGCTTATTTATGCTTGGGTATATTAGTATTATTACCACAAAAAAAAAATTAGCACATTAGGAGCATAATTTCGGGAGATATAAATAAAAATATGAAAATATAATTTAACATTAGAAGCACTCAATTTTGAATGTTTATAATTCAAAAACTTATCATTCAAATGACTTGAAATTTGGTGTCTAGGCATAGTTTGAACCGAAGATTTGAAATATCGCGCTAAAATTGGATATTGCCATTGAAAAAAATGAAGTTTAGATTCGTTTTAATATGTAGATGACCCCCTAAGAAACTTTTATATACATCATTTAAAAGTAGACTTTATTTTCAATCGTTCGGTACCAGTCACTTTCTTCTATGATGATTTGTTGAGGAGTTAGTAGGGGGTGTTTACTTTTTTTTTTTCCACGACTGTACGTTATGCTCTTTTTTTTTTTTTTTTTTTTTTTTTTTTTTCCCATGTGTAATTCAAATTTGAAATATTTAGATCTCAGAATTCATTGCTAATGAATTTAAATCTAATCAAACGTTATTGTTTACTGTATTTTAGTTACTTTTAAAGTTTTATTAGTAACTGTATAATAGGTGGATGTTATATGATTAACAACGTGTGATTTCATTTACATTTTTGTTTTTAATATAAAATCTTACCTTTTTAGCGCTATTTTGCAGAACCCTATTGTTCTAAAATATTTTTAATTTTTCCATAAGAATTTACATTAAAAACACAATGCTTATCAACTCACATCTTTTTTTATAAGTTCTAAGCTTGATCTAAATATTAAGAATGTGTAAGATTTTTTTTTTTTCATGTGTTGTGATCTGTCATTGTTTTATTAAATATGAACATGGAGTCTAGATTTTTATGTTCTGTGGAATATGTTTATATTTTTCTTTTAAACATATTCCTTAACTAATCACGATTTCAAAATTTTTTCCGCTATTGCTGAAAAATGGATAGTAATACAACGCTTATTTATTGAACGACATATGATAAGCCATATTTAATTTAAATTTTCTATTCGCGTATATATTGCATTTTGGGAATATGAGCTAAATAGATTTCGTATGTTTTGTAGGAAAAAAATTATCTGAAAAAAGAAGGAAATATAAAAAGAAAAGAAATGACTGCATATGTACTGTTCTTATTGTTTGAAAAACATTTTTAATATAAAAAGTAGTTCTTTATCTCTTTAAAATGTATTCAATCTTATATAAGTGATACTATGAGCATTAAAAAATATATACCAAAGCAATTTTATCTATAAATTTAATATCAGGCATAAAAAAAACACTTTATTTCAATGCTTAAATATCATGTTTTATTTTTTTAATGCCAATAATTACGTGTATCATAGCTATTTAAATCATAATCATAACATACAAATTCTACCAAGAATAAAAGAGTAAAATTAAATAAGACTTACCTTTACGTTCCATGAATAATCACTTTAATAATATCCATATGTTTTAATTCTAAAATGACGGACTCCTTTCTCTTATCCTATAAAAAGCGTCGCAGACTTGCTGTTCAGATTAGCTGATGAGTAATACGAATACATACAATTAGAGATCGATAGAAAATTCGGTTTCTATTTCGTTCCAAAATCTGAGTTGCTCCGAAAATTCGTTTTCGGCGAAAATGCTGCCGAAAATTCGGCCGTACCGAAACTATCTATATTCGAGGAATCTCATTTCTTCCTTTGGAAATTTTCAATATTACCGTTTGATTTGAGCTGTATCGGCTCAAATGAGACACTCTTTATTTAATACTTTGAGCTTCACTGTGTATAATTATCAGTCATGACAGACTGGAGACGGGAGTAAAAATAATAATGCAAGCAATGCATATATGACTCAACTTTGAAGATACTTTTCGCACGTTTGGGAAAAACTGCAGATAACAGTAAAAGAAGTTTGAAACCGCAAAACTGTTTCGAATGCTCTTTGAAGATGTTCTATCATTCTGTATCCTTTATGAATTAATTACATTTAATTTTATAGGAAGAAAAAAAGTTCCATAAATAACCATTTTAATAATATCCGTATATTTTAATTCTAAAATGGCGGACGTCTTTCTTTTATCTGAAAAAAGCGTCGTAGACAAGACTGTTCTGATTGGCTGATTATTAGTACCCAAACAATACTCACTCCTACTTAGAGTGAATAGTCACTCTTTCAGAGGAGTGACTATTTACTCTTAAAAAGGAGTGCCTTTTAGTACGTAATTTCCAAGGTTAGATTATGAAATAGAGTTTTTGAAAATTAAGAAGTGGCATATTTTGGTGCTTTTCATTATTTTACCCCATATATTGGTTCAAAGTTGAACGGAAATATTTTTTAAAGTGTATAATGCCAGGCTTTCACTCTCGTCAGCGGAGTGAGATACTTCACTCTCGACAACGGAGTGACATATTTCACTCCTTTCTAGGGAGTGGAAAATTCCACATTTTAAGAAGTGTATTTATATAAAATTCACCCCCAAAAGAGTGAAAATGCCTGCCACTCTTTCAAAGAGTGAACTTTTCACTCCTCCCAATTTTAGTGTGTAAAGAAGATGAAAATGGAGAGAACTGCCGGGAAATTTATATCGCAGTTCACTCAGTATAAAAATTAATTTCATTTTATCTCGGAAAGTTAACCTGAATGACTATAAAAAATTACCCCCTAACCTTTCCAACAGAAAATAAAAATGACATGATCTTTTTACAAACTTTTATTGATTGTTAAAACTATCCATTTTAGTTTTAGTTCAAATTGTTTTCGTATGCCAGATGATTCAAAATAGAGATTATGGCGATTATCTCTTAAACCGATAATCACAGAGATAAGCTTTTATTTATAAAATGCAGTTAAATTAAGTATAGCTGTAATGTTGTCAGGTAGGAGACCGGCTAACTGCGCCTATGCCGATCCTTCTTTGCCTCCCCCTGTATGAACTGCGCTCGGCGTCACGGGGAACGGATATCATTGTCACCCCCCTCTCTTATACTTATGGCCACGAAGTGACAGCTTTTTTTGTTACAAAGACTCTTTTCTGTTGTCTTTTATTCTCTAAATTGGGCGCTTTATCGATAATTTGTGATATCAATGACGTTTTTTCTTAAACTCACAAAAATTTCCTACACATATATTTTATATATGTATATAATAAATTTTTTTGTTAATAATAACTATTAAATCACAGAAAAATCGACAATATAAAAATATATATCCGTTAATATAAAATGCACAAATTGAAAAAAAAGGAAATAAATAAAAGTATGATGATAAAAAATCCATATATAAATATATATTTATACAAGTAATTTAAACATTGGAGAATTTTTTAAACTACTTTAGAAGAGAAAATTTTATGAAGAAATAATACTTGTTACCTAATAATGCATTTTTCCCCCAAATATGTTATTTTTCGTTTAGAAATATATTTTTTTAAACATTTGACATACGATAATTAAGTATGGAAACAAATAATTTCATCAGGTTTAAACTAATTTCTCGTTGACTGTGCCTTTGGATGTTTCATTCTAAGATTCTTCAAGAATTTCAAACATATGAAATATTAACATTTATATACAGATATTTTGTATTTCCATTAATATGCTAGAAATATTTTTCACGTTAAAATTATCCTCTGTATTATTTTGAAAGAAAAATTCTGGGGGAAAAAGAACAACATTCTAAATACAAGGATATTTTTGGTGCTGAAATATTCCTATAAACGCTAATTCGTACTTCTTTTATTGCTATTAATATTATTGTTTTTACTATTATTATTATTAACTTGTTTGGAACTATGGTATTTAAAAATTGATCTATTATTTTCTCTCAAAACATTTTTTTTTTCAAATTCTAAAGTAAATTTTAAAATTCCAAATAAGCGGCTGCACGATGTTTCATAGCTGAAACTTAAATATATATTTCTTGATAAAATTCAATTTTTACTGAATATATAATTCTTATAATCACGCACGATTCTCCTTGTGCACATGCTTATAAATTAATAATAATAAGAAGAAGAGCATTGAATTCTAATGAATTCAAAACTGATAATTGCGGTATCATTTGGAAAACATGCATCCAAAAGTGGGTAAAGAAACTTAATTTCTTAAGTTGTACCGCAACATAAAATTTTATGGCACATTGTCTGATTTATTTTTTATACTTCAAGGAATAAAATTAACAGGCCTATTGAAGCGATTTTTAACTGAATAGCGTTTTCTATTTTCAGGTAAATTACGTATAGAGTTATAAGCCATTCTTGTTACGTGACGACAAGTTTTTCTTCTTTCTCGCACTACTGCGTCGTGAATTTGGTTCAAAACGCCAAATTTTAGAGTATTTTCTGTAAAATCATCTGTTTTTACCATAAAATGGAAAAGTCATTCGATTACATAGTTTCTGAATAAGAGCACCTTCTAATTTAATGTGTTTTCGAGCAAAAATGAATTCAGAAATGTGTCGGGAAGTAGCTCCTTTGAACTTGAGAGCAGCCTTAAGACTGTTTTCAAATCCAAACTGATTACTTTCCGGAATTCATATTTGTTTATACTTGCATGAGAGTGACAAATGCTGATTTAGAAACTATGAAATCGAACTGTTTTTAAAATTTTCATTAAAGGCAATCTTTCACAAATGCTGTTTAAAGCATTTAGCATTTGAACTGAATTTCCACAATGCGTTCTAAACGGAATTTCCAGACGTGACAGTTCGATAAAATTTTCATCAAACAACAATCGCTTATAATTGAACATGTAATTTATTTGAACATGTAAAGATTATTAGATTCTATAAATTAATTCAATAGTCATATCTGCAAGTGACATGCTTTTACGTTTAAAAATGAGTTTGTAAGTTAAAAAAGTTTGAGGGAAATTCTTACAACTCCCTTAAATCTTTAAAAAAAAAAAAAAAAAAAAAAATACTTTCATCAACATAAGATTATGATTTTCTCATTCCGTGTTAAATCAACACATCTTCTCCAAATATAGTTTTAAGGTTTTATTTATCTATAAAGATAAAATATCCTTTTTAATAATAGATGTCTTCTTATAAAAGAAAAATACACATTAAATAATAGATTAGAGTTGACTTTATGATTTTGATCCTCAAAATATTTTTTAATTAAATTTTTGCTGATTTTTAAAAGCCAAATTTTAAAGTAGAACTGATGGATTAGTTATTTGGTATATAAAAGAGAATATAAATACATGAATGGATGAAAATTATGTTGTGACAGAAAAATTTAACACATTAATGATCTTTTAAATAATCCTAAATTAGACCCTTCTCTATTCTGCTTCAATAAAAAAAAAAAAAAATGCTACTAATAATAGTCATACTACAATTTACAGTAATAATATTGTTATTTAAGCATGCTAATGACAGATTTGGTAATATTTGAGAAAAACATTTGTGAAAATCAATGAACTTTTGATTATAAAATATTAAAAATCGTGACAAATAGTATATGAGTGTCAGCTCTAATTGTTGTCCAATGACCAATTTCCTAAACCATTAGCTTTAGAAGTATAGCTTCAATAGCAAACACGTTTTAAAGTTGTTCTTCCTCCTGTTAAATCCGTTTATATAAAAAATGTGTTATTTTTAAAAGTTACAGAAATTACGTTTTTTTACGAGATTCAAGCACTATATACTTAGTAAAACTTTCTTCATGTACTAATAAGTAAAACAATAAAAGTTTCATTTTTGTTCAAATAAAACTTTCCGAGTTATGATAGCTTGAATTTTATGAGTTTTCAGCATTTTTTGTCATTAAAAACGGAAAAACGCTTTTTACCCAAATGTTACAAGCCAAAATATATATATACTAGTGTAAATGCCCGTCCTAGGACGGTGGGTAAAAATTGTGTTTTTCACTTAAAATTTGAAAAACTGATAAAAAAATAATTGACAATATGGAAGCGTTTAGATGAGCAAAGTTCGGCTACACTGTTAAAAATATCGTGAAAAATTACCTCTGTTTTTAAAGGCTATCTATTTTCAGACCAATGAGAACGCTCCGTAGGTGTTTCTGTAGCATTATCATTGGTCAGAAAATAGATAGCCTTTAAACACAGAGGTAATTTTTCACGATATTTTTAACAGTGTAGTTTATGTTCTAATAAACACACAATTAGCTTTTACAATAGTTCTGGGTAAACCAGGTTTTCCGGCTAATATAGGGTAACTCCGGGAGTGTCGCCGCATACGTGATAGATGCTGCACCCCTTATATTTCTTGTAATTATCGATAGATGGTCGTCAAACGCACAGTATAGGTGCGCAATGAGATTATTTTAACCAGTGTATAGCGTGAATCCCATTTCGATGTTTACTTGTAGAAGTACAATCCTTAATTTGACGTAAGTGCATGATTTCACTGTCCAAACTTTTAAACACGTTATGTTTAAATACTTTTCATACACTAATTACTAAATGCATGCATGATTTCGAAGTCAAAACTAAGTGCAGCGTTTGTATAGAGTACTGTGTGTATGTTTACGCCATTCTCCTTAGCGATGGCAGGTAACTATGATGGCCGACGTCTGCACCAAGCAAAATGGGATACATGCCGCACTGCTGTTCCGGTATACATGCCGCAGTTTCTTTTGTACGGGATGATTAAGTGTTATTAACTTTTCCTTTTCTTTTCGCGTAGACTAAACATGTTAGGCATGTTATCAAGTTTACTAAAACCAAAGGAGGAAAAGGGGAAAATAAAAAGTAAGAAGGGCAAGAAAGATGCAAGTCAAGATGATAATAATGAAAAATTGGATTACGCGTAACGCAGACGTTCTTTGCAAACTACTCCAAAAAAGGGGAAGTGTAATTGGCTTCGTTGCATCATGTGTTTAAATGTAGTTACATAAGGACTGTACTTTTTTGACACTTTTTCTGTAGCTTGTAGTCGAAAAAACAGGTCTTTTAACCCGTTCGGGACCATAGGTGCATATAAGCACTTTCATAAAGTGCTTACAGAATTTGTTTCTGGCACCAGTAAAAAAGAAAAGTAATATTTGCTTTGTTTAATCAGAGCATTTTCATGATTATTTAAGTAAAGGTAACTTCTTTTAAAAAAGTGGTACCAACCGAAAAAAATGTGTGTAAAAGCCACCGGTCCCGAAAGGGTTAACAAATAAATTATGTAAACACAATTTCATTTTTTTTCTTTTTTCTTTCTAATACACTGATGTTACGTTGTTTTTGAAATAACAATTAAAATTTAATGTAAAAAAAATAAGTCGATAATTTTAATAGTGAAAGTAGGCAACAATTATTAATTTGAATCTATTAATACGTTTCATTGTACTCATTTAGTTTCATTTTGTTATTACATCGTTAATTATAGCCCAGATATGAATATTTTTTAAAAATATTTTTATTTATAATTTCCTTTTGTTCTTATTACAAGCGCGGCATAACTACCGCACAAGTGCGGCGTCTCAGCCTGAATGTACGGGTGACGCGCCGCAGTGTAATGTTTTAGAAAAAATTGTTAAAAAATATTAATAATCTGTTTTGAATTTTTTTGTCGTACTACACACGTTGTATATTTACCATTAAATAGCACAGAATGATTTTTTTTATTTTATGTCCACCATGGGACTTTATATACAAATTCAAAAAAATGTGCGGCATAAATTCCGGAATTACCCTACTATAACAAAATTTCTTAATAAAAGAAAAATTTAATAAATATGCAATAAAAGTGCGTAATTAAAACAGTCTGCTGCAACTATTGAAATAATACTATTTTTTTTTAAAATAACACTTTGAAATTGTATTTCTATCGTTTACCCCCCCCCCCCCCCACACTCCATTTTTTTAATATGTATATTGATTAATAAATAAGTATCGCGGGTTGAATCCCATCCGTCTAATCCCCTTAGCTTCTGTCCTCCTGATGCAAAGCTATAAATCAAAATTTATTAATTTTACTTTTCGTATAAATATTAATTTTTTACTTTTAAAATATGGGATATGTTTTTTTTTGTTGTTGTTGTTTTTGTTTTTTAGTTTAAATTTACATACACCTGTATATAGAAAAGGAAAATATAAGCAATGTGTAATTTAAAAATAAGTTACAAAATGCCAGGATATTATTTCGGGGAGGGGGGGGGGACTAATCCCCTAAGCTTCTGTCCTCCTGATGCAAAGCTATAAATCAAAAATTATTAATTTTACTTTTCGTATAAATATTAATTTTTTACTTTTAAAATGTGGAATATGTTTGGTTTTTTTTTTAAAGTTTAAATTTACATACACCTGTATATAGAAAAAGAAAATATAAGTAATGTGTAATTTAAAAATAAGTTACAAAATGCCAGGATATTATTTCGGGGAGGGGGGGAGGCGACTAATCCCCTAAGCTTCTGTCCTCCTGATGCAAAGCTAATAACACTTTGAAATTGTATTTTTATCGTTTACCCGCGTAACCAGAGCGCGGGATGCCAAAAGTCCCGATTTTTCAAGGATGCACAAATTCTTTTAATTTTCTTTTTGTACCATGCTATTCGTCCGACTGTATCGAGTGGAATTTAGTACAGTAAAACCTCTGAAAACAGAACCTGTCTATAATGAATTGTTTTATGATTCTGAAAAAAGGAATACCATACAAATCTACCTGCTAAGACAGAAATCTGTCTAAGACGGAATATATTTTCTGATCTCTATCGATTCTGTTTTTACAGGTTTTATTGCATTTTATCTAGCTAAATTTGTGAAAACGGAACTTGTTTATAACAGAATCCTGTCTTAAACGTAAAAATTTCATAGCCTTTACGGAAAGAATACCAAACAATTATAACTGTACAATCGAAAACCTATCCAAAACGGAATATTTTTCTGTTCATAGAGGTCTCGCTTCCACAGATTTTACTGCATTAGATTAATAATTGTTTAACAGTAAAACTACCGGAAAAATATTCCGTTTTAAACAGACTTTCGTCTTAGCAGGTATAATTGTATGGTATTCAGTCTGTAGGTACCCTGATTTTTTTACGCTTAAGTCAGGGTTCCGTCATAGTCAGGTTCCGTTTTAACTCGTTGAATGTCTAGTCTACTTTGTCTGTCTTTCCGTTTAGACCACGAAATGAGACTCCCGTTACAGAATCTGTAAGTGTCAGTCACCGATGACTGACGCGACACAAACAGAAAATTCAGTGTCTGTCACCGGCGACTGACGTGGCATTCAACGTGTTAATAGGATTTACTGTATTTTTATGTCCCAATTTAGAAGCTCTTGTGCCGCTTTTTTGTCTCTTTTTTCCGCTCCTTGTGACAGTGAGCCTGGCAACGTTAGTTGCTAGATACGGGCAGGGCTGAAACTTTGATTTTCTCCACCCGGATCAAGCACGAATTTTGCCCCCCCCCCCCCCCCCCCTCTCCTCCTTTCAAAAAATGACTTTATAAGGAGAAGTTTTTGTTGGGAAGTATATTAATCTTAAGATTTTTAGGTTGATTTCTTTAGAACTATATTGCAATCACTTCGTTATTATATTTGGGTGATTATCCAATTAGTGGATAATTTGTGTTCCTTGGGGCTATTATATGCTATATTTTACCATTCCTATAATTTTATTTAACATAAAATGTATTCTGTAATGTTTTTCTACAATTTCGAAAAGAATTTTGAAGAGAATAACTGTAAATTTTACTCCAATAATATTCTAAATATTCAAATTATTACTTCTGTCCCTTGTCCCCTTGCTTCATACACTGATCTCCTGGAACAATTTTAAGTGTAATTATAAACTATTTTTAGAAATTTTACTATCCAAAGTAAAAATTTATATTCTAAAGTATAAAATAAAGAATTGTTATTGTAAATTAAAAATAGTTTTATATTTACTCCGTGCAGAGAAATGCTGTCCCCTAGTTTTTATCTCACTACAGTACTGTCCCCTTGTAAAAAAATTGCTCACGTCACCTTCAGGAGGCCAGGTAAAATTTGGGGGGTAGCTATATTTAGTAAAAGCAGTAATCTTGATTGTTGAGAAAGTCATATGGTATAATTATCTGGACTTTAAAAGCAGTTACAAGATGCAAAATTGATTGAAAGATAAGAATTTGTTTATTAATTGTCACTAATAGCCCGTGCTTAATTTTTCCTTATTAATAATTTTATTTATTTGTGATTTTGTCATGGTGTAATATACTTTTGCTTAGTTCAAAATATCATATTGCAGTCTTACTACGATTAACTTGCTATGTGCACAGAAGCAATTTTCTTAATTTTGTCACTACCTTCCTTGTCACAGCAGTTCCCTTTCAATGGAATTGCACTAGCCCACTCGGAAGAAGTTTGGAAATCTTAAACTTGTTTTTTCTGTTTTAATAATATTCCAAATGATTGTAAAGTTTCTCATCTCCTGATTTAGAAATTGAACCTATTAGTACATGCGTTTGAGTTATAATTGTGTATGATGAAAATTGACTTCCTGGTGAGTTTTTAAATTTAATTGGCATAAAAGTACTTTATTTTTCCATATTACTTATTATAACATTTGTTTTAAATAATTTTAATTAAAAAAGTAAGTAACAATATGCTTAAAATAAATTTCATGGAGAAATGGAAGCCAATTATATTGCTCAAATATACCAGATATCCAAGAAGTAACCAAGGTATGAACTTTTGAGTTTTGTTGAAATTCCTCCTCGTTCAATTACTTCCGGATATTTTATTACCGACAGTTTGCGTGATTATAAATAAAAATGGAAAATATTTCTTGTATCTAAACACTGTTTTTTTCTCACTAAAATTGCCCGAATAAATTTATTTATTTACCTAGCCATTATCTTATATTTGGTCATGTCTAAAGAATTAATCCAATTTTGGAATAATTAAAAAAATGTATAGACGTTGAATAACTTATAATTATTAAAATGTTTCAAATGAATATTTTAAAGAGTATGTCACTTCTGTCCCTATAATTGTCGCTCCTGTCCCTTATTCTTAAAACTTGAAACGTATTTAAATTTATTGCTCATAGGATAGTTTAAATTTATTGCTCGCGTTCATTGAACGGAAACTCACGAACTTAGTTCAATTTCTGTGAACTTTGAGCTGAACTTAACTCAGTTTTTGATAAACGAACGTGAACTGAACGAAAGCTCAAAAAATCCGCGAGTTTGAACGAAATTTACAACTCAAACTCAATTTTTTCATAACTTATTTAAAACTGTTCCAGCCGTTAAGATCACGTTTTCCCCATTCAAATGCCATTTAGAGGCCTAAACGGACTTGGGGCGGGTCGAGTGTGATCATTAGTTTTTTGGGTCGTGCTCGAGTCTTGCTCTCTCTGGAGGCTCGGGCCGGGCCGAACAGGACTTATTTTTGGGTTTGTGCTCTATTATTCCCAAAAGTCTGTACCGACAGAAATTTTCTGGCCCGGTCACCCCTGCTTGTATGAAAACTATTGCCCCGTCCCAGTCTGACTCGTGCAAAAATCTGTTTAATGAACAACTTACCTAACAATTTTTTCCGAAAAAAAAAATATTTTTTAATTACCATCATTCTACAATTAAAATTCTCTTTAAAGAATAGTAGTACATATACATTTCTAAGGGGGGGGGAGGGCATACAATACTGAAAACCCTGTTTAAAGAATCTGTGTATTACGAATTCCTGCTTTAAACGGAAAATTTTCTTGATCGGTGGATCTGGATCTCAGTGTTGCCAGTGGGCTACTTTTTTTTTAATTCAGTTTTCTTGATTGCCTCCACTTTTTTGAAATGGTAAAATTACCTTTGTTTTCGCTTTAATTAATATGTCATTAAGAAAGGTGCATTTTAGCATATCAAAAAATTGGTGCCAATCAAGAATCCGAATTTAAAAAAAGTAGCCCATCTGGCAATACTGCTGGATCTTCCAAATGGATATAATAATCCGTTTGAAATTAAATAATACACTTGCAAGAGACGACTGACCTGATAAAAAGGGAACTTAACTATAACGATTTTTTTTTCTCTCTTATGTGTTTCCGTCTTAGAAGGTTTTTAGAGATAGAATTTCCAGATTTTTAAGTATCCAAGCCGTGTAAATGGATTAATGATATTGATAATAATTCAGATATTTACATACTAATAGAGATCCATTAAAAAATTAATAGAGCTTACAATAAGATATATAGAAAGAAATGTAGTAGAAACAGTATTTCGGAACGGAGGTCCCTGTACATGCAGCCTATGGTAGAGGTCTGCAAGGGGCCTAAATTTCTAGGCTCGGGCCCGTCCCGATCCATAGAAGAAAAATTCGGTCCGGCCAGTATAAACATTAAAAGTTCGGCCCGAACCCGGCCTGACCCGTACAAAAAATATTGCCCCGGCCCGTAGAGAAAAATTTATTGGCCCGACCTGGCCCTGTATAACAGCTAAAAGTTCGGCCTGGAAAAAAGTCAAAATCTCTCGGCCCGAGCCCAGTCCGGCCCAAATGAATTGCTACAAAACATCTATCGATTTGGTTAAAAATTTATCTCGTACGAAGAGTTCTGACAAAAATACTTATCTTTCATTCTTATTGTCATGTTTCCAGTTTCATTTTTATAAAAGTTATTGCGATATTTATTTATTTTTTATGAATCGCTATTTGTTGTACATAAATGTTTCAGTTATTATTAATATAGTTAATCCATATTCCATGTATTGGAGACTTAGAAATCTAAAGAATGCTATACAGTAAAATCTTCTAAGACCGAATTGCATAGGAAAGAAAAAAATACATTATAGACAAGTTCCCATCTTAACAGGTGTAAATGTATTATATATTCTTTTCTCACGTATTAGCACATCCATTTTGCATGGATCAACATATTTTTCAGGTTAAAAGAGGATTCCGTCATAGGCAGGTTCTTTTTCACACGTTTTACTATTTTTTAATTTAGCTACATTTTAATAACCCTAGAAATGTACTATTCTTTATAAAGAATAAAATTAAATGTTTAATTGTAGAATAATGGCGATTTAAAAATATATGCATTTTTTGCAAAAATTTTTGGGCCATGCTAGATTTTACTGATTTTTGAATGGACCAGGCCACGCCGAGACAATGATTTTCATACGGGTTAGGTCAAAACCGGGGCTGAAAATGTAGGCCCGTGAAGACTAGAAAGAATGATACAAGTCCCGGTTTGGTAAGGAAAAAATAAGTTAGGCTTTGCCTGGTCCTTCAGGAAAAAAGTCAGATCCTGGCCCGGAAAGAGAAGTGCATAGGCCCGGCCCGAGCCTTCAGAAAAAAGTATGGTCCGGGCCCGGCCCGACAGCCGTGAATGAAAATAGGACCAAGCCTGGGCCCGGCCCGTGCCGAATCCGAAATGAAATGAAAGGAAATTATGTTTTAATGCAATTGTGAAAAGTAACCTACATTTATATCTCTACTACCAGTTTTATGCTTTTTAGGAAAAAAAAGGCAAGTGTTTAATATTCGAATAGTCATAAAATTTATGTTTTAATATTGAAATATAGTAAAACCCCTGAATAGTAGGGACATCGGGATTATTGAATAGAGTCTTGCATCGGGTCAGGTTGTATATAAATTTCTGTTTCCATGTTTTAATGATTCTAATATTCTTTTTGCGGTTGGGTAGCCTAGAATAACCATTGCTAGCCATAGTTAGATCTTTTGGAAGTCAGGTTGTTTGCATTTTCACAAAAAGTTTGAGCAAAACTGTGTTCAGAAGAAAATAAATATGTTTTAGTGTATGAATATATTATAAAACATATATTAAATTACTGCATAAGAAATAAAATTTATAAAAAATGTGACCATAGATTATTCCTTCTTTACGGTACAGTTAAGAACAATTTTTCTTCTCTCGGAATATGAAAAATGTTGCCAACATTTAATTTTTGATACACAACAAAAAAGCATGTATGATACTTGTCAGGGCCGAAACTAGCCTTTTTTGCACTCGGGGCAGACATGGATTTTGCCCCCCCCCCCCCCGCTCTACCGTAAAGTATATATACAAAGAGAATTTTACTAATTTTCTAATTGCCGACTTATTTTAAAATTTAAAATATGTCATAATAAAATATGTAATACTGAACTACGTAATCCACAATGGCGGATCCAAGGAAGAGGTCACGGGGGATCATGACCCCCCCCCCCCAACCTCTGAACACCAACAAAAAGATTCTAAACATTATTTTTAAAATGAAATATACAGTAGAGTCCCGCTTAACCGAGTCTCCGCTTTAACCGAGTTATTTTCTTCTGATGGACTGGTGGCTTCCATTATTATGAAACAGCCATTATAAATGAAGTATATTAGGGGAAGATGAAAGAGAAAAAAATTATGGCCCTTTTTTTTTCTTATTCTGACTAGAAAATCAGAGTTCTAACTTTTTACGTCTGCTCTTTCATCTTCACCTAACACTTCTTTTATAATGGCTGTTTCATAATAATGGAAGCCACCAGTCCATCAGAAGAAAATGATCCATTCCAAGGGTATAATCCTTCATTTGGCACCCCTTCGTTCTGGCGCCCGAGGCCCATGCCCCCTCTGCCCCAACCCCCCTTAGTTTCGGCCCTGATACTTGTGATAGTTTATACACACATACACATGTTACATGTGTGTAGATTGGGAGATCCCCAAATTAGCGATATAAGCATATAAATATATAAGTATCATATTTTATGGAAGAAACGCCGCGCCGTTTACGAGTTCAAAAGTTAATTTTTCTCCAAGTGCGGCGTTAACGCCATGTGCGGCGTTTACGATTTTTTTTAAATACCAACTGATTTTCCTTAATTTAAAAATTCATAAAAATACTTAAAATCGGATTTAAATATTTTAAATAAAACTTCAGCCATCTTAAGATATTAAAAACGAGGCATCCTACGCCGCTCAGAAGACTTTGATTAAAGTTAGGTCAATGTGACGCTGTCGACAAAAGTAGCGTTCCGACGGATGCGGCGTTTACAACGGGTGCGGCGATTATAATATTTTTAAGCTTATTCAAGCCAATTTGAGGAGTGCGGCGTTTACGATGGGTGCGGCGTTTCTGCCATAAAATACGGTATTAGGAATTGCAAAAGTGTTCGCTAACTAGATATGTGCTTTCGGGAGTATCCATTATGAAGATCTTATTGTATATAGATTTTTAATATAAAAACATATTTTGGATATTCTTTTGAAAAATCTGGTCAACCCGAACCCGAATCACAAGAGTTAAAATCTAATCCGAACCCGAAAAATCATAGTCAACTCGACCCGAAACTGACCCCGAACCCGAGTCGCAACGAAAAAATATAATGCCCTGGGTCGAAAATATAAAAACCCAATAACTGCAAACACTTATAATTGGGATCGAAAATTTCCCCAGACCGCATAAACACCTCAATAAAATAATATTATTTTTCTGTTAGAAATAGGAGAATTTGTGAAACAGATAATATCTTTGTCCCAGGTCCCAGACTAGTATCAGAAAAGAATAGAGAAAGCATATAAAGGAAAAACTCCAGACTAGGACAAAAAGTCATGTTCAGTTAGATTATATAAGCAATACCATTACAAGAGGAGGCGCCAGAGACTTTTTTTGTGCTTTGTTGCACAGACTAAGTAATTGGTGAATTTCTTATTATATCCATTTTAAAAGGATGAGAAAAAAAAGAAAACGAAAAAGCCTACGGCTTGTTTGAAGTATCATTTGAGATAAAACGTTCCTAGTCTTGCTAGTGTCCCTACTAGTTCAGTAATCTAATCGTATATCCGTAAACTACTATGGTATGAATAAAACTTGGATTTTCTTGAGTAAATGCGCATTAGGTTCCCTTAGAAAGACCCCCTACGGAGGGCACTCCCTCCCCTTCGGGACCATACCCCTCGTGTAGATAATTGGTCGTCATAAACAACAACTATTGATGAAAGTTGTTGAAAAGGACAGAGGACGGACGATTCTAGGAAACGAAAATAGTGGGTACGCTTTCAATCAATTTGTCAATTGTTGGAAAGCACCTTCCCTCTTCTTTCGAATCAGAAGCAGTAACCTTTTTCATGCAGATTTCCTTTAAATTAAAGAGATTTTTTGTTTTTCGGTAGAAAAATGCTATCAGCTTTAAATTTGGGGATGAATCACAAATCCTTAAATATACAACGATTTATTTATTTAATTATTTTTAATTATTTGACCTTTCTAGAAATCAATGTGTTGTATGTATTTATTAGAATAAGAAACTACATGTAAATATAGTTTATACATGTATTTTTTAATGTATAACGCGATGACAATTGATTAATGAAAGATTTTACTAAACTACTTCATAGGCATTCTCTATACGTGAAAAATTGTTATGAAAAATAGCAATTTGAAACGAAAGATGAAATCCACTTACTCAACTATAAAATTTGAACAAAACAAACATTAATTTCTTTAGTTTCATCTGATAAAGTTCTTCTATTTAATAAAAGTGCTTTGTTTGCAAAACTTATTTTTTAAAGATTAACATAATAAATATCATTTATGAAATGTACGATTTCATTAAGGCTGTTCTTAACTGCTCTGCTCAACAAGCGCAAAATGTTTTGACACATTTACAAATTCATTTTTTTAACGGAAAGGTATAAAATTGGAAAGCCTGGCCATGGAAGCGATTTGGAATTGAACTGTTTTTTTTTTCCCATTTTTTGATCAATCAATTATCTATTGAGTTATAAGCAATTTTGATCACGTGACAAACACGATTTTCGCCTGCTTTTGAGTGCTCTTTCTTCCTTCGAGCGGACATTCGGTTCAAAATGCCCACTTTGATGCTATTTTCTGAAAGATCTATTGGGTTTGCAAAAAAATGAAAAAAAAAAAACAGCTCAATTACATAGTTTCTGAACAACACCAGCTCGTTTCATGCATTTTCGAACAAAAATAAATTAAAACTTATGTCAGAAAGTTGCCCTTTTGGATTTGAGAACACACTTAATGAAATGTATCATTAATGAAGTGTAGGATTTAAAAAGAGTGTTCTGAGCTGTGGTATTTATTTTTTAAATGCATCTGATTATATATAAATATCACTGTTACCATTAATATCCTTAATCCACATTCTATGGTTTGGATATTTGAAAAATTTAAAAATTCTATGCAATAAAATGTTTGGAATTGCATAGGAAAGAAGAAAAATCCATTGTGGGCTGGTTTCCCTATGAGCAAGTTCGTCATCGGTTTAAAATGCATTACATTCTTTTCACAAGTACTGTTATGCTCATTTTACATAGATCATTTTTTTTTGGGGGGGGGGTGGGGGGGCGGTGTTAAACACGGGATTGCGTCATAGGCAGGTTCTTTTTTTCGGGTTTTACTGTAATTTAATTTTATTACCAAGAAATGCATCTACCATCTACCCATCTTAAAGAATAATAAAAATAAATATATATGAATTTTAATTGTGGAATAATAACGATTTAAAAATGCGCGCATTTAAATTTTTAAAAAATTGGGCCGGTCCAAATTTTACTGATATTTTTACTAGATAGGCCAGAGTAGTGCTGGTCCAGTGATTTTCAAATGAACTGAGTTGGAACGGGAACTAAAAATTTCTGCTAGTTCAGACCTCAAGAAGAATGCAGTCAAGTCCCGGCTTGGGTCGGAATATAAATCCAGTCCCGGTGCCGGCCCATCTCGTTCTGAACATCTAGAAATAAGTAATCCACAAACCACGCTCGGAGCGAGTATTAGAAAGGAAAATTGGACCGAGCCTATGAAGACCCTTACATCGAATAACCAAAAGATTTGTTCACAAAATTTTGTAAAGTTAAACAAAAAAATTCTAAAAAAAAAACGAGTTTTTAGTGAACTTCGCTCACTTTCACAGATGAGTTTGAGTTGAACGAGTTCGTTCCAAAATTTTTGAATTTGAACGTGAACTTGACTCATTTTTGAGAAACTGAGTTTGAGTTTGAATTAGTTCGTTTATTAGTTCGTTTATTTTGTGAGCGTACCCAACACTGATAGCCAACAACATTTTTTTTAAAAATTATATAAAGACAATCGGAAAAAGATTGATATCTCAAAAAAAATATATATATATATATCTATACAAATCCTGAATTATAAAGTAAGCAGCTACACTGTAAAAAAACCCACTGTAGATTTGCCAGAACAAACTCGATCACAGTGAATGTGCTGTATCTTTCTTTGGTTTCCTGACTATATTAACATGGAAAATAACAGTAGGCGCGTAAAATTAACAGCACAATGTGCTGGCAATTTGGACGCATTTTTTTTTACAGCGCAAATTGTTGGCGTCCAAATTGCCAGCACATTGTGTTGTTAATTTTAGGCAACTACTGTATTTCCCATGTTAATATAGTCAAGAAACCAAAGAAAGATACAGTACATTCAGTGTGATCGAGTTTGTGCACGAGATGAACAGTACTTTGTACTGTAAAAATGACGTTTTTTTTTTTTTTTTTTTTTTTTTTTTTTTTTTTTTTTTTTTTTTACAGTGTATCTCGGGGACAGTAGTGACATTGGTTACCGAATTCATGTATACAATAATGTTTTTAACGAAAATTACTGTTTGAAGTTTATGCCGGAATATTGTATATTATTTACTACTTTATGTCTTGTCAAGTTATTAGAAGGCGTCTCTAAAGTAAGAAAATTATAATAAGATTGAAGATAAAAAGGACTGCAGTGTTTTCCTAGCATAAAGAGGGGTCGCGTAAAAAATTATTTTCCCATGTTAATATTTATGTAATATATTACCCCTTGTAAAATAAATATCACACCTGACAGTTATACTTGATTCGAATATAATTTGTAAATGAAAGAATGTTTCGATGATCCACAGATTAAGAAATAGTCACCATAAGTTCTATTTTTAATCACCCATGATATCGATTGCTAAGAAATTAGGTATAAAACATGCACCTTATTGGCATGTTATTAGAATATTAAACTGAAAGATAGAATCTTATATATTGATTATATTGCTTTTACTTAATTCTAAATTTATTCAAAAAGTTACACGCTTCATTGATACGGATTTTTTATACGTGTATGACTGAAAATGTTTGCAAAATTACTTTCTCTACCATTTGTGATAAGTACACTTCAGCGTAGAAAAAAGAAACATTTTTCGGAGGTAGCCATAAAATTTTTGACCATTTCAAATCGAAAATTGCTCATTTCAAATATGGTATATATACAGGGTTGTTATAATTAAAGTTCGCCTATTCAGAAGGCTCTAGAGCCGGTTCTATGGCTTCAAACGAAACAAAATTTCACTAGTACGTAGTTGAAGAGATGTGCTCTGCGAAAATCGAAAAAACAAATAGTTAAAATTTTTGTCAATAGGTGGCGCTGCGCCAGTATTTAAGCCGATATTTGCAGATTCCTTTATTTTGTAAAAAACAAAATACAGGAAATTTTATTTCACAGTTGGTAAAAGTAAACTTTTTCAGATTCGTTATATCAATTTCGGTCAATCCAGATGAAACACACAAAATCACAAAATTTCACGCAACGCTTGAAAAAGATCACATTTTATTCAAATTTTCGACGAACGACGTCAGAGTGAAGTCGCAACTTCGAAAACTTGAAATACCCTTCTAACCACCTGACGATTTAAAACTTGCTGATAAAGTGTGTCTGTGATTTCTTTGACACTGGAACAGTTGATTGTTTCTGAAAAGCATTTGAATCTACGCTTTGTGGAGAATGGTAACTTTGAAAGAAAAGGCACTTCTTGTAAAGTTATTTTATCAAAATAACAGCAACGCAGCTGCAGCTCTTCGAGAATTCCGGAAACTAAAAGATGTTAGACGTGGACCAATGTCGGATCGTGGAATTCACAAAATGATTAAAAAGTTCGAGGAAGCAGGAAAACTCGACATTCTACCTGGCAGAGGACGAAAAAAGGTAGATATTTTTAGCATTGAAGATATTGCTACTGCTGCCGTGGATTTAGCAAGCCAGTCATCATTTGGTAATGCAAGTGTGCCAGCTATTGCGAATGAAGTCGATATGTCGATTTCCACTGTGAGAAAAGTGATGCGTCAAATTTTGCGCTATTATCATTACAAGATTCAGAGGGTGCAACAACAACTAATACAGGGTGATACTGAAAGTCGGCTATCATTTTCACTACAGTTTCTTGCACGAATGAATGTGGACAATTCTTGGCCCTGGAATATTCTATGGACTGATGAAGCGCATTTTTATTTAAACGGACAAGTGAACACACACAACTATCGAATTTGGGCGAAAGAGAATCCTAATGTTGTCTAAGAAGTTCCATTGCATGCAGCTAAAGTGACGGTGTGGTGCGGTTTCACAGCTACGTTTATGATAGGGCCATATATTTTTTGAGATTCTAACATCCACAGGACTCATTACATGTTCCGAAAATGGGAGAAGGTATCTCAATATGTTGTCAAATTTTCTGATTCCCGAGCTGCAACAGCGAGGTTGCCTTCAAAATATCGTGTTTATGCAAGACGGTGCACTACCGCACATTACTAGAGCAGTTCGGACTTTCTTAACAAGCCATTTTACAGAAGACCGCATCACAAGTCGTTATTTTCAAACAGTCTGGCCATCACGATCACCTGATCTAACACCATGCGATTTTTGGTTGTGGGGATTTTTGAAAGGTTCTGTATCTAAAGACAGATGTCAGACAATCTCTAATCTGAAAGACAGTATTAGACTTCATATTAGCTCAATCTCACAGGACAGTTTACGCAATGCTGTAGAAAGCACAATTCTGAGAATGGAATGCGTTATTGAAAATGGTGGAGGATTCATTGAGCATGCGTAATGTTATTGTTCGTTATTTCTTCTACGAAGAATACACTACTCGTTGCCGAGCGATATGTTTTATTTTTGTTGATGCAGATTACATCATATGAAATTATATTCATTTTTCTGTATTGTTTGGAGTCATAGGTCAGGCTCTAGAGCTGTCTGATTAGGTGAACTTTAATTATAACAATTCGCAGTTCCGCGAAGTTTGTTGAAAATTTTAAATTTGTGTGTTTCGTCTGGATTGACTGAAATTGATATAATGAAGCTGAAAAAACATCACCTTAAATAATGCCGCAGCGCCACCTACTGACGAAAAATGTAACCTTTTTTTCGATTTTCGCAGAGCGCATCTCTTCAGCTACGTACTAGTGAAATTTTGTTTCGTTTGGAGTCATAGAACCGGCTCTAGAGCCTTCTGAATAGGCAAATTTTAATTATAACAACCCTGTATATACACACTATATGGCCATAAATGACCGTCAACTTTCCATTTTAGACATTTTGTCGAATATTTAGAAATATACTTGACAGATTCTTCTGGAATTTCAGGATTAAAAAGAGCAGGTATGACCTCATATTTAGCAATGTCGATTTGATAAGGGGGGCATTTAGGGAGCCAACAAAAAATCAAAGAAAAAAATAATACTTGGGATCACCCTGTAAAATAAAATGCACGAAATGATTTATCGCTACCGGATATAAATAAGCAGGCATTGTGCAATATGTGTATTCTTTTGTGTAAGAATAGCACATATATTAATAGAAATATAGCGATTTATTAAAAAAAAAAATCTTGCACGTTTTTTGCTTATAACATGCAGGGTTTTCAACCAAATTTAACGCCGATTTCAGAAAAATTGACAAAATATAGTAGAAACAATATAGTTCAATTGGAATATAAATATATTAAATATTTTAGGAAATATGAGCAGTTGTATGAAATAATTTTTATCTGCGCATGCGCGAATGATAACAAGGATTATTTTAAATAATGTAATAGTCAACTCTATGGAGCAACTTATTAAAAAAATTAGTCAAATATCATGAAAATTCAGAAAGATATTGGCGTTAGAGTGAGCAAATTTTTTGTTGTTCTCTAAAAGCAGCTGAATGATAAGGGATTTTCCACAAATTGTCATTTTTTATTTTATTTTATTTTTTTCATTTTTTATTGATGCTTTAGTTCTTCTTGGATAACCACCACAACGAGCCTATACCATGATCAAAAAAAGTATCAAAATCGAAGCATTTTTTCCAAATCTACTTGTTCATAGTCCCTAAATACTAACTTTTTTCTGAAAGCCAGTTAATAAAAAATGACAATTTGTGTAAAATCCCTTATCATTCAGCTGCTTTTAGAGAACAACTAAAAATTTGCTCACTCTAACGCCGATATCTTTCTGAAATTTTGCGATATTTGACTAGATCTTTTTTTAATAAGTTGCTTCATAGAGTTGACTATTAAATTATGTAAAATAATCCTTGTTATCGTTTGCGCATGCGCAGATAAAAATTATTTCATACAACTGCTCATACTTCCTAAAAATTTTAATATATTTATATTCCAATTGCACTATACTGTTTCTACTATATTTTGTCAATTTTTCTGAAACCGGCGTTAAATTTGGTTGAAAACCCTGCATGTTATAAGCAAAAAACATGCAAGAATTTTTTTAATAAATCGCTATATCTCTATTAATATACTTGCTATTCTTACACAAAAGAATACACATATTGCACAATGTCTGTTTATTTATATTCGGTAGCAATAGATCATTTCGTGCATTTTATTTTACAGGGTGATCCCAAGTATTATTTTTTTTCTTTGATTTTTAGTTGGCTCCCTAATTGCCCCCCTTATCAAATCGACATTGCTAAATATGAGGTCATACCCGTTCTTTTTAATCCTGAAATTCCAGAAGAATCTGTCAAGTATATTTCTAAATATTCGACAAAATGTCTAAAATTGTAAGTTGACGGTCATTAATGACCATATAGTGTATATAATACATATATATAAATAAATAAATAAATATATATATATATATATATATATGCCCTTGACAACGTAATTCAATATATAAGCTTTTCCATTATTTGTCGGTGTCCACTTTTTTCTTTTTCTTCCATAATAATTCTTATAATAAATTAATTTATTTTATTTATTTATTTATTTATTTTTTATACTTACAGTTTTAATTCATAATATTACGGTTTTTGATGGTGGTAGGTTATGTTTAATTAATGGTTATATATATATATATATATATAAACACATATACATATACACATACCATTTGAGAAACATAGGCCTAAAGAAAATTTCAATTCCTGTCTGATATGATTTCTTTAAAATGCAGGCATTCTATCTGACTTGATTCTAAGGCCAATGTCAGACGGACGTCTTTTTGCACGCTTTTATACTTACGTATTATCCCTTCACAATGCTAGCGGCATTGTGAAGGGATAATACGTAAGTAAAAAAGCGTGCAAAAAGACGTCTGTCTGACATTAGACTAAATGTGAAACATTAAGTCGTTTTCGTATACAAATAGCGGAAAGAAAAGGAATGTTAATTACTTTGGCACGAACCTTCTAAAAAGAGAAGATAACAAATTAGTCTAAAAGAATAACTAAGATGATTACTTGGAAATCTTTGACTCCTCTGACAGAGCGATTCTGTTTTACACTCGATGAAGATATTTATCAATTCAAAAAGATTAAATTCTGTATTGCACTTTTATTTTTGTATATTAGGCAAAAATAAAGTAAACAACAACAAGTCAAACCATTTCATGGAAATAATAATAACGAAAAACGCAATTACTCTTTAATTCTTTGGGGCAGGGCCCGACTTTGACAGTAGGGGGCCCTGGGGCAAACATTACACTGTAAAAAAAAATCTGTAAAGTTACTAAAGTTTTTCTAGGAAACTGGGATTCCTAGAACTTCTTATGTAACGGTAACAACAAATATTCATGTAACAGACACACTTTTGCGCCGAAAATCAAAAAATCTGTAAGGTTACTAAGAATTTTTTAGGAAACTGGGATGCCTAGAATTTTTCATGTAACTACAGCCAGGTTTACAGATAAAATTTTAGTAAGATTACTGAAATTTTAATACATTCATTTGTAAAGTTACAGATTTATGTAGCTTTACAAAAACTAGTTTTGTAGATTTGCAGCTTTTTTTGTACAGTTACAGATGACAGTTTAGTAAGCATGTAATTTTACATCTGTAGAGCTACAGAATTTTTTTTACAGTGTATTTGGGGGGCCCCCTTCGATCTTGTGAAATTTTTCATGAATTAATGTTGAAATGACTAAAACTAAACTTCATACCTATTGTATGTAGAGTTAAATGTCATACCAAGTACTATTCATATCTGTATACAGTATAGTACAAGAAAGATAACTTTAAGAAACTACAGCATACATTTTTGTTGTTGTTGTTGTTATAGGAATATAAGGATAAATGTGAGCCGGTAAAATGTAAATAACAGTTCTCGCAGGCATTATTGGCTGTTTGTGTTAATACTTTTCTATTTAACTTAATCTTTGTATTCAATCAGCATGCATTTGGGTGATTCCATCATATAGAAAGGCAAGGAGTGGCATGCATTTAATAATAATAGCAACAAATTTCAATACTTGTTATGTTGTTACTGCATTCCCCATGATGCCTTAAAGTACTTTGGTATAAAGTTTCATAATATGAAAACAGAAAGCATCAGATAGCAGATGTGTGATATTACTGTAATATTTTAATTAAAATTATGTATTTAAAAAATTATGAAATCAGTAAGGAAGAAATTAAATATCACAAAATAAAAAACACTTTAAATTAGAATCTGGTCACTTTTGGATATTTTTTATCATTTGGCTCTCCTTTAACTAAAACGTATATCTGCCCTTGGGGGGGCCCCTCAAATCGGGGGGCTCGGGGCAGCTGCCCCGCATGCCCCTGCATTAGTCGGGCCCTGCTTTGGGGTTAGATGTGCTAAAAACTGTTTCATCTTCAGTCTACCTTTATATGTGTATTGGAAAATGTTTTAACCCAACTCGAAAACTTGAAATTTATGGTAATATATAATTTAATATTTTACAACAGTTACAGTTAGCTTGGCCTTCTTTATCAAAGAGTTTTTCGCAGATTACTGATTCAAATTCAAAAGGAATTTCGTAAGGAATTGGTTATATTACCATAGGAGAGGTGCCTTCAAAGAGGACTTTTGAAGGGAAAGTGATTCAAAATATCTTTCGCATGAAAGGGAAATTATGAAAAACTTCCATAGTCAGCCCGCTCAGATCATCTATTGGTAAGCACTAGATTGAGTGGGCCCTCTTATTTTGTAGGATGTGACTGACTGCAAATATGAATTCTAACAGTTCAAATAAAACTGTGTGAAATTGAGGAAAAAAATTAAGTACGGTGGTTTTCCAATATTTTTTATTTATTTATTCGTATAATTAAAAGGGACCGCTCAAAAAAAGTACTTCCGGCCAGTGCCGGGAGGAAGAGGTAGCTTTCATATTCCTTATTTTTAAAAAGCCAACTTATATTATTCAAACACACGAAGCTTAATTAAGTGGAAACCGAATGTAGGAGATTCAATACTAATTTTTATCAATACTAAATCATTATGAATGAGAATTTCGCGAAATTAATCAGCTTTATCCAAGCTGCTTTTATTTAAAGTAACTTATATTTGGCTGCCAAATTCGGCGATTTCTTAAAGTGCCTGCCATTTTAAAACAACATGGTGGATGAGGCTAACCAGTGAACTTGGTCGAGACCTTAGTAATTGCTGTGCACATGGTCACTCACATCGTAATCGATTGATATATACGAGTGCTGTCGCAGGCAAAAAATCAGATTTTTCAAAATGTCACCCACATTAGATATTGAAATTGCTATATCTGAGCCATTTTTTAAGATAAAGACAAACAAAAAATGCTCCTGAATCCTTATATCAAGGTCAAATACTTAAGAAAGAAACCTTTTTCAATTTCTAATTTTTTTGCACCTCACTTTAAATATATATATTTTTTAATTTAATGGCCGACATTTTGAAACAAGATGGCTGATGAAGCTGACCAGTGAACTTGGTCGAGATATTGATGTATACTATCCACATGCCTTCTTCCATGGAAATAGGTGAATACGTGTGGTATCGCGAGACAAATACAAGATCGTTCCAAAGTGTTACCCATGATAGAAATTCAAAGTGCTATAATTCAACCACTTTTTAAGATATAAACAAAAGAACAAATTTTCAGAAACAAAAACTGCTCCGGAATCTTTGTATCAAGGCCAAACACATAAAAAAAAAATCTTTTTCATTTTCCAATTTTTTAATACCTCATTTTAAAATTTAAATTACATTTTTTTTAAAAAATGGCAACTCTTTTGAAACAAGATGGCGAATGAAGCTGGCCAACGAGCTCGGTCGAGACATTGGTATGTACTATGTACAGACCAAGTTACATTCAAATCGGTTCATAAATACGCCTGTTATCGCGTGACAAAAATCAGGTCGTTTTAAAATGTCAGCCACAATAGAAATTCAAAATGTTATAACTCAGCCATTTTTTTAGATATAGACGAAACAAAACCTGTTCCGGAATCTTTGTATTAAGGTCAAACACATACGAAAAAACCCTTTTTCATTTTCCAATTTTTTGGTATCTCATTTTAAATTTAATTTTTTTTAAATTTTTTTAAATGGCCGCCATTTTGAAACAAGATGGCGGATGAAGCTGGACAACGAACTCGGTTGAGTTATTTGTATGTACTATGTACACACCAATTTACATCCAAATCGGTTCATAACTATGTCTGTTATCACGTGGCAAAAATCAGGGCGTTTCAAAATGTCAGCCACACTAGAAATTCAAAATGCTATAACTCAGCCATTTTTTAAGATATAGACGAAACAAAAACTGCTACGGAGTCTTTGTATAAAGGTCAAATACATAAGAAAATAATATTTTTCCATTTTCAATTTTTTGGTACCACATTTCAAATTTCAAATTTTTTTTTTAAATTTTAAATGGCCGCCATTTTGAAACAAAATGCCGGATGAAGCTGGCCAACGAACTCGGTCGAGACATTGGTATGTACTATGTACACACCGAATTACATCCAAATCGGTTCATAAATACGAGAGTTACAGTGTGACATAGGTCAGATATATATATATATATATATATATATATATATATATATATATATATATATATATATATATATATCAATTTTGAACGGAGGGTGGTTTCGGGGTCTGGGGGTCATGATCGATGAAAATATACCAAAATTTTTTGAAATCGCTTTCCTCCGAACGGCTGCAATAGGTAGCTTTTTGTAAAGAAAGCTACCTAAAACATTCAGATATTCGATTGTTCAAAGAAGAATGAAAATTATTTGACCACTTGACATTACTTGAATAAACTTGAATACTTACTTGAATACAAATGTGGAAATCAATAACAGTTAGTAAATGAAACAAATATGAAAACCCGTCGCTAATTCTTGCTCTTTTCATTGTTTAAATTTTGCTAATTATATGCTCATTTGATAGATATATGCATTTTCTATTTTTGATTAATTTCGTTGACTAATTTATAATTTCATAATTTCTTTTTATTACTTTTATTTGATTTCATTTGTTAAGATCTCTTAGATTAGAACTAATTTGCTCCAGTTTGCAAAATAACTTTAGAGAAAATTTTAATTACAAAACTAATTTGCTTTATTTTATTTTCAGAATTTCTTTAGTTTGTTTTTATTCATCTTCTAGGCTAGGTTATATTTATTTGTTCTTTCATCATTGCTGCATATAAAAAAAATATAGAGAGTTTATCTTATTGCTAAAAGTACTTATTTATTTATATTAATTTCCGCAACAATGATCCACAGGTTGCCAAAATAAGATGTCATGTTTATGGAGTGCTGTATTTCTATTATGCGGATTACTTTTTGCGACTGCCTTTGGAAAAGATCCATGGTGGATGAAAATAGCTCGAAAGCAAGGGTAAGTTACATAATTTTCGAATTATCTTTGTGTATTCACAAAATAACGTTATACTGAATTACAGTCTAACTTAATTTAGAATATCGTACAAAAAAAAAATATATATATATATATAAAATAAAATAAACACACCTGCTGTCAGTCGTGTAGAAAAGAGAGGGCAAGGGGAAATACCCGAGACGCGCGGGGAAAAGGAGCCCCCCCCCCCCCACACACACACACTATTATGACATTTGTACGATTTTATGGGAATTTTTTAGAGTATCAATCCTGTTTTTGTGTAGAATGAGAATAAAAAGAAATATTGCTAATGTATATATTTTCATCCTGATTTTAAACAGCCTGTTTCAATATTTTTGGTTGATATAAGCCTCTCAAGAAAACATATCTATACTAATAAAAGAAAGTTTCACGCTGTTTCTGTGTCTGTATGTCTATCTGTCGGCGATGACACGGAAAATCTACCGCACGTACAAGTCTGAATATTTGGATCAAGGGAAGGCAAGTCCTGATACACCCACAGCCGCACAAAGAGAGAGCCTGCCCTGGTAATAATTATATTACGGGACCCCAACCATAAGTATGATACAATAAAACCTGAGTAGACGAAAACGCAAACAACCAATCAAAAATTCCGTTTTACTCAGGTTATTTTCATTTTAGGAGGTATAATTGCACAATGTTCCTTGGAGGGGCTGGACTATGATTTTTTTTTTCTGTTTATTGCAGAATTCCGTTATAAACTGGCTTTACTATATTAAAAAAAAAATTACTGGATAATACCTGTTTTAAAAATCTATTTAGTATTTTCTTACAATTTTATTATATTCCTTTTACAGTATTACCGTTTACGTTGCATTTGTAACACTTTTTCATCTAACGATTTTAAATAAAAATTTAAAATATTGAAAACATAATTGAATTTTAATTGAATTCATGAATCAAATTTTAATGGAATTCATCAACTAATTTTTAATTAAAAAAAGTCCTTCCGGCCAGTGCCGGGAGGAAGAGGTAGCTTTCATATTCCTTATTTTAAAAAAGCCAACTTATATTATTTAAACACACGAAGATCAATTTAGTGGAAACCGAATATAGGAGATTCAATACTAATTTTTATCAATACTAAATCATTATGAATGAGAATTTCGCGAAATTAGTCAGCTTTATCCAAGCTGCTTTTATTTAAAGTAACTTATATTTGGCTGCCAAATTCGGCGATTTCTTAAAGTGCCTGCCATTTTAAAACAACATGGTGGATGAGGCTAACCAGTGAACTTGGTCGAGACCTTAGTAATTGCTGTGCACATGGTCACTCACATCGTAATCGATTGATATATACGAGTGCTGTCGCAGGCAAAAAATCAGATTTTTCAAAATGTCACCCACATTAGATATTGAAATTGCTATATCTGAGCCATTTTTTAAGATAAAGACAAACAAAAAATGCTCCTGAATCCTTATATCAAGGTCAAATGCTTTAGAAAGAAACCTTTTTCAATTTCTAATTTTTTTGCACCCCTCTTTAAATATAATTTTTTTAAATTTAATGGCCGCCATTTTGAAACAAGATGGTTGATGAAGCTGGCCAGCGAACTTGGTCGAGATATTGATGTATACTATCCACATGCCTTCTTACATCGAAATAGGCGAATACGTGTGTTATCGCGTGACAAAAATACAAAATCGTTTCAAAATGTTAGCCATACTAGAAATTCAAAGTGCTATAATTCAACCATTTTTTAAGATATTAACAAAAGAACAAATTTTCAGAAACAAAAACTGCTCCGGAATCTTTGTATCAAGGCCAAACACATAAAAAAAATCTTTTTCATTTTCCAATATTTAATACCTCATTTTAAAATTTAATTTTTTTTTAATGGCAATCCTTTTGAAACGAGATGGCGAATGAAGCTGGCCAACGAACTCGGTCAAAACATTGGTATGTACTATGTACAGACCAAGTTACATCCAAATCGGTCCATAAATACGCCTGTTATCGCGTGACAAAAATCAGGTTTTTTTAAAATGTCAGCCACAATAGGAATTCAAAATGCTATAACTCAGCCATTTTTTTAGATATAGACGAAACAAAAACTGTTCCGGAATCTTTGTATTAAGGTCAAACACATGCAAAAAAAACATCTTTTTCATTTTCCAATTTTTTGGTATCTCATTTAAAATTTTATTTTTTTAAATGGCCGCCATTTTGAAACAAGATGGCGGATGAAGCTGGACAACGAACTCGGGCGAGATATTTGTATGTACTATGTACACACCAAGGTACACCCAAATCGGTTCATAAATACGCCCGTTATCACGTGACAAAAATCAGGACGTTTCAAAATGTCAGCCACGCTAGAAATTCAAAATGCTATAACTCAGCCATTTTTTAAGATATAGACGAAACAAAAACTGCTCCCGAATTCTTTTTATCAAGGTCAAACACATAAGAAAAAAATATTTTTTCAATTTTCAATTTTTTGGTACCACATTTCAAATTAAAATTTTTCTTAAAAATTTAAATGGTCGCCATTTTTAAACAAGATGGCGGATGAAGCTGGCCAACGAACTCGGTCGAGACATTGGTATGTACTATGTATAAACGAAGTTACATCCAAATCGGTTCATAAATACGCCTTTTATCGCGTGACAAAGTTCAGGACGTTTCAAAATGTCAGCCACGCTAGAAATTCAAAATGCTATAACTCAGCCATTTTTTAAGATATAGACGAAACAAAAACTGCTCCGGAATCTTTGTATAAAGGTCAAATACATAAGAAAAAAATATTTTTCCATTTTCAATTTTTTGGTACCACATTTCAAATTTCAAATTTTTTTTTAATTTTAAATGGCCGCCATTTTGAAACAAAATGGCGTATGAAGCTGGCCAACGAACTCGGTCGAGACATTGGTATGTACTATGTACACACCGAATTACATCCCAATCGGTTCATAAATACGAGAGTTACAGTGTCACAAAAGTCAGATATATATATATATATATATGTGTGTCAATTTTGAACGGAGGGTGGTTTCGGTGTCTGGGGGTCATGATCGATGAAAATATACCAAATTTTTTTGAAATCGCTTTCCTCCGAACGGCTGCAATAGGTAGCTTTTCGTAATGAAAGAGCTACCTTAAAGTTTAAAGCATGAAAGAAATAACATTCGGAACCTTAAGCTGTTACTTTACCAACTTTCCACCTGATTCCTGTTCGCGCGTCTGAAATTAGCTACATCATTAAAAAAGTCCTTCTGGCCAGTGCCGGGAGGAAGAGGTAGCTTTCATATTCCTTATTTTAAAAAAGCCAACTTATATCATTCAAACACACGAAGCTCAATTTAGTGGAAACCGAATATAGGAGATTCAATACTAATTTTTATCAATACTAAATCATTATGAATGAGAATTTCGCGAAAATAGTCAGCTTAATCCAAGCTGCTTTTCTTTAAAGTAACTTATATTTGGCTGCCAAATTCGGCGATTTCTTAAAGTGCCTGCCATTTTAAGACAACATGGTGGATGAGGCTAACCAGTGAACTTGGTCGAGATCTTAGTAATTGCTGCGCACATGGTCACTCACATCGGAATCGGTTGATATATACGAGTGCTGTCGCATGCAAAAAATCAGATTTTTCAAAATGTCACCCACAATAGAAATTGAAACTGCTATATCTGAGCCATTTTTTAAGGTAAAGACAAACAAAAAATGCTCCTGAATCCTTATATCAAGGTCAAATACTTAAGAAAGAAACCTTTTTTAATTTCTAATTTTTATGCACCTCACTTTAAATACATATATATTTTTTTATTTAATGGCCGCCATTTTGAAACAAGATGGCTGATGAATCTCGCCAGCGAACTTGATCGAGGTATTGATGTATACTATCCACATGCCTTCTTACATCGAAATAGGCGAATACGTGTGTTATCGCGTGACAAATACAAGATCGTTTCAAAATGTTAGCCATGCTAGAAATTCAAAGTGCTATAATTCAAACATTTTTTAAGATATAAACAAAAGAACAAATTTTCAGAAATAAAAACTGCTCCGGAGTCTTTGTATCAAGGCCAAACACATAAAAAAAATCTTTTTCATTTTACAATTTTTTAATACCTCATTTTAAATTGTAAATTTAATTTATATTTAAAAGGCAACCCTTTTGAAACAAGATGGCGAATGAAGCTGGCCAACGAACTCGGTCGAGACATTAGTATGTACTATGTACAGACCAAGTTACATCCAAATCGGTTTAAAAATACGCCTGTTATCGCGTGACAAAAATCAGGTCGTTTTAAAATGTCAGCCACAATAGAAATTCAAAATGCTATTACTCAGCCATTTTTTTAGATATAGACGAAACAAAAACTGTTCCGGAATATTTGTATTAAGGTCAAACACATACGAAAAAAATCTTTTTCATTTTCGAATTTTTTGGTATCTCATTTTAATTTTTTTATTTTTTAAATTTTTTTAAATGGCCGCCATTTTGAAACAAGATGGCGGATGAAGCTGGCCAACGAACTCGGTCGAGATATTTGTATGTACTATGTACACACCAAGGTACATCCAAATCGGTTCATAAATACGCCTGTTATTACGGGACAAACATCAGGACGTTTCAAAATGTCAGCCACGCTAGAAATTCAAAATGCTATAACTCAGCCATTTTTTAAGATATAGACAAAACAAAAACTGCTCCCGAATCCTTTTATCAAGGTCAAACACATAAGAACAAAATATGTTTTCAATTTTCAATTTTTTAGTACCACATTTCAAATTTAAATTTTTCTTAAAAATTTAAATGGCCGCCATTTTTAAACAAGATGGCGGATGAAGCTGGCCAACGAACCCGATCGAGAAATTGGTATGTACTATGTATAAACGAAGTTACATCCAAATCGGTTCATAAATACGCCTTTTATCGCGTGACAAAATTCAGGACGTTTAAAAATGTCAGCCATGCTAGAAATTCAAAATGCTGCAACTCAGCCACTTTTTAAGATATAGACGAAACAAAAACTCTTCCGAAATCTTTGTATAAAGGTCAAATACATAAGAAAAAAATATTTTTCCATTTTCAATTTTTTGGTACCACATTTCAAATTTTAAATTTTTTTAAAATTTTAAATGGCCGCCATTTTGAAACAGAATGGCGGATGAAGCTGGCCAATGAACTCGGTCGAGACATTGGTATGTACTATGTACGCACCGAATTACATCGAAATCGGTTCATAAATACGCCTTTTATCGCGTGACAAAATTCAGGACGTTTCAAAATGCCAGCCACGCTAGAAATTCAAAATGCTATAACTCAGCCATTTTTTAAGATATAGACGAAACAAAAACTGCTCCAGAATCTTTGTATAAAGGTCAAATACATAAGAAAAAAATATTTTTCAATTTTAAATTTTTTGGTACCACATTTCAAATTTTAAATTTTTTTAAAAATTTTAAATGGCCGCCATTTTGAAACAAAACGGCGGATGAAGCTGGCCAACGAACTCGGTCGAGACATTGGTATGTACTATGTACACACCGAATTACATCGAAATCGGTTCATAATTACGAGAGTTAGAGTGTGACATAGGTCATTTTATATTATATTAAAAGTTATTTAACATTTATTTCAATATGTATTAACTGCATCCTATGGTATCAATTACTGTGATTTCTTAACTGTTTTATTCACTTTAATCTTTACGATATTATGGGTGCCATGTGCGCGTGGATTTATTCTAAAATATTAATCGGTATGGTAACTATTATTTCATTTTATATCCTATAAATATTTAAATAGGTTTTATTGTTTTTTCCATTTCATATTATTTGTTTCTATTCTGTTTTCATTTTTAATCAATTCACTTGATTTTAATGGTTGTTTGGGCACAGGGGAAAATAACTTTTAGCTTTAGCTTATTTTTCCCACAGAAAACAACCATTTGCTTATATCATTGAATTCTGTGCCCTTGAAAACGTAATTCAATATATAAGCATTTCCATTATTTGTCGGTGTCCACTTTCTTATTTTTCTTCCATAATAATTCTTATAATTAATTTAATCTTTTTTTAATATACTTACAGCTTTAATTCATAATATTACGGTTTTTGATGGTGGTAGGTTATGTTTAATTATTGGTTATATATATATATATATATATAGATAGATAGATAGATATCAATTTTGAACGGAGGGTGGTTTCAGGGTCTGGGGGTCATGATCGATGAAAATATACCAAAATTGTTTGAAATCGCTTTCCTCGGAACGGCTGCAATAGGTAGCTTTTTGTAATGAAAGCTACCTAACAGAAGCAGCATTTCAAAACTTCTTGATATAAATGAACTTTCAAATATTTGATACATACTCAGGTACTAGCCCTAAGCCAGGTCCGTAAAGACATTCTAGTAAATTCTGACTTTTGAATTTCATTATTTGTTAGTTATTTTAATTTAAAATTTTGGCGTAAAAAGTACGAGTCTACTTTTTCTGGCATTTTTTATAAAACTAGAACCGAAGTCGGCCCCCCTAAGAGCCGGGCCCTGGTAATTTGTACCGTCTCTACCCCCTCTGTACAGGCCTGGATACACCCGAGGCTAGGATGTTTAATTTTTTGATAATTAGCCGAAATATTAATTAAAAACTCAACGAAAAAGCGTTATTTTTTTCTGAAAATCGGCAAGAGTGGCCGCGCGTGCTCAGGCCCTGCTTTCAGAAGCGCGTAGAACGGAAGAAAAAAATGCTGATTTTTTGGCTGAATATTTTAACGCCCATCGACCGAAATGTTCGGTATACAAAAAAAAATGAAGACATGTTCTTAAATTTCGTACTTTTACATGTTTAACGCTACAATAATTGTGAAAAAATATCGTTGTTAACCCTTTGAAATATTTTTTTTTATATGTTCGTTTTCGTGGTTGAATTTTTCTTCCTTTCGGCGACGCTCCCTTTGGTTCGATTTCAGAGGTACCGCTTCACAAAAAATACGTATTTAAACCTGAAACATATATCTCTTCGATGGTGCAATCGTCTTCAACGTGTTCCAAAAGTACGAAAATTAACCCTTTCGAAAAAATTCGCGAATGCAGGTCACTCCGCGCCTCCCGAAGACGATTTTTTTTCTATGCTAAAAATAACTGAACATCGGTATTTCGACACAATCTTTTTAGAGCATGTCGGCAGACCGGATTGACATCATCTACAAGAATTTTGAAATGTTCGAATGAGTAAAAGTATTTTAAAAAAAAGAGAATTTTTTTTTATGAAATCCAAAAACGCGGGCTCAAAGTCAGCCAAGTTCAAAATTTCCAAAGGAAAAAAAAACAACAACAAAATCATAAGTTTTAGAGGATAACTTCCAAACCACATTAACATAGCTGTCAAGTCTCCCGAATTTCTTGATACCGCTATTTACGTATAGAAATATTAGTTTTATTTAAATGCTGCGATTATACGAAATGACTATTTCTATTCCGATAAAATGGTACTCAAAACTTGGCAAACTTAGCAATTCTGATTTAATTAATTTAAGTCAAATGCGATGCAAAATAATTGAGAAAAAAATAAATAAACAAAGATAAAGTTTAAAAGGTAGGTCGATAGTTTTGATGAAAAGATATCAGAAAACTCTGAAAAAAATTGAATGAGTTTGGGTTGTAATTTTGAATCAAAGTCGTTAATTTTCTTTAGTCTAATTCAACCCATGCTTGCTTTTCGGAAAATGAATTAAACTCAGCTCAAAACTCTCAGAATGTGAGTTAAACTGGCGAATTTTAAGTCATTAAGTTTGCTCCTGCACATAAAACACTCACTATTATATATTTTATCTTTTTGACATCTTGTCTGTTTTCAGAAATAAGAGAGAAGCTAAGTTTTGGCAATGATTTGTAAATATTCAAGGGAATCTTACTCATTTATTGATTTTATTTAAAAACGTGACAGAAACATTATATTAACTTGTGTAAAAGAATTGCATTTCTGTTCTTGAAAAATTTTTATTTATGTAATCAAAAAAGAGAGCAAAGTGAGTGTTTGTAAGTAAGTATCGTTGGATATTGTCAATACTAGAGATGGAGATGAGTTTGAACCAGGACGTCGTCGGTAACCTTGGGATCGAAGCTGGCTTTTTATACAAGTCTTCGATCTCAGTGTCAAAGCGAACAGTTTATTTATTTACGTATCGAAAAAAACCCTTCTTCTTTGAGAAACCGGCTTTGGTCGACTTCATGTTTTTACGACTAAATATGCATATTTTTTCACGAAATTTTAAATAGGGCTTGGCTATATGTATTTATAGCCGACTAAACTTTCAGGCAGTTCGGACCACAATAACTATTTTTTTTTTATGTTAAAGGGCCGATCAACAACTACAAAGGAAAAAAAAAGCGAGAAGAAACCATATTTCTTTTACAACTAGATATCAATATTTTTTCACGAAATTGTTACACGGGCAGTTATATTTATAACCGATAGAAATTTCAAAGAGTTCGGACAACAAGAACGATTTCTTTTTAAAACCATGAAACGACCCTCCGTGAAAAAACAAGAAAATGTCTTTTTACGAGCGCTTTTACCTCTAAATATCAATATTTTTTCGCTAGTTTTCATTTAAAATATAATTCCTACAAAATCGGGTTAAAGATTTAAAATCATACAAATTGAAGTTTGTTTAAGGTTATTATCACGGACCCAGGCAACGCCGGGCGGGTCAGCTTGTGTAAAAATAAAGCAAAGCACTATATGTAATATATCTGGTTAAGTTGATGCTGAAAAGTATATATTAAATTTGCTTCTATACTCATAAAACAAATATACATTTCCATCTAAATAATATTTCGCATAGTACAGAAATAGTACATAATTATTACTTAAACGTTAATTTAAAAATAAAATTTATGTAAAAAAATGAATTTAAATTGTTTAATTAAAAAGTAAGTTGTTATAAACATATGAATTATTTAAAAATTTGATTTATTTAAGATGGTTCTGAAATTCCCTGTTCAACAACGCGAAACTTTCTGACACATTTTTTAACCCATTTTTAAACGTAAAGGCATAAAACTGGCAGACTTGCCTATTGAAGCAATTTGAAATTGAATAGCGTTTTCCATTTTTTGATAAATAAATAATTTATTGAGTTATAAGCGATTCTTGTCACGTGACGACACCCCCACCCCCTATCTTGTGTGCTGCGTCGGGAATTCGGTTCAAAACAACCAATTTGACAATATTTTCTGAAAGATCTTCTTCCTTTACCAAAAAATGGAAAACGGCATTCGATCACATAGCTTCTGAATAAGAACACCAGCCAATTTCAAGCGTTTCCGAACAAAAATGAATTCAGAAATGTGTCAGAAAGTAGCTCCTTTGGATTTGAGAACCGCCTTAAGGTAGTGAATTTAATAAATACTAACCCATTCGCTGCCCACCACGCGTATATTCGTGGCTTTAATTTATTAATTACTTTGTCACCACTATTTTAGAATTAAAAAAAATGCCTTAGTTATTGGCAGAAATTTCGCTGTATTAGTAAAGCGAAATTTACCTTTTTGAATTTGTGGTGGCAAACGACTTTCAACCAGAAATTTGAAAATTCTTACTTTATAGTTTTGGCAGTGAACTTGTTAATAATACCTTTAAAAATCTCCACCCCCATTTTATGTGAATACATGTATTAATGCATGTATTATTATGTCCCTAAGAAACTTTATCTCCGGGGTCCACGTTGGCTCTCTGCGCCTCTGACCGCTGTTATTCATGAATCGTTTATAATGAAATCACATCAAAAATAACTGTATTTGGTATAATGACGCCTTTCTGAATAAGAACACATTTTTTTACGTAGGCTGTCGTTTTTATACATTAAAAATTTTGCCATCTCATATTTTTTTCAAATGCTAATCACAATTTTGTGTCTTTATTATTATCATTATCATTATCATTATCATTATTATTATTAATTCTTTGAATAACATCGGTCCAGAAAAATATGTAGTTTATGAATTTTTCGTAAACCTTCATAAGAGTTAAATTGTATTAAATTTTCAGGAAGCTTATGTTAAATCCACTTGACAAACTTTAATTTATATCTTTCAGAAAAAAAAAAAAAAAAAAAAAAAAAAAAAAAAATAATAATAATAATCCCCCTCCAGTGGTTATCTATCTTTCATTTATATTCCAGAGTAATTAATATCCCAATACATCACAATACATTAGCTTGTTCGTAGCTAAACCGCAAATTCCACTGGCCGTTCTGAATAATATTGTTACTGAATAATACCGTTATCGTCTGTGTTTCAGTTCCTGAGCTACTATTGGGCTTGATATATTGTAATATATTAATCATGACCAATAACATGAGCTAAAATATGTGCTGATTATGATCGAATCGAGTCGACTAGAGCTTAGCAAGTGGAAAGCTCGACTTGAGAACTACCATTCAGGGTCAGCTAATGGTACAGTCAAAGAATATATATTTTTAAACTGAGTTATACTCATAGAATTACAAAGAATCTTAGATTTACATAGAATTATACAAGTTCTTGTATAATTCTATAGTTATACTAGTTTCTGGTGCAGTTTCGCGTTTTGCTTTTCGTTGCCTTGACGAAGCCTCTCCGCTAGTTCACTGTGATTGGTTGCTTTTGAGCACAACTTCCCAGCTTCTAAAGTCTAGTGTAGTATTGTATTATTATACCCTGCGTAGAGCTCAATGCTCATTCATATTATCGGAAAAGCGACGTTTTGCAGAAAAATGAATTTATTATATCCTGTCTTGTTATTTCAGCTTAAAATGAATATTTATCAAAAAACTAAATTTTAATTAGTATAAAACTATTTCCAAATATGATTTGAATATTTATGTTTTAAAAAAGGTTTCCGTGCTGTATTCATGTAGTAAATATGTATTTCCATTATAAGTCTAGTGATTTAATATTTAAAGAAATAATTATAATTATCTTTACAAAAATTTGAGAATTCACAAAAAAGGAGTTCACTTTTTTAAAAGCTTTAGAAAAAACATAATCATTCTTGAACTTTTAACTGCTCTTTTTCCAGCATTTTGTACCGGCTTTTCAACCACTGTTTTCCCATATCCAATTTTATACCATATAGGATAACCGGGTTTATCACAAGAGAAAGCAAATGGTATAATGACTATATAAATGCTAATAGTCCAAGAGCCGACAGCACAAAAACCTATGTTATCAAGCACAAGAAAAAAACCTTTATTTTATGGGAGAGTAGAAGTAGGGGAATCTAATGACCCATGTCTGCCGGAAGTGAAGTGATGCATAAGCCAAAAATTAATACCGCCAGTCGTTGACTCGTAGGTTTATCATTGTGTTTGCCGTACAAACAAAGGTATGAAAACATGGAGGATAGTTGTATGGCAAACACAATGATAAAGCTACGAGTCAACCACTGGTGATGTTAATTTTTGGTTTATGCACCACTTCACTTCCGGCAGACATGGATCATTAGATTCCCCTACTTCTACTCTCCCATAAAATAAAGGTTTTTTCCTTGTGCTTGATAACATAGGTTTTTGTGCTGTCGGCTCTTGGACTATAAGAACAGTTCCATTGTTAGAAATAAATCCTTATTAAATATGCTTGCTATACACAATATTATAAAAAGTTTCAGCAACTGTAAATGCGTTCATATTTAAGAATTTTGAAAACTAGCAAACAATAAATCAAAAAATGATAGAATAAACTTTACAACACAGAAACTATACAAATGCTAGTATGGAGATACCGTAATTGCCACTTCTTTTTCTTGCCAAGGTCTAAGGGTAAAAATTGAAATATAACCCGAAAATAAAATCATCGGATTATAACGGTTTTACCTTATTTTTTCCTAGCAGTCATTTTTAGCCCTCCAACGATCCAATCATCTGAATCATCACATGGCCTTTGGAGGTCGAAGAATTTTTTTGATTTACATTTAAATTTTTTTCATAGACAAGCATTATTTTCTATCACTTCTGAAAATATTAGAAATTTCAACGAAAATAGTATGTTTTAAAGTGTTCTTACAGTAACTATAACAAATATAAATATTAAATTAGAATATCAATCTATTTTCTTTCATTTGACAGGCCCATGGTGTGTGCCGAAGAATCTGTGCAAGATAGTGAAAGGCATTTTGCTACGCCTTGGACAGGAGGGAGCTTGTGCGGATTAGAAACGTAAGAATGACATTCATTTTATAACTAGTGTAAACATTTTTGCATTTCATTATGTTCTCTTTTACAATAAGGTGAATTATTTTTGTAAATACAAAATCATTTAATTAACATTTTTATCTGTCTTTTGCGGTAGTATAATAAAACTCTAAAAATAATGTAAGAATTAATATACACATGGACATAAATACCTGCGTTTGATAAAGGACTCATTCTGGGTAATAAGCGGGATTATTTATATTACATTTAACTGGTGCTAAATAATAAAGTTTTACACTCACTTCATTCATTACATGCTCCTTTTCAATGAATTTCCGGAATCCAAGTTTCGGTTGTTATAAAATTTATGATTATTAAGCGACCTTTATTTAAATACATATTGATTGAAAAATGTTATTCAAACAAGCGAATGCTAATATTCTGCTTTAAATATTTTTACGTCATAAATAACCGACATTTGTGAATAGTATCTTTTTATATATGTATAAATGATGCTTTCATGCTATTCTGTGGGATTTTTCATGCTTATTTTAAAATTTAATACAACATTTGATTAGTATTTTTAGCTCTCAAAACAGATATGAAGTTTATTTTTGATAATTAAATATATTTTATTCATATATATATAAATATCACTCGATGCTAAATCTGAAGAATAGGCTAGATGAGACTTAAATTCCCTCCACGTATGCCACGAAATAAATGCTAGACCGTCAACAAATTTCTAGTCCTCTTTTACTTTAATTCTTGGTGTGATTTGTTATCTAGGTACTTCTGATTGAGGACTGCATGAGCCAAAATTTCCAGGCCGGGCCCGGTCCGCCCTGAATGAAAGCTATCTTGGCCCGGCCCGGCCCGTGTAAAAATAAATGAAATCAGACCCGTCTTGACCAGACTCAATTTCTACAAAAAAAATTCAGACTTTTCTTAAAATACAATTCAGATTTTTTAATGAATACTGCATACATATTTATGGGGAAAATTCGACAGCATATTTTAGATTACTTATGTTCGCGAACCATAGAATACAGAAAAAAGCAACACATGATCACGTAGACTTTAAGATATGTACAATAGAAAAAGTAGATTTTTGAAAAAAAATATCTATAATGATATTAAAGTATAGTTCCAAAGAGATTCCGTTAAAACATATGTTTATTACCGCTATTACTATTTTTACAAAACAAATTGCCTGCTGGACACGTCGTGGGAACAGTTAAGTCCAGTCCCGACCAGGCCCGTGTATATAGAACGAAATGTAAGTCAGATCACGGCTTGGCCCAAATCTGTTGACAAAAATGAATCCCGGGCGATATAACGGTCTGATTGCGATTTCTCTGCTGGACAGGTTTTATTTCTATACTAATGTTGTCAAGCTAGCATCAATAAATGAAGCAAACTTGGCTATAAATTGTTCATATTTTATCAGAGTAGTTTGTTTAGCTTTGTTATATCGGGCCGATAGGCTCCGTGAATTTTGTTCTCGGCCCGGCCCGGCCCGTTAGTTTTTGTTCACAGCCCGGCCGGTTAAAAAATCCCCGCAGGTCCGTGTAGACCTCTACCTCTGATACACACGTGTACTGTTTATGCATTTCTAATTAAACAATTTCAGAAGTTTCAAAACACTTTCAGATTGATGTATGCAATGACAGCGTCATTGCCAACTTTTTTATTAAAAAGAATAAAATGAGACTAAACGCTGAAAAGAAAAACATTCTCGTCGAGATGTCTTCAGAAGAGATTCCTTCGAAAGGTGTGCTTTAGTTTATTGACAATTTCTCCTTATATATGTATTTAAAAGAAAAATTTATATGGCTTACATTAAAAAAAAAAATCTATACAAAACTTTAATTTGAAACACAATATGCCCGATCGGGTTTTGCTTCGATGCTCGCTTATCATATCCAGAATACATTTGGCCACACCATTCTGGATAAATGGATACTTCACTATCTATCAACAAATGTAGCATGATGAACAACAACACATGAAATAGCAAAGGAAAACGAATTTTATTCACCATCAAAGTTGGTGGAGCCTCTACAAGCGGCAGTAACTGCGACCCTCCGACTCCAAGGCATACACTCAACCAGTTGTTGTACGACGGCTAGCGGTATTTTCTTTCACTCGGCTTGGAGAAGATAGGTCATTTCCGTCACCGATGTCGTACTTAGTCGACGCTCCAACTCGTCGCAGAGGTGCTCGATAGGTTTTAGGTCCGTGCTCTGCGCAGGCCAGTCCAATCTTTCGACCCCATTCTCACCATACCAAGCCATGGTTGCCCTCGCAACATGACAGGTGGCATTGTCATCCTGAAAGTAAGATGGGTCCACCTCGTAAAACTGCCACAACGTAGGGAGCTCATGGTTATCCAAAATGGTGCAGTAGGTCTCGGCGGTGAGTATACCAAGAATTATGACCAAGAATCCTGCAGATAAAAAGTACCATATTACATGTTTAATTGTTACTTAATACTAGAGTCAAAGGATGCATGATCTAAGTAAATACAAAGAAATTAAACAAATAACACAGTTTATTTTATGCACTATTATAAAGTTACAATAAAGAAACAACAAAAAATAGAATAAAGAAACATGGACACAGCTACATCGTAGTTTAAATTAAGATCAAGGAATCGAAATTTGTTTTTAAGTATATATTTGCTTTTAGGATAATTCCGGTAACAAGGTAGGATTACTTTGCTTTATGCTTATAACAAAAACCACAACACAAGTGAAGTTATTTAAATACCGCTTTTTCAGGTGGTTAATTTCCCATTTGGGATAATTACTAAATAACTACATTTTTACTTCATTACAAATAATTACAAAAACCACCTTAGATGTGTGGAGTACCCCTATACTAAATTATATGCCATAAAAAGGAATATATAATCATTTTGCTTAAAACAATATTATCTTTAAGAATATAATCAAATTCTTAAAAAATCATATTTATTATTTTTATTACTTTTAATTTTAACATAGATATTTAAAAAAAACATAAATTCAAAAGTTACCATTTCCAACATAAATTCAAAAGTTACCATTTCCACCTAGTACACTACCCTTTACATTTCAATTAATTATTATTAAGCAACATAATAGAATGCATGTAAATATATTGTCAGAGTTCGTACAACCCACAGCAGGAAACATCATCGCAGGATCACAGGAGGCATTGAATGGCTTATCCTTTATACTCAAACACACACATGTGTTCATATTGACAGGGTGTAATCAGCCAAACACCCTCTCGTTTAGAATTTCATCGAAAGTTAATACATTTTCTGTAGCATGCAAATGGAGAGACTTTATAAAAGAGCTTAGAGTATTTTTACATAAAAAAATTCTACATTTTTGTAACTTAAAACGTTCTCATACAAAAAAACTAAAGACCCCGAACTAAACGTCCAGCTATGTTTTTCAGGCAAGGCTGAAAAAGAAATCTGTTCATGTCTTGAAAAACTCTGAATATCAACTATCTTTTGGGAAGGGCAAGGTTTGTCCCTTTGCTCTGTTTAGGGGCCAGGGCCTCTTAGGTGGTTAGTTATATCGCTATACACAGCCGCTGAGAATTCAGCTCACTGACCCTCAATACTGCGAAGCTGTGTCCAACGGTTCCCAGGTGTTTGGACCGTGTACCACACACAAAATGGCCCCTTTGATCTGTTGTAAATCAGGTCCATAAACGTGTCAAATCCATTCTTATAGAAGCAGACTTCTGTCTCTAACAAAGCAATAAAATCTTATGCCTAAGATACCTCTAGCATTAGTGCCTATGGGAACCCTTTAAAACAATTATTAAAAATATTAATTAATAAACTATTTGCATAAAATTGATAAATTGAATAAAATTAATATAGCATTATATTTTTTGACATAAGTTTCTTATTTTTGTGGTATCTCAATCCTGCGTTATTTAAATGCAAAACTCGACTTTCGGAACTTTTTCGCAAACACTATATTTGCATTGCTGGCATGGAAATAAATGTAGTTCACAGCAGCAGGTCTCGTACCATAATAGGAGCACACCCCCACAGCATTTACTCCACCTCCGCCGAACTTCACAGTTGGCACATTGCATTCTGTCAGGAGGCGTAATGCTGGCAGATGCCAAACCCAGACCTTACCATCCGAACGGTGTACAGGATGAACGTTCCAGAGAACCTTTTTCCGCAGTTCCACGGTCCACTGTCGCCGTTCCTTGCACCACGTTAGTCGAGCAGTCGAGCACGTTAGTCGAGTTAGACGAATCTATTGGACTTGGTGAGCGGCAGCACGTCCATGATAACTGCGAAGATAGGCTTCCTTAGGGATGGTATTCATCGAAACAACACTCCCGGGTGCATGGTGAAAGTCCTCGCAGATGTCGCCTGTGGTAACATGCAATAGCCGTTTTTGGCTGAATCTGAACTGAACTGATTTCATCACAAGAACTTTTCTCTTTGTAATTTGGCAACAGTCCACGGGTGTTATTGTGGCTTGCCTTTCCGTGCATGTAGTTTGCGCGTATTTTCCAAGATGTTAATAAATATTGTTAGTCGTTATTAACCTTCTGATTTAATAATTTAAAGTAAGTAAGTTACATTCTCACCTAAAATGTACAGTGGTGACCACGGATTCTGAACGCGTTTCATCGATAAATAATAAAAAAAAACAGCGTGATCAATCAGCCTGATGGCTACTTAGGCCTAACCTCAAGCAACGTGCTTTCAAGATCTCCAATTCGATGATAAGTTCGCAACATGGCATTACGCCTCGTATCTGCTTAATTATAAAACGCTAACAGTGTAAATAAATACGCTGTCTCCAGGTATGGTTACAGTTTTTTTTTTATTTTATATAATTTTTTTTTTCTTCTCGTAAGGGCTGTTCCCCGTTTTGTGTCAATCGCAAGTATTACTTCTACTAAGAAATTAATTGTAACCTAATATCTGTTAGATCATTTTTATTTCTTTGTTTTGTACTTGCACCTTGATATGTAAATATTTATTTTTTTTCCCTTCTCGTGTTGCAAATCGTATCGTAATCGGAACAACTTTTTTGTGTAATGTATATTAATTTTAATCATTCTTATCACACCTAGTAATTTTTATTTCCTTATTTTGTTGGCCTTCAAAAGTAAAATAAAGATATGTCTGTCGATCAAGAGACAGGAGTTCTTGCCGTGCAGGCAAAAATGCCAACGTTTTCTAAGCACAATATCAAACTATTTTTCGCGCAACTTGATTCGGCATTCACACTTAATAAAATCGCTGATGAAAAAACTAAATATAATTAACTAATCAACATTTTAGATACTGATATCTTGTCCTCTGTTAGTGATCTTATATTCACATCGCCCGAGGTAAACCCTTTTACTACTCTAAAAGACAAGTTGCTAACAATTTTTGAAAACTCTACTGCCCAAAAAACGAAGGCGCTCCTGCAAGAGCTCACACTTGGGGACCAGAAACCAAGTGTGTTGCTCAGAAAGAGGAAGGACCTTGCCTCCGGCCAAGTTACAGACGATTTTCTAAGAACTCTTTGGCTACAATGCCTGCCAAGTAACATTCAAGCTGTTTTAGCAGTAGGGGGTGATGAATTAGACAAACTTGCCGTCCTGGCAGATAAAGTGTCCGAAATCAGCACCCCCCCCCACAATGATCATGTAATAGCTGCAATGTCAGAGTCCAACGAGATAGAAATTCTACGTCTTCAGGTTTCTGAATTGTCAAAAAAAGTCGAAGCATTAACAGTATCTTTGTCTGAGAATCGCTCTCGTTCTCCACATCGTAACAGAGGAGGCAATTTTTATAGAAACCACAGTTTCTCAAACGGCCGGAGACATAATGCCGATATTTGTTACTATCATACACGTTTTGGCCCTCAAGCTCGAAAATGTACAAAGTCATGTTCTTTTTCCCAAACGGGAAACGACACGAGTGCATCACAGTAGCGGCATGTGATCACACACAACCTCCATAAAATAGTCGATTATGTATTTATGATCCAGCCACTAAGACAAATTATTTGATTCAGGTGCAGATGTCTCTGTAATTCCCAACACCACCAAATCAAACCCATCAACTTTTTGTCTTTTTGCTGCCAACAATACTAAGATACCCACTTATGGCAAAAACTTGTTGAAGTTGAGGGACGTAAGAATCTTGCTTCCGCAAAAGAGTTGGACTAGAGTAGAAGAATAAAGGGCTGCGGACGAAGATGGGCCGCTCGCCGCGGCGGTTGACCCCCCCGCCCACCCCCAACCGCCGCCGCCGAGACTAATAATAAGCTAGTAAAAGCAAAGAGTCGTCGGGTAGCTTCATCGCCCCGAACCCTCCCTTCCCGCTTTTCGGTGTCTTTAATTTGTGTAATTTCTCTTTTAAATTTGTCCGGTTTCAATTTTTGATTTTTTTTTTTTTTTTTTTTTCAATCTGGATTTCGCTAGAGAGTCTTTCATTCGGGACGTGGCTGGGGACGTAAGAATCTTGCTTCCGCAAAAGAGTCGGACTAGAGTAGAAGAATAAAGGGCTGCGGACGAAGATGGGCCGCTCGCCGCGCGGGTTGACCCCCCCGCCCACCCCCAACCGCCGCCGAGACTAATAATAAGCTAGTAAAAGCAAGGAGTCGTCGGGTAGCTTCATCGCCCCGAACCCTCCCTTCCCGCTTTTCGGTGTCTTTAATTTGTGTAATTTCTCTTTTAAATTTGTCCGGTTTCAATTTTTGATTTTTTTTTTTTTTTTTTTTTTTTTCAATCTGGATTTCGCTAGAGAGTCTTTCATTCGGGACGTGGCTGGGGACGTAAGAATCTTGCTTCCGCAAAAGAGTCGGACTAGAGTAGAAGAATAAAGGGCTGCGGACGAAGATGGGCCGCTCGCCGCGGCGGTTGACCCCCCCGCCCACCCCCAACCGCCGCCGAGACTAATAATAAGCTAGTAAAAGCAAGGAGTCGTCGGGTAGCTTCATCGCCCCGAGCCCTCCCTTCCCGCTTTTCGGTGTCTTTAATTTGTGTAATTTCTCTTTTAAATTTGTCCGGTTTCAATTTTTGATTTTTTTTTTTTCAATCTGGATTTCGCTAGAGAGTCTTTCATTCGGGACGTGGCTGGGGACGTAAGAATCTTGCTTCCGCAAAAGAGTCGGACTAGAGTAGAAGAATAAAGGGCTGCGGACGAAGATGGGCCGCTCGCCGCGGCGGTTGACCCCCCCGCCCACCCCCAACCGCCGCCGAGACTAATAATAAGCTAGTAAAAGCAAGGAGTCGTCGGGTAGCTTCATCGCCCCGAGCCCTCCCTTCCCGCTTTTCGGTGTCTTTAATTTGTGTAATTTCTCTTTTAAATTTGTCCGGTTTCAATTTTTGATTTTTTTTTTTTCAATCTGGATTTCGCTAGAGAGTCTTTCATTCGGGACGTGGCTGGGGACGTAAGAATCTTGCTTCCGCAAAAGAGTTGGACTAGAGTAGAAGAATAAAGGGCTGCGGACGAAGATGGGCCGCTCGCCGCGGCGGTTGACCCCCCCGCCCACCCCCAACCGCCGCCGCCGAGACTAATAATAAGCTAGTAAAAGCAAGGAGTCGTCGGGTAGCTTCATCGCCCCGAGCCCTCCCTTCCCGCTTTTCGGTGTCTTTAATTTGTGTAATTTCTCTTTTAAATTTGTCCGGTTTCAATTTTTGATTTTTTTTTTTTTTTTTCTATCTGGATTTCGCTAGAGAGTCTTTCATTCGGGACGTGGCTGGGGACGTAAGAATCTTGCTTCCGCAAAAGAGTCGGACTAGAGTAGAAGAATAAAGGGCTGCGGACGAAGATGGGCCGCTCGCCGCGGCGGTTGACCCCCCCGCCCACCCCCAACCGCCGCCGAGACTAATAATAAGCTAGTAAAAGCAAGGAGTCGTCGGGTAGCTTCATTGCCCCGAGCCCTCCCTTCCCGCTTTTTGGTGTCTTTAATTTGTGTAATTTCTCTTTTAAATTTGTCCGGTTTCAATTTTTGATTTTTTTTTTTCAATCTGGATTTCGCTAGAGAGTCTTTCATTCGGGACGTGGCTGGGGACGTAAGAATCTTGCTTCCGCAAAAGAGTTGGACTAGAGTAGAAGAATAAAGGGCTGCGGACGAAGATGGGCCGCTCGCCGCGGCGAGTGGCCCATCTTCGTCCGCAGCCCTTTATTCTTCTACTCTAGTCCAACTCTTTTGCGGAAGCAAGATTCTTACGTCCCCAGCCACGTCCCGAATGAAAGACTCTCTAGCGAAATCCAGATTGAAAAAAAAAAAAAAAAAAAATCAAAAATTGAAACCGGACAAATTTAAAAGAGAAATTACACAAATTAAAGACACCGAAAAGCGGGAAGGGAGGGCTCGGGGCGATGAAGCTACCCGACGACTCCTTGCTTTTACTAGCTTATTATTAGTCTCGGCGGCGGTTGGGGGTGGGCGGGGGGGTCAACCGCCGCGGCGAGCGGCCCATCTTCGTCCGCAGCCCTTTATTCTTCTACTCTAGTCCGACTCTTTTGCGGAAGCAAGATTCTTACGTCCCCAGCCACGTCCCGAATGAAAGACTCTCTAGCGAAATCCAGATAGAAAAAAAAAAAAAAAAATCAAAAATTGAAACCGGACAAATTTAAAAGAGAAATTACACAAATTAAAGACACCGAAAAGCGGGAAGGGAGGGCTCGGGGCGATGAAGCTACCCGACGACTCCTTGCTTTTACTAGCTTATTATTAGTCTCGGCGGCGGTTGGGGGTGGGCGGGGGGGTCAACCGCCGCGGCGAGCGGCCCATCTTCGTCCGCAGCCCTTTATTCTTCTACTCTAGTCCGACTCTTTTGCGGAAGCAAGATTCTTACGTCCCCAGCCACGTCCCGAATGAAAGACTCTCTAGCGAAATCCAGATAGAAAAAAAAAAAAAAAATCAAAAATTGAAACCGGACAAATTTAAAAGAGAAATTACACAAATTAAAGACACCGAAAAGCGGGAAGGGAGGGCTCGGGGCGATGAAGCTACCCGACGACTCCTTGCTTTTACTAGCTTATTATTAGTCTCGGCGGCGGCGGTTGGGGGTGGGCGGGGGGGTCAACCGCCGCGGCGAGCGGCCCATCTTCGTCCGCAGCCCTTTATTCTTCTACTCTAGTCCAACTCTTTTGCGGAAGCAAGATTCTTACGTCCCCAGCCACGTCCCGAATGAAAGACTCTCTAGCGAAATCCAGATTGAAAAAAAAAAAATCAAAAATTGAAACCGGACAAATTTAAAAGAGAAATTACACAAATTAAAGACACCGAAAAGCGGGAAGGGAGGGCTCGGGGCGATGAAGCTACCCGACGACTCCTTGCTTTTACTAGCTTATTATTAGTCTCGGCGGCGGTTGGGGGTGGGCGGGGGGGTCAACCGCCGCGGCGAGCGGCCCATCTTCGTCCGCAGCCCTTTATTCTTCTACTCTAGTCCGACTCTTTTGCGGAAGCAAGATTCTTACGTCCCCAGCCACGTCCCGAATGAAAGACTCTCTAGCGAAATCCAGATTGAAAAAAAAAAAATCAAAAATTGAAACCGGACAAATTTAAAAGAGAAATTACACAAATTAAAGACACCGAAAAGCGGGAAGGGAGGGCTCGGGGCGATGAAGCTACCCGACGACTCCTTGCTTTTACTAGCTTATTATTAGTCTCGGCGGCGGCGGTTGGGGGTGGGCGGGGGGGTCAACCGCCGCGGCGAGCGGCCCATCTTCGTCCGCAGCCCTTTATTCTTCTACTCTAGTCCAACTCTTTTGCGGAAGCAAGATTCTTACGTCCCCAGCCACGTCCCGAATGAAAGACTCTCTAGCGAAATCCAGATTGAAAAAAAAAAAATCAAAAATTGAAACCGGACAAATTTAAAAGAGAAATTACACAAATTAAAGACACCGAAAAGCGGGAAGGGAGGGCTCGGGGCGATGAAGCTACCCGACGACTCCTTGCTTTTACTAGCTTATTATTAGTCTCGGCGGCGGTTGGGGGTGGGCGGGGGGGTCAACCGCCGCGGCGAGCGGCCCATCTTCGTCCGCAGCCCTTTATTCTTCTACTCTAGTCCGACTCTTTTGCGGAAGCAAGATTCTTACGTCCCCAGCCACGTCCCGAATGAAAGACTCTCTAGCGAAATCCAGATTGAAAAAAAAAAAATCAAAAATTGAAACCGGACAAATTTAAAAGAGAAATTACACAAATTAAAGACACCGAAAAGCGGGAAGGGAGGGCTCGGGGCGATGAAGCTACCCGACGACTCCTTGCTTTTACTAGCTTATTATTAGTCTCGGCGGCGGTTGGGGGTGGGCGGGGGGGTCAACCGCCGCGGCGAGCGGCCCATCTTCGTCCGCAGCCCTTTATTCTTCTACTCTAGTCCGACTCTTTTGCGGAAGCAAGATTCTTACGTCCCCAGCCACGTCCCGAATGAAAGACTCTCTAGCGAAATCCAGATTGAAAAAAAAAAAAAAAAAAAAAAAATCAAAAATTGAAACCGGACAAATTTAAAAGAGAAATTACACAAATTAAAGACACCGAAAAGCGGGAAGGGAGGGTTCGGGGCGATGAAGCTACCCGACGACTCCTTGCTTTTACTAGCTTATTATTAGTCTCGGCGGCGGCGGTTGGGGGTGGGCGGGGGGGTCAACCGCCGCGGCGAGCGGCCCATCTTCGTCCGCAGCCCTTTATTCTTCTACTCTAGTCCAACTCTTTTGCGGAAGCAAGATTCTTACGTCCCCAGCCACGTCCCGAATGAAAGACTCTCTAGCGAAATCCAGATTGAAAAAAAAAATCAAAAATTGAAACCGGACAAATTTAAAAGAGAAATTACACAAATTAAAGACACCGAAAAGCGGGAAGGGAGGGCTCGGGGCGATGAAGCTACCCGACGACTCCTTGCTTTTACTAGCTTATTATTAGTCTCGGCGGCGGCGGTTGGGGGTGGGCGGGGGGGTCAACCGCCGCGGCGAGCGGCCCATCTTCGTCCGCAGCCCTTTATTCTTCTACTCTAGTCCAACTCTTTTGCGGAAGCAAGATTCTTACGTCCCCAGCCACGTCCCGAATGAAAGACTCTCTAGCGAAATCCAGATTGAAAAAAAAAAAATCAAAAATTGAAACCGGACAAATTTAAAAGAGAAATTACACAAATTAAAGACACCGAAAAGCGGGAAGGGAGGGCTCGGGGCGATGAAGCTACCCGACGACTCCTTGCTTTTACTAGCTTATTATTAGTCTCGGCGGCGGTTGGGGGTGGGCGGGGGGGTCAACCGCCGCGGCGAGCGGCCCATCTTCGTCCGCAGCCCTTTATTCTTCTACTCTAGTCCGACTCTTTTGCGGAAGCAAGATTCTTACGTCCCCAGCCACGTCCCGAATGAAAGACTCTCTAGCGAAATCCAGATTGAAAAAAAAAAAAATCAAAAATTGAAACCGGACAAATTTAAAAGAGAAATTACACAAATTAAAGACACCGAAAAGCGGGAAGGGAGGGCTCGGGGCGATGAAGCTACCCGACGACTCCTTGCTTTTACTAGCTTATTATTAGTCTCGGCGGCGGTTGGGGGTGGGCGGGGGGGTCAACCGCCGCGGCGAGCGGCCCATCTTCGTCCGCAGCCCTTTATTCTTCTACTCTAGTCCGACTCTTTTGCGGAAGCAAGATTCTTACGTCCCCAGCCACGTCCCGAATGAAAGACTCTCTAGCGAAATCCAGATTGAAAAAAAAAAAAAAAAAAAAATCAAAAATTGAAACCGGACAAATTTAAAAGAGAAATTACACAAATTAAAGACACCGAAAAGCGGGAAGGGAGGGCTCGGGGCGATGAAGCTACCCGACGACTCCTTGCTTTTACTAGCTTATTATTAGTCTCGGCGGCGGTTGGGGGTGGGCGGGGGGGTCAACCGCCGCGGCGAGCGGCCCATCTTCGTCCGCAGCCCTTTATTCTTCTACTCTAGTCCAACTCTTTTGCGGAAGCAAGATTCTTACGTCCCCAGCCACGTCCCGAATGAAAGACTCTCTAGCGAAATCCAGATTGAAAAAAAAAAAATCAAAAATTGAAACCGGACAAATTTAAAAGAGAAATTACACAAATTAAAGACACTGAAAAGCGGGAAGGGAGGGCTCGGGGCGATGAAGCTACCCGACGACTCCTTGCTTTTACTAGCTTATTATTAGTCTCGGCGGCGGCGGTTGGGGGTGGGCGGGGGGGTCAACCGCCGCGGCGAGCGGCCCATCTTCGTCCGCAGCCCTTTATTCTTCTACTCTAGTCCAACTCTTTTGCGGAAGCAAGATTCTTACGTCCCCAGCCACGTCCCGAATGAAAGACTCTCTAGCGAAATCCAGATTGAAAAAAAAAAAATCAAAAATTGAAACCGGACAAATTTAAAAGAGAAATTACACAAATTAAAGACACCGAAAAGCGGGAACGGAGGGCTCGGGGCGATGAAGCTACCCGACGACTCCTTGCTTTTACTAGCTTATTATTAGTCTCGGCGGTGGTTGGGGGTGGGCGGTGGGGGGTCAACCGCCGCGGCGAGCGGCCCATCTTCGTCCGCAGCCCTTTATTCTTCTACTCTAGTCCGACTCTTTTGCGGAAGCAAGATTCTTACGTCCCCAGCCACGTCCCGAATGAAAGACTCTCTAGCGAAATCCAGATTGAAAAAAAAAAAAAAAAAAAAATCAAAAATTGAAACCGGACAAATTTAAAAGAGAAATTACACAAATTAAAGACACCGAAAAGCGGGAAGGGAGGGTTCGGGGCGATGAAGCTACCCGACGACTCCTTGCTTTTACTAGCTTATTATTAGTCTCGGCGGCGGCGGTTGGGGGTGGGCGGGGGGGTCAACCGCCGCGGCGAGCGGCCCATCTTCGTCCGCAGCCCTTTATTCTTCTACTCTAGTCCAACTCTTTTGCGGAAGCAAGATTCTTACGTCCCCAGCCACGTCCCGAATGAAAGACTCTCTAGCGAAATCCAGATTGAAAAAAAAAAATCAAAAATTGAAACCGGACAAATTTAAAAGAGAAATTACACAAATTAAAGACACCGAAAAGCGGGAAGGGAGGGCTCGGGGCGATGAAGCTACCCGACGACTCCTTGCTTTTACTAGCTTATTATTAGTCTCGGCGGCGGTTGGGGGTGGGCGGGGGGGTCAACCGCCGCGGCGAGCGGCCCATCTTCGTCCGCAGCCCTTTATTCTTCTACTCTAGTCCGACTCTTTTGCGGAAGCAAGATTCTTACGTCCCCAGCCACGTCCCGAATGAAAGACTCTCTAGCGAAATCCAGATTGAAAAAAAAAAAAAAAAAAAATCAAAAATTGAAACCGGACAAATTTAAAAGAGAAATTACACAAATTAAAGACACCGAAAAGCGGGAAGGGAGGGCTCGGGGCGATGAAGCTACCCGACGACTCCTTGCTTTTACTAGCTTATTATTAGTCTCGGCGGCGGCGGTTGGGGGTGGGCGGGGGGGTCAACCGCCGCGGCGAGCGGCCCATCTTCGTCCGCAGCCCTTTATTCTTCTACTCTAGTCCAACTCTTTTGCGGAAGCAAGATTCTTACGTCCCCAGCCACGTCCCGAATGAAAGACTCTCTAGCGAAATCCAGATTGAAAAAAAAAAAAATCAAAAATTGAAACCGGACAAATTTAAAAGAGAAATTACACAAATTAAAGACACCGAAAAGCGGGAAGGGAGGGCTCGGGGCGATGAAGCTACCCGACGACTCCTTGCTTTTACTAGCTTATTATTAGTCTCGGCGGCGGTTGGGGGTGGGCGGGGGGGTCAACCGCCGCGGCGAGCGGCCCATCTTCGTCCGCAGCCCTTTATTCTTCTACTCTAGTCCGACTCTTTTGCGGAAGCAAGATTCTTACGTCCCCAGCCACGTCCCGAATGAAAGACTCTCTAGCGAAATCCAGATTGAAAAAAAAAAAAAAAAAAAATCAAAAATTGAAACCGGACAAATTTAAAAGAGAAATTACACAAATTAAAGACACCGAAAAGCGGGAAGGGAGGGCTCGGGGCGATGAAGCTACCCGACGACTCCTTGCTTTTACTAGCTTATTATTAGTCTCGGCGGCGGTTGGGGGTGGGCGGGGGGGTCAACCGCCGCGGCGAGCGGCCCATCTTCGTCCGCAGCCCTTTATTCTTCTACTCTAGTCCAACTCTTTTGCGGAAGCAAGATTCTTACGTCCCCAGCCACGTCCCGAATGAAAGACTCTCTAGCGAAATCCAGATTGAAAAAAAAAAAATCAAAAATTGAAACCGGACAAATTTAAAAGAGAAATTACACAAATTAAAGACACTGAAAAGCGGGAAGGGAGGGCTCGGGGCGATGAAGCTACCCGACGACTCCTTGCTTTTACTAGCTTATTATTAGTCTCGGCGGCGGCGGTTGGGGGTGGGCGGGGGGGTCAACCGCCGCGGCGAGCGGCCCATCTTCGTCCGCAGCCCTTTATTCTTCTACTCTAGTCCAACTCTTTTGCGGAAGCAAGATTCTTACGTCCCCAGCCACGTCCCGAATGAAAGACTCTCTAGCGAAATCCAGATTGAAAAAAAAAAAATCAAAAATTGAAACCGGACAAATTTAAAAGAGAAATTACACAAATTAAAGACACTGAAAAGCGGGAACGGAGGGCTCGGGGCGATGAAGCTACCCGACGACTCCTTGCTTTTACTAGCTTATTATTAGTCTCGGCGGTGGTTGGGGGTGGGCGGTGGGGGGTCAACCGCCGCGGCGAGCGGCCCATCTTCGTCCGCAGCCCTTTATTCTTCTACTCTAGTCCGACTCTTTTGCGGAAGCAAGATTCTTACGTCCCCAGCCACGTCCCGAATGAAAGACTCTCTAGCGAAATCCAGATTGAAAAAAAAAAAAAAAAAAAAATCAAAAATTGAAACCGGACAAATTTAAAAGAGAAATTACACAAATTAAAGACACCGAAAAGCGGGAAGGGAGGGTTCGGGGCGATGAAGCTACCCGACGACTCCTTGCTTTTACTAGCTTATTATTAGTCTCGGCGGCGGCGGTTGGGGGTGGGCGGGGGGGTCAACCGCCGCGGCGAGCGGCCCATCTTCGTCCGCAGCCCTTTATTCTTCTACTCTAGTCCAACTCTTTTGCGGAAGCAAGATTCTTACGTCCCCAGCCACGTCCCGAATGAAAGACTCTCTAGCGAAATCCAGATTGAAAAAAAAAAATCAAAAATTGAAACCGGACAAATTTAAAAGAGAAATTACACAAATTAAAGACACCGAAAAGCGGGAAGGGAGGGCTCGGGGCGATGAAGCTACCCGACGACTCCTTGCTTTTACTAGCTTATTATTAGTCTCGGCGGCGGTTGGGGGTGGGCGGGGGGGTCAACCGCCGCGGCGAGCGGCCCATCTTCGTCCGCAGCCCTTTATTCTTCTACTCTAGTCCGACTCTTTTGCGGAAGCAAGATTCTTACGTCCCCAGCCACGTCCCGAATGAAAGACTCTCTAGCGAAATCCAGATTGAAAAAAAAAAAAAAAAAAAAAAAAATCAAAAATTGAAACCGGACAAATTTAAAAGAGAAATTACACAAATTAAAGACACCGAAAAGCGGGAAGGGAGGGTTCGGGGCGATGAAGCTACCCGACGACTCCTTGCTTTTACTAGCTTATTATTAGTCTCGGCGGCGGCGGTTGGGGGTGGGCGGGGGGGTCAACCGCCGCGGCGAGCGGCCCATCTTCGTCCGCAGCCCTTTATTCTTCTACTCTAGTCCAACTCTTTTGCGGAAGCAAGATTCTTACGTCCCCAGCCACGTCCCGAATGAAAGACTCTCTAGCGAAATCCAGATTGAAAAAAAAAAAATCAAAAATTGAAACCGGACAAATTTAAAAGAGAAATTACACAAATTAAAGACACCGAAAAGCGGGAAGGGAGGGCTCGGGGCGATGAAGCTACCCGACGACTCCTTGCTTTTACTAGCTTATTATTAGTCTCGGCGGCGGTTGGGGGTGGGCGGGGGGGTCAACCGCCGCGGCGAGCGGCCCATCTTCGTCCGCAGCCCTTTATTCTTCTACTCTAGTCCGACTCTTTTGCGGAAGCAAGATTCTTACGTCCCCAGCCACGTCCCGAATGAAAGACTCTCTAGCGAAATCCAGATTGAAAAAAAAAAAAATCAAAAATTGAAACCGGACAAATTTAAAAGAGAAATTACACAAATTAAAGACACCGAAAAGCGGGAAGGGAGGGCTCGGGGCGATGAAGCTACCCGACGACTCCTTGCTTTTACTAGCTTATTATTAGTCTCGGCGGCGGTTGGGGGTGGGCGGGGGGGTCAACCGCCGCGGCGAGCGGCCCATCTTCGTCCGCAGCCCTTTATTCTTCTACTCTAGTCCGACTCTTTTGCGGAAGCAAGATTCTTACGTCCCCAGCCACGTCCCGAATGAAAGACTCTCTAGCGAAATCCAGATTGAAAAAAAAAAAAAAAAAAAATCAAAAATTGAAACCGGACAAATTTAAAAGAGAAATTACACAAATTAAAGACACCGAAAAGCGGGAAGGGAGGGCTCGGGGCGATGAAGCTACCCGACGACTCCTTGCTTGTACTAGCTTATTATTAGTCTCGGCGGCGGTTGGGGGTGGGCGGGGGGGTCAACCGCCGCGGCGAGCGGCCCATCTTCGTCCGCAGCCCTTTATTCTTCTACTCTAGTCCAACTCTTTTGCGGAAGCAAGATTCTTACGTCCCCAGCCACGTCCCGAATGAAAGACTCTCTAGCGAAATCCAGATTGAAAAAAAAAAAATCAAAAATTGAAACCGGACAAATTTAAAAGAGAAATTACACAAATTAAAGACACTGAAAAGCGGGAAGGGAGGGCTCGGGGCGATGAAGCTACCCGACGACTCCTTGCTTTTACTAGCTTATTATTAGTCTCGGCGGCGGCGGTTGGGGGTGGGCGGGGGGGTCAACCGCCGCGGCGAGCGGCCCATCTTCGTCCGCAGCCCTTTATTCTTCTACTCTAGTCCAACTCTTTTGCGGAAGCAAGATTCTTACGTCCCCAGCCACGTCCCGAATGAAAGACTCTCTAGCGAAATCCAGATTGAAAAAAAAAAAATCAAAAATTGAAACCGGACAAATTTAAAAGAGAAATTACACAAATTAAAGACACCGAAAAGCGGGAACGGAGGGCTCGGGGCGATGAAGCTACCCGACGACTCCTTGCTTTTACTAGCTTATTATTAGTCTCGGCGGTGGTTGGGGGTGGGCGGGGGGGGTCAACCGCCGCGGCGAGCGGCCCATCTTCGTCCGCAGCCCTTTATTCTTCTACTCTAGTCCGACTCTTTTGCGGAAGCAAGATTCTTACGTCCCCAGCCACGTCCCGAATGAAAGACTCTCTAGCGAAATCCAGATTGAAAAAAAAAAAAAAAAAAAAATCAAAAATTGAAACCGGACAAATTTAAAAGAGAAATTACACAAATTAAAGACACCGAAAAGCGGGAAGGGAGGGTTCGGGGCGATGAAGCTACCCGACGACTCCTTGCTTTTACTAGCTTATTATTAGTCTCGGCGGCGGCGGTTGGGGGTGGGCGGGGGGGTCAACCGCCGCGGCGAGCGGCCCATCTTCGTCCGCAGCCCTTTATTCTTCTACTCTAGTCCAACTCTTTTGCGGAAGCAAGATTCTTACGTCCCCAGCCACGTCCCGAATGAAAGACTCTCTAGCGAAATCCAGATTGAAAAAAAAAAATCAAAAATTGAAACCGGACAAATTTAAAAGAGAAATTACACAAATTAAAGACACCGAAAAGCGGGAAGGGAGGGCTCGGGGCGATGAAGCTACCCGACGACTCCTTGCTTTTACTAGCTTATTATTAGTCTCGGCGGCGGTTGGGGGTGGGCGGGGGGGTCAACCGCCGCGGCGAGCGGCCCATCTTCGTCCGCAGCCCTTTATTCTTCTACTCTAGTCCGACTCTTTTGCGGAAGCAAGATTCTTACGTCCCCAGCCACGTCCCGAATGAAAGACTCTCTAGCGAAATCCAGATTGAAAAAAAAAAAAAAAAAAAAAAAAATCAAAAATTGAAACCGGACAAATTTAAAAGAGAAATTACACAAATTAAAGACACCGAAAAGCGGGAAGGGAGGGTTCGGGGCGATGAAGCTACCCGACGACTCCTTGCTTTTACTAGCTTATTATTAGTCTCGGCGGCGGCGGTTGGGGGTGGGCGGGGGGGTCAACCGCCGCGGCGAGCGGCCCATCTTCGTCCGCAGCCCTTTATTCTTCTACTCTAGTCCAACTCTTTTGCGGAAGCAAGATTCTTACGTCCCCAGCCACGTCCCGAATGAAAGACTCTCTAGCGAAATCCAGATTGAAAAAAAAAATCAAAAATTGAAACCGGACAAATTTAAAAGAGAAATTACACAAATTAAAGACACCGAAAAGCGGGAAGGGAGGGCTCGGGGCGATGAAGCTACCCGACGACTCCTTGCTTTTACTAGCTTATTATTAGTCTCGGCGGCGGCGGTTGGGGGTGGGCGGGGGGGTCAACCGCCGCGGCGAGCGGCCCATCTTCGTCCGCAGCCCTTTATTCTTCTACTCTAGTCCAACTCTTTTGCGGAAGCAAGATTCTTACGTCCCCAGCCACGTCCCGAATGAAAGACTCTCTAGCGAAATCCAGATTGAAAAAAAAAAAATCAAAAATTGAAACCGGACAAATTTAAAAGAGAAATTACACAAATTAAAGACACCGAAAAGCGGGAAGGGAGGGCTCGGGGCGATGAAGCTACCCGACGACTCCTTGCTTTTACTAGCTTATTATTAGTCTCGGCGGCGGTTGGGGGTGGGCGGGGGGGTCAACCGCCGCGGCGAGCGGCCCATCTTCGTCCGCAGCCCTTTATTCTTCTACTCTAGTCCGACTCTTTTGCGGAAGCAAGATTCTTACGTCCCCAGCCACGTCCCGAATGAAAGACTCTCTAGCGAAATCCAGATTGAAAAAAAAAAAAAAAAAAAAAAATCAAAAATTGAAACCGGACAAATTTAAAAGAGAAATTACACAAATTAAAGACACCGAAAAGCGGGAAGGGAGGGTTCGGGGCGATGAAGCTACCCGACGACTCTTTGCTTTTACTAGCTTATTATTAGTCTCGGCGGCGGCGGTTGGGGGTGGGCGGGGGGGTCAACCGCCGCGGCGAGCGGCCCATCTTCGTCCGCAGCCCTTTATTCTTCTACTCTAGTCCAACTCTTTTGCGGAAGCAAGATTCTTACGTCCCCAGCCACGTCCCGAATGAAAGACTCTCTAGCGAAATCCAGATTGAAAAAAAAAAAATCAAAAATTGAAACCGGACAAATTTAAAAGAGAAATTACACAAATTAAAGACACCGAAAAGCGGGAAGGGAGGGTTCGGGGCGATGAAGCTACCCGACGACTCCTTGCTTTTACTAGCTTATTATTAGTCTCGGCGGCGGCGGTTGGGGGTGGGCGGGGGGGTCAACCGCCGCGGCGAGCGGCCCATCTTCGTCCGCAGCCCTTTATTCTTCTACTCTAGTCCAACTCTTTTGCGGAAGCAAGATTCTTACGTCCCCAGCCACGTCCCGAATGAAAGACTCTAGCGAAATCCAGATTGAAAAAAAAAAAATCAAAAATTGAAACCGGACAAATTTAAAAGAGAAATTACACAAATTAAAGACACCGAAAAGCGGGAAGGGAGGGCTCGGGGCGATGAAGCTACCCGACGACTCCTTGCTTTTACTAGCTTATTATTAGTCTCGGCGGCGGTTGGGGGTGGGCGGGGGGGTCAACCGCCGCGGCGAGCGGCCCATCTTCGTCCGCAGCCCTTTATTCTTCTACTCTAGTCTGACTCTTTTGCGGAAGCAAGATTCTTACGTCCCCAGCCACGTCCCGAATGAAAGACTCTCTAGCGAAATCCAGATTGAAAAAAAAAAAAAAAAAAAAAAATCAAAAATTGAAACCGGACAAATTTAAAAGAGAAATTACACAAATTAAAGACACCGAAAAGCGGGAAGGGAGGGTTCGGGGCGATGAAGCTACCCGACGACTCCTTGCTTTTACTAGCTTATTATTAGTCTCGGCGGCGGCGGTTGGGGGTGGGCGGGGGGGGTCAACCGCCGCGGCGAGCGGCCCATCTTCGTCCGCAGCCCTTTATTCTTCTACTCTAGTCCGACTCTTTTGCGGAAGCAAGATTCTTACGTCCCCAGCCACCTTAGACGTAGCTTCAAGTGGGAATTTACGTTGGCAGATGTTAAGCGTCCTATTATTGGATCAGATTTTTTAGCTCATTTCGGGTTATTAATTGATCTTAAAAACCACTGTCTTATCGATCCACTAACGAAATTAACTAGCAAAGGCCAATTTGTAAAGGGTATATTTACATCTGTCAAAAGTATCTGTAAGGATTCAACCGTTCATAAAATTCTAAACCAATTTCCTAACCTTACACGTCGCCGCCCTTTTAACAGCAAAATTCCTCATAATACTTACCATTTCACTTCTGGCCCACCTGTTTTTAGCAAACCGCGAAGACTCCACCCTGCACAACTTGCTGCAGCTAAACAGGAGTTCCAATTTATGTTAGAACAGGGTATCTGCCGGCCATCTAAATCTAATTGGGCATCTCCTTTGCACCTTGTTCGTAAGAGTTCAGGTGACTGGCGTCCCACCGCGGATTACAGAGCACTTAATAAGATAACACGTCCTGATAAATATCCTGTACCCCACATTCAAGATTTTACTCATAATTTGCATGGTGCTAAAATTTTCTCAAAAATAGATATTGTGCGGGCTTTTCATCATATCCCTGTTAACCCTACTGACATTCCCAAAACAGCCATTACTACCCCATTTGGTTTATTCGAATTCATTTTTATGCCATTTGGGCTGTCGAATGCTGCCCAAACATTTCAAAGGCACATTCATGAAGTTCTCTATGATCTCGATTTCTGTTTTCCATACCTGGATGACATTTTGATAGCCAGTAAATCACCAGCTGAGCATGAAGCACACCTTCAGCAAGTGTTAAGTCGTCTTGACAAATATAATTGGACTATCAATCCGTCTAAATGTGAGTTTTTCCAGGATGAAATTCAGTTCCTTGGACACCTTGTCACTGAGCATGGTTGTAAACCTCTTCCAGATAAAGTTAAGGCAATTATAGACTTTCCCCAACCAAAAGTAGTGAAAGAACTCCGCAGATTCTTAGGTGCCTTAAATTTTTACAGACGTTTTCTTCCTGAGATGGCTTCCATTCAAATGCCACTAAATCACTTGCTGCAAAATTATCAAAAGAATGACTAACGAGAAATTTCTTGGACTGATGCTACGACAAAAGCTTTTGAAACTTGTAAGGAAAAACTTTCTCAGGCCACAATGCTATGTCATCCTGATCAAACTGCTACATTAGTGTTGCATGCAGATGCATCTGATACAGCTATTGGTGCAGCATTACACCAAAAAACGGAACAATGTCTTCAGCCACTTGCATTCTTTTCAAAAAATCTTTCTCCAGCACAGCAAAGCTATTCGGCTTATGATAGAGAGCTGTTAGCTATTTACGAGGCAATTAAGTACTTCAGATACATGGTTGAAGCTAGATCATTTACTATATACACTGCCCACAAACCTTTGTGTTTTGCATTTGCACAGAAACCTGATAAGTGTACTCCTCGACAACTTAGGCATCTTGATTTCATAGCTCAGTTTTCGAAGGATATTCAACATGTCAGCGGGCAAGATAACAGTGTTGCTGATGCACTCTCCCGCATAAATGCAATATCCCTGGATCTCGGTCTACAAACAATGGCTGAAGCACAACTGAGTGACAGTGAACTGTGTGAGCTACTGCAAAACCCTACTTCATCCAATTTAGTTCTTAAGAAGTTTCCAGTAGAAAGTGGTTCCTCATTTGAACTTTATTGTGATGTCTCGACTGACAAAATCAGACCTTTTGTACCCCTAGTGATGCGTCGCCAGATCTTTGACAGTCTTCATGGACTCTCCCATCCTGGTGTCAAGTCAACCGTGCAGCTGATAAAACAACGTTTCTATTGGCCGTCTATGCAAACTGACATTACCAAGTGGACTCGTTCCTGCATTCCGTGTCAGCGCAGCAAGGTCCACAAGCACACATTCAGTCGCCCAGGTCAGTTCGCCACTCCAAGTTCTCGCTTTGAGCATGTCCATTTAGATTTAGTGGGTCCTCTCCCTCAATCGAAAGGCTGCCAGTATCTCCTAACACTAGTGGACAGATTTACACGTTGGCCAGAGGCCTTTCAATAGAGGACATAACTGCTGACACTATTGCCTTCAAATTCTATTCTGAGTGGATTTGCAGGTTTGGTGTACCTCTCCGGATCACCACTGACCGTGGACGACAATTTGAATCTCAGCTGTTTGAAAGTTTGTCTAAAATCATTGGCACCCACCATATATACACAACTCCATACCACCCAGCATCGAATGGACTTGTTGAACGATTTCACAGAAGCCTTAAGGCTGCCATTCGCTGCTATGCCACAGAACGCTGGGTTGAGATACTACCCACTATTCTCCTGGGCCTCCGCTCATCCATCAAAGAAGACCTGCAAGCTAGTGTTGCTGAACTCGTCTATGGTGAAACTCTTCGCTTACCTGGTGAATTTTTTTCTGCATCCAAGGACTATATAGATCCAGCTACATTTGTTGGTCGCCTGAAACACCACATATCCACAATCCGTCCTGTTCCAACCAGCCTGTGCACTGGTCGTTCCATTTTTGTGCATAATGCACTTTCTTCGTGTAGTCATGTCTTTTTACGACAGGATGCTACTCGTAGAAGTCTTCAACCATTTTACACTGGACCATTTCGGGTGTTATCCCGCAGTGATATAACCTTCACCATCCAGCTACACAACAAAACCTCAACTGTGAACATTGATCGGTTGAAGCCAGCATTTATCAATGTAGTTCCTGATGCAGTACCTCCAGAACAGACTGTGTTTTTCCCTTCAGCAACAACTGACCTACCACAGTCTCCTTCTGGCCTGACAACCAGTCAACCGCTGTCTTCTGACCCGTCTACCAGTCAACAGCCATATGTTACCAAATCTGGTCGCCGAGTTAAATTCAACCCCCGTTATCTTGACGCCACTTCGTCACTGGGAAGGGGGTGATGTGGCAACATGCAATAGCCGTTTTTGACTGAATCTGAACTGAACTGATTTCATCACAAGAACTTTTCTCTTTGTAATTTGGCAACAGTCCACGGGCGTTATTGTGGCTTGCCTTTCCGTGCATGTAGTTTGCGCGTATTTTCCAAGATGTTAATAAATATTGTTAGTCGTTATTAACCTTCTGATTTAATAATTTAAAGTAAGTAAGTTACATTCTCACCTAAAGTGTACATCGCCAATCGATTTTGTGCAGTTCTTCATATTTTTTCTGGCCAGCGCCCGTCGATCTCTAACTCCCAGTTTTGTGGATCTGCCGGGTCGGGGTACATTCCGACAGTCATCACTCTTCTTGCATTTACCAATTGCGTAGGCCGCTGATTGTGGATACTGAAATTCACTGGATATGTCAGGTATGGATCGGCCATTTCTGTGATATCCGACGATTACACCTTTCTCGAACTCTGAGAGCTCCGAACTGCGTGGCATCTTGCATGCGACTGCTTGCGTACGTGTATCAGGACTGCCGATATCGTCGTTTGCAGGGGTGTCCAATTATTTGTTTGTAGATAGTGTATATTATTACATTGTAGCAACAATGATAAGAAAAGAAAATGGCTTGGTAATTAGGCTCTATAACAGGTATAGAACACTTAATTTAAAATCATTGTCTTGCTCATACACTGAATTTCACTGTATTAAGCTAAATTGAAGAAACTATGCACAGTCCTGGAAAAATAAGGTTACCTCTTCTAACTATGCAGCAAATCATCGTATAAAAATGATACTGGCAAAAACCGATTAATAATAACCAGGGTTGCCAGTTTGGCCTTCGTTTTTATCCCGAAATTTTCGACCTCAGACTAGAACTTTTTGAGGAAGAATTTTTACTTAAGTAATCTAGAAAAGTCTGACATTAAATAAATGTGAAAGTACATTTGCATTTTCTGGTGCGAATTCGAGTTTTTTAAATGAAAATGGAGGCCAAACTGGCAACACTGGTAATAACGTATTAACACTGCCTTAAATTATGTTTTGTGAGTCGTCGACATATGGAAATTGAAACAAAATTTTAAATTTTCATTACTATTACCTAATTTTGACATCACATTCAGATTTTTCGGTGCATTTTACATTAGGATGCCTTTGATTTATCTTCGACAAGACTTTGGGGTATGCTATTTAGGAATTATGCAGATGTAACATTTTAAACTCATAATATTATTAAAATCACCTTTAATCATTGCAAAACAGATTGCAAGGCGAGTAGTTTTTTAAATATAACTCAAATCCGACTTGTCGGAATGAACTTATATCTTGGATTTGCATATTTGAAGCTTAGAAGCTAACCGCATTGCAATGTGTTTGAAATGATTAAAAATTAACAAATTAGGCGTTAAAATCTTTACATTTTCATATTCCTAAACTAACTGACTTAATGACTTCCCGTTTGGTATCCGAATGTAAAAATATCCCAAGAATTAAAATATGACGCCTAAATTAAATGTTTGTAATGAAAATTTAAAAATTCGTTACAATTTAAATATGTAGACCACTTCCGAAAACCGAAGCATAATCTAAGTAAAGCATAATCTAAGTATATAGCGTTAATTAGTAGACGTTATAGTATTCGGTTGCGGTTGGTACACATATAGTTTTTATACGATGAGGATGATTTGTGGGAGAGTTAATATGGGAGGAGTGTATCCTTTTTTTTCCACGACTTTACCTTCAAAAGATTGACAAAAAATAAACTGTAGGTTAATTATATGTTACTAAGGAAACTGTAGACAAATTATCTGTTACTAAAGGAACTGCAGTATAAATTTCACTTGAATTCACCTAAATTAAAAAGGGAAAAGGATGAATCTAAAATATAATATTAGATGAGTCGCAAGTAAAAAAAAATTTTGTGGCTGCAATGATAAAAAATATTCTAGTGTTGTCTAACATTTTCAAACGGCTTTTTGGAAGAGGTTGAATTTGCCATTGATTTGTTAAAGCAAAAGAAATTATTTTGTTGTCACACTTGTTTACTTTTTGTTAGATTTTTTAAAAATATTTATTTCATTACTACCTCTATTGCACAAATCTAAGCACTTGCTACCTTCAATGAACAAACATATAAAGAAAGCACTACATAAAATTTTTAACACAGAGAAAAAGAAATAAAAAATAACTCTGTAAAGTTCGTTTTGGTTTTTAACTGAACTTATTAAGGCAGTAGCGGTTATGCCAGTTCCCACAGCCTCGTTCGAGAGAAAGTTTTCTCATATGAATTCGATTGGAAACAGAGAAATTACAAAATATAACAATGATTAATTTAAGTGGAACTCATTTAAAGAATTTCAACCCTGAGAGAATGTTGATAACTGGTATTTTAAAACCTAAAGTGTTAGCCATGAGATTAATGCATAAATTGCGCACGAGTTTTATTTTTAAGGACTTTGTATAATCTTTTATTAAATTTATATTTTAATTAAACCGTACTGTTTTTTTTCTGATGTATAAGTTTTCTAGCCTGGCTACTAGCATTCCAAGAGATTTTTTAATCTCTGAACTAAATAAATAAACAAAAATATCCCCAATATTTAAAACTCATTTGCCAATTATATAATAAATGAAATATAAATTAACTTTTAGCTACAAGAATTATGTTGTAATATTTCAGTATTATTCGCTTTTCTTGCTGTCATGGCTACGGAAGAGTGAGTGGTGAGCGGGGATGTCCATTAGGTAAGCAGTTTAGTAATTATAATTACAATCTAATCTTAGTACTTTACTGTATTTTATGCAACTTAATTATGTCCCATAAATAAGACAAAAGAGACATCAAATATTTTATTTCATTAGATCAGGGGTTCTTAAACTTTTTCTTTCATCGACCCTTTGCCTATCAAAAAAAGGGTCATGGACCCACAACTCAGAACCACGAACTCTCTATATAAATTTATAAATTTTATTTGGATTTAACCCTTAACCGGAATCGTGGGTCCATTTTGACCGGACAACCAGTATTCCAGTAATGTGGAACAATTTAGCGATTCCAGTTAAGGGTTAAATATGATTTTAAGTATTTTTTTATTTTCATCATCAAAGTTTTAAATATTTTTTTACTTGAAATAAGACACCGAAATATAATGTTGAGCTAGAATAGACATCAACAAATAACATCGCTATGCTATGCCCAAGTCCAATTGGACGACCTAGTGGTTGCGATTTTTCTATGTATGCAAAATCTATCAGCATTAATAAATACTATGTGACGTTTCTATTCTTGATAACAAATATAAGTAATACAACTCTTATTTACAGCATACGTTTCAAAATAACAAAATGTATAATTCAACTAAATGTAAGGTAAGACATAATGAATCAATTTTTCTCATTCAAGGCCATTAACCTCCTGAAATCGCTTTACGGACTCCTAACGGGGTACTCCTGGTATAGATTATCTATTTATTGTTTTCAAAAGAGCGAGCCGCATAAAGCTGAAAATACTGAAAAAAAAAATGCTTTCTGGCTGGCAAAGGATTCTCTTTGTGTTAAATATTAAAGATACTTTCTATTACAGATCGATTCGAAATATTTCATAAGCACGATCCACTAGCAGTAATAAAAACGCATTCGCATTTCACCTTTAAATATCTCAGTGAACAAATGATGCAAACAAAGGCTTGCTTGGCGATAATGGCAAGCCTCATATTATTCTCTGACTTTGTACAAAATCAAATTTTACCGGCCGAATGTCACTATTCTCTTATAAAGGCGCTCTAGAATTTATGAGCTTTATGGTTGTTTTGTATAACTACAATTACATGTTCAGAATCTCCTTATGGCATTACATATAGGGAAGGTTGCGGTAATAAGAGACTAACGGGATAGTAAGAGAAAACAAAAGATCACAATTTCCTTTTGTAATGAGAAAGGTGTCTGCAAAAAATACATTACATTTCACGACTTTGATGAAGCTTTGACAAACCTTTTCAAAATGTTAAAGCTAACTTTTGGTGCTTAAACAAATCCTTCAGTTTTTCGGAAATCTGTCTTTTATTACACCGCAAGGGATAATAACAGACTGGTCTTTTGACATTTATGTAAAGACTATGTTAAACTGAATGCGGGTTAACACCAGAGGCATTTAACAGATCTTCAACACAGCTTGTCAAATAAAAAAGAATATTTTCGTTTGAGTTAAAGAAGTCTAAAAAAATAATTTTCTTGGATTGTACAATAAAGTTTCTTTATTTGTCCTATAATTTAATATACAGATACAGATATATGTTTGATGCAAAATAGGAATCTATGTGCACACTGCATAGATAGTGGACTAAATCTGAAACTTTACACAGAACTTTTAAACCCCTGTATCTTATTATCCCAACGTTCCATATAAAGTAATTTTACTTCACAAAATTTTATCGTTAAATAGTCTTTAATTATTATGAGTAATCAAAAGGAAGATAATCTAAAGGGTTAAAATAAATATGATTTTGCTAAATATTAGGAGAAATCTGTTTTTTTAAACGCAGCACAAGATACAATGCACCCTTCCCCCCCAAAACACACACACGCAAAAAAAAACTAGTGAAATAAAAAAAAATCCCTGCCGGCCCGGCCTACAGGCGGAGGTAGATTTCGAAGTTATGTATACTAATTTCACCAACAAAAACTAAATCATGATTAGATATAAATCCACTTTAACAGTTTTATCTAGCCTCTTTTGACGAGTTTTTATTTCATTTTTATACAATAGCTGGTTTTATCAGAATCATGTTTAGGGGGTATTTAAAAAAATACTTTTTGGGATTTTACACAAATTGTCATTTTTTATTAACTGACTTTCAGAAAAAAGTTAGTATTTAGTGAGTATCAGCGAGTAGATTTAGAAAAAATGCTTCGATTTCGATACTTCTTTTGATCATGGTATAGGCCCGTTCTGGTGGTTATCCAACAAGAACTAAAGCATCAATAAAAAATTAAAATTAAAAAAAAATTAAAATTAAAAATGACAATTTGTGGAAAATCCCTTATTATTCAGCTGCTTTTAGAGAACAACTAAAAATTTGCTCACTCTAATGCCGATATCTTTCTGAATTTTTACGATATTTGAATAGATTTTTTTAATAAGTTGCTCCATAGAGTTGACTATTAAATTATGTATAATGATCCTTATTATCGTTCGCGCATGCGCAGATAAAAATTATTTCATACAACAGCTCATATTTCGTAAAATATTTAATATATTCATATTCCAATTGCATTATATTGTTTCTACTATATTTTGTCAATTTTCCTAAAACCGGAGTTAAATTTGGATGAAAACCCAGCATCTTATAAGCAAAAAACATGCAAGAATTTTTTAATTTTTTTAAATAAATCACTATATCTCTCTTAATATACATGCTATTCTTACACAAAAGAATACACATATTGCACAATGTTTGTTTATTTATATTCGGTAGCAATAGATCATTTCGTGCATTTTATTTTACAGGATGATCCCAAGTATTATTTTTTGATTAATTTTTTGTTGGCCCTCTAATTGCCCCCCCCCCCCCTCCCCTTATCAATTCGACATTGCTAAATATGAGGTCATACCTGTTCTTTTTAATCCTGAAATTCCAGAAGAATCTGTCAAATATATTTCCAAAATGTCTAAAATTGAAAGTTGCCGGTTATTAATGGCAATATAGTGTATATATATATAGGGTGTCCATAATTAAACGACCCTACTTTAAAGTTGTCTACAGACAAAACTGTTGCTGATAATGTTGTGGTTCTGCTCTCGAAGCTGGTAGACGGGAGGTGCTGGGTTCGATCGCAATCGCGCCCGTCGGCCTAATCGTTCGGAGTTTTCGTGGTTTCCTTCGAACCTTGGTTCTCCAAGCGTTAATACGGGTTAGGTTCCCTTAGGAAGACCTCCACTGAAGGCACTCCCCCCTTAGGGCCTATATCCCACGTGCAGATAATTGGCCGACATAAATACAACCAACAACCAACAATCATAATGTTGTGAAAGACATAATAAAGGGATGGGAATTTGTTTAACCTAAAAAAATATAAATAAAAATAGTTCAAAGTTTCGCCATCAGAGGGAGATTTTTAATAAATCACACATTTAGCATTACGATAGTTTAGAAGTTTTATTTTTTTTTAACTATTTTTATACTAAAAACAGCATTTCACGACATGTTCTAGCATTTCCCAGAACATGCTGCGGTCAACTGCGAAACATGCTATCTTACGATTCCAGATGGTATCTGAAAATGATGAAAGTCATGCAGGACATGTTTGGTTATAACAAAATTTGTTACACTATCGTAAATGTATGCTAAATGTGTAATTTGTTAAAAAACTGCCTCCTAACTTTTTTTCGCTCAAATTCCCATACTTTTATTATGTCCTGCAAAATATTTCACAACATCCTGAACAATAGTTTCGCCTGTTGACAACTTTAAAATAGGGTCGATTAATTATGAACATCCTGTAAATAAAATTTCTAAGCTATTGTAATGCTGAATGTGTAATTTATTAAAAATCGCCCTCTGGTGGCGAAATTTTGAACTATTTTTATTTATATTTTTTTAGCTTAAACAAATTACCATCCCTTTATTATGTCTTTCACAACTTTATGAACAATAGTTTCGCCTATATACAACTTTAAAGTAGGATCGTTTAATTATATATATATATATATATATATATATATATATATGTGTGTGTGTATATATAATTAAATGATTTTTATTGGATAGGTAATAATACATTAAATGTAAAAACTATATTTTAACATTTTGTTATATTTTAAATATATCTTGCCCTATGTCTTTTTTTCTTCGGCGGCTATGCCGACAATGCAACAATTAGTTTAATAGCATGCATCAAGTCCCACTCTCGGCTTGCATCTGATTATATATGAGGAGCTCACAACCACAGTAGACCAAGTCCATTTATCTCTATTGTAAATAATAACGCTTTACAGTTCTTTATAAATAATTAATTCAGGCCAAGTGATTTATAAGGATTATCTATGTCAATATTTAATTTAAAGTTCCTTTTTCTATAGTACAAATGACAAATTAATCTTTCTATTGTAAATTTAAGCGTTTTTTAAAAATATCAGGACTTGGTTCATTATGGTTGTGAAATTCCCATGTGTAAATAAAGACTTGTTTCTTATGATTATGAAAACTGTTGATTTTGATTTGTATTCTCTTATTCTATTTTTTACTCTAAATTAAACACAAAGAGTGAAACATATTACTAGTTATCTCAAATCAGTCACTGCACAAAATATTATCGTCATCATCATCATGTATTCTAGAGGAAATAGCTTGGAGCCTTGTATTGACCTCTACTGCAAGATTCTTGAAGTATACATGATGAATTTGCAGAATGTGTGGCAGAAGATCCACCATATCTTTCTTTTTGGCCAAAGTGATTTTTCTACTGCCCGCGTACAATGCATCTTGACTAACATTTAATAAAGAAAACACCTTGTGCTCACGAGACCGTTCTTCCCAATGTATTTTCGAAAAGGTTGATCTTCATTGAGTGTTTCTTTGATCAGTAACATGAAGGAAGAACCTCTCACAACTCGCAGCCATCTAATAGCCATCCAACTGAAACAAGCTCTCTTGGTATCCTTCTTTCTGTTTGTGATACTTTGTTCCAAAGCTATAGTAGAAACATAGTCGGAATTCTTAACTGCAATGACATCAAATTTTGGACATTTCCTCTTTGCATTCATAATAGTTTCCTTCCAGTCTCTAGGAACATAGATGTGTTGTTTTTTGCGACTTGCTGCTTCAATCAGACCAAATTATCCTTCATTAGGAAGGAAAGGGTCGCCGGACACCATGAATTTGTGGTCGATTGACTCTGCTGTTATGTTTGTACTATTAACTAGTTTCAACAGCGTAAGAGATATTTTGATGAACCTATTTTGCCACAACAGGCATCAGAATATAGAATAATTTTCTTATGTTTAGAGGCTTTCTCTCTTAGGTGTCATGCACCAATGCTAGAAAGGTCTTGAGAACCTTTTCCTCCCTCATTTGCATTACCAGACGTACATGTATCCCGCATTATTATTAAAGGAATGCACCTCGAGTTATAAACATATAGATTACGTTTATAATAAGCTATGGTTATTGAAAGTTTAAGAAAGGGAAGTGCTTTTCGCAAGTAGAACGTACAGCAGTAAGTTTCATCTGAGGCTTTCATTTTATCAGTTTTCATTTTCTCTCTAGCCTGTTTAGCTTTCCACAAGTGGAGCTCTCGTTCGGTTTCAAGATTTTTTCTAGTGTTTTCATCATTTTCTGTCGAAATCTTGATGGATATGCCATCACATAATTCCCATGTATTTGTACTTGGCAGCTTGGAGTGTAAATTAAACTTTCTACTGAAGGCTTTGTAATAGAATTTCTCTTTCAAGGGGGTCTTATTCTTTGCCATACATTCCTCTCTAGGTCGAAGACCGAACTCTGTGATTAGAGTTTTTTATTCTTGTAATGACTTTGTTAAGAAAAACGCTGTCGGTACGTTTACCTTTTATTTACCGAGAGGAGGAGACGTGGTCATCAAAAACAATATTACATTCTATTCATAGTTTATCCATCTGATAATTCAAGAAAGTTTACTTTTCATCAGAAGTTTTGAAATCGCTATTTTTTTAAACTACAGCGTTTTTGATAGCAATGAGGCAAGATTAAGCAAGAATGGACCACAGATGTAAGAGTAGTACACTGATGAATGGACTTGATTGAGTATGGTTGTGAAGGTTTTTGTATTACTTCACCAACTCTGGATACAGATGCAATCTATGAGAAAGTATGTGAACTACAGACTTGGTGCACTATGGCAGTAGATAAAACACAGTTTACTGCACCTTCTATATGAACAATCTAATTTTTTTTAAGTGGACTTGGTCTACTATGGTTGTGAGAACATATGAACTATGAACACGTTGCTGTTTTGAATAATACGTCATAAAATATATATATAGTTTACATAAAAATTTGACAGTTTTGAATAATATATTATGAGTATAATGACAATTATACTCAAAGCCTGTGCACTCTCAACATAAAACTTAAATTTTGGTTGCAGACTGCTTTTGTACAATAATACTTTAATCATTTCTATCTTGAGGTAAAATATTTGAAATCATACATACTTCGACCAATTTAATGGGGAAATTACCCTGAAATGGTACATTCTATCTTTAATATACCTGAAATTCATTGAAATAATCTTCAATTGCATCTATAAACAAGTTAGTATGTAGAAAAATGCTATTTTTAGGAGGAGTCAAGATGACTCCTAATAATTCCAATTAGGGGGATAAGAATGATTATTCCATGCCAGGGTTAAAATCACCTTGTGTAACTGATATAATATGATTCTGCTGTCAAAATGTCATGTTATGCCAACAAATGAATCCATGTCAACTGAACATTAAAACACATAAAACGTTACTTCAATGCGTCATGAAGTGGATTATTTAAAATTACATTTAAAAAACTGTCAACTGTTAATGGTTCACCTTGTATTATCGGCACTCGACTGGGTAGCGAAGATTATTAAAAAGATCACCACAGCTCGTAAAGCAATTGAATTAAAACACAGTTCAATTTAAAAACAAAATGTTGAAAGTAATCACACTTACTCCTTGGTGTATGTTGTAATTCTAACCGTACTTTATACATGTAACCGTAACGGTATTTTTATATTAGTGTACACAGTTTGGCAACGCTTATGCGATGTTGTGAAATGTGATATGTCATGTATAGTACCGCCCTGTGCGTGATTTAGCTAATCTTAATTAAAACTTTACTTATGCTTATAATAATCGGCCTCTGATTCAGTTATTATCTTAACAGCACAGCGTGGTTCCGAAACTGAACACGCTGGAAGTAAAAGTATTTTAAGATTGTCTGAAAGTGAACTGTTTTGTTGCTTTGAACTGAATCACGCGGATTTGAAAGTTGAAATGGCGGCACTTGATGAAAATATCAAGTACTGTGTTGAATCGTTTAGCAGTAAAAATTTCGTGCTGTGGAAGCGACGTGTTGAAGCTGTCTTTGCAGCTAAGGATCTCGATAAATATTTAAATGAAGAATGTGATCCAGCTAAAGAAGCGGAAGTTAAAGAATCAAAGAAAGCATATGCTTTACTGCTAACCCTTTTGGATGACACGGTGTTAGCGACTTTGGCTACGGAAACAACTGCGTGTCAAATATGGACTAATCTGAAAAATAAATACTCGAAAACTAGTGCAGTAAGTCAAATTTTGGTGCGAAAGAAACTCGCGACTTTGCAGAAACGTCGGGAATGCAGCATGCAGCAACATATTAATGAACTGTTGGCTATCGTGAATGATTTAAGACTTTCAGGTGCAGAAGTAAAAGACATGGACGTTGTTATTTATTTGCTAATGTCTCTACCTGCAGAGTATGATGTGGTTAAAGCAACGATTGAAAACCAGCCAAATGAAACTCTGACTTTGGATTTTATTATGCAGACTTTTGAATGCTGAGGCATTAAAATTTGAAAAAAATCCCGATAATGTTTGTGCCCCTGTTTCAAATGACAACATAGCTTTTAGTGCAGATAAGCGTGATATCATTTGTCATAAATGTAAAACCAAAGGCCACATTGCCAGGTTTTGTAAAAAGAAAACAGTCTGCTTTCAATGTGGATGCCCTGGACACTACAAAAGGGACTGTAGAGTTCGTCTAAAAGCAGATTCCAGAGAAACAGCGGCAGTAGCATTCATGGCAGGTGAACCTGTTGAGGGTTTTCTACTGGATTCTGGAGCATCCACACATATGTGCAGCAAAAGTGAGTGGTTTGAAGAAATGAAACAGCTTTCTGGAACTGTCACTTGTGCCTCCAAAAATGATGTTTTGAAGATAGAAGGTACCTGGCATACATACCTGGATCATTACATGGTAGGAAAATAATTTTAACAGATGTGTTATTTATTCCTGAGCTGAATGGTGAATTAATATCAGTTAAAAACATTCAAAAAGCAGTTTTGAGAATGACCTAGCTGTTATTAAGAAAGGCAATGAGAAGTTTGAAATTGCTAGGCTTAACGAGAAAGGACAGTATATAAGTGAATTTCAACCTGTTAAAGCTTTAACATATCTTGTGAATCATAATGCAGAACTGTGGCATAGAAGGATGTGGCATCCATCTAACAAGGTTTTAAAAGAAATGGGTTTGTCAATTTCCGAGTCTTCATCAAATTTCTGTGAAGAGTGTGTTTCTGCAAAACACTCTAACACTCCAGTGAGCAAGTGTCCTAGAAGTCGAGAGCATGTGGCAATGAGAATGATTCACAGTGACATATGCGGCCCTATTGATCCACCTACCAGGGAGGGTGAAAGATATTTTGTTACCCTCATAGACGACCATTCAAGGTTTATTGAAGTACAGCTTCTAAAACACAAAAGTGATATTGCTGATGTTTTTAAACTGTTCATCAAGCAAAACCCTGAGCTCTACAAAATTAGGTGCGACAATGCCAAAGAGTATGTGTCAGGTGAACTAGCCCGTCACTGTAAGAAAAGTGGTGTCTTGATCGATCCAGCTCCACCGTATTCAGCTCCTTTAAATGGTGTTGCCGAGAAGCCAAACAGATATCTCTTAGAGAAGGCCCGTGCCCTGATATTCAAATCCAAGTTGCCTAAAACTTGTTGGGGCTATACTGTGCAGACAGCTGCATACCTCAAAAATCGAATTCCAAATCAAACTGTTGGAAATGTGCCATTTAAGCTTAAATATGGTAAGCCAGCTGATCTCAGCATTATCAAAGTATTCGGTTGTGACGCACATATGAGAATCCCAGATAATTTAAGAAAGAAGCTTGATCCAAAATCCAAAAAGATGATTTTCATAGGATACTCAACTATGGGATACCGTCTGTTAGATCCAGTCACAAAACATGTTGTGGTTTCTCGCAACGTAAAATTCAATGAAGAAAAGAAATGCTTAATGAACTTGATTCAGGATGATTCCATAGAAGTTGAAGATCCTGCTAATGAAGAAGTGATCTCTGATTCAGGTGATGTGGAAAGTACAAGTCCTAAAGAGAATGTCAGACCTAGGAGAAATGCGAAATTACCTGCCAGACTAGACGATTATTTTGTATATGAAGCTTATGCGACTTCTGTTGATTCTATATCATTTGATGATGTAGAAAAATTGCCCGAAGAAGAGCAAGTCCCATGGATGAGAGTTATGAATGAAGAAATGGAGTCTCTGAATAAAAATAAAGTATGGGAGCTAGTTGAATTGCCAAAGGAAGAAAAGACAGTGTCCTGTAAATGGGTGTTACGTGTCCAAAGAAACAATGTTTACAAAGCCAGACTGGTTGCTCGTGGTTTCGAACAGAAGCCAGGAATTGATTATTTTGAGACCTATGCTCCTGTTATCAGTATGCCATCACTTAGACTTGTGCTTGCCATCATTGTCCAAAAAGATCTTAAAGTCTATGCATTGGATGTCAAAACGGATTTTCTGAATGGTGAACTCGATAAAGTAATCTGCATGGAGCAACCCATTGGTTACAATGATAATAGTGGCCGTGTGTGCAAGCTGCTTAAGAGTCTCTATGGGCTCAAACAAGCACCCAGACAGTGGTTCAAATGTTTCACAGATTTCATTCTTCATTTAAACTTCCAGCAGCTAAATAGTGAAGCGTGTGTTTTTGTAAGAAGATATGAACAGAATGAAATCTTCATCGTATTGTATGTGGATGATCTGTTGATTGCTGGATCTGATGATTCAGAGGTTAAAGTTGTGATTCAACTACTTAGAAATGAGCTCGAGATGTCCAAAGCTGAAATTGCTCAAGAATGTTTGGGAATACGTATAGAATATTCCCAAAATCAACTTTCCTTAGGTCAAAAGGCCTATGTTGAGAAAATTCTAAATAAGTTTAAAATAGCAGAGTGTAAACCATCAGACACTCCTCTTGTACCAAAGTCAACTTCATCAGATTTTGTGAAAGGAAAAAGTTTTTATGGTCCTTACTGTGAGCTTGTAGGGGCTCTGCTCTACTTATTTATGATGACTCGTCCTGATATTCTTTACTTTGTCAACTGCCTTAGTCAAGTTCAAGAGCAGCCGACTGATATTGCTTGGGCTGGTTTGAAAAGAGTACTTCGCTATTTAAAAGGGACATTGGAATTCAAATTGATGTATTGTAAATCCGATAGTGACAATATTACGATTAATGTTTATGTTGATGCAGATTGGGCGGCTGATGCACATGATATAAAGTCTATTTCATCTATTTCTTTAATGATTGTCCAGTTACCTGGTCTGTAAAGAAACAAACATCCATTGCTCTGCCCTCTACCGAGGCAGAGATTTTAGCTTTAGCGAAAACTGTTCAGGATTTAATTGTTCTTTACAATGTAACTACAGAAATCTTAGGGAGTGAAAACATTAATATTTATATTTCGACGATAATCAAACAGCCATTAAGGCAATATTAAATGAAAATAATTGTGGTAGACTGAAGCACTTAGATATTAAGTTGAAGTATGTTAGGGATATTATAAATTTGTATAACATAAATCTTGAGTATGTTTCTACTGAACATCAGTTAGCTGATATGTTCACAAAATGTCTACCTAAACCTAGATTATATGATTTAAGGTATAAATGCAAAATAATTTGTGATTAAGGGAGGGTGTTGAAAGTAATCACACTTACTCCTTGGTGTATGTTATAATTGTAACCGTACTGTACACATGTAACCGTAACTGTATTTTTATATTAGTGTACACAGTTTGCCAACACTTATGCGATGTTGCGAAATGTGATATGTCATCTAGTAGTACCGCCATGTGCGTGATTTAGCTAAACTTTACTTATGCTTATAATAATCGGCCTCTGATTCAGTTATTATCTTAACCCAAAACAAATTTATTTAAATAACAAAGTGCTAGATTACATATTGTTATATCAAGTACATAAGTTCTCCACATGAAAACACCGTAAATCAAACTTTTGGCTTTAGCATAACTTCGCTTTGCCCACGTGCTAACCGCTCAGAAAAAACCTCATTCCTTCAAGTCCGGACTTCTTAGAAGAGCACCCTCCTCTTAGCTGCTCGAAACACTGACTGGCTCTCTTCTCCACAATTCGCCATCGCGGGCTTGGACAAACTGGTTTTCTGCTCCGCCATGCACATTCCATAGTTTCCTCTTTACGAGTTCGGAATCCATTCTTTTGTTCTCTCTCAAAGAAAGGAATTTCCTTTTATGCGAAAAATGCTATTTTGCTGGCCTTTGTTACAACCTTGTACTTTCGACATTCATTTCTATTAACCAGCCAACGCCCATTGTCACCTCTTGGCTTAAATTTTAAGTGGATATGTACAGTGGCGCTTTTATTGGGATCTAGAAGAGTTTGCCTAATCATAGAAAAAGTCCCATATCACTCGAATTTTCTGATATCATACAATAATCTTCGAAAGTTTTATACCTCCTCCTAACAAGTAAGGACTTGAGTTGGTCTTCTTTTTTTGGATAAAAATATCAAAAGAGAAATGTCTTTTGTTTTTTGTAGAACTTTGAATGTTTGATTAATTTTTGTTGATGTGAAGCTATCTTGGATTAGTATGTCACTGTCACTTACTTGATAACATGTACTTTTGATAAAAATAATATATATATATATATATATATCTTTTTTACTGATAACTATACAACACAATTTATGAATTTGAAAAAAGATATATATATATATATATATAATTTTACTTGTGGGTGTTTGGAGGGTTAAAATAATTTTAAAGTACTTAGCATAAAAAAGGCATTGTTTCTATTAAAAATATTAAACAATCATTTCAGTAAAGCCTTTGAAAAACCTAGTAGAGACTGCACAAGAACTTGGTGCCAAGAAGTTTGTTCAACAGGCAGAGCAATCTGGACTTCTCCCTCTACTGAGTGATCGAGGAGCTTATACATTATTCATTACGCCAAATCATGCTTTTCAGTCTCTGACAAAAGATCAAGAAAAAGCTCTTAACAGCAGCAAAAAATCTAGAAACCGACCACCTGTACTGCTTTACACCGTCGCAGAAGGCCGAGTACCTGCTGAAGATCTCCCAAAATTTTTAACAACTTTATACAGAGAAGGATCAGTAGTAGTCAGCAGATTTGCAAATGGGGTAAGTTCGATATTGAAATTAGTATCATAAATGATTCTCCGAAGTAGCCTTAAAACTTAGTAGATTCCTTTAGATAAAAGAATCTATTTTTAACCCGAGAAAGAAAGAATGAGTCATTTTGACTCCTTGCTAAAAAGGGTGGGATGCTAACTAAGCGTAAACCAGCAGAGGGGGAAATGTCCAAGCCGGGAATCGAAAACGGATCTTTGGAATAACGCTCCAATACTCCAATGTGAAAAATTTCCCGTATTTATTATTCAATAATTTCGTACGTAATTTCACTGCTGAAAATTAATCAAAAAATTAATTAAAAAAATTATACTTATATGTGATCACCTATGCTAGTCTTTATTTCGTCTCATGTTTGCCGCAGGGCTGTGTGCTCATGAAGACTTTTCTATCGTGTCCTGCGGTTGCAGCCTTACCGACATTTATGAGTGAGAGATGCCAGACTGGGTATTGTCCTCGTAGCTTAAAGCATATCACACACTGAACAGACAAATGACAAAAAAGCTTAAGTCAAGAGACATTTCACCCTGATGACAAAGAAGAAACCGGTTTGAACGCTACAATTTGTCTCCTGTCTCACGCTTTTGTCTGCTTGTCTGTTCAGTGTGTGATCTTCATAATGGTAAAGTATTGGAGCGTTATTCCAAAGATCCATGTTCGATTCCAGGCTTGGACATTTTTCACTCTGTTGGTTTACGCTTAGGGAGCAATGTGAAAAATTTCACGTATTTGTTATTAAATGATTTCGGGCGTAATTTCGCTGCTGAAAATTAATTGAAAAATTAATTTAAGAGAAAAAAAGTTATATTTTCAAGAATTTTCGGCAAGTTCTTTTCTTATATAATGCAAGGTTTTCATGCAAATTTGAACGCCACTTCCAAAAAACATGACAAAGTGCAGTAGAAACCATATTCTACAATAAGAATATACAGTGATCAAAATTAGTATTCGACATACATGTAGTTTTCAATGTTTTGTCTTATATCTTCATTAAAATGATTAAAAACAAATACAGGGTGTTCAGCGAATAAGACCGTGATTTCAAAATTAAATATCTCAAAAACAAAGATCAAGAGAATTATTCGGTAAACGGTTTGTTTATCAGCTAAGCTGTAAAAATGTTTCGAAGTTTCAAGTGTAAGAAGTTTCAAAATTTAGTTGCAAAAACCATTAACAGATGGCACTGTAATCGCAATGCCTATAAATTGTGCTTCGAAGTCCAGAGCACTAGCGTCTCATTCCCAGATGGTTCGAAAATTGAGAAAGCCCACTTTTTCGTTGGGGTGATGTGCAGAAGTGGAGACATCTGGTCACAGAATTATTGCATCAGCTTCAATGTTAGAGAATTTTAATTAATAGAATTTTCCATAAAAAGTTTAGAAATCATTATATAAGAACTTATTAAAATATTTTATTAAATTCAGTTTTTAATGCCATATAATTATTTAAATCAAAATGCATATATTTAGAAAAATAATTTTGTACTTTTCATTTATTTTTTATATTTTTAAATCACGGCATAATATTTTGGTATTATTGTTTATAACCTGAATTATTATAAATAAAAAAGTAATTTTTCATTTATATTTTTATGTCTGCATAATATTGTGGTTTTAGCACAACACATATATTTATTTTATTTGTAAACAGAGTTTTAGGGGCAGAAATTATGCATTAAATTATTTCATTTTTAAAAGGAATTGATGATAAATCATATAATCAACGTCGAAGCAAAAGTACACTGGTGGACAAAACTTAAGGACCAAGAAGAAATGTACACGTAAATGAGAATCTCGGGAGATTGTGGGTCAAGAAGCAAACAATAGTATTAACAGAATGTTACACAGGATTTAATATAAAAATTTTGCTTACCAGAGGTTCTTTTTCTGAAACGTGAATATTGTCCGTAAACATGACCGTACAAAGAAAACAAAATACTCACAATTAGCAATCGTCAGTGCCATATCAATAAGGGATGTGGCCACCGCGTAATACGAGACAACTTTCAACACGGCGTGACATACTCAGAACAACATGATTCAGTAGCTGTTGAGGCAAGTTGCCCTATTCCTCCTTCACTGCACGGATGAGGGTTTCCTTGTTTGTGGGAGGAAATTGTCGAGCAGAAATACGTCTCCCCAAGGCATCCAATACATTTTCAATGGGATTCAGATCAGGAGAACGTACTGTTTAGTTTATGCGATGGATATCTTCGGTCTCAAGACAATCTTGTACAGACTGTGTGCGATGACAAGGTATGTTATCGTCCATAAAACGAAACTTTTCGCCTACAGCACCCTGAAAAAGTCGAACATCTGGAAGCAGGATGTCTTCAATGTACCGTCTACCGGTCATGGACCCCTGGTCAAGCACATAGAGATCCGTGCGGCCATTAAACATGATGCCTGCCCACATCATGATACTTGAAGTCGCATATCGATCTCTTTCTAGAATATTTTCGCGACAGTAAGCATTACGAATCTCGCGCCATATCAGTTTACGCCTACAAACAGACGAGAGTCTAAATCTACTCTCATCTGAGAAAAGCAGTAGACCAGTCGTCGTAAGTCCAATTGCAATGCATACGGCACCACTGTACGGACGCTACGTTGGCGTCTCAAGAGTGGGACACACACAACAGGTCTTCGGGCGTATAGTCCACCCTTTTCAAACGTCTTGCAAGAGTTTTCCGCGATATTTTTGCTCATGCGGCAGCACAAAGTTGATTTGCTAATTGGCAAGCTGTGCTGCGTCGGTTCCTTTTTGCCGAAATAACAATATAGCGATCTTCTTGGGGTGTCGTACTACTAGGATGATCTCCTCCCGCGCGCCTAGTACATATTGCACTCTTTTGGAATGCCGTCCATAGCCTAGAAACAATACTGTGCGCGATGTTAAATTCACGGGCAACATCTCTCATTTTGCGTCCTTCTTCCAACTTTCCGATTATTCTATCACGAGGAATATCATCTAAACGATGTCTCGAAGACATGTTCAAAGTTTCAATGTTCAAGCTTCACTCCATCTCCTTCACTTTTTACATCTAATGACAACTCACAGCACCCGCCGATTGCCTAAAATCTTGTCTCTCTACTGTCACGTGATCGACAAAAGCGGACGTACAAAATTTGCATAAGTTTCACAAAACATAGTACATCCCGCATTCATGCAAATTTACGCTTGCTGCTGCGGATCTATTTCTAACTGTAATCGTTGAAAATAACAGTGGTCCTTAAGTTTTGTCCACCAATGTATTTTGGAAGCTGCACTCCGTTCCAAAACTTCGGACCATATCGCTAGATTCTGCACCATACTTCTGTGCTCAATGATTAAAAAAAAAAAAAATGAAAATGAGTTTTTTAAATTAAAATGATTTTTTTAACTTAATTAAGTTTTTAAAAACAGAAACTTTGTATTTTTTCATTCAAACTATTTTCTACAATTTAAAAAAATGATTTATGAATCATTATTATAAATGCTCAAGGATTTAAAAAAAGGGTTTCTTTTAACTTAATTAAATTTTAAAACTAGAAACTTTGGATTTTTTTATTCAAACTTTTTTCACAATTTAAATAAATATTAAAAAGTAAAGATTTGCAATTTTTTCAAATCCTCCTCTGCTTGGATTCGATCCCACGTTCTACCAATTAGGAGAGAAAAGGCATACCACAGAGATACTGGTATCCAGACCGAAATAGCTTGTAACAAAATTTGAAACAAATCTCAATTCTGTCAACACATGGCTCCGCTTCTATGCATCACCCAAATAAAATATTTTAATAAGTTCCTATATAATGATTTCTAAACTTTTTATTGAAAATTCTATTAATTGAAATTCTCTAAAATTAAGGCTGATGCATTAATTCTGTGGCCAGATGTCTCCACTTCTGCACATCACCCCAACGAAAAAGTGGGCTTTCCCAATTTCCGTTCTTTCATAAGGAACCATCTAGGATTGAGAAGCTAGTGTTCTGAACTTCGAACCACAATTTATAGGAATTGCGATTACAGCACCATCTGTTAATCGTTTTTGCAAATAAATTTTGAAACTTCTGTATAACATTTTTACAGCGTAGCTAATAAACAAACCGTTTACCGTATAATTCTATTGATATTTATATTTTAGATTTTTAATTTTGAAATCATGGTCTTATTCGCTAGACACCCTGTACATTCTAACACAGCCAAAATTTAGATTATGACATGTACTTTTTATTCCAATTAGTGGTTTGTTAAAAACTTCTAACAATAACAAAAAATAGAAATTAATTTATTAACATTCGAAATGACAAAAAAAAAAAAAAAAAAAAAGTATTCGACAAGTAACTTTGAAATTATTTATTTATATTAAATGATAATGCTAATACCTTGCAGCTTTTCCTCGGCGCCGAATTACATCTTTTAAACGATTTGACTAACTACAAAGTAACTTTTTTGCTATTATTCTACCAACACTTCCTTCATCTCCGTTCTAGCAATAAAACACCATCCCCTGAATACTAGGCCTGAGCGCTGACACAAAAATGGCGGCTGCAGAAGACGGATTTTTTCAAACGTAGGTACCATCCCTTAACCCCTTAACCTACAATGACGGTCATAGCCCGCGTACGATGATCGAGCCAAATGTAAATTCTTCTTACCACTAAAATTTCACAGTAAATATAGTTTAATTTAATCGTCGAAATTCCATGATTAAACAAGGCGAAAATCTCTATTAAATTTTAGTGGTAGCTATGGATTTGTCAAACCATGGAGCTGTTGAGACGTAAATCTTAGGTTAAGGGGTTAACCCCTTGAGGGGCGAGTAAAAATGTCTTTAAATATTGAATTCTCACCGGAATAATCGAAAAATTTTATTTTTAAATAAAAAAAAAAAGCAATTTTTCAACAATTTTCCTCCAAAGTTCAAAATATAAAATCTAGTTTACATTTTCTGGCGAGAATCTTGTTTAAATTAGGTGGGATATATTTTATCCCACCGCCCCTCAAGGGGTTAAATGTATACACCAGTACTTTACAAAAGATTTCTCTAACTTGTTTGATCTCAGAAAAATAAAGCGGAAAAAACTTAAGAAAAATATTGGTACGGATATTTAAGGAACACGCGCTGAAAAAAATCCGTCTTCGGCAGCCGCCATTTTTGTGTCAGCGCTCAGGCCTAGTATTCAGGAAACGGTGAGTAAAATTACGTTCGAGTAATTTATTTTCGAAGTGACATCACATGTGTTCTACGGGGTTTAAATCTGGAGACTAAGCAGGAGTTTTAATGACATTTGGACAGTTGTATAGCAACCAAAGTTATGTATTCAAGTCGGTATGTCTAGGATCATTATCCTGGTAAAACTTATAAGTTTGCGTAAGACCCAATTTATCTGCACTTTGTTGCAAATTTTCTTTGAGGCTATCAATGTATGAGTATTGGGTCATAGTACCCTCTATTACAACTAAATTTCCAACACTCGGAGTTCCCATACATCCCCGTAGCAGCACTCCCCCACCACCGTGTTTTACCATGGGCACAATATTCTTTTACTCGAGCTCTATGTTTGGTTTTCTATACACTAAAATTTTGCTATTACATCCAAAAAGACTGAATTTCCATTTGTCTGCAAATATAACATCCAACCAGAAATTTACAGGCTTATTAACGTGCACTTTATAAAACTCTAGTCTAGTCAACCTGTTTTTCTGGGTGATGTATGGGTCCTTCCGGGTAGATCTTCCATGAAAATTGTATTTTTTCAACGTGCTTAGAATTGTTTGAGGAGTAACATTAATGTTCATGTAGTCTGATGTAATTTTTGCTAACTTGGGCGCATTGACTCGAGGATCTTTTTTAACTCCTCACACAATCCATCTTTCATCAACCTCAGACAGTTTCTTGTGCAACCACTTCTAGGCTTATTTCCCACCATTCCGTAAGATTTATACTTTTTAATGACATAGTGGATAGTTGTAGTTTTTTTCACAATTTCAGCTGTAGCATTTTCTGTTTTTTCTTAAAGAAAATGGTGAATTATAATATTTTTGAGTTCAATTGGTGTCTCTTTGCTTTTTCGCCCCATTTTTCACAAACTCTTAAACAAAATGCATCAAACAAACACAAATGAATCTTTTCAAGCTACGTGTTTGTAATTTCGAAAACTTTAAAGGCTTTTTTTTTCTCAAAGAGCCACGAATTTCCAACAATATTACCGGTGTAGAATACTTTTTTGATCTCATAATTATGGGTGTTAAGGGGTCAAGAGACCTTCAAACTAATTTTTTTATTTTTTTTTTTTAATTGCAGCTTAAATACTATTCAAGGGCACACTATATGAATTATGGCATATATTTATTACTCAAGAAATAAAAAAAAAAATTTGGGAGAAAAATAAGGAATTTTTCTGAATATTTTAAGCGTTATCAAAAACTTTAAAAATGTCCCAACCTTACTCCATATGAATTAAAACCCCCAATATTTTTTATTCCAGTTTGGTTTACATATACAAATAAAACTGTGCACAGTTTTTTTTTTAACTAAGTATAATTGGAAAACTTAAAGGTAGTTAAGTGCAGAAATGTGATACAAAAATGCTGAAAATTTCCTAAAATTTAGAAAATATTTTTTTCTTACCTTTATATTAAAATATATAAAATTTGATGCACAGTTTTATTTGTATATGTAAATCAAACTGGCATAAGAAAATATTGGAGATTTTAATTGATTTGGAGTGAGGTTGGGACATTTTGAAAATTCTTGATAACGCTTAAAATATTCAGTAAAATTCCTTATTTTTCTACCCAATTTTTTAAAAATTTCTTGTGTGATAAATATATGCCATAATTCATATAGTGCGCCCTTGAATAGTATTTAAGGTTCAATTAAGCAAAAATAAAAAAATGAGTTTGAAGATTCCTTGTCACCTTAATGAATTAATTCTTATTTTTCGTTATTTCTTAAATTTATTAAAATGATTGAAATAAAAAGCAGCTATTGTTAGCTGATGCATATCAACTGAAATCTAGAGATTTTTTTCATTTTTTATTTTAATGCAAGACAAAGGATTGGAAACTTCATACATGTAAGAAATACTTATTTTGACCACTGTAAGTATATTAAATATTTAACGAAATATGAGCATTTGTATAAAATGATTTTTAACTGCGCAAACGTGAAAAGATTTATTTATTTATTTATTTTTTTTTTTTTTGCATAATTTAGTAGTCAACTGTATTATTGGGCAATTTATATAAAAGTTCAGTCAAATATCGTAAAAATTCAGAAATATATCGGCAATGTAGTGAGTTGAATTTCAGTTGCTATCTGAAAGTAGCGTAGGGGATTTTCCACCAGCTAAACTAAAAAAATCTCATGTTTTGGCTAAGCGGTAGTATAAGTTACAAAATGCTAGCCGTCCTGGCGTTGAGAACATGTCAAAAGAAATAAATGGCTTACATTCCAAATTCGAAATGCTAAAAATCCCTAGCTGAAAATTTCTTCAAAAGAAAAAAAAAAAAAAAAAAAAAAAAAAAGGTTCATTACAGTTAGAAAAGCACATCTGAAAATGTCGTCTCTCGTAAGAATGAGTATATGAAATCTAATCGAAGTCCATGCCTTAAATTTCAAGTTGAAATTAAGTACCTTTATAAGTGTTATACCTCTGAAAATTAGATATAACTTTTAAGTACCGTAATTTCGGGTGTATAGCCCGCGGATGAAACAATCGTGTTTCGACCCAGAAATTTTTTAAAGTAAAATGTAACTTTTTAGATCACGGTAAATATTGATCATCAAATACTGAATAAAATTTCTGGGTCCAAACTGAATTGTTTGACCTGCGGGCTGTACACCGGAAATTACGGTATAGAAAACTTAAGTCTAAACTAAAATGGAAAATGAGAAAATATCAAGTTTTATTTTATTTTATTTTTCTCTGAAATGTCTTAGGTAATCTCAAAAGAGGAATAGTACAGGATGCATTACATACATTCAATTTTATGAAAATATTTAAACATTCATGAATAATCTTCTTAATATCATACACAGCAAAATATTACCTTTGGCTATTCATTTTTAAATTATCCTAATAGATATTAGTAACAACAAAATTCTACTATGCATTCTAAAGTGCCGATTCTGAAAAGATAATGGCCAGCGAAAGTACTTAATTATGCAAAAAAGTACTTTTACGAGAAAGGGAATCTCACCCATACTGCCATATTTATTGTCGGTCAACTTTCGCCCTTTATACAACATGGCTATGGAGGCCGCTACCTGTCTGGCCTGCCTAGCTGAATGAATTTTGATGCATGGCAGCGGGCAAATTCCACCTGATCACCGCATGGTGGTGATATATACGTCAAGCAGCTTGGCTGTAGTAGCTTTAAGACCATTTGGAGTTTGCTGGGTAGACCAGTTACTAATTGCTTTAACTTTGTTGATTTGGCACTGCATAGTACAGTGTTACAACGTCGTGCTAGCGAATTAAAGTAAGCGGATGTTTTTTTGTTGCTAAATATGCGCTGCAGAAGCGTAAGCTTTAGAAAGAATTTGAAGGGGGGCTAAAAAATGGTATGCCGCTAACTGGCAACTTGTACCTGAAATACTCGGGACAGGGGAAAATTTTTGGGCCGAAAAGCAAGGCAGACTATGTTGTTGCACAAGGAGATTAGACACCGCTTTTTCACCGTACCCGTTACAGCATGGCTGGTTCAAAGTTCGATGGGGCGGCCATAATGGCTTGCAGAATTTGTAGTGCCTATTCCAGAGCCGTCCGCTTTAGCTTCGGTGTAAGGCACCTTTTGCCTGCATCATCCGATTCTTGAACTCTCTCTTTCTTATAAGAATAATAATACATTTTTTCTTTCTTTTTTTTCTGTCTTTTCATTTTCGGGGTTTTCGATTGGACCAAAATTACACCACTTTCGTGATATAATATCCCGTCACTATTATTGTTGACACCTCTAGGAGACAGGCGTCCGTCAAATACACCTGGCCTTTCGGACGACTTTGCGACGTATAAGACGTCTTGAATTGCTGTAATTGCCGCTATATCGGTTAGCTTCCATTTTCCGCTGTCAGAAAACTCTGGTCAGACTGACGCCTAGATGTTGGGTGGCCTAAGATATCTTTTTTAGCTATTAAGCTGCTATCAGATTCACCAACTTTTCCAGCAACTAACTTTTCAGCCGATTTTAACCCCAATTTCTTCCCGTTCAAAGGGAGAAAAAGGTTACAATTGTCGTTGCTAAAGTTGGAGGAAAACCAGTACTACTAATACCAGCCGTTAATATTCATCGCCTGTTCGTATCAATCACTTATCTCTGATTGGCTGAAATGTCGAAATTTGGGGGGAAAGTCGCGGATAGCGCAGACTTTTTTAGAGCTGTGGATAAAAAGTTGGGGATATTGTTGAGACAATAGTGCGCGAAAAGTTGGAAGAAATCAAGAGTTGGCTCAAAAATTGCTCAAAAAGTTGGTGAATCTGATAGCAGTTTTAAGATACTGGTTAAAAAAAAAAAAAAATAATAATAATTCTATCAAAATTTATGTTACTAAAGTAACCAGTTATCTAATAAAAAATTTACATCGATAAAAATCTTGTTATTATAACGTATGTGATAAAAGTTATATGATGGAAATTTATAGTTCTGAGTTATAAATGGAACAGAAAAACTCTAGAGTCATTTTATGAAAAATGAATGTGCAACAAAAGATGATATTTAACAAAAATATTTAGTAATTTCTTTAGTGTAATTCTTTAGTAAGATATCCCTGCACCCACGTTAAATTCGCTGACGTATTAGTCCAGTCATTTGGTAGAAAATAAAAGAAAGTTTTGGTGTAGTTCTGATATTTGGTGTCTTTATGTTTTCTGGGTCGCTGAACACGAATCTGAAGTTTGCCAACAAAATTTATCAAGGAAAACACGGTTTTTTTTGGCTTTTTTGCCAAAAAGCCGTACAAAAAAAACGGGATTTTCTTAGTTTTTTTTCAAAATAACATCAAAGTTATGCATTTTACGTAAAAGTCCTCAATATATAAATTAAAGAGGATAAAATTTCCTACATTTTATGTTGTAAAAGTTTTTTTTCTCTTATCAATGGTTCAACCATGACAGCGCCACAAAAATTGGTGTGAAAATCAAAAAATTCTGAAAAAACGGAAATTACGCCGCTGTACGTAGATTTAACATAAAAACTGACAATTTTACGCAAACTTTGACCATTAATGATATTAAATATAATATTATTGACTACATTTTATGGATCTGAGGTTCATGTTTTCCTTCATAACTAAAAAATAAAAAATGAGCATACCTGTGATCAAAATCTTCATTTGCTATTACAAAATAATAATAATAATAATAAAGCATTTCTTAATTTGACTTTTAAAAACAAAAATAAAATAACAAAAACAGACTTTCGATGATAAACGCTGACTCGGAATTCAGTTCTTAAAGTTTCACTTTTAACCTAAACAGACCATTGGGGAGGGGGGGGGGGGATCTCGTCATTTGATACAGAGGAAATTTGCGGCGATCTTTATCCTTGAAACACAGCTGTACGAATCCCATCTGCATCCCCCCCCCCCCCCCCCTTGGTTGAAGGTGGTGTGAAAGTGCCTTTTTAAAAAATTCTGCAGCCAAAATCGAAAAAGTAAAAAAGAGTCATATTAAAGACTGAGCTCAGCTATCCTATGCAAAAAAAATCGTTTAAAAATATTCAAATTGAAACGAGAAATTCGAAAAAAAACATGCCCATAGGACTAACATTACGTAGCGGGTGTTTTCAAGTGCGTGGAGGGTGTACCCTTAGGGTGTATTCCAATCCAAACTGCTTATTTTCTGATTCATTTTTAATTTTTAAACTCATTTTTGCTCTCAAACGCATCAAACTGGGAAATTCTCTTATTTAGAAACTACATAATGTGCCGTGCTTCTCGGTTTTTTGATAAATGCAGAAAATATCGTAAAAAAATCTGTCAAAGTAGGCGTTTTGAACCGAATTTTCCGAAGCGGGAGATCTGGGAATGAAAAAAATGGTCCTACTGAGAAAATAATTGTTTAAAAATCAAATTCTAATTAATGGAGCGAAAAATGAAATCACACGGCATCTTATACATTTCTTCAAAAATCACCTCAGCAAGTTTGATGCTTTTACTTTTAAAAATGAGTCTGAAGATATCTCAGAAAATTTCGAGCTGTTGAGGGTGGAAAAATAATTTTTCGAATACACCCTTAATATATCACCAGGTCCAGCAATGACTAGGGGTTGAAAAAAATGCTGAAGAGTGGGGATGGAAGAGAACAAATACTCTCGCAAATACTGGCCTTGTGCCTGTGTTCACTGTACTACCCCCTGCTCCTTCTGCTTTGTTGAAGCTTGTATTTGTATCCTGCAACTGTAGAAAGAACTGTCAACGAAATTGTGGGCTTTCTTGCTCCAACATGTACCTCAACTGCTAGGGGAATTGCAACAACATCGCGGTGGTGTGTCAAGACGAGGAGAACGAGCTAGACTTTGAAACCGAGCTGGAATGAGATTGCCCACCCAATGAACTCGTGGACCCAATGAAAGGGGGAAGGGGAAAAGTCATGCCACAAAGTATCAAATATTTTTTATTAAAAAAACATTTATATTATAATATTGGTAGTAATAAAGACACCCACTAATTCCATACGTCTATTTTCTATGTTGTAGATGTAAGTGAAAAGCAGGGACCCTGAAGTAAAACAAAGCGGAAATAGTATTTTTTGTTTTTTAAGTAAATATACTTACTAATGTACATAATTATTTATAATTAGATATTGTTTTTAATTAAATAATGATTCACAATGAGTCGTCGTATTTATTATCAGCAACTTATTTGTAAAATGTAGTCATCATATAACCTTTAGTATCATTTATAGTCAATGCTTGTGTATAATGGCCAGTTTTCATGTTAAATCTACGTACCACGCCGTAATCCACGTTTTTCAGAATATTTTGATTTTCACACCCATTTTTGTGGCGTTGTCACGGATAACCATTGATCAGAGAAAAAAAAGTTTAGTACATAAAATGTAGGAAATTTTATCCACTTTAATTTATGTATTGAGGACTTTTACGTAAAATGCGTAATATTGAAGTTATTTTGAAAAAACAAAGAAAATCACGTTTTTTTTTGGCAAAAAACGTGTTTCCCGGGATAAATTTTGTTGGCAAACTGCAGATTTGTGTTCATCGACACAAAAAACATAAAGGCACCAAATATCAAAACTACACCAAAACTTTCCCCTATTTGTCCTTTTTTAGCACCTAATGCCTGGATTATATATTAGTCCAAGAGCTGTTAAACATTTCAGGGAAGGTATTTGAGGCACCCTGAAAATTTGTGCAACACTTCTTTTGTAATGCCTGAATACAAAATCGAATGTCTGGCTGAAGGATCGTGGCACATAGCCCAACCGTGAATTTTTAAATTTCCAAAATTTTCGTTGCAAAAAAATATCCTTGATGCATTTTGAAATTTTAATGCCTTCAAATTTAAGATTTAATGAAATAAAAAATATAAAAGCCAGAAACTTTAGTCGGCCCAAAAACTGTGCCAGACACGTGTCAAGTGCCATTTTTTGATTACCCAAAAAAAGTATTTGAGGCACACTGAGATTGAGATAGAATAACATTTATGCTTAGAAAAAAATATTTTGAAAATGACAGACACTTTAGTCGGCCCAAAAACTGTGCCAGACACGTGTCAAGTAACATTTTTTGACTACCCAAAAAAGGTATTTGAGGCACGCTGAGATTGAGACAGAATAGTATTTATGCTTAGAAAGAAATATTTTGAAAATGATTGACACATTAGTCGGCCCAAAAACTGTGCCAGACACGTGTCAAGTGCCATTTTTTGACTACCCAAAAAAAGTATTTGAGGCACTCTGAGATTGAGACAGAATAATATTTATGCTTAGAAAAAAATATTTTGAAAGTGACAGACACTTTAGTCGGCCCAAAAACTGTGCCAGACACGTGTCAAGTGCCATTTTTTGACTACCCAAAAAAGGTATTTGAGGTACGCTGAGATTGACATAGAATACTATATATGCTTAGAAAAAAATATTTTGAAAATGACAGACACTTTAGTCGTCCCAAAAACCGTGCCAGACACGTGTCAAGTGCCATTTTTTGACTACCCAAAAAAGGTATTTGAGGCACGCTGAGATTGAGACAGAAAAATATTTTGAAAATGACAGACACTTTTGTTGGCACTTTCTACTTGCCAGACAACATAGAACTCTTTATACGAAACTAGTTTAAGAAAGCTTAGCATAAATAAATATACTTTTATAACTATGATTTTGTCATATACATTTATATGTAATGAAATTTAACGATCGTTTAATGACGGTTAGTACAAAATTTAAAATGATTAAAATTGCTTTAAACTCAAAGTTAAGGTCCGATTCTGAGCACTGTCGCTTTGTCTTCGATAGTGTTAGTGTCGGAGACAACATGAGAAAAGTATTGTTGCCATAGAAACAATGACTTATTTAATTTCGAAATATATAATGAAATAGTTCTTAATCGGACAGTTACATTTAAAGTGCACTTAAATTTATCCAGCCGGTGAAACCGTCCGAAAATTAAATAACTTCAGCAACGCGCAACTTGTATATATTACATAAGCTTATGGAAAAAATAACAAAATATTTCATTGTTTAAGTTTAAATTCCTTAAGTACCGCGCATTTGAATAATCATTTAACAAGCAATTTTCAGATGCATTAAAATATTCGCGTTTGGTGAGGAAAAGTTTTACCCGCTAAATCACGTGCACATTCGTCTTTTAGAGCAAATAATCGAAAATATTTTATTTTTAGCTCACAGGCTATCAAAGCCTGTGAGCTTATGTGCCCGCCGGTTCTGTATGTACGTACGTATGTACGTAACGCGATAACTCTTGATAGAAACATCCCATTTGCTTCAATTTTTTTTCTAGTTTCATTCTGATAAGGCGCTTTTCTGATTAGTTTTGGGGGCTCATTGGTTAAGGATAAAGGGGAAAAAGGGTGTTAGTCCACCCCCCTCCCCTTAATTCAGATAAATGGATTTTTCATGAAGAATTATTCGATTTGTTCCGAATTTGGTATACCGGTTTATTATGTTAAGGAACTTCCCTGATTAGTTTTGGGGGTTCATTGGTTAAGGATAAAGGGGTGTTAGTCCACCCTCTTAATTCAGATAAATGGGTTTTTCATGCAGAATTATTCGATTTGCTCCGAATTTGGTATACCGGTTTATTATGCTAAGGAACTTCCCTGATTAGTTTTGGGGGTTCATTGCTTAATGATAAAGGGGGGGAAAGGGGTGTTAGCCCACCCCTCTTAATTCAGATAAATGGGTTTTTCATGCAGAATTATTCGATTTGCTCCGAATTTGGTATACCGGTTTATTATGTTAAGAAGCTTCCCTGATAAATTTGGGTGTTCATTGGTTAAAGATAAAGGGGGGAAAGGGGTGTTAGTACACCCCACTTAATTTAGATAAACGTGTTTTTCATGCAGAAATATTCGATTTGCTCCGAATTTGGTATACCGGTTTATTATGTTAAGGAACTTCCCCGATTAGTTTTGAGGGCTCATTGGCACGCATCCAGTTAAAATTCATCTTAAGATGCAACGCGATTTACGCTTTGTTTGTATCGTAAGTCAGTAAATGGTTCTTCAGCGAGGCCCCGCAAGTCCAGCTTTACTGACACTCGCGTTTAACATTCTATGTTGTCTGGCAAGTAGAAAGTGCCAACAAAAGTGTCTGTCATTTTCAAAATATTTTTTCGTAAGCATAAATATTTTTCTGTCTCAATCTCAGCGTGCCTCAAATACCTTTTTTGGGTAGTCAAAAAATGGCACTTGACACGTGTCTGGCACAGTTTTTGGGCCGCCTAAAGTGTCTGGCTTTTATGTTTTTTATTTTATTAAATACTAAATTTGAAGGTATTAAAATTTCAAAATGCCTCAAGGATATTTTTTTGCAACGAAAATTTTGGAAATTTAAACATTCACGGGTGGGCTAAGTTCCACGATCCTTCAGCCAGACATTCAGTTTTAGATTCAGACATTGAAAAATAAGTGTTACACAAATTTTCATAGTGCCTCAAATACCTATCCTAAAATGTTCAACAGCTCTCCTACTATATCTTTTCCTCAGATGTCGTCGTACGAAACAAAGTCGATCAGACTATATATCGACTATCGTTATAACGTCATTCTGTCTTCTGGTAAAGGTCGTCATTACAGAGATGAGAGCACTGAAGGCACAAATGGTTGATTTTCACCAGTAAATTTTCATAGTATTGTTTGCTTTATTAAATCTCAGAAATTCTGTCTTTAAATACGGCGAAGACCAGGAATACTATTAAAATTCAGTGGTAGCAATCGGTCATTTGGGTCGGAGCGCTCTCATCCCTGTTATTATAATTGAAAGTCACTAGATGTTTTAAAAAAAAAATTGTTTTCATATGAATTAAGTTGAAAGTATTTTTAAAAAGAATTAAATGTTTTTCATGCTATTAATATACAGTTTTCTTATCAGATAAAAAATTCTCTTCCATGACAGCTTGAAAATAGTCTGATTTCAAATTTCTTGCTCTTCCTTTAAAAAAAAAGTTTTTTCGGTGTCACCTGCTGTATTGCAAGCAAGCAAAGTAAATCAACGAGTTTTTAATCCGAAATCAACTTTGAGTTTTTTAAATTGATATAATCTTTCCCAATTTGATGGTTAATTATTCTTTCCTTATAGTATTCAAACGCCATTAAAATACCTCATTGTCAAATAACTGACCTCGAGAATTTTTCATCAATGAATAGAGAAATAGTGACTAATTTTAAAAGGAAAAAGAGGTTTTTGTCTCTTTTTTTGAAAAATTTTAAAGACCTCTATACACTCAAACAGTATCAAACAAAATTTGCAAGGAAATCTATAAAAAGTTACTATATTGGAAATATATGATTCTAACAAACAATTATATTGTATTGAATGTAAATAATATCTCGTGAAATAAATATTACTTTGACATTTTGCATGGATCGTTTTACAGGAAAAGTCTCTATAATTGAAGATCGTTATTTCGAATGTATACTGGACTTCACATACATTAGATACGTTGTTGGAATTTTATACTCTGAATGATTTTTCTTTACAGTTGATAGCTGTTAACTGCATTCCTCTGATAGCAACTAATATTGAAGCAACTAATGGACTGATTCATGTAACTGAAACACTTCTGTTACCACCTGGGAGGACTACGATTCCTGATTTAATAGTCCGCACATCTGCTTTGAGTATAACTGCTTCAGCTGTTCTAAAAGCACAATTTGGAAATGAATTGAGAGACAAAAAGCCAATCACTGTTTTTGCTCCGACGGATGATGCATGGAATGCATTACCCCAAAACTTTAGGGATGCATTATTTGAAGATCCCAGTGCCCTAAAAGGTATGGATTTATAAATAATATCCAACAATCTAATTTAATATTTTTATCGAAAATTTTTAAAGCTAAGTTACTCAACGTCAAATAAAACTAAGAAGACGGGCAGTAACGAAAAGACAAATACTGATGGGTTAAAACATTACTGTGAGACTCGTGGGAATGATGTAGATGTCACGTGACAAAGTAGGAATAGATTTTTAGCTCTGGTAGCGATGGTTTTGTCGAATTAGTGTGTTTGTAACGAAATTAGTGTGTTTGTAATGTGCTGTTGGTTTATCGATTTTCGAAAAAAAAAAAATAGATTGCGATGGCTTGAATTTTGGGGAGGAGTAATCAGATGTTCGCTAACTGCCGTTGTTAGCACATTAGGAAAGTTGCTAACTGACGCTTAAATAGGAAGGGGGAGGCAAGGCTTCACACACATATACGCCTGATGAACGATAACGTTCATCAAATACTAATATATCATAAAAGCAAATAGGCGCCAGCTGGTGACTTTTCTCACAACTGCAAGCTTAAGATATAAGATGTGACACTATTTCAGTTCACATTGCATCAGGTTCTGATAGATATGGAACAGTAAGAACCGTCCCTCACGTGTACATAGAGTTTTCAGAGTTCATGTTTCTGTTAGGCTTTACTATCGTGAAAGAACTTTGCAGGAAGGAGAAATAGTTGTCTGGTCCAATAGATAGCTTTTGCTTCACATCGATGGTTGTGTCAGAAAACACTGTCTTCTAACAGTTTCTCTATTGCTCTTTTCAAGGAGTTGCTTTATTTATGCAACGTGATCGTACATATGTCGGTGGGGGGAGTGTAATATGTTTTGTGTAAAGTTGGACATGAGAGAACCTGGAATTGCCGGTTGGTGTAGAATCCACCACGAAAACTGAATATCATTTGCCGACTAGGTATATTATTTCGTAGTTTCTTACCTTTCCCACTAGATATTAGGTATTCCAATAAGGCTTTCATTGTGCGATAGTGGTTTGAAAAACATGATGAATTTTAATTGCTGTTCTGGTTTCTAAATTCACGCGATATTTATCATATTGATCATACTTGACATAGAAGACCAGCTGCAAGCTCATTAACCATCCTCTAGTAATCTAGAATATCTGCATGCCTCGCTTGTAAATATAATGCATACTTCCTCGGAAGAGCTATAAGGATTAGTAGAACGTATAATAAGCTCAGCTCTTTTGCATGCCAAAGGTGAAGTAATGTACATGAGATGAGTGGTCATAATGGTTGTGGCTCATCAGTATATATTCTTCGAATTTAAGCTAAAAGCTTATTTACAATGACTGACCACATTCAAATTTGAATTACGTTTTTAAAATTTTTCATTTCTCAGTTTCGTTCAAAAACAAGAATAAAACTGACTTTTGAGAAATTATTTGACACAATTTTATATTTTTATTAAATAATTTTATTAGTTTGTGCTTTTAATCTGTTTTATTAACAAAATATTTCTACAACTTTCGTATAAAACTATACACATATCCTGATATCATAGTAAGTCGATGCGACATCATAAGTGTCTTCGTCACGATGGCGATCAAAGTTTGATATCTTTAATTCGTCCTATTATGTCTCCCAGTACTGTGAAATCATCGTGATCCATTTTTGAATCATGCGGCACAAGGCGACTACAAAATAAGGCTACTTGCAACTCATTGCAAACGGGATATATTCGACATCACAGTCACGTCACAGTGACTGTGACTCATTTTCCCCATCACGTGATGGCAATGTGGACATTAAGAGCCTAAACTATTCATGCGAAGAAACGCGCAAGCTAATGTTAAGACTATGGAAAAGTTATTTTCAAATTTGTCGCTCTTATTTTAATATTTTTAAATGATCTATTTTGCGTAGAATAGCTGAGGTTGATCTCTAACCAGGCTAGATTTTAATTTCTCGATTTTGGTTCCATAGTTTTTTTTAGAAAGTTACCTGTTCCAAAAGTGAAAATAGTCTCATTAAAAAAACTGTAACCAAAATCGAAAAAGTAAAAACTATTACAAAAAATTCTTTAAAATATTTAAATTCAAGTGAGAAATTTGAAAATAACGTTCCCATAGACTTAACATTAGCTTGCGAGTGTTTTCGGGTATCTAGTGTAGGCTCTTAAGAGTTTCATTTGGGTCACGGTACTTTTAAATTTTGGTCACATTTGGATTACGGTGCTATAAGATTAGTTTAGACAAAAGTGTAAATAATGTTATTCTATTATTATAATTTTAAATAAAATGATAATTATTAACTTAAAAAAAATCTTACTTATAATTCATGCATATTCTTTTATATATTATATTTTAATATTAGATGAAGTACTTGGTTTGACATATTTTTCTTAGAATATCCTTTTTACCCGGCTGAAAAGAAGGGTTATGTTTTTCACTTGTATCTGTGTATGTGGATTTCTTTATACCCTCGAAACATCCCAACGGCTGGATGGATTTTAATGAATGAGGTCTCTATCAATTCGTCTTAACGGCCCAATGGTTATAGGCTAGGTTTTATTTTTATAAATTCAAAATGGCGGTAGAGACGAAAAAAAATTACGCACCCTATTGAGTGGCATATCATTGGATAGGTCTTTCAAAATGAAGACGATGTTTCATTGACTATTTTGTCAGAAGCTCCGTTAAAATATTATACAACCTGGAAGTTGTGTAGGTAGGATCTCTAGCTTTACTGCAACTCTAACCATCATAGACATCTATAGACCTCATCAAAACAGTGTTTATAGATAGGAACTAAGAATTAAACATAACTTAAAAGTCACCAATAAGAGTAAATAAAAAAAAATAGGTAAGTAATATAAACAAGTAATATAAAAAAATATTTTAGTCAATTCCTACTTAGGTCAATAGGAAATTTTTTTTCTCCCATTCTTCTTTCCTCTTGAGTGGCGCTTAAAATACCTTGATCAAGAAGAGGGCTCTCTCGATTTTTGAAAATTAATTAATTTAATTTAATTAATGAATTAATATTTGAAAAAAACTGGATTGACATCAAGTGTCATTCACTACAAGTTTAAAAAAAAATTATTTGAGCTTGATTGGATGAATAGTTAGTATTTTATTAACGATTGAAAATTTCAACAAGATATATATAGCAAGAGTTTGAGCTAATAGTAGGAATTGAAAAAAAATAGTTTCACATTGATAAGAAATAATTAATTAGTTCGCTTTTTACGCAGTCGGGTTTTTTGATTTTTTAAATTTAATTGTTTATCCCTAAATTTAGTTTGCAGATAGACATATTTTTAAATTTTCTTTTAAGGGTTTCAGCCATGATCGATTTTTGTGTGTTTATTGCAGAAAATCTAATTCATACGAATATGACATTTAAGAGTGGAAGAAGTAATTCTATTACTTCTTTTTTGCAATAATGGAAAAATCACTCTTGAGAAATAAATAATTTAAATAATAATGTTGTTATGAGTGCCTATTTTTTTCGTTCGGAATCTTGATTGCAATAAATCTTGTTTGCAGTGTCACCAAACCTTGTTTATATTTAGATTGTTTTGATGCATTTTTACTAATAACCAGCATAATAGAAAGTTCTTATTATATTTACATCTAAGATTGGTGCAATATCTAATGTATTAAGGTGAATAATGCGTATTTAAAATAAGAATAATTAATCTAAATAGCTCAGAAAACAGGTACATCTTGCTTGGATAACTTACACAATCTTTAATAATAATAATAATAATAATAATAATAATAATAATGCTGATGACAGTGGTGACCCTGATGATATGTACCAAAATCACACACCCCTTTTTACAACCAAAAAAACCGCGAAATTAAAAAAATGGAAAGCTGTGGTAGATTTAGCTTTAAGTTCATTGTACATTTCAATCACATACTGGATTGTTTTTGTTTGTATTATGCTTATGTATTGTTGCATACTTTTTTCAGTTCTAATGCAAAATCACGTGATCGAAGGAGTATGGTGTCCCGCTATATCAGCAAGCACTAGTGGAATGGAAACTGTTGGCGGAAACGAAATCACATTATCATGCAATTCCTCATCTCACTTTGTAAACAACGCTAAAATTATTTACACGGATCACAAGGCTACTAATGGAATTGTCCATCATATAGATGCGGTCCTTGTTCCTGAAAAAGGTCAGATAATAGTTTTTTTCTCTTATTAGCAGTATAATAAAATTATCGCTTTGTATTTAATAGAATTTGTCTTTGAAAAGAGAAAAAGAGATAAATATGATTTTAATGTATGTCTTATAACGCGAATGAAATCTTAATAAATGACAACAAAAAGCATTTCATGAGTTTAGATAAGTGTTTCTTATAAGGAAGGTCATCTTAAAGTGCACACTCAAAATATTTTGAAAAAAAAAATGCTAATGAAACTACTCATGTACGTTTGATAGCAATATTCAATTCACTTATAACACTGAAAATAATAGTTCTTTCCCATTTTTGGATATCCTTGTCACTCGCACCGTAACTGGTTTCACTACATCCGTCTATCGCAAAAGCTTCGCTGTTTCTTTGCCACCCTATGCTCTTTCTTGTCATCCCCCTAGCCAAAAAATGGCCACCTTTTATACCTTTATAAATCGTGCCATACATGTTTGCTCTGATTCTCAGTCATTTAATAGTGAAATTCAATATATTAAAGCCATTGCGATTGACAGAGGTTACAACCTTTTTAATATTGATACTGCTCTATTTAAACTTCAGCATCCTCGTTCCTCAAACTCTCCTCAGTCTTCTACTCTTTCCAATATTAGCATTGTGTTACCCTTCTTTCCTAAATCAAGCTTTCCCATTGCTGAAATTCTTAGACAATATGATTTCAAAATAATTTTTGCCCCTACCAATAAACTCACCCTCTCCAAACTCAAAGACCCTATTGAATTATCCAATTCATGGGGTATCTACCGTATTAATTGCCAGTGTGGCTTTTCCTATATTGGACAAACCAAACGCTGCTTAAAATTTCGTACCAAAGAACATCAACACGATATTAAAAAACAAGAAATCAATAAATCCTAGATTGCAAAACATTGCTGGGAGATGAATCATACTTTTGACTTCACTTCGGTTAAAATAATCTCTAAACCTACTTCTATACACGAACTTAACTTCCTTGAAGCATTTCCTATTTATAAAAATTAAAAAAAATATTGTTAATTGTGAATTCGCTATTCCCCCATTATCAGATTGTTGGAAATATTACATAAAAACTTCTTTCTCTTAATTTTTTTCCCCTCACTACCTCGGTCCCATTTCCCATCTATATTCCTATTGGCTGTCACCTGTAATCCTCTGTTTTCCTATTGGTCAATAAACCTTTAACTTGAATCCCCACCTCTGCTATATATGTGAGCCAATTTCCTCCATCCTTAGCACTGAAGAAGGTATGCTGTATGCTACCGAAACCGGTATGGTTAAAATTTAAAATTTTTGGTGATTTAACGTTGTTATTTTTACGCTTCTCCTGTACTATTATTGTTATTATTATGATCAATATTAGGAAATCCAATCCGGGCTTCTTAAGCTACAGAACATAGTAGGCGAAAATGTATGAAATATACGCAATATGAAATGCACTATTCCCATAAGCAACCAAAATAATTACTATTATAAGTTAATGACTATTTTCTTTTTAATGTAAAGATCTAATTGATAGATCTAGCTGTATGAAAGAGAAAAATCTCTTCAATGGAATTTATTCCAAATCTGGGTTCGAGGCTGCAAAAAGTCACGTGATACCGGTAATTTACCCAAAGAACTTCTAACTTATAAGAAGGGAGGCTACTACTGCTTTCCGCATGAACTGTTTCACTGGCTGGCGGGGATTTTTCCTTACGTCTACGGAGCCTTCCCTTCTTTACGCTAGAAGTTTTTACCTTGATCACGTGATCAAAACGTAGATGGAATATCCTTCATTCACTGGGATATTCCGTCATTCTCGGACCGGGCTCAGGCCTGGAAATTTCGGCACATGCAGACCTCTTCTAGAGTCATGCATTGGGTCTTGTTATCTGCTTTTACCCGCACCCGTCCCTATCCTCGGTTTGGCGATACATTTTTGTTGTGGGTCGGGTTCAAGTCGAAATGAATTATATTGTTTCGCCGCGGGTCGAGTTGACTTTCATTGTTTCGGTTTCGGGTTGCGTCTTAACTCTTGCGGGTCGGGTTCAGGTTCACTCGATAATTCAAAAGAATGTCCAAAATATTTTTCAGGTTAAAAATCTATATACAGTAAGATTTCCATAATGCACAAACTGACGACGCCAGACGGCCAGGTGGAGTGCTTCCTTGCTCCCTGCTCTTCCGCACAACACCTACTGTCATTTTTCTTCTACTCATGTTTGAATTTTTCGGTAAATTTTACTATAGAATACCAGCCGGGAAGTCATTCGGTGAAGAACTGTAGGAATTATGCACATTTAAATTTTTAACTTCCAAGATTAAATTCATTATTAATAGTTATAAAATAAGCTGCAATGCGTGTAGTTTTTTAAGCATGACCCAAGAACTACTTGGTGGAATGCTGTGATATTTTAGTTTCGCATATTTGATGCTTCTAGAAATTGATTTCTGTTAAAAAAATTTATAGATAATATGCATTTTTCGAACATTAATTTGAAAATTTAAATATTTTTTAATTAATATTTGAAAAAAAAAATGCATAGTAGCTTATAAAATTTTAACAAAAATATATTTTTAGAAGCTTCAAATATGCGAATATAAGATATTAGTTCATTCCGTGAAGTAGTTTTTGAGTTATGCTTAAAAAACTACATACATTTCAGTTCCTTTTGTAATGATTAATAATTAATTTAATAAGAGTCAAAATTTGACTGTGCATATTTCCTAAACTTCTTTACCAAATGACTTCTTGTTCAGTATCCTTGAGTAAAATTTACCGAAAAATCGAAATATAAAAATTAGACGTATTGAAAATGTCAAAGTTTGTTACAATTTTAGTATGGAGACGCTCCTCACTGCCAGCTTACTTTATAAAACAAATTCCAAGAAGACTTAATTTACAATTAAATGGTTGTTTCCTTTTTTTTCTGAGACAATTTGGTGATTAAAATAATGGGGCGCTCTGTCTTTTTCTCTTTTTTTTTAATTTTTGCCCCGAATATACCTATAATATTACTTTTGCAACTAAAACCAACTTAAACTATTTTATGCAACAAAACAATAACAATAAAAAATGATGATGCTAAAATAAAATACTTTTTTTTCAGTGCATTCTTTGGCGGAATATTTAGAATTCCGTGGAATAAAATATTTTATGAAATTGGCAGAAACATCAGATTTATTATCACTAATGCAGAGGCCTGATGTCTTCACAATTTTTGTGCCAGAAGATGATGCATTCGAAGGCAAGTTTTTTTTTTTCAATAATTATATGACTATACCGAACATAATAATTCTTCAACTATAATTATTTTTCTTTCTCTAAAAATTACCAGTTTTCACATTGTCTCAACTTTAAAATTCCTATGAATTCCTCTGACAGCGTGGCAGCTATGGTTTCTATTTAATAAAATAAATACTGAAAATTCTACGGTTTCTATTTAATAAAATAAATACTGAAAATTCTAAATACAATTACAACATTGATAATAAAGGATCGAGCGAAACAGGTTTTTAAGACCGGAACGGAAACCGAAACCGAATTTCGGTAATCTTCCTATTTTCCGCCGAAAACGAAACCGAAAATGTCCAATTTTTTAAAAATAATTAACACATACATAAATATACATAATTATTAATTAGTGTTACGTGTTTATTAAACATACATAATTATTAATTAATTATATGTGTGACCCAAGTTGCCTGCGCCTCTGACCAAAATTTTTATTTTCATATAAAATAAAATGCAATTAATTCCTCAACGACACTGGATGATTTTCTTATTATACGAATTTCATCTAATTAAAAAATGTTTTAGGTAATAGATACCTTGATTTATCTTTTATACTGATTTTTTAAATGGTCTTCATCTGTTTTACTACATCTTTCTTAGAGAGCATTCGAAACACTTCTGCTGTTTAAAACTACAAAAATTTCTATTACTGTTAAGTCTGCAGCTTTTAATGAGCACGTGAAAAGCGTCTTCAAAGTTTAGTCCTATATGCATTGCTTGCTTGATAATTTGTATTTACGTCTTGAATCAGTGATGATTGATAATTGTAAACAGCGAAGTTCATAGCAATAAATAAAGATTGTCGTATTTGGGCCGATACAGCTCAAATCAAAGAATACTGTTGAAAATTTCATAAGGAAGAAACGAGATTTTTGGAATACGGATAGTTTCGGTCCTGCCAAATTTTCGGTAGCATTTTCGTCGAAAACGAAAACGAATCTTCGGTCGATCTCTATTGATAATACTTGTACTTTTTCTTCTTTACACAGAAATTGCGTCCGATGTAGAACTAGTGTTGCCAGATCTACTGTCACAAACAGCAGGACAGCGGCTTCTAAATCAAGACATAAAAATACAGTAAACCCTATGACTGAAGAACCTGTTTATAACGGAATCCTGTCGTAAGCGTTCAAATTTCATATTCCCTATGGTAGGAATACTATACAATTATACCTACTAAGACGAAAGCCTGTTTAAAACGGAAATTTTCTCCTGTCCCTTGCGATTCCGCCTAGCAGTTTTAGCATACAAAATAAAAATAACAATCTTGTACGGTAAAACCTGTCAAAGCGGAATCGCTAGGGACTGAAACAAAATTCCAATTTAGCAGCTATATATATATACATACAGTGCGTCTTAAAAGTATATGGACAGGCGTTTTTTTTTAAATAACAGCTAAAAAATAAAGCAATAATCACAAAAAAATAATTAGCATGTGGAATTTTGCAAATTGTTTGTAAAAAAAAAAAAAATTCAAAATAAGTTGTCTCGAAAGTAAATGGACAATGAAACGAATTGCTTTTATTACCACCGTATCAAAAAATTTGCATTTTCTGCGTTCTGTACATGTGACGTAACCACTTCGAAATATAAAATCACTTCTCGTTCTTCAATTGTCGAAAAGTTGGAAAATGCCTCGCAACGTTCAATTCTCTTCTGTTGATATAGCTAAAATTTGGCATTTAAAGGCTCAAAATGTTAAAGTTTCTCATATTGCTAAACAAATGAAGCGTAGCAGATCTGGAATTTATGCAATTTTATCGAAAAGTGACAATACGATTGCAAAGAAGTGTTCAGGTCGACCAAGAAAAATATCTCTAAGACAAGATAGAGAGATTTTGCGAGCAGTTTCAACTCAAAAGAAGTCTGTTCGTGAAATTGCGAGGACTTTCGAGTTTTCTATTTCAAGATCTACTGTTCACCATCGCATACAGGTAAGCAAAATCATAAATATCACAGAATGTGTCGGATACCTATGTTGAAAGTGCACCATAGAAAGGCACGCGTTCTTTGCGCTAAAAAACACATGCATAGGACGGATGAATGATTAAATGTTTTCTTCAATGCTGGAAAAAAATTCAATTTAGAGGGTCCTGATGGCTGAGCATACCATTGGCATGACCTGCGACGAGAGCCTCGCGAATTCTTTAGTCGACAAAAAGGAGGGGATTCTCTTATGGTGTGGAGCGCTTCTCTTTCATCGAAAAAACGGATATTGTCTTCTTAATGGTCGACAGTGCTCTGAGAATTGTAGATAAAAAACACCAGTTCTACGCCAGCGGCGTACGCGGCGTGACCTTGAACGACCTCTGCGCGTGCAGCACGATCTCTGGATTTGGTATGAAGGTCATGCGGCGTACTCGTAGAGGAGGCTCAAGGTTATGCGTCATCTTATAAGACGAGGGTTTAGATAAGATTTTTTTAGCGGAATTTTTGGGAGATTGATTTTTTTGCTGTGTCATAGTACGAGGTGTATTTTTCGATTTTAATGTGGGGACTTTAATTTTTAGGGTGAAATTTTTGAAGATTGAATTTTTAGGGGACATTGATATTTTTTCACCGTACTACAGTTCGAGGCGTTATTTTGAGTTGGATATTTTTATTATGATAATTAAGAAATTTTAATGAGGGGAATTTAATTTTTTTAGGGTAATTTTTGAAGATTGAAATTTTAGGAGATATATTTTTTTCTCACCGTTGTACAGTTTGAGGATATATTTTTGATTTCGATATTTTTTTACTAATGATAATTAATTCAGAAATTTTAATTGGGGGACTAATTTTTAGAAGGTAATTTTTGAGACAGAATGTTTAGGGGACATTGATTTTTTTTTTTCGCCGTGCTACAGTATGAGGGTTTACTTTACTTGTGAAAAATTAATTTAGAAATTTCAATTGGGAGACTTTAATTTTTTTAGGGAGTAATTTTAGGAGATAGATTTTTTTTCGCGGACATTAATTTTTTAGCGCACTTCAGTTTCCAGTGTTATTTTTACTTGTAAAAAATAAATTAATGCGAAAAAATAATTTAAAAATATTAATGAGGAGACTTAAAATTTTTAGGGGCGCAATTTTGTGTTAGAGGTAAAATTTTCTGGTGTTAATTTTTAATTGGGAGACTTTTAAAAATATATATATTTTTTAACACGAATTTTAGATGACAATGTAATTTTAAACATAAATTTAATGAGAGGACTTTTCGTGATTAAATTAAATTTAGTGACGTATACGCGCGAATTTTAAATATTAATTAAAAATATGAATGAGGCCACATGTGATTTTTTGTCATTTAGCGTTAGAATTTATTTCTGCGAATTTTAAAATAGTAGTAGTGATTTTGTATAATTTCCGTAGCAAACATTAGATTTTTTTTTTTTTTTTTTTTACTGAATCTGTGTTAGATTGGTGGGAATTTTTCTCGGTTCTAGGCATAAATTGAAAAACATGTTTTGAAATTGGTAAGATATTTATAAGGATCTCGGTTATGGTACACGCTTTGTTATGCAATTTTAAGGTATGCATTTATCGGTTAAAACTTCTAGGTTATGTTAATCCATTCGAAAATATATTTAAAAAAATATATAGAGTGCCGTTTATAAAGGTACCAGGAAATTTACCCCACCCCACCCCCTTTCCCCCCTAAATGAAATTGTATACACTGTTAATAATGAATATATATATATATATATATGAAAAATACAGGGTTACCTATTAAATAGTGCGTTTGAATTTAGAATAACCAATGTCCCTTAACCTAAAATTTTATTGACGCATGTTTTCGAAAATGTATATATTTTTAAACAGTGGCAGTTCAAGTTAACTAGCTATATTTTAAAAACTAGAAAAAGCATACTGTACAATTTACGTTAATATTACGAAAAAATAATTGCGCTTTTCGATAATCAAACTATTAACTTTTCAATACCTTATTTTTATATTACATATATTATAGAAATATTTACCAAAAAGAAAACAAACTTAATATTTTAATCTAAGTGACTTAACATCACGGAGCATTCAAAAATACGTGTTACTGCAAGAAAATTTCCACAATACTGAATTCCGTTATCTTCCGTGTGTGCATGAATAAGAGTGATTGACTTTATCTGGATAAGATAAGGGTTTTTCCCCAGCGTCCTGAGTGAAACGATATTAGATTTTAATTAAGATTAACTAATGAGAGTCACAAATTAAGTTAAGCTAATGAGAATGGCAAATTAATGTGTAACGTAATTGGGTCTTTTTTTCAAAGGGTTTTCAAATAGAAACACTTTAAAGATTGTCTAATGTGATTACAACATTAATTTAAGATTGTGTCACTCAAAACGTATTTAATGAATGAATGCGTAATTAAGATTTAACATTGCGTCACTCAAAACGAATTTAATTAATGAATACGTAATTAAGATTAAATATTGCGTCACAATTTTTTGAATGATTTTATTAATATAGAATTTAAATTCATAACAAATTGGGGGATTTTTTCTCATAGATTTATTTTAAATAAAATTGGAATATTTATTTATTAATACTTTATTAGCAATATAATGAATATGTCACATTCATTTAGGATTTAACTATATAAAATTTAAACTATTACATAATTAAAGCTATTATAAAATTAAGTCTTAAGATTTGAACGAAGGATACTTTTTAAATTTATTCATTAACCTTGGGGATACTTCAAACACGTCATAGATGAGTCATCACGAATAACTAAGTTTACACTCATAAACAAGAACCAGTGAACTTTTTTCAGGGAGTCAAGCGGAAGGTTTAATTTATTGAGGTATATGAATAGTAATGTTAGTAACACTCTTTGAAATTTATTTCCTATTTGAAATAATCATTCTGCGCAGTGAACTTTATTCTGAGTGCTGAGATAGCTGCGTGAAGACACTTTCGACTGTTCGGTAATTTTAGTTAGTATTTGCTTGTGTTAAAATGGAACAAGTCTGGCATTCTTCTGATTCACGATGACTCAATCTCTTTCACCGGAATTGAAGGATCAAGATATGGAAGTTTCATCGCAACCTGTTTCGAATAATGAAGTGCCACAAGCTCTGCATTCTTCTGATTCCAACACGATGAGTCATATCCTTTCACCAGAATTAAAGGATCAAGACATGGAAATTTCATCGCAACCTGTTTCGAATAACGAAGTGTCGGCCTCTTCATCTGATCTGCAGAAGTTTCCTTTTGTGTGTAATATGTATAACAAAGCTTTTACTCAAAAGTTTATATTAAATAGACACGTGAAATCTCACTTGCAGAAAAACATTTCCATGTGATTTGTGCGAAAAAAGTTTTATTCAAAACAGTGATTTTCAGCAACATAGGAAGATTCATTCAAAGACCCCGGTAATTTATAATTGTGAATTATGTGGGGAAGTGTTTTCGAGAAAGCGGAACATGATTAGACACAGGAAGATTCATTCAAAGACCCCTGTGAGTTTTGATTGTGAATTTTGTAGAGAAGTGTTTTCGAGAAGCGTGATTTATTAAAACATAAGATTATTCATAAACCTACCAAACAATTTAATTGCAATGAATGTGACGAAGTGTTTTCGAGAAAGCGTGATTTATTAAAATATAAGATTATCCATAAGCCTTCCAAGCAATTTAATTGCAATGAATATGACAAAGTGTTTTCGATTAAACGTGATTTATTAATACATAAGATTATACATAAGCCTACCAAGCAATTTAATTGCAATAAATATGATGAAGTATTTTCAAGAAAGCGGGACTTAATTAAACACAAAAAGATTCATAAGTCTCCCAAGGAATATAAATGTGCACATTGTATCGAAATATTCAATTGCAAGTATGATTTATTACGTCATGTGGGTACTTTACATAAGGTTTCATACAAACCTCTTAAATCACCATCTTTAAAAGATATGTCATATGAAAAGGTTAAGCATTTTAAAAGATTTAATGCATTTGATTTTGATAAGAATGGTATCGTTGGAAAGGTCTTGTCGTGAGAAACAAAAAATCCAATGGAATTACCCGCCCGAAATGAACACCGCAAGAGCTGCAAGACAAATTTGGGCCACGGGCGGAATAATGTCTACAACAGCTGCATTATCCCAACGTCCTACTAACCAACTCAACTTCAGGGAAAATATCAAAGTAGTTGACTGAATTGTATTTCGAAACGTTAAAAAAATCTATACGTGAAGGGAAGAGCCTCCTCATCTTGGATGAGTGGGCAGGCCATTTAGATCCTGAACTCGACAGACAATTGGGTGAAAACGTCGAAGTCATGATTATGCTTGGAGTTACAACGAAGTAGCTCCAGCCCCTTGATGTTGAAGCGTTTCATGACTACAAACTTATAGTCAACCGTATGACCGAGTATTCCAAAAGTCACTGGCTTAATGGGTGGTGGAGAAGATTTGACTAAAAGGGAAGCTATCGTAAAATTGCATCAGTTGGTTCACAACCAAATCTCCACTCTTGCATTTGAAAACATGCACCGATATGCTTTTCAAAAGGCGTTACTACGATTTGAAATACCAAGCTTCAGATATATGAGACAAGTATGCTTCACACTAACAGCCAAAACTTGTAACAGATGTAACACCCAACCGTTTATCAAATGTTCCTGTTGTGAAGAGTCTCTATGTCTACAACGTCTTTACTAAATGCAACATTTGTTGCATAGCGGCCTTTTTCTTTGGTCCACATTCATAACATTCCATGTCAAACAGAAACATTTATTTCATTGTATTATACAACACATTGTCTATATTAACAGCATTGCAAACACATGCCAATTGCTCACAGTCACATTTGAAAAAATGCTTCTTTATTTAATTATCCGTTGGTGGAATGCCTGTGCAAATTGCGTAGCAGCTCTGCGGTGTTCATTTCAGCCATTGGATCTTTTCCATTGGATCTTTTGTTTCTCACGACAAGACTTTTCGAACAATACCACTTTTATCAAAATCGGCGACTAGCACAGCAGGCAGTTCCCTTGTAAGTGCTACGTCATATAGATGCATTTTTCTTCTTCAGTGTTCTCAGGGAAATCGTATATTTTTCTGTTAAACGCGCCAAAAAGAAAATGTGCATTCTCATTTATAAAGCTGGGAGATTTTACTATTGTTGGAATTGGACTAAAATAACATTACTTTTTTATGATTGTTGTTTTAACGATTTATCGGAGCAATGCACGGGGCTCCGTTGTTGTAATTGCCGTATTTTTAGGATATTACATTTTTCTTTTTCACCTGAAATGCCTCCATGGTTAACACGGGCAAAGCCGGGCAGGTTTGCCAGTATAAAATAAATTCTACTGATTTAATTATTCATTAAGTTTCACCTTCAAAAGATAAACCAACTGAAAATTTTATACTGGTCCATATGCATAATTAAAATGAGAAAAAGAGAGGTAAAAAAAACCCGTCAAAGTATCTTATAAAATATTCTTAGTAAGACAATTATTATTTCGATAATTAGCTTATATTTTGAGGGGGAAATTCCCCTTTAAATACACAGATAAGCCGTGCGTACGGTGACCCTGGAAGTTGAGAATCTCGTCGATTTAAATTAATATATGATATACGATTAATAGATTTTATTCATGAAACATCAGATGTATGTATATAAAAATAACCACAAGTAAGACATGAAGAATTTTGCGATATTGCTCTTCAGTCGTTTTCTGCCAATGATCTCTGCTAATATTCCCGCGATACAACATTGCTTGCATCTCAGCCTTTTTTGGGGGGTAATGCATGTCATGACAAACAACCTTAGTAGTGTGTATTTGCGGGTTTGGCGTCACCTGCGTTCATGCGTTGTGGTGGTGTGCTGGCTCGTGGTGGCGCACCGCGCGCGCACGCCGATAAGAGTCGGTGGTGGAGGAAACGCATGTCGGTGGTGGAGATAAGAGGGAGAGGCTCTGTCGGGAAACTGATAAGAACTTGTATTATAGTACGAGGGTATTTATTTTATTTTGAGGAGTTAGAAATTTTTCAAATTTTATTTTGAGGAGATAGAAATATTTAGCGAAAGAAATTTTTTTTTCTATAATTTTATTTTGATGAGATACTCTCTTATAGTACGAAGGTATTTTATTTATTTTCGAATTTTATTTTGAGGAGATAGAAATATTTAGCGAAAAAAAATTTTTTTTTCTCGAATTTTATTTTGATGAGATACTCTCTTATAGTACGAAGGTATTTTATTTATTTTCGAATTTTATTTTGAGGAGATAGAAATATTTCGAGGAAATATTTTTATTTTGCAAAGTTTATTTAGCAGAGTTAGAAAATATTAGAGAATAATTTTATTTTAACGGAACTTAAATTTTATTTTAACGGAATTTTATTTTCAAGTCTTAGAAAATTTTATGAATTTTATTTTAGAGGTGTCAGAATTATTTTTCGAACTTAATTTTATTTTAGAGGTGTTTTATTTTATTTTATGAATTTTATTTTCAGATGTTAGAAATTATTTGAGCGAACTTAAATCATTTTTCGAATTTTATTTATTTTGCGAAATTTATTTTTGTGGAGATAGAAAATTTTAACGAAGTTTTATTTTCGAATTTTATTTTGAGGAGTTAGAAAATTTATTTTTCGAATTTTATTTTTAGAAATTATTTGAGCGAACTTAAATTATTTTACAAATTTTATTTTCAGATGTTAGAAAATTTTAACGGAACTTTATTTTTTATTTTTCGAATTTTATTTTCGAACTTTATTTTAGGGAGATAGAAAATTTATTTTGAGAATTAAATTTTTGAGGATATAGAAAATATTTGAGCGAAATATTTTTTAATTTAGGAACTTAATTTTTTTCTTTTTATTTTGCGAGTTGAATTTATTTTCGAACTCAGTTTATTTTTAAGGAAAATGTTTTATATTTTGAGAACTTTTATTTATTATTTTTTTCGTATAAAATGTATGAGTGTTATAAAATTGGGAGAATTAGTCTTAGAATATACCAATATTTTATTTAGAAAATGTACTTAGTGGGTGATAAGTGCTGCCATCTTTCGTTTGAAAAGTAATTTAGTGGATAATGGGAGAGTTTAAAGTGGGAATTTGCGGGAAAGAATTTGATTATTATGTTGGAAATGCATTTAGCGGAGATACTCAATTTTCAATGGAAGACTTTCTGATGTGTGTTATTCGAGAAGAGGTATTTTTACATGATGTATTATCATATTCGTGATAATTTTTGGAGGATGTGTACTTTAACAAGGGGGTAGCTTGATTGAAATTTATTTTGTCTGCATATACAAAGAAAATATTTTAGTTGATTTTGGTAATTTTCATGGTAAAGATTTTTTCAATTATTTCAACAGTAAATAGAAAACTGGCGGGAAGTGTTTTAAATTTTGATCTATATATTTCCTTTTAAAACAAGTGGGAGATGGACAATTTAGCGGAAGCGTTTTATAACATGAGGATATTTTAGTTGCACGATTGAGTTTTACTTTGTTTACTTGGAAAAATATTTTTTCTCTTTTAAAATTTTCTATTATGTTACTCGAGAAATTTTATTAGTGAATGAGAGGCATTATAATAATTTTAGATCACTTGGAATTGAATGTGTGTTAGACAATTTTCAATCGAATGTGGTAAAATGGAATCATGATTTCATAATCTTTCGGATGTTAACTATGCCTTTGCAATATTCGAACAACTCTCAGCAACCCTTTCTTATTCTTTTTGTGGAAACCGCCGCCATTATCCCCAAGGAGACTGATAGTCTAGCAAGCATAATACAGTGCAAATTTAGATTTTATCTAAGTTCACCCCCTTTTTCGCAGATAGAAATACTGCACACTAATAATAACATATGTTTTTGATATCAGTCAATGAAATTTAGCGGCGTGTGTTATCAATTTCGCTGACGACAGCTAGTCTAAACTTCTTGTTTGTGGTGGACTGCAAGAATGCATTACGCATTTCGAGTAAATTTATTAAAACTAGAATATTGAAAGTAAATACAGAGGTTTTAAAACTTGCAAGACTATAATTTGTTTAAAAGATTTTTTCTTTTAAATGAATGGACATTTGAAAAATTTTGCGGAAAGATTTTAATTTTGTGAACTTAATTATATATTTTTTCGATTTAAATTTTCATATATACATTCTTCGAGAAAGAATGTATATTTTTAGATGCGTTAGTTTTAGATAAGTTATATATGACATGCGTTAAAATTAAATTTGTAACATGAAATAATAATAATAACAATGAAATAATAATAATAATAATAATGACAACATTGAAATAATAATAATAATAATGACAACCTTAAAAGTATAATAATAATAGCAAAAGAAATATTTCGTTAGTTGAAAAATAAATAAAGTTTTTTCTTTAGAGTTGATATATATTTTGCAGTATTCACTATCTATTCACATATTTATCGATGTGTTAGATCTTTTCAGAAAATTAACTTGATTTTTGCGTAATGTTTGTGGGAAAGAATTTCTCTTCTAAAGTAATCATTTGAAGTTTCTTTTATAAAATGGCATGGTTCGACTTAGGGAAATAATTTTACTTTTTACCTAAAATGAATTTTTCACACTTCTGCTTGAGGATTCGACTATGTTAGACTTGAAACAAATGTAAGTTAAAGATTAAATAATTCACTTTTAGATATTCTACACAGTTTCAGTAAGCATTAAATAAAATTTCAGGAATAAAGGTCACGAAATTTCTAAAAATTTCTATTAAGTTATCGCGCCAATCATCTTACGTGATTTAGGTCACGTGACTAGCAAAATATTTTAAACTAATCATGATTGAGTATTTATAATTTTCTGCACACGCGCGCCCCCTATAATTGTATAAATTTGCGTGGAATGGGATAATTTCACCATTCTGTGTATTGTCATTGAAATGTTAGAACCTGCTCAAGTGATTCAGTTGTTTTAATTTTTGTCGTAATGGAACGAAGCATGCAATCATCTTTGTTGAGTGTTGTTGATGAATCCAACTCGAAAAGCCAACCCTTATCATCAGGATTTAAGAATCAAGACATGGAATTTTTATCGTCACCTGTTTCGAATGATGTGAAACCTTCTTCATCAGAATTGAAGAAACAGAAGTTACCCTTCGTGTGTACTACTTGCAACCAAGGCTTTTCCAGAAAGTTTGTGTTGATTAGACATATGAAATCTCACCTCAAGAAAAAACCATTTGCTTGTGATTTGTGCGAAAAATCTTTCGTTCAAAATAGCATATTACATAATAGCATAGTTTACAACGACATATGTGGATTCATTCGAAGACCCCTGTAATATATAAGTGTGATTTGTGCAACGATGTATTTTCAAGAAAATATGACTTATTAAAACACAAAAAGAGTCACAAGACCCCCGAACAACATAGTTGTGACGTCTGCAGTGCCATGTTTTCGAGAAAGCCTGACTTATTTAGACACAAGAAGAGCCATAAGATTCCTATACAACATAGTTGCGATCTCTGCAATGATGTATTTTCGAGAAAATATGATTTATTAAAACATAAGAAGATTCATATGAAGTCTACCCCAAAATATCTATGTGATGAATGTGATGAAAGTTTTTCTAACAAAAGTGTTTTACTGGGACATAAACGCACTTCACACAAGGTTTTACCCAAACAAACTGATTCTTCGGTAAAAGATGACTTGTTTGAAAAAGTGAAGCATTTTCAAAGACAAAATGCTCTTAATTCGCTTTCTGTAATTAATCTCACACCTGACGAAGGGAATGATAAAGACTTACACATATTTTTTAATGGTATAAGATCAGATCTTTTGAATGAATTGCATTACCAAATGGCAGAAAAAAACTCATTGAAATGGTATACAACAGTTCATGTGGTTGTTAGCCGTTTAGCACATGATGGTGAAATGGACTATGCTACTCCCTTTTTCCGTTCATGAGCATCTCTGGAGTTGACGAATGATAATATACCTCTACATATTGAGGAAGCATTTGCCAAAATGAATAACTCCTTTGAAAAGTTCACACAGTACGGTACTGGATGGATGTTAGATAGAATTTTGAAATTAGAAGTGTATTCGGCTAAACTTGGCATGTATTAAAAATTGTAAATCTTGTTTAAACTCTGTTTACTTATGTACTTGATATTGTAACTTTGAAAATAAATATTTTGTGAGTGACTATGCTTCGTGTTTTGTATTTTTTTTTCACATATTAACATACTTTACTATTATCATATATTATGTAAATTACTTTTAACATCTGAATTGGTTAAAAACACTATAATCTGAGTTCAAAAACATTTATTATATCACACATAAATCTCTTATATTGCAAAAATAAAATTCATTTGAAAAATGAATGCTAAAGATTAGAATTCTATAGAGATTAATTAGACATATCAAAAATCCACTTACTTGAAATTCATCTTCGAACAGCGACTCATCGTGTAATAAGAAAAATAAAAGATGGCGTATTCTTTATCAGTTAGAAAACCACGGCATATCACATGACTTCCATCTTCCAGGTGAGTGGTTGATAATGCATCTGTCTTTCATAGGGCAAACACGTTATTCGTTATCAACGATGTCAGTAGGCGATAAGAATAGCTAGGCTTTGTGGTGTATAGCATTGCTATCCGAAGCTTGTTTGAACTTGTTTATACTACCTTGCCTGCATTGTAAGTTTATTTTTAATTACTTAGATGTTTAAAATCACAAATTGCTAATTGTAATTAGATCATTAATTGATTTTTATAATGATTTATTTTTATATTGTTTAAATTTCATTAAGTGTTGATCTTAGAAATAACTTAATTTTCTTTAGATTTCATTCACTTAGTCTTTAAAATTTTGTTTTGCGTGTTGGAAATTATTTCAAAGTATTGAATGATGTATTTGTGAAACAGACCATTCCTAGAAAATGAGTCTTGAAAAATATTCACGAAAATTATTTGTCTTGAAAATTTTTGAAAGACATGAAAATATCTCGAAGAAATATTTGACTTGTAAAATAATTGAAGAATTGAAAATGATTTCATTGCTCGAAGTTGAGTTGAAAAATATTCACAAAAATTATTTGAGTTGTAAAATATTTGAAAACGTTTTCATTGAATAAGAGCTTGGTTTCTTGAAAACATATACTTAATTTCTAAAAATTTTACGAAAATTGCATGCTTGGTAGAATGAGCGAGGAGAACCACCCTTGGTTTTTTTCAAGTTTTTGAACACTTTCATAGTTGAAAGAACAATGAGAGTCCCTAGTTTCATGAGAAGATATGCATGTTTCCTAAAAATTTTAGGAATTGAACACTTGCTTGGAAGAATAAATGATGAGAGTTCATGGATACCTTTTGTGAACTCATTCGTGAAAAACCTTTCTTGATACATCATGGCATCTGAGTCATGCTAGTTTGTTTTGAAAATCTATTTAATGACATGATTTTGTAGGAAAAAAGAATGAATGTCCTTGTTTTCTGAGGAGGTTTATTTGATTAATGCTCATAAATATTGCATGAGTTGAACTCACATTTGGAAGAAAGAACATGAGAGTCCTTAGTTTCATGAGAACATATGTATGTTTCCTAAAAATTTTATGAATTGAACACTTGCTTCGAAAAAAGAAAGATGAGAATCTTGGAAGGTTAGAAGGTTTGCTTGATTTCTTAAAAGTTTTTGGTAAATGCATGGGTCAAACACATGGTCAATGCATGAGTCATATTTTCTTGAAAATACATCGTTTCACAAATCACACTTATATATTACAGGGATCTTCGAATGAATCCACATATGTCGTTGTAAACTATGCTATTATGTAATATGCTATTTTGAACGAAAGATTTTTCGCACAAATCACAAGCAAATGGTTTTTTCTTGAGGTGAGATTTCATATGTCTAATCAACACAAACTTTCTGGAAAAGCCTTGGTTGCAAGTAGTACACACGAAGGGTAACTTCTGTTTCTTTAATTCTGATGAAGAAGGTTTCACATCATTCGAAACAGGTGACGATAAAAATTCCATGTCTTGATTCTTAAATCCTGATGATAAGGGTTGGCTTTTCGAGTTGGATTCATCAACAACACTCAACAAAGATGATTGCATGCTTCGTTCCATTACAACAAAAATTATAACAACTGAATCACTTGAGCAGGTTCTAACATTTCAATGACAATACACAGAATGGTGAAATTATCCCATTCCACGCAAATTTATACAATTATAGGGGGCGCGCGTGTGCAGAAAATTATAAATACTCAATCATGATTGGTTTAAAATATTTTGCTAGTCACGTGACCTAAATCACGTAAGATGATTGGCGCAATAACTTAACAGAAATTTTTAGAAATTTCGTGACCTTTATTCCTGAAAATTTATTTAATGCTTACTGAAACTGTGTAGAATATCTAAAAGTGAATTATTTAATCTTTAACTTACATTTGTTTCAAGTCTAACATAGTCGAATCCTCAAGCAGAAGTGTGAAAAATTCATTTTAGGTAAAAAGTAAAATTATTTCCTAAGTCGAACCATGCCATTTTATAAAAGAAACTTCAAATGATTACTTTAGAAGAGAAATTCTTTCCCACAAACATTACGCAAAAATCAAGTTAATTTTCTGAAAAGATCTAACACATCGATAAATATGTGAATAGATAGTGAATACTGCAAAATATATATCAACTCTAAAGAAAAAACTTTATTTATTTTTCAACTAACGAAATATTTCTTTTGCTATTATTATTATACTTTTAAGGTTGTCATTATTATTATTATTATTTCAATGTTGTCATTATTATTATTATTATTATTTCATTGTTATTATTATTATTTCATGTTACAAATTTAATTTTAACGCATGTCATATATAACTTATCTAAAACTAACGCATCTAAAAATATACATTCTTTCTCGAAGAATGTATATATGGAAATTTAAATCGAAAAAAAATATAATTAAGTTCACAAAATTAAAATCTTTCCGCAAAATTTTTCAAATGTCCATTCATTTAAAAGAAAAAATCTTTTAAATAAATTATAGTCTTGCAAGTTTTAAAACCTCTGTATTTACTTTCAATATTCCAGTTTTAATAAATTTACTCGAAATGCGTAATGCATTCTTGCAGTCCACCACAAACAAGGAGTTTAGACTAGCTGTCGTCAGCGAAATTGATAACACACGCCGCTAAATTTCATTGACTGATATCAAAAACATATGTTATTATTAGTGTGCAGTATTTCTATCTGCGAAAAAGGGGGGTGAATTTAGATAAAATCTAAATTTGCACTGTATTATGCTTGCTAGACTATCAGTCTCCTTGGGGATAATGTCGGTGGTTTCCACAAAAAGAATAAGAAAGGGTTGCTGAGAGTTGTTCGAATATTGCAAAGGCATAGTTAACATCCGAAAGATTATGAAATCATGATTCCATTTTACCACATTCGATTGAAAATTGTCTAACACACATTCAATTCCAAGTGGTCTAAAATTATTATAATGCCTCTCATTCACTAATAAAATTTCTCGAGTAACATAATAGAAAATTTTAAAAGAGAAAAAATATTTTTCCAAGTAAACAAAGTAAAACTCAATCGTGCAACTAAAATATCCTCATGTTATAAAACGCTTCCGCTAAATTTTCCATCTCCCACTTGTTTTAAAAGGAAATATATAGATCAAAATTTAAAACACTTCCCGCCAGTTTTCTATTTACTGTTGAAATAATTGAAAAAATCTTTACCATGACAATTACCAAAATCAACTAAAATATTTTCTTTGTATATGCAGACAAAATAAATTTCAATCAAGCTACCCCCTTGTTAAAGTACACATCCTCCAAAAATTATCACGAATATGATAATACATCATGTAAAAATACCTCTTCTCGAATAACACACATCAGAAAGTCTTCCATTGAAAATTGAGTATCTCCGCTAAATGCATTTCCAACATAATAATAAAATTTTTTCCCGCAAATTCCCACTTTAAACTCTCCCATTATCCACTAAATTACTTTTCAAACAAAAGATGGCAGCACTTATCACCCACTAAGTACATTTTCAAAATAAAATATTGGTATATTCTAAGACTAATTCTCCCAATTTTATAACACTCATACATTTTATACGAAAAAAATAATAAATAAAAGTTCTCAAAATATAAAACATTTTCCTTAAAAATAAATTGAGTTCGAAAATAAATTCAACTCGCAAAATAAAAAGAAAAAAATTAAGTTCCTAAATTAAAAAATATTTCGCTCAAATATTTTCTATCTCCACAAAAATAAATTTCGCAAAATAAATAAAATTCGAAAAATGATTTAAGTTCGCTCAAATAATTTCTAACATCTGAAAATAAAATTCATAAAATAAAATAAAACACCTCTAAAATAAAATTAAGTTCGAAAAATAATTCTAACACCTCTAAAATAAAATTCATAAAATTTTCTAAGACTTGAAAATAAAATTCGAAAATATTTTCTAACTCTGCTAAATAATCTTTGCAAAATAAAAATATTTCCTCGAAATATTTCTATCTCCTCAAAATAAAATTCGAAAAATAATTCTAACACCTGAAAATAAAATTAAGTTCGAAAAAGAAAAATAAATTTTCTATGACTTGAAAATAAAAATTCCTAAAATAATTCTAACACCTAAAAATAAAAATTCCTAAAATAATTCCAACATCTCTAAAATTTAATTCGCAAAATAAAAATAAAGTTCCGTTAAAATAAAATTTAAGTTCCTTTAAAATAAAATTATTCTCTAATATTTTCTAACTCTGCTAAATAAACTTTGCAAAATAAAAATATTTCCTCGAAATATTTCTATCTCCTCAAAATAAAATTCGAAAATAAATAAAATACCTTCGTACTATAAGAGAGTATCTCATCAAAATAAAATTCGAGAAAAAAAAATTTTTTTCGCTAAATATTTCTATCTCCTCAAAATAAAATTCGAAAATAAATAAAATACCTTCGTACTATAAGAGAGTATCTCATCAAAATAAAATTCGAGAAAAAAAAAATTTCTTTCGCTAAATATTTCTATCTCCTCAAAATAAAATTCGAAAAATTTCTAACGCCTCAAAATAAAATAAATACCCTCGTACTATAATACAAGTTCTTATCAGTTTCCCGACAGAGCCTCTCCCTCTTATCTCCACCACCGACATGCGTTTCCTCCACCACCGACTCTTATCGGCGCGCGCGCGCGGTGCGCCAGCACACCACCACACCACCACAACGCATGAACGCAGGTGACGCCAAACCCGCAAATACACACTACTAACCTTTGAATGGGAAACCATACGGGTTGTATCACTCTCTGTCAAACTCGGAGTTTCGTTCATAACTTAAAGAATAGTTAATATATTTTAGCAAAATCCTCAACAGAATAACTTTGCTTTTTGTGAAATATCATGACACCAAGGGATTTGCTGGAATTGCACTACAATTCGGTCAGTGACACCATATGCACTGTCAGCTACGTTTCAAATTTTGACGCTTATTGCTCAGTTTTGTTTGGACGTGGGGGATACCTATTTCTGGTACTTTTTGTGATTGGGTCAATCCATTTCAAGTGGTCCAGAAAATCCTTTATTCGTTGCTTGACCATTTAAAAAAAATCTGAAATTTTTTGTACAGCAACCCTAACATGATGGAAGTTCAAAATGACTATTATTTTAATTTTATTAATTTTTGTTTGTGCATGGGGGCCATCTTTGTTTCGTTGTCTGCAGCAATTTTCTCACATGAAGGGTTTACGGAATTGTAAATAATGCATCGTTTATTTCTCCAATTCAAATCCGGATTAAAGCAATTTGTACAGAATACATTGAGCCAAAAATATGGTAATAGAGTAGTTTCCGAAAATAAATCCTTATTGGTGAAATTTAAGCATAAAGTTTCAGTTTTTTTCCAAAATTTTTCCGTAAAAGGAAATTTTTGTAGCAAGGAAAACTGTGAACATGACTGATTTTTTTTTACAAATAGGCCGAAAGTACTTGTACTCACACGCCAAGTTCAAGATCTGGGACTTGCTTTCTATTCGCAAAAAAAAAAAAAAAAAAATCCCAAAATTTTCAAAAATGCCAAAAATCGTACTTTTGAGGCTTTGATATCTCTGGTGGGGCACGAGATAAAAATCTAAAGTTCTGGTTTCTGAAAGTATTGTATGGTAGTGTTATGCACAAGAAATTTCAGGATGGAGATTTGACTACAAGCTGAGATATGGCAAGGGCAACATGTCAAAACAAAACTGCCAAACTATTGTTTTGTTGTAGTCGCAGCTAAGTATTTATCTAAGAGTGTCCGTTAAATTTATTTTTTTCATTATCTTTAAATAATAGTAACAGAAAATAAAGCCTTTTGCAAAGCTTAGCAATTAATAAAAAAAAATAATTATGCCTAAGGCCATACATTTTGTATGGTTTCAGTAATTTTTGTTGTAAGTAATTTTAGCAACTAAAAGAAACCTCAGCCCTTTTACATAAAGAAAAAAAATATTTTTATACAAGACCTGAGACAAAAACAGAATAGGGAAAGAGAAAAGCTGTTAATGTTGTCATACTTGTTGAGGCATGATCAAACGTGTAAAAACACATTCTTGCTTGTTGTTTTTCGGTTGGTTCCGGAAGACTTTTGGTAGAAATGAAAATTTTTGGTGGTTTCCCCTAATTAATAGGATCATGTTTGATTGAAAATAATATTTTTTTAAAGTACCCTATATCAGGTTATGCCAAGGGAGGATCCACGCAATTCTGTGGGTGCAGGCACGACTTTAAATCGCATGAAAAGAGGAAAATGTTTTTTCTTCTTCTTTAGGATCACCTACACAATTGCGTAGGTCAGGTCTTAAAGGGATATAGTTCTGATTACCATTTCAGATACACCATGTATATCCACAGAGGAGTTGTCATTCATGATTAATATCCATTGTCTTGGACTATTTTACTGAAATTATTTATAAGTTGGAAAAATAATAAATTACAACAAAATAATCTTATAAAACACATATGTATTTTATTTAGCTCTTCCCAACGACACTTTAACGGAAATACTGAATGAACCAGGTTCAGCTCGAGAAATACTTACTTATCACATGATTCCTGGCCGGTTACTGACAAGCACTATCATCGATGGACAGAAACTCTCACCATTTGTAAATACCGCTTCACCACTCCGATTTAAGTTACAGAAAAAAGTAAGTTTTTAAACAGACAGTCAAGGCATTTACTAAGAATTTTTTTTATTGCAATTTTACTTTACAAGAAAATTTATTAACGATTATTCTATTACAAATTAATAATGACCCAATATTATGTTCATATCCAGTGGCGGTCCATGGGTATAAACACTGCAAAATTGCAGCACCCTTATTTTTATTCCATTTTATCGATAGCATTAAATATTACGAGTTTTTTTCTCTTTAACTCTTTCTTTAAACTTGTAGCTTATATAATCCTTAAGCGTAATATCATTAACTATTACGTAGATTATGAAAAATTACAAAAATCTTTGTATGGAACCGTGCACTTTACAGTTCCAGCAACTCTATGTTTGACTACTGTGTGCGCACATACATATCCGAGACGAAAATTAGCTTATTAGGGAGAAGGAAGCACTGTGGATTTTACAGTTAGATAGACTTTCCCTGCTGGAGCTACTGTGAAAGTTATTGTATTATAAGAATTTTCAAGGCGTAATGCAGTATTTGTTTAGAGTAGATTAGAAACATTTTGAACAATTCTTTATGAGATTACGCTTTACTAAATTCTACACCCACCCCCTCCCTCTTTCTCTGTTATTATTAAAAGGCATCGTCGAGCAAAGATAAATCAAACTATTTGTGAAAATATTTCTGGTGTTTTTATATTGCATTAATTGTTAATGTTTGCAACATGCAACTGGTTTAAAAACTTATACACACTGATGGACAATTGCTGAGGACAAATGACACTATTAACCCTTAACCGGAAACGTGAAAATCCCGTGCACAAACAGAACACTTAATAATTTACCAAATAGTGAACTTAAATATTTAATCTTTAATAGTAATGCATTAACAGGACCAATTTTTTAATATAACAGCATAAAAATAAGTTTGAAATGTCGGAGAGAAAAAATATTAAGGGCAGATATGTAGACGCAAACATCTCACAGAGGCCCCTGTCCCTGCTTGTGAAGACACTCACGAGCTAATGCTAATCCTATGGGGAGGGATTTTTCTAATATCTCGTTTGCATTTCGACTTTTTTGATTTTGGTCGCAGATATTTTTTATAAAGTTACTTTCACTTCCAAAACCGGTTCTGAAAATGAAAGTGTCATTCTAAGAAATATCTGCAACCGAAATAGAAAAGTAAAAAAGGTGCGCTGTAGAGATGGACCTCGGCTATCCAATGCAAAAAAAATTATTTAAAAATGTCGAAATGCAAACGAGATATTAGAAAAATCCCTCCCCATAAGATTAGCATTAGCTCGTGAGTGTCTTCACAAGCAGGTACAGCAGCCTTAAGGATTAACGATAACAGCAACAATATCGAAGTTAGCAGCATGTGGAAAATAACAGGTCTGTCCTAAGCAGTAAGAAACATTGTGCGTTTGAGCGTATTCAATTTTTTTTTATTTCCACGCGTGATACCGCTGATGAGGGATTTAAATGATTTGGCGCACGTTGTCAGTTGTTGTTAAAAGTGAAATTTGAACGTAAAAGAATTAATTGTCGATTTTGAAATTTTGGATATGACTTGCTGACATCACTTGCATGGATTAATATTAACACAATTATTCTAATTGGTAAACAAATCATATTAGATGTAAATTTCCAACTGGGCGAAAAATGTCCGGACCAGGATTCGAACCCGGGACCTCCTGGCTGAAGCCGCCAGTGCTCTGCCATCTGAGCTATCTCGGACGATTCTGGTCGAACTTTTTTCACCCAGCTAACCTTGATGATTACAGCATCTGGTCTGAAACCTGGTTCAGCTCAACAGAATAAATCTCAGGTAATGGAACTCCAGAAGTCGCTGGATACGAAATTACACTAGATTAATATTAACACAATTATTCTAATTGGTAAACAAATCATATTAGATGTAAATTTCCAACTGGGCGAAAAATGTCCGGACCAGGATTCGAACCCGGAATCGTCCGGGATAGCTCAGATGGCAGAGCACTGGCGGCTTCAGCCAGGAGGTCCCGGGTTCGAATCCTGGTCCGGACATTTTTCGCCCAGTTGGAAATTTACATCTAATCACTTACATGATTTTACACGGGGCTACATTATTGGAAAAGTTCGAAAAAAGGTAACAAATAACAGATGTTGCCAGAGAGACATCGCCCACAGTGTTGTTTCGCGGCTTTGGAGAGCATTTGCATTTAAAAGAACTGGGATAGGTAGCAGACGTCACGGGAGAGGTCGTTTTCACAGAACGAGCTGACGACGGTCGCAGAAGACAGGTATATTGTTCTAGCGGCGAAAAGGAACAGGCGACTAACAAATAGTCAAGTGGCAAATCTGTTTTATGGTAACACAGGCAAGCGGAAAAAACTGTAGCTAACCTTGTTGCAACATGGAAGACTATACACCCGAAGACCTGCCGTGCGTCCTATTTTCGAGAGTTCACCCTAGATCTTGTCTATAATGGTGTCGTCAATTTTATGTAAAAATAGGTTTATGTTTACTTATTGCTATTTTATTTAAAAAAGCAGAACCCGTGACGGGTCTTTTAAAAGAGCAAAACCCCGGTAATTTGAACCGTCTTTATCCCTTCAGCACAACTTTCTGACGTCACGAATATTAGGCCTAGAATCGGGTCGATTGTACTTAAGGCTGCTAGACACTCGGCTTCTGAACTTCACGTACTAATGTTAAACCTACGGGCGTTTGATGTATTCGTACATTTAAAATATCACCTCGGGAAATTAATATTTTTAACTTCTTTTTCCTGGTGTACTCTACTTAAAGGATGTCTCTTTTTTTTTCTTATTTATCATAGTATTTCTAAAATCTATACTGAATTTAATATTTTATGTGTTAAAATCTGACAAACTGTGAGTAAGGTTTTAACACTTCATATAAAATTAAGAATATATTTTAGAAATAATTTGAGAACTGAGAAAAACAGAGACATCCTTTAAGAAGAGTACACACAAAAAGGAAGTTAAAAATATTAGTTTCCCGAGGAGATATTTTAAATCTACGATTTCATCAAACGCCCATAGTCTTAACATTTGTGAGGGAAATTCGGAAGCTGAGTGACTAGCAGCCTTAAGGGGACTCTTCAGCCACGCGAAGACATTCGCAAACAAATGTTAGTACTATGGGAGGGTTCTTTTCAAATTTTTCGTTTGTATTTGAATATTTTTAAACACTTTTTTTTACCTTGTATAAGCTGAGATAGATCTCTAATAGAGCTATATTTTGCTTTTTCGATTTTGGTCGCAGATTTTTTTTAAAATAAAGGTACATTCACTTTCGAAATCGGGTTAAAAAGTGAAAGTAACTTTATTAAAAAAAATTACCACAACTTTAAAACATTACTAAGAAACTTGAACACAAATTTTTAAATCATGAGTATACATTATGGCTATTGCATACTAATAAAAAAACAAAACAAACTAAATAAATAAAATTGCAAACAACAGTCTAAATTATTTTTTTTTAACTGGAATTGTTGTTTTTTTTTTTTTTAAATTAAATTGTTAAGAGAGATCGTTGCTCTATCCCTTCTTTGCAGACCAAGGTTTATCTCACATACTTTTCTCTAATCTGGGCAGTGTTTCATTTGTTTATATATGCAAATATAAGGAGCATATAACTTTAACACATTTATTAAAAATTGTTAGATAAATAATGTTAAATGAAATATATATATATATATTTCACAGCGAATGACCGTGGAATCAGCATTGGTAACTGAAGGTGATTTAGAAACTAGAAATGGAGTTATTCATATGATTGATCGAATTTTGACTCCGCCAACGCTTACAAATATAGAAGTGCTTGAAAGAGGTAATTTTAGGTATGATTAAAAATTTTTTATTATTATTTTAATTTAAATTATCTTTATTTATCTTTAGTGTTGGTATTATAAAATGAATTTAAACGCAAATGTATTATTGAAATGAGTTGTAGTATACAGGGTGCAATATGTTATCTATCGCCGACTTTTAATTTCTCAACCGTTGGTCGTAGACATATATTTCCAATTGCAAAAACGTTTCAAATACAGTAAATATTCATGCTGTGGCATTATTTAAAGTAAAAAAATCAATTTTATAAAAATTGCGAAATCTAACTTTTTATACGGCCCCCCAGTCCCTATAGTTATATTTAGTAAAAGTTTACACATATCATAACACATATAACACAAAAAGTTTGACATATGTACTACAAAAATTGACAGAGTTATTAAATTTCAAATTTTGAGATTTTTGCACATGATTTTGTCTTTCATTGAAGGATCAGTTAAAAGATGAATTAAAGTAATTCGAGATCAAAATCAGGGTGCTGTGTCCTTTTTTCAGCGAAACCACCTTTAGCCGGTATCACCAAATCGGGGTATCACCAAAGAAGGTTATTTTATCTAAAAATATGAGCTGACTTTTAGGGGTCGTATACAAAGAGAAGAATGAAATATTGAAATTAAACAGAAAAATAAATATCAATTTATTGTAATATCGAAAATGGTCTACTATAAAAAATGAATACATAAAACGCTGGAAACTACTAGAGATGCTGCTCAAAGTGTTCTCCATTGGTTGCAATGCACAATGGAATGCGTGATAGTTCTGAGTCCTAGACACATTAGAGCATAGCAGGTGTGCAAACTGTGCGACAATCAAGGATGATGCGCTGCTTCAGATAAACCACAGAAGTAGTCTCAGTCACATAGACTTATGCCTTGATGTAATCCCAGAGGTAGAAGTCCATGGGAGTCAAGTCCGGTGAACGCGGTGGCCACTTTAACGGACCACCATATACAAGGATCTGTTGACCGAATTCGGTGGCCAGATACGGCCGGACGTTTTGATGTTTTATGCGAAGAGGCCCCATCATGTTGAAAACACAACCGGCATGCATGTCGGAGAGCAACTCTTCATAGCAGTCACGTACCGTGTTTTGTAGTAGATGCAGGTAACGATCGCCCGTTCAGGTCCCATCGTAGAAAATGGGTCCAACAATCTAGGTTCCCTCATATACCGCACCACACTTGTCGTACTCTCTGGGCGATGTGGAGGTTTCCAGGTCGCATCATTCTTTTGATTGTCGCACAGTTTACACACCTGCTATGCTCTAACGTGTCCAGGACGCAGTACTGTTACATATTCAATTGTACATTGCCACCAATGGAGAACACTTTGAGCAGTATCTCTAGTAGATTCCGGCGTTTTATGTATTCATTTTTTATACTAGAGCATTTTCTGATATTATAATAAATTGATAATTATTTTTCTGTTTAATTTCAATATTTATTCTTCGCTTTGCATACGACCCCTAGGAGTCAGCTCAAATTTTTAGATGAAATAACCCTCTTTGGTGATACCCCGATTTGGCTATATCCGCTAAAGGTGGTTTCGCCGTTAAAAGGACATAGCACCCTGATTTTGATCTCGAATTACTTTAATTCATCTTTTAACTGATCCCTCAGTGAAAGACAAAATCATGTGCTAAAATCTCGAAATTTGAAACTTGATAACTCTGTCAATTTTTATGGTACAGATGTCAAACTTTTTGTGTTATGTGTGTTATGATATCTGTAAACTTTTACTAAATATAACTATAGGGACTGGGGGACCGTATAAAAAGTTTTTATAAAAAGTTTTTATAAAATTGATTTTTTACTTTAAATAATGCCACAACAGGAATATTTACTTCATTTGAAACACCTTTGTAATTGGAACTATATGTCTACGATCAACGGTTGAGAAATTAAAGGTGGGCGGTGGATAACATATTGCACCCTGTATATATGTGTGTGTGTGTGTTAAAATGCAAATATTCTATTTTTTTTTTATTTAATTTTAGTACCTTTATCAAACTGCTCGATTCAACCGAACCAAGTTTACTGAAGCTTCTAGACAACACAACATCCACTTTCACAGTATTCGCACCAAATGATACAGTAATGAATCAAACGGTGCCAGGACTGATATCAAGACTTTTAGCTGACCCACCACTTTTATACAAGGTAATGGATTTAATTTATAGAAGAGTTTAATTTTTAATAGTTCTACAGATTCTTTTATTTAAGATTCCAGAGAGCCTTATTGTGGTGTCTAGTTAAAACCGCTATAGTTCGCAACTCCTATCTTACGATACGCTATCTTATGGTCACCCCAGAGCCACCCACAGCCTCTGGAATACCAGGCCTACGCGTTGACTCAAAAAATAGAGCTTATTGAATGCTGATTTTTCTCAGATTTCATATAGTCCATGGAATTTTGGCTGATTGTTTATCCCGGGAGCAAATTTACATTTGAGACACAACTATATCAGGTTAACCTTTAACGTTCTTTGGGATAATAGTTTCCCACCATTGACCTTTAAAAGAATAACAAATCTTGTTGGTTCTTTTTGTGCACGTGTGTATATCCCAGCATCAGTGGCGGCTTGTGACTGCCCTTTTAGGGCGCTGTATGTATGGCTACAGATTTTACCCTTTTCGTTAGTACTATGTTTTAATATAAATTTTCAACTTATTTGGATAATTATAAGGCAGATATTTCTATTAAAATATAGTGGTAACAAAAAATAAAAATAATAGTTGGACTCATGGATGTAGCACTCTAAAAAGGCAGTTACGAGCTGCCATTGTACAGCATTCTACCAACATAGTATTCCAATAGGAAGCGGTATAGTCTAGTTTTTCCATCTGCTGTTGGAGCATGAACAACGCCATTTCTCTTTTTATCTCTGCAGTATACCGTTAACTACTCCTTACCCTTACATGGTACTAAAATTGATTCGCATAATGCATACACTATATCTGTAGATACGTTCTACTACGGCTAGAGCAGAAGGGACGCTTCCTTTTGCTTTCATAGCGACAGGATGTCTTTTTGCACATGATGAAAAAAAATATTTCTTTCGAAACACGAAGCGTTACCTTCTCCTTTATGGTGTATTTAAGAAGTGTCTTTCCTTGGTATTATGAGACAAAACTTCAGAAATTCTAATTTTGTGACATTCTAAATGTATTCTAAAAAATGTTACTTTAATATCAGTAAGATCTCAAATGGTCTTCTCCGATGGTAAACTTATGATCATGATCATGAAACACATACGTATTTCTAGTTATCAAATTTTGAAAATTCCAAATAGATATTTGCGGTAATATAGTTTTACTATTATTTTAACACAATCAAACTGATTGGTAAAGTTATCATAGGAATTTGAATATTTCCAACTGAGCGAAAAAATGCCCAGACTGGGAATCGAACCCAGATCCTTGGCTTACAAGGCCAATGCTTTTCCGTTTAAGCTAACTGGGCCGACAACCAGCCAGCATATTTCGCTCAGATAACCTTATTGGTAGTAACATCTGGTCTGTCATGTAGACAGCTCAACAGAATAAACCGCAGGTAAAGGAACTCCATATAAATGATGGATACGTAGATGAACTATTATTTTAACACAATCAAACTGATTGGTAAAGTTATCATACGAATTTGAATATTTCCAACTGAGCGAAAAAATGCCCAGACTGGGAATCGAACCCAGATCCCTGGCTTACAAGGCCAATGCTTTTCCGTTTAAGCTAACTGGGCCGACAACCAGCCAGCATATTTCGCTCAGATAACCTTATTGGTAGTAACATCTGGTCTGTCATGTAGACAGCTTACCTGCGGTTTATTCTGTTGAGCTGTCTACATGACAGACCAGATGTTACTACCAATAAGGTTATCTGAGCGAAATATGCTGGCTGGTTGTCGGCCCAGTTAGCTTAAACGGAAAAGCATTGGCCTTGTAAGCCAAGGATCTGGGTTCGATTCCCAGTCTGGGCATTTTTTCGCTCAGTTGGAAATATTCAAATTCGTATGATAACTTTACCAATCAGTTTGATTGTGTTAAAATAATAGTTCATCTACGTATCCATCGTTTATATGGAGTTCCTTTACCTGCGGTTTATTCTGTTGAGCTGTCTACATGACAGACCAGATGTTACTACCAATAAGGTTATCTGAGCGAAATATGCTGGCTGGTTGTCGGCCCAGTTAGCTTAAACGGAAAAGCATTGGCCTTGTAAGCCAAGGATCTGGGTTCGATTCCCAGTCTGGCATTTTTTCGCTCAGTTGGAAATATTCAAATTCGTAATATAGTTTTATTCACAGCTCATAAGCTTCTCTCAGATTTTAATACTTATATAAAAAACATACATAGTTTCGAAATAATGTGTCAATTAAAAACCAAAGATAATGTTAATTAAACTTATATCACACCTTGGACGATGTAACAACATTGGTTATAAAACCGCCTGCTAGGTGAAAATAAAAAACCGCGGGAATGAAAATAGTGGATTTTGTTCTTTTCGAAACAAAAAATCAAACTGAAACATGCTACCTTCAAACAAATTGCGAAATGAATAGCATCAGACCATATGCGATTATATTAATATGAAATCCCATTTTAATAATTCAAGCTGCATCAAATTCTTCATGGGAAAATTACACAAATCTTTATTTTTTTACTGAAATTTTCTTTCAAAAGAAGGGTGTGGAAAAACTATGCGGGGGCGCAAATTATGCAAGTAATTGGGATAATATGTGCTCGTTCATGCATACAATTTGCTTTTGTATAATAAAAAAAATGTGTATTTAAAAATCACAAGGAATGAAGGTATAAATACTATAAAGATAAACTAGATAACACTGTTTAATATACCAATGGAGTATAAAGACTTCAGACAGATTTCGACAGCATAATAAGCTTGTCATCATCAGTGCGAAATACAACAACTTTGAACCTGAAAAACAATATTTTGCTGAATATCTGGAGTCATACACCCAACCCCTGAGAAAAATATGGCACAGAAAATTTATGAGCACAGAAAATGTCTAGGCACCTTGGATCCGTAAATAGTAAAGGAGGGTAGGCGAGGGACGTATATAACTAAAAGGCTTTTTCAGTTCCTTACATTAATATTAAAATTACAACTTCAATTAAATCAAATGCAATGAAAGGAATTAGATAAAATTTCAAATTAGTTAAAAACGAAGCAAAAATTGAATGAAATGGAATTAAAAATAAAATATTCAAAGTCAGAATTAAAGTTGCAAAGAAAATGCAACAACAAAAATCTTGTTCAAAACTTTTTGAAGGATCGGTGGAATCTATGATGAATTGTGAGAACCAATACAAAAATAGGAATAGATCAGAACAAGACCTAGAAAAGCAACTTGGTATAGGAAAATGGATTAACTTATTAGTTTTTTTGGTTCATTGGTTTATTAAACATTGCTATAAAGTTCCATGTCTTCTTTAATAAATACTCTATTATGCATAAAAGTTGCATGGGAAAAGTGTCTTATGTAGGTAATAGGAACAAAAAAAAGGGTGCCATCAGAGAAAAAATAAAAACAATCAAAGTTGCTATTAGTAAACAAGATTGTATTTTTGAAGAGAAAAATTAGTTACTCAGGAGACTGTCCAGACTTTCCTCATCTAGCCCGGCTTTTGTGGAATTCTGACCAACTTTTTTTAATACTTGAAAAAAATCTAAGTACAATTTTGTGAATCCGAAATTATCGTTATATTCAAGTTTCTAGTCAGAAATTTTAAACAGTCCTATAGGGCTAGAGGCAATATGTTCTTTGGTGACCTCAGTTGTTTTATGACAGGTCCAATTTTATTTTTAAATTATTCAAGTTTTGAAGCGCTTTGTTTGAAAATGGGAAAAAATTGTGAAATACCTGTTTTTAAAACAAAGAATTTTGTTAAATGTCAAGAGTCCTGCTTTAAGAAGAAATTTTTTGTGAAGGGTCTTTTAAAGGAACAAAACTCTACCAAAAGACTACTGATATTTTTGTTTTTAACATAGCTTTAAAAGTTTAAATTATTATTTAAAATGAATAAAATGAAGGCCATTTGAAAATACACACATCAAAAGTGAAATTGCAACACACGAAGGAATTCGCGTAGCCATGTGGAAATCACAGGACTAATAGAGGTGAGAGACATATACAAATTACTAAAAAGTCAAAGAAAGATATGCAAAATAATTCCATTTATTCAGTAATTAATGTGGCACCACGGGCAGATAATGCCGATGCCTACTGTCGATGAGGCCATTCATGGCCACTTAAACAGTATCCAGCTCCTTAACGGTATGTGCCATGCAACTCACGTTCGACGAGGCCCAGGGTCGTAACCAGCAAGTAATGTCAGGGGGGCTCTGAAATATTTTTGTGAGGCTAACACCTTTTAACGATCCATATCTCTTGTGCAAACAAAATACAGTAAAACCTGCGAAAATGGAACTGTCTATAATGGAATCGTTTATAACATAACCTGTCTATAACGGAATATTTTACAGAAAAATTCTTAAACGTAAAAAAAAATTGTGATCCGGGAAAAGAATACAAAACAAATTAGGAGCGATGTACGTTCTGAAACGAAAACCAATCTAAAATAGAATTTTTTCTCATTCCATGAAAGGTTTTTTTCTGTATATAACGCAAAACATAAATTGCATTCAACAACTGCTTCCTCATAGAAAAGAAATATTTCATTAAAATTTAATGAAGAAAAAATCATGCCTTTCACACTGGTTACGTGAATTTTCGAATTCTCGAAGCCTATTACATTTTTTACTTTATGCAGCTTGTTTTGGGAAATGTAGCATGCAAAAATATTTTCGATGATATTCACAATTGATATAATAAGTAGAAATTATTAACTGGTGTTAAAATAAGATTTAAACAATTGATTACTTAACAAAAATAGAATTAAGAAAAATCAAGCATAGAGTCCAATTTTATTTTTAAATTATTCAAGTTTTGAAGCGCTTTGTTTAAAAATGGGAAAAAATTGTGAAATACCTGTTTTTAAAACAAAGAATTTTGTTAAATGTCAAGAGTCCTGCTTTAAGGAGAAATTTTTTGTGAAGAGTCTTTTAAAGGAACTAAACTCTACCAAAAGAACTACTGATATTTTTGTTTTTAACATAGCTTTAAAAGTTTAAATTATTATTTAAAATGAATAAAATGAAGGCCATTTGAAAATACACACATCAAAAGTGAAATTGCAACACACGAAGGAATTCGCGTAGCCATGTGAAAATCACAGGACTAATAACTTATAGGCCATTGAGATACTTGAATATGTCATAAAACAACTTTATAAAACGTAAAACCAAAATTGCTATGATTTGGGTTGTACTTCATAGACCTCGCTTAATTCAATCCATTCAGAAGTAAACTATATTAATAAAAGAAACATGTTTGTGTGCCCGGGATAGCTATATATCGGGATAGATATCTACCATACGTAGAGGTCTGAAAATATAAGTGAGGGCAGTCAAAGCATGTCCTGATAAGTCCGAGGCTCAGATTTTTCATTTTTTCCTAATTAGCCGATATGTTATTTAAAAAACATAATAAACATCCCAAAATGACACGAAAAGTAACATCGCGGCGACGGAAATTCCGTTCCTCAGTTTTAAAAGTTGGAAAGAACGAATTAACCATACTTTTTCCCATATCTCGGCTAGACGAATGGAAATACCGAAAAGAAAAAAAATATATATACGCCGTATTATTGCATTCTTATCTTTTTAACGATGCAATCCATTAAAAAATATTAATATTAACCCTTTAAAAAATTCTTTTGAAACGTGTGTTTTTGCCCCCCCCCCCCCCTCTTCGATCTTGCATAAATTTCATCCTTCTAAATACCATAAAATAAAAAATATTTGTTTAAAGCTGGTGTCTTCTTCACTTTGACAGTGCAGCCTGTTTTAAAAAATATTAATATACACCCTTTCAAAAAATTCATTTTCGGACGACGCGACTTCTCGCTATATTTGCATATGTTTTTGCAATGTTTAAAAATCTGCATCCGCGCTTTGGATTAAAATATGTAAAAGAAAAAAAAAACACTTATTTAGCATCCATTTTTCTTATGGACGGTTCAATCCGTTTGAAAAAAATATAATATTAACCTTTCCAATTCCAAAAAAGTTATTTTCCAAAAGTCACTTCGGCGATTTTCGTTTTTTCTGCATACTTTAAAACTCTGGATCGGCTTCGAAAAATAAAATAAAAAAGAACAACACATACCCCCTTTATAAGCGTACATTTAGTTTTAAAACAACATTTAATTGCTGTGAAAATTTAATACAGTACCAACCAGCATTTTAGCTAATGATCGAGTATAAATTTGGATCAGAAATCATGAGATTTAGGTGGGGGTAGGAGGGATCACTTTAAAAATAAAATAATTCCTATATGTGTAAAATTGCACACTCTTTATTAAGTAAACTTATTTATGCGCTAATGCTTTTGAATTTTAATACCGTAAACCAACTTTTTAGGTATTGTTCGAGTAAAAGTTTGCTTTTGAAATATTGAGATTTGAGCAAAATAATTAGTTTCAAAATAAAAAATTCAATTTCAAATTTGTAGCCCAAATATATAACAATTTTTTTGCTCCACGATTTTTGAAGTTTTTGCAATTTTCAATGCAATTTTCAGCAATTATTTTGCCTTCTGAGATTTTTTGACATTTCTAAAAAGAATTAGGTTTCAAACATTTAGCCTGTGATTTTTAATGAGATTTTTAGTTCGGAATTCGACAAAAATGCATTCGGAAAAGATTTTCGGGTGCAATGTCTTAACTCATTGGACTAAATTTTGTCGACCTGCTATTTTTGAATTTTTGGCGATTTTTTTTTTTTTTTTTTTTAGTTTTTTCAATTCGCGGTGATATTTCCACATTAGTGAAAGGAATCCGGTGTTTTCATCTTTTAGCCCAATATGATAAATTATGCCTTCTTTTCAATAAAGTTCATTCGGAATCCGTACAGCAATTTTAGAATTGTTCGCGATTTTTGGAGTTTTTTCATGTTTTGCAGCGATTTCTTGACATTCGTAAAAGAAATCTTGTTTTCAACTTTTGCCCAATAAAGTAAAAATTTTCCTCTTTGATTATCGAAATTTTAGCGATTTCTTGTGCGACTTTTCGAGTTTTTTCGCGATTTGCTAGGATTTTTTTCCATTAATGAAAATAATCCGGTTTTAATCTTCTAACTCAATATTTCAAATTTTATTCTCTTTTCAATGAAGTTTATTCGGAATTCATGCAGCGATTTTTAAAATTTTCGCGTTTAGTGCTATTTTTTTACGGGTCCAGGCAAAACCGGGCGAGTCGGTTAATTATAAATACATATTAATTACCTATTTTCAAAACATGGCTAAATTTAATGATAGTTAAAATAACATGTCCATATTCTTAAATACTTTTATTAGAGAAAACGACTAAAATTTTTAGTTGGAAGAAAAAAGAGAGAGAGAGAGAGAGAGAAAAGAAAAAAATATTTGAGAATGTTTAAATGTATCTCCTGAAATTCGGTGGTCCAACATCATTCCGAAAAAGGAGCACCTATAATAATTTCCGATGAACGTCGTTCTTTTTCAAAAGTAGTGAACAGTTTTCATTAAATGTAGGCGAATATTAAACGCGTTTCTTTCAATTGTAAGGGTCTCAAATTTTTTTGTTCTTTAACTTGACAACGCGTTCTGAACACATTCAAGAACTAACTTTCTTTCCTTTTGTCTAAAAATTTCCAGGTTCTCACATTAATACGTCTAAGAATCGAATAGTGCTCTCCATTTTCCTATACATTTCGTACATCTTGAGTTAGAGCCAACTGCTATCGGATGACTACCATTATGTCGTTGTCATGTCGTGAAAATCAGCCTACAGCGTCAAATATGCCATTATTTTTTGACAGATTGTTTACTGTTATAAGGAATCAGCAATAAATATTTTTCGCGAATATGTCAGAAAACAGCTTTGAAAAATACTTTTAAATCATTTATCATTAAAGCTTATTATGAAGTTTGCATTAATCTTGCATGAAGTTCTATTTATTGCTTAATATATACTCTATTAAGCATAAAATTGCATATAATAAGCGTCTTATTTCGGGGCTGGCAACTAAAAAAGATGCCATCATAAAAGAAAAGAAGCACAATCCAAGTTAATATTATTAAACAAGGTTATATTTTTTAAAGATAAAAATTAGTCATTCAAGAGGTGTTCAGACTTTCCTCACTGAATTCTGTTTTTATGAAATCGTGAAATGTGTTTTTTAAAACTCGTAAAAAGTCTAATGGAAATTTTGTGAATCTGAAATTATTGTTATATTCAAGCTTTTGTTCAGGCATTTTTAACAGTCCTACAGGGCTAAATGTTTTATAGCTATTTTATGAAAATATAAGAAAAAAATTACATTCAAGTGAGAACCTTTCAAATGTTATTAGTTTCGTATAACATGGCAGACGTGACTTTTAATCGAAAAAAGATTCTTCATTTGCTTGCATGCATCATATTCTTTGTACACTTAGGCATTATTTTATTTGACATGGAAATAGCATTTTTTATGTGTGTGCTTAAAAAAGTTCGTCTTTCAGATAGTTTTGAGTTAGTTTTCTCAGCACTTGGTGAATGCCTTATCAGTTATTCTGATAGTATGTTTATCTCTGCCCTAATATTTTGAAAACATTCAGACCACTGCAAATGCAAAATAGACTCCCTTAAATCCACGAACACATGAAATCCGCGTATTCCTTCGCAATTATCGATCTTTTTTTACTAATTTATCTCGTAATCATGCTCTTTTGGCTATTACAGCTGATTAATTACTAAATAAAATTACATTACTTTTGATTTTGATCTAAATTAGCATATCTATAGCAAAAATTCATCATATTGTAGGTCCTGTACAATATTCACATGTGTAAACTGTAACAAAATTGTTTGTTTATTTTTCTTGCGTTCATTTCCCCGTGTTTCAATATTTATTTTTCTTTTTTCAATATTAATGCATTTTAATATGTAATTCTGTTTAATATGACAGAACTCAAGCTTTTTCGTGACGAAAATATGAATTTATTTCCGGAAAAATCAAAATGTCGCTAATATCAATGCCGATTACGATCTTTTTTCAAAGACATTTTTTAATCAATCAGACTTTTTTGTTTATTAAATCCGGATAAACATGACATAAAATTTCGTTATTTTACTGTAAATTATATACTGTAGATTATAGTGTAAATTATATTCTTATCTTAGATAATAATAATAATAATAATAACCACGGCTCGGCGCAACAGTAGCTTTCGCACAATACCTGCAACTGTAACTGTTGAAGTCGTATTGTTTATCTTTACTTTTTTGCAATCGTTTCTGTTTTAATCTGTAATGATTTTTATTTTTTCATGATTTCGCACAATAATCCAAAAAAGTAGAGATCATATAGAAGTTTCATTCTGGTTTTAAGGCTAAATTTTGGTTATTTTACATAATTATTTTATGTAAATATTAATAATTTATTAATTAATAATTTATTTTAATATTTTACTTAATTATTTTAATAATTTACTTTATTGTAAGCATTCATTATAATTCCCAATGCTAAACTGCATTCAAATTACTTTCTAAAAAATGTAAACAAAACAGTGACCAGAAATCCGCAAAATTCTATACAGGCCCATATTTAAAAATTCAGATATGTTGCCACCTATTTCTTGAATGAATATATATTATTCAAAACTGCATTTACTTTGTATAATATCATAATAGTTAAGAAACTTTACGCAGCTTTAAGAGCCCACTTCAATCACGGGAAGAAAGGAAAACGCTAAAGTTAAGTCTATGGTGGCGTTCCTTTCAAATTTCTCGCTTTGATTTTAATACTATTTTTGAATGATTCTTTTTTTTTTTTTATATATGCATAGGATAGCTGAAGACGATCTACAATCGAGATAGTTTTTACTTTTTCAATTTTGGTTATAGATTTTTTTTTTAAATATATCAGGATAGCTTCAATTTCAGAACCGGTTTCGAAAGTGAAAGTAATTAAATATTCTGAAACCAAAATCAAAAAAGTAAAAAATAACCCGGTTGTAGATCGTCCTCGGCTATCCTATCAAAAAAAAAAAAAAAAAAAGACATTCAAAAATATTAAAATCAAAGCGAGAAATTTGAAAATAACGCCCCCATAGACTTAACATTAGCGTTTTCCTTTTTTCCCGTGACTGAAGTGGCTCTTAATGACATAATGCTGACAATTCTAAATTCAAATTCGGGAAAAACATGGTGTTAAGTATAATAATATTTGAACTAAAATAGCATAATAAAATCCAACAGTTGAAAAGTGTTTATGAATTCGGTTTGTCTGTCTGACTGTCAGTGCTCACTCTCATAAATATACTTGGATTGCCATGTAATTTTTTATATATTATTGAAGTTTAATGGGGAATGTTTAGTATTAAAAATGAACTGTTTAGCATATAAAGTTCATTTACATGGACACATAAAAGCATTCCATTACATTATGGTCTATGGAGAAAAATCGTTTACAGTACATTTTATTGATGCTACAATATTTCAAACATAATGAGATTGATATGCATCACTGAGATAGACTATAACATGCTTTCTTAAGAGTATAGAATAAGAAGCATTTATAGTTCGTTTGCGAGCATGGACGAAATAATTCCATTATATTATGATACAAGGGTGAAATTGGTTGCGGTGCATTTTAATGATGTTATGATACTTCAAACATAATGAAATTAAAATTACCAATAAGGTGTGTTAAAACATGTTTTCTATATATTACGGAGCATGTAGCATTTATTGTTAATTTAGAGAGATGAACAAAAGAATTCATCTACAGAATCGACTATGATCGTAAGTCATGTAAGTCAAGTGCATTTTTCCTGTGGTTTGCATCCTTAAACTTATCTAATTTTTAGTGTATTTCGTGGTCTGTATAAATTCTACAGATCATATACAGGGCTGCACGACAGAATTCGCACACATCACCACATATGGATGGCAATTGCTGAAAATTAATTTTTATTGGCTTATGTGTTTTTTAAATTGCTTATCTATGTATCTCATGTCATTGAATGGAAACATGAAATTTCTTAAGAATATTCAATTTTTGTTGGAAAATGTTTCATAATCTATACTTGATGCATGATTTTTCATTCTTGTTTAAAATATTTTTAAGTTGCTTTTTCATCCCGATCAAAACAATTATAAAATCTTTAATATTTTAAAGTAAAGATTTTAGAAATGCTATAATTAATATTTTTCTGGAAATAATCTTTTATATGTAAGCCTTGATATTTTAAAGTTTAGTTGAAAAGTACCCCATTATACAGCAGAATGCATACCATCCCTTTATTTAAATTATTTTCAAAATTATTATATTTTTGGGCCAAATTTTCAGATATTATAATTTTCTAAACATCTAATTTGATAAAATAGAAATATGTTGTAAATTGATTTTAACGATTTTTTTTTTTTTTTTTTTTTTTTTATTTATTTATTTTTTTTTTTTATTAAAAGGAATAGATCTAATGTATGCTTTTAAATTCTTTTTTCAGACAATGTCAAATCACATTATTCCTGTATTTGTAGTAAGCAACAGTTTGGAGCCATATCTGACATACTCATTCGCTAATGTGAATAATCAAACTATTTCTGTTACAAGAGAAAGTGATGGATCACTGACAGTTGCTCGTCTTGCACAAGTTACAGAGCCTGATAAATTAGCTACTAATGGTGTGGTGCATGAAATCTCAAGATTTCTTGAAGTGCAATAAAACAAAACAATATACATAAGTAGAAAAAAAAAAATCAGTATTTTATGAAAAGACAGCTTGATAGTAAGATTTACTATCGAATTCTGAAACAATTCAACTGCATTTTTTTAAAATCCCACCTCAATTACGATTCCATCATGCATCATTGAATACAACAGAATTTTATATAAAAAGAAAAGAGTGTGGATGTTGATAGTAAGATAAATTAAGTTTCAATTTATCAATTTAGATAAATATGTCATATTATACAACAATAACACACTAAATAAATAAGAATGAATATTTTATTAGGAACATTGCTAGGCACCTCTAGATTGTGCCTAAGCCTAAAGCCAGTGATATATAAGCTTTATCTTCAATGCAGTTCATTGCAGATTACAATTTTCAAGATAAATCTGTATGAGCTGTAGAAAAATTATTTTGACTTTTCACAATAGACTTCAAAATAAGTAAAAGGTGCAAAAAAGAAAACTTGATAAAACTTTTTTACTGTGCTTAGAATGGACTAGAAAGTGTACTATTCAACCTTTTACGCACCAAATGATTAGACCAGAAATTGCTCCACCTTAATAATTATTTTCTCTAATGTCTGAAGATATACTAGAAAATTTATGAAATAATAATATGAAATTTAGATAAATTTTTTCATTAAAACTGATTTAATAAATCAATAGTTATAGCTTTTTTTTTAAAAAAAAAGAATAATTAGATTAATTAACAAATAAAACTTTTATGAAAATTTGACAATTCTTATAAAAACAATGTAAATAAATATATTTTATCCAATCTATAAATGGAAAAGTTTTTGTAGTAGCAAAATTTTCATACACCTTTTTTTAAAAGGAGGAAAGATATATCCATGTAAATGGCTGCGAAAAGAATCCCTTAAAAATATTTAGCGTCGATTGTTTTGTGGTCCTTTCAAATGTTATCGAGCAAATTACTCTGTATGAAAAATAAAATCTTTTATTAACAGTCGGATTAAATACGTTTTATATTAAATTTTTTTAATTGTACTTAAAGTACTATCAGAGCATAAGGGGTTTAAGGCAGTATTAACCCCAGGCTTGAAAAACAGTAGGTTGCTCATTAAGAGATAAGCACATCACAAGCAAAATCCATTTTAACCCTCCGTTGGTCGCAACAGACCTGACAGGCACAGCACAATTATTTCCGCAACTAGAGCGCCCAGAGTTACTTAGAGTGTAATAAACGAGGTTTTTTTAAATTCAAATTTGACATATTCTCCCTTTTTACATCCTAATGAAGGTCACTGATCACTTCAAGAGCGTTAGAATTGCGTCACATAATTGCTAACAGGGATTTTCTAACAGGTGCCTGTCAGACGAATTGCGCCCGAACTCGGGAGTCCTAGAGTTGCGACTGACAGAGAGTTAAAAGTATGGTTATAGACAATGCTGAATTGACGGGGTGGCCTGGAGAGGGAATTTTCCCCTGAAAAGTTCCCAGAAAATTTGAGATCACTGGTCATACTGCTTATTACTGGTCAAAAATTGCAAATTAACGCTCCAGAACTCCAAAATTTCTACTTCCATACCTTCCCAGAGCAGCAGAATTTCCTCTCTGAGAAAACGTCCAAATTCAACACTGATTCTAGTAAATATTTTATTTACAAAATTCATCTCTTAATAATATGTGTGTTTTTATTAATATAAAAGATTTAAAGAACTTTGTATTTGCTTTTATTGGGAACTGTTGGCAGGGTTATTTGGTATTGTATTATCATAAAATAAGGAAAAACCAGGTTAGCAAGGCATACAAATCAAATTAAAATAGTTTCATGTACAAGCAGTGCAGTAATTAAATTCATGAAAAGAAAAACAATCATGAAAAACAAGAAAAAAATTAACAGATTTTGTTAAAATATAAGTTAAATTTGTTTTAATTATTCCTGTTAAGAAATAAGAATAATTCAGCTAGCTATTACAAACATCAATATTAATTTTATTTAATTAAACATTATTAATCAAAAATTCTGCTGATTTAATGGCATTCTATTTTTAGTTTAGACTATACACCCTCAAACAATGAATACATTCAATAACCATTAGAAGTGATGCTTCTTGGAAAAAATTGCTAAATTTTTCTACATACAGTATGACAAAGAAAAATCTCGATGACAGCTGTAACTTCAGTTTTAATTCATGCAAGAAACAAAAAGTACTATTTTAATTCCTGTAAAGTTCTTTGGAATTATATATGGTTTATTTTGTCATAAGAGATCACGTACATATTAAAATTGAACTTAATTTTAAAAGAATCAATAGCAACACCTTAATTTTATTGCATACTAGCTGACCCACCTGGCTTTGCATGGGGCCGCTAAAAGAAACTTAAACAAAATTCAAGTATGTATGATTTTAATCTTCGGGAAATTTTTCAAATGAACCTAGTTTCGGGACCCCACTGCCTTCACAACATACAGTGTTTCAAATGAACTTAGTTTCCGGGGATGCCTTCGGCAGCGTTTAGTGTGTTCCCAACAAATCTCTTTCCAAACGAACCCGTGACCTGGGTCCCCGCTGCCTAAAGCAGCGTATACCGAGAATGTTCCACAAGCACTGGAGACAATCGAAAACAAATATGAATAAGCCAAACCCCGTAGTAATCGGGCTCATAGAACCTGATAAGAATGTGTCCCCTGGCGGCGGAACTAAAGTCTGCAAAACAATTGCAAGCTAAGTTGAATAAACCAATTTTCGTTAAAATATTGCCCATAGAAACCAAGATAAGAATGTGTCGTTAATGTTCGAAAACAGCGGTATCAGAAGTCTAAAATAAACTTTCATATAGCAGAAAGTATCTGAATTGTAATCTAAGTTGAATTAACGAATTCCCGTTGAAATCGGGGCCCATAGAATCCGGGTAAAGAATGCGCACCCCCCCCCTCCCCGCTGTAAATTTAGCGAGTTACCTTTAACATTAACGGCTATTTAACTTACAGATGCAATCTCCCCCCCTCTAAAGTTAACCACTTACCTTTAACAGTAGTGTGATTTATAATTTATGGCTGTAGTGAGTAAACATAAGTTGATGCCAAAAAAATTAATATTCGAAAAAGGTGGTAGCTGGGGCATAAGGAAATTTTTTAGTAGTTTATAAAGTAGCCGGTTTACCCCGGAACTACGTTAAAGAAAACTGCTAGAGAATCTGACCATTTTAAAAGAGGCTGCACCAAGGGCCCCAAGAAGGCGATTAATTTTTTAAATTGGTGGTATGAGAAATTTTTTGTCATTCATGTAGTAGCTGAAAAATGTTTTTTGGTTTCGGTGGGACCCGGTGAGTGTGTATGGTGTGTTAAGCGGCAGCTGTAAGCCCACGTGCGCGTTGAGGGTTTTGCTTATAGTGTGGTGAGGGTAAGTTTTTCGTATATTGTAATTTAATATTGTTTGTGTTTTCGCTTGTGATTGTAGTTGGGTGTAGATAATTTTTAAGTGTGTGTTGACAGTCTGAGTATTTTTGACTGGTCATCACATCAGGCACGGTTTCGAACAATGTCGGGAATGGAAGTAAAGATAAAAGAAAGTATAGGTTTCAACGACGAAGAATTCAAGAAATATAATTGGAACGATCGATGGTAGGACGGCTAAGCAACAAATCAACATTATACCGAATTTAAAAGACTATGTTATTACTACGGAAAGTGAAGAGGGCGGGCTTCATAAGCTAAACCCGATCCAGCTAAAAAGAGAAATAAACAGAGCTTTGAACACTACAAGGAAATAGATACGGTCAGATATACCAGGAACAACAAGATGCTAATTACTACGAAAAGCTATGAATGCGCCAACGAGATTGTAAACAAAGAAAAAATATTTGAAACTAAAGTTAAGCATATTCTAATGAATGAGAATATAACCTCAAGATTTTTAATTTTCAGAATTGATACTGACATAACATTGAAGAAAATCCAAGAAGAGATGGAAGAAGAGTATCAAATAACTATCCAAAATATCAGAAGATTTACAACGAGGCACGAATGTCGGGCAGTTCCCACGGGAACAGTGCTTATAACAATATATGGACATGATCTATCAGAATACGTCAAAATGTTTTATATGAGGCAGAAAATAAGTTTATTTGTCGACAGGCCAAGAAGATGCAACGTTTGCCAAAGCTTTAATCACGGAACTAATAAATGCACAAACTAAAAAAGATGAAAAAGATGTGGGAAAAATCACCCTGAATTGATATGTAAGGAAGTGGAAGTTAAATGCACAAACTGTGAGAAAAATCATGAAGCTGATGACGACGAATGCAAAATAAAAAAACAAGAGGTGGAAATTCAAAAATTTAAAAGTGAAAATCACAACTCGTTGGCTGAAGCTAGACTACAATTCAACTTGAAAACAACTAAAAGTTACGCGGCCAAAACAAAAATAAACATTGAAAAAGTGAACAATGAAAGTAATTATCACAAGTTAGCTGTACTTATGGAAGAAAAGTTCAACAAGATAATGGATATCGTAGTTAATTAGTTAATATGTGTGAAGTTATGGTGAGTTTACAACAAAAACCAGAAAATGTAGTTAAAAAGGGGTCGGAAGGAAATGAAGATGAAAATGCAAAAAAAAAGCAAAATTGGAAAAAGAGATGTCATGGCTGAGTTTTATAACCAGCTAAGAGAAAAGAAATTGAAACTAACAAATGAAGCCCAGGAAGGAGAACTATTTTTGTTATAGGCAAGTCTAACTTTAGAGAACGACAAAATGCTGGTAGATCCGGAAAATGGATAAGGTCTATGGACTTGTATGTGCTAGTTTACTTGGTGCTAATGTTCTGTCCATTGTCAGCTGGTGGATCGGTATTTATTCTGGACTTACTTGTACGCTGTTTTTTGGGATAAGTGTTGAAAGTTTTTGTGTTTTTAGTTGTTCTGTGTTCTTAGTATATTTTTCTGTTATTGTTCATGTTTTTTACGTCAGTGGAATATTAGAGGACTTGGGTCTAATTTACCCTGGCTTTGGACTGGGATGTTCTCTAACTGTATTGTTTGGGCGTTTCAGGAAATGCTTCTCAGTAAAAATTTTAATTTATCCTTCAGTAATAGAAATTTATTTCGTGCTGACAGACCTGGTAGTCTATCGAAGGGGGGAAGTGGTTTGCTGCTAGCGGTGTTGAAGCGGTTGCCTGTGAAAAGACTTCAGCTTCCTATGATTGGCCGGGATCACGAGGTGCTTGGGATCAAAATATGGTATAAAAAAAGATGGATTGCAATCATCAACATCTATGTGCTGAAGGAGTTTGCTGATATCAGGTGGTTGGAGAGTATCAAAGATCTGATCGGGCATGATTACATTATTGTTGGGGACTTCAATAGCAATTTCCTTAATTGGCAAAATAACCCTAGAGCTTATAAAATGATGAATTTGATGAACTGGATCATTCATACGAATGCTATATTAATGAATTTAGATCAGGTTATGAGATGTAGGGGTGGGGGTACAGGGTCATTATTGGATTTGATAATTGTGTCGGATAGTCTAGCTCGGGACCTCCGGGTGGATGTTCTTTCGGATCCGTTGGGTTCTGATCACTATCCTATGAGAATTCTTGAAAGGATTAGTGGTGGTAGCGATAAGAAAATGTACTGGACTCAGGTCAATTGGCATCGAGTTTGTTCGGCGGTGGATGGTTTAGATGATGATGTTTATGCAGAGCGGTTGGACAGGTGGTCAAATGATATCGCCCAGGCTATGATCCAGTGTATGGAGAGGATTCCTGTGAGAGGAGGGAACCTTCTGCCTAGGTGGGTGATTGTCACTCATTGGCTTTTGGCACTCAAAAGGTTTTATCATAGGAAGACAGTCCGGTTAGGTCAGTTGGACTTATGGTGTAAATACAAGTTCTATAATGCTAAACTGAAGAAGCAGATTAAGAAGGACAACCAGAAGTTTTGGAATTCTGTTGCCAGGGAGGCTGGAAGGGGCTCTCACATTTACAAGATTATCTGTGGGATTAACAATTTGAAGGAGGAGGAGGAGAATATGGACTTCAATTTTCCAAACTGTCCACCTGATGCAGTTTCCCAAGCAAATTCGTTAGCTAGTATATTCCAAAATTCTCCGATCCTTCATGTCATACCTATTGACTTCTCGGGAGATGATGAGTTGGACACAAGGCTTACGATGGACCATATGGAGAGGATCATCAGGAAAAGTAAATCTACTTCACCTGGCATAGACAGGATCAAAATGAATTTCTTTAAAAACCTAAAAACCAAGGTGTTATCTCAGGTGCTGGAGATGTATAATAGGATTCTCGAGACAAAAAAAATCCCTGAAATTTGGAAATAAGTTATTATGCTGCCCATTAAAAAGCCAGGAAAAAATAGAAACAACATAAGGGGGTACAGGCCAATTGCTTTGACTGTGACCAGTAAAAAAATATTTGAAAAGATGAAATTGGATATCCTGCTCAATTGGAGCAAGAAAAACAAAATTTTTCATAGGAACCATTATGGGTTTATACCGTTCAGAGACTGTGAGGCTGCTGCGTACAGGATTTACAGGGATATTCGAAGAGGACGTCAAGCCAAACAGAAGGGATTTTTAGTGGCTTTGGACATTAAAGGTGCTTATGATAATATATGGTGGGATAGTCTACTGCTAAACTAAAAAAATTGGGGCTAGGTGCAGTCTGTGTATTTTGATCCGGAATCTTATGCAGGAGCAGATGATTCGAGTTAAGTGGAGGTAGTCCAAGAGCTGTTAAACATTTTAGGGAAGGTATTTGAGGCACCCTGAAAATTTGTGCAACACTTCTTTTGTAATGCCTGAATACAAAATCGAATGTCTGGCTGAAGGATCGTGGCCCAAAACCTGTGCCAGACAAAAAATGGCACTTGACACATGTCTGGCACAGTTTTTGTGCCGACTAAAGTGTCTGTCATTTTCAAAATATTTTTTTCTAAGCATAAATATTATTGTGCCTCAATCTCAGCGTGCCTCAAATACCTTTTTTGGGTAGTCAAAAAATGGCACTTGAAACGTGTCTGGCACAGTTTTTGGGCCGACTAAAGTGTCTGTCATTTTCAAAATATTTTTTTCTAAGTATAAATATTATTCTGTTTCAATCTCAGCGTGCCTCAAATACCTTTTTTGGGTAGTGTCAAAAAATGGCACCTGACACATGTCTGGCACAGGTTTTGGGCCACGATCCTTCAGCCAGACATTCGATTTTGTATTCAGGCATTACAAAAGAAGTGTTGCACAAATTTTCAGGGTGCCTCAAATACCTACTCAAAAATGTTCAACAGCTCTCCTACTAAGGGGCTCGTTTTCGATGCCATTTATGTATCAGAGGGGCTTATTACAGGGCAGTTCTCTGTCTCATTTTCTTTTTACTTAGCTGATATCTTTGAGATCTTTGACTCTTGTATTCAATGTATGATTTATGCGGATGATACTTTTCTTTATGGATTTTCATGACAATGTGGAGTGGTTAAGGGACATTTTACAGGAGAATCTTATAAGAACAATCCATTGGTTGTGTGCGTGGAATCTTGAGGTGAATCCAAATAAGTGCCAAATCATGAATATAGGGCGGTGGAATGAGGAAGTGGAGAAGAAGTTTAAGATTAAAGGTCAGGAGGTAGACTTTTCAGAGAAGTTAAGAGGTTTAAGGGTTGTTTTAAACAGTCAAGGGAATCTTAAAAACCATATTGCCATGCTGAAAGAGAAATCAAGTAAAAGAATGAACATGTTTAAAGTTATTGCTAGTAGGAGTTGGGGTACTGAAACCAAATATCTTTTAAAAATCACAAATAGTATGATGGGATCTCTTTTAGATGGTAACCCGAGGATTCTCACACACTCAAACAAAACTGAAAGTCGCCAACTTCAAGTGATACATAATGTGGGCCTTAGATGGGCGAGTGGCATGCCAAGGTGGTGCCCAATCCCGGTGTTATCACAAGAGAGTGGGGTCTGGAGTAGCCACTCAAGAAGAGAATTTTTGGTTATAAAGAGGACGATTTCAGAAATTAAACTTAAAGAGTATACTTAGATCACTGACTTAGATAAGAGTCAAAGGATTTACTTTACAGGGAACTGAATATCCTTAGTCGGTATAATACGAATGTTAAAGAAATGATTACTTACAAGTGGGACACCAAGGTGAATGAGAATTGTAGAATTTATGTTAATGCCTGACCTTTCCAGAATAAAGATTTCCCAGAGGAGGTGATTAGGAATTCGTTTGGCTGTTTTTATCAGATGCACAGAGATAAAGCGATCATCATTGCAACAGATGCTTCAAAAGAGGGGAATAAGACTGCGATTGGAATGGTCAACCAACATAAGGATAATCGGATGGCCTTGAAAATTCCCAACATCAATTCCATCTTTACTGCGGAAGTGATTGCATTATTGGTAGCCATTAAATATTATATAGTGGAGGGTGGGAGATATATGTTTTTCACGGATGCTAAAAGTGTCTTGATGGCCCTTGATAAGGTCAATCATAAGTCTGTGATGGTTATTACCATGCTAAGGGATGAGATCAACAGGAAGAGGATTGATCAGTTTCAGATGGAGTTTATCTGGGTACCTGGACATAAAGGAATTGATATCAATGAGTGTATGGATGAGCTGGCCAGGAAGGGCCCGTATAGCAATATTTGTATTCCGTGGTTTTCTCCCAAGGACTGGATGATGGTTATGAGGAATAATAAACAGAGGGAGTCTGTATGGGATTGGAATCAATATAGGATTGATCATTCAGGTCGCGGTTGGGATTATGCCAACATTGGGCATCTGCATCAGATCCTAAGGAGGGAAAGTGGTGTAATCTTTGCTCGGTTTCTGACCAAGACTGTTCTTACTCTGGTTCATCATAAGAAGTTTATGGGAAGTGGAGATGCTAAGTGCGATTTGTGTGGTGGTGAGGAGCAAACCGAGGAACACTTGGTATTGAGATGTAAGAAATTTTGTAAGATCTGGGATAAGATTTTTGGAAAGTTATCGGTGTCGAAGAATATGTCATACGAAGAGATCTTTTCTGCAATGGGGAGAAAGGGTAGTGAAGAGTTGGCTCTGTTTTCTCAGTTACTAAATGAGTCTTACTTACTTACAGTCACTGTCGGAGTTGGATTGACGTTGCCGATAGGAGTTAATCTTGTCAGTGGTGGTATTTTGTAGTGCCAGATTATTTGGTTTCTGTCGTATCTTTCCTTGTAGTTTATCTTGGTAGTGGATTAAGACAGCTATACAGAAATAGAAAGCTGCTCACCGGGCCCAATAGGGTAAAAAACAACAACATGTAGTAGCTGGAGAACCTAAGAAGTTGTTAGAAAAAAAAGCTAGTAAATTGGACCATTTTTAAGGGAGCTATAATAGGGGACCCAAAAAGGGCCAACTGATAGTATAGAGCAGGGCCTTAACCCCTTGACTACCATTTTTTTTGTGGGATATTTTAAATTAAACTTAGTACAGTGTTTTAAAAGGTCTAAAAGTCACAGAACTGGATCCCAAATGAACGTGAGAGACCAGTGGGACAAGCAGATATGGTTTTCCAAGCGTTTCAGGGACTGCTGTGTCCAGTGGTATTTTTTGAAGTTGCACTGGGACATAGTGTCCCGTTGGGAGTATAAGGGTTATGATGAAAATATGTTCAAAGGTCCTAGTAAGGTTCTTTAGATCTTCAATTAGTCAAATTAAGCATAGGGTATGAATTAATCATTAGAATAAAATTTTTAAGGAACACACAAAAAATTAGGAAGAAATGCTTAAAAAAGAGCCCTAGAACAATAAAAATATGAGGGTATTGATATGGAAGAGTCGAAGACTCAACTTAAAGTTATGCATTGAGAGGGTGACACAATTAGGGGATGAAAATGCATGGTGCACAAAAAGTTCAAGGGGCCCTGGACCTGGCCCTAAGATCTTAACTAGAATGTAAAACTGAGGTAATAACTAAATGGAAAAGGGACCCAAAAACAAAGATCGGATTGAAAGAGGAATTTATTAACAATTCAGGGCACAAAAGCTTCAAGGGGCCCTGTACCAGACCACAGGGTCTTAGCTAGAATGTAGAAATGGGGGGAATAACTAAATGGAGAAAGAGCCCCAAAAACAGAGAAGAAAAATAATCGGATAAAATGGGGCAAGTTATTAACAATTTAGGGCAAAAACTTAAAGGGGCTCAGAGGACCCTAAAAATCTCAGCCTCAGGTGCATCAAGACATGGCATTGGCTATCCTCACCTAAATTTTCAGATGTCTACGTGCAGTAGATTTCGCTAGCCAAGACAGACAGACACACATACAGAGTGAAATTTTCTTTTATTAGTATAGATTTAAGTTCCTCATGCCAAAGAATGAGGAAATACAAACTGACATCAATTTTCAATATTATGTTAGTAAGATATTAATTATAGAAAAATTAGCCAATGAAAGTTAAAGAAAAACATCCATTATTTAGACATAACTCAAACAATAATTTATGTATTTCATTAAGTTTTAATTAATCAGCTACTTTGCAAAAGTTCAAACATAATGCCATTCATATTTTGTATAGACTTGTTTTTATAATATTAATTATAAATTAATAATGATTATTAAAAATTCATCATATTTTTTCATTTACCATTAGAATGCACATGATCAAAAACCTCTCCAATATAAACTTTTTTTCACTTCGGACTATTAGTTGTCAAGTTATTAGTAGATATGTAAAATCAGCAAAAGGGGCCATACTCTTAGATTAAAGCTGAAAATCTCTTTTCTACTATTACATGCATGTTAGATATAGAAAGTAAATGACATATTTATAGATTTTCTAACATGTAAATTATTTTTACGATTTTTAACAAATTGTAGTTACATTATTTCTTTAACACTTTAGCTACATTTTCACACGACATTTAGAATGCATTCCTCAACATTGAACCAGTTCTCAAACCTGAAAAACTATTTTTTAGTAGTAAATTAAAACTATTTTATTGAAAATATAGACAACTACAACTACTTGTTTTAAGAATTAGAGACCACATATTACTTTACAAAATTGCTCACTACTTCTCTAATTTCACATTTTGTCAATAAATTCAATCTACATTTGCAATTGAGGACAAGGAATTAAGTAATACAATGGCTCCTCATTGTATCACATCTGCATTGTATCACATACAATAAAATAAATGTGATATAGCAGAAGGCATTAAAAAATTAAGAAAGATAACATGCAAGAAAATGTTTTGTGTTAGTCTCCAAAATGTTTGTTTATATACATATTATTGGTTATATGCCGACAAGGGCAATTTAATATTAATTTCCTCTGAATATAAAAAAATATTAAATCTGTAAATAAAGCAATTCCAAAAGAAAGAAATATGGCATTAAAACATGAAAATCTAATAATGAGTAAATAGACATGTTTACCCGGCAAGAAAATTAATTTCTTAGGTGTGTCAGCACTTTGTGTTACCAGCAAATGGCAATGAAAAACATTATGGTGTTATATGATGCATTGCTAAACACTGCTGCTGAGATTTCTCCCTGGCATTTGCAAATTGTTGTGCAGAACACATTTTGCACAAAAATGCAAGTTACGATTGAAGAACACTTTTTTTTCTTTTTTTGCTGAAGTAGCATTAGACCTTGCTATAACAAATGATTTTTTGTATCACACTACTTACTGTATTACATTTTTTTAAATTCAGCATGTTACACAACAAACTACTAGAAAAAAAGTAGTGGTTACTGTAGTTTCACCACTTATAGAACACTATTTCTGACCACAGCCTCAAACATACATTTTGCATGTTTTTAAAAACAGAGAAAGGGCACTTTGTATCTGGGGTAAAAGTAGCATGATAAATCAAATGAAATAAAATAATATAAAGGTTTCTATATATATTCATTTAAAAACAAGTATTTATACAGTTTCTCAAGAATATTTCACTACAAGATTGATTGTAGAAAATCAGGAAGAAGGAATTTTGGTGAAAACAGATTTATTAGCAGTAAATTTTAGAATTGAAGGTAACATTATCATTTGGGTTTTCTGTTTTGGTATAATGTTCATTAAATTATGATGATCACATTTAATGATCATTAGACTTTGTTAATTTTTTTATGTCTTCTCCACCATTCAAAAAATGTAATTCACTTATAACGATATATTAACCCTTAACTGCTGTGACAAAAATTGTCGCATAAATACTGTCAAGCAGTATCTGGGACCGCTTGGTCGAAGGATGAATACAAGGCTCAATTAACTCATATGATACTATTTCTGTACTTAACTTTATGCATAGGTCTATTAAAATTCATCTATTTGGAAGTTTCTAGCGATAGTACTAAGGTTCCAAATGAAATCTATCTTTAAACTGAAAATTACAAGTTAAACTGTGAAAATTGAAAAAAGCAGTGGTCTGTGAGACTGCTAACAGCAGTTAAGGGTTAAAAAGATACATGCTCTAGAAAAAAATTACTATTTTGAATTGAATAACATTAGTAGGGGCATGAGTGAATTTTTAGGATATTTCTGCTTCACCAAATTTAAAGCTTAACTTTTTTCTCCTTTCTCTGGAGACAGATATTCCCATATGTGGCAGGTGCAGGACACCCATGCCTTGATATATAAAATGACTTCAACAAAAGTAAAAAAAACCCACTGCACTTAAATTAAAAATTAGATCTCAAAGTTGTTCTGTATTTCAGTATGTTACTTACCACAACTGAAATTAAAAAACATTTTTACACCTGAAAAAAGAAGTAGGATTTTCAAAAGTTTTCTTGCTCCTAAGCCACTTGAATGAGAAAACCAGTCCCAACTGATCCAATAATTCTGGGTCTTCAGTTTTTAACATGGATCCAATTTCCAATATATGCAAGGAAATGTGCAGTTTGAGCCTTTTTGGTACTGTATTAAATGTTTTACATGTATTACATGTTTTATTAACATGTATTGACATCGTGGGTAAATAACAGATGGCTGATATTGAATAAAACATATTTAATTGTAAAACCATTTAAAATACAAAGCTAAAAACTAGGTTAAAATAATACAACCTGACAATTACATAACTGGTAAAGACTGGTGCGCGCTCCACTGGAACAGCTGATAATATAAACATTCTGGACACATCACAAGTGTAGTTGTCTGGTGCTACTGCCGGTTACAATAAATAAATACATAGAGTAAGGAAACATGGAGTATAGGAAAATAATGGTTCAATACATAACAGTTCGTCCCCCCAAAGTTCAAACATAGTCCCTCAAATAGTCAGGTGCCCTCCTTGCACGTTCAGACCATCTCAGCACTGGCAGAATGTTCACTGGCTCTACTCTTGGAGATTTAGCTGGAGATCTCACCACAGCAGTTGGACCCTCAGGCAGCACTCCTGGAACACTCTCTAATCCAGGCGAGAAAATTACTTCAGGCACCACTTCGGAAGAACCACTAGACGTTACTTCAGTCGTGGACTCACAAGGAATTTTAGGACCCGACGCAGCTCTACCTCCCATTGTGGAACTTGGAAAATTTTCAGTCTTTCTAAATCTCAGCTGATCAACATGTCGATGGTGATTTTGACCTTCTGTCGACACAACTTAATATGTAACAGGTCCTTTAGCTGCTGTCACTGTGCCTGGTATCCATTTGTCTCCTTGGGAATAATTTCTAATGTATATTGGATCTCCTGTAGATAAACTTCTTTGTCACCATACCTCTGCCTTGCCTTTCTGAAACACAACTGGCAGGATGCAAATGACTCAAAACTGTTTTCAACTTGCGTTTCATCAGCATCTCAGCTGGAGTTATCCCTGTCGTTGAATGAGGAGTAGTACGAAGCCCCAACAACATATGACATAGTCTTGTATGCCAATCACCCTCAGAGATTCGACGTAAATTTTGCTTGATCACCTGAACCTGCCTTTCTACCTGTCCATTTGAAGACGGATGATAAGGGGGAGTAAAGACGTGTCTAATGCCATTTCTCAAAGTAAACTGCTGCAATTCCTCAGATCTAAAAGCTTGGCCATTATCAGAAACCAATATATCTGGTATACCATGAATAGAAAAAATTTCACACAGCTCGTGGATCACTGTTGCAGAATTCAAATTGGGTATAATTTTAACTTCAGGCCATTTTGAGTAAGCATCCACCAGAATAAAAAATAATTTGCCATGAAATGGATCCGCAAAATCAACATGTATCCTGGACCATGGTCTAGACGTAGAAAACCAACCGTTAGACATTGTTTTCGCCAGCTCATTTCTGGTAATCTGGCATCTGTGACATTTGTTCACTAGATCTTCAATATCCCTATCCAAACCTGGCCACCACACATAACCTCGGGCAATTGTCTTGGTCAACACAATTCCTTGGTGTGTGGCATGTAAAAAAGATAAAACATTTTGATGAAAACAAGCAGGAATAACCACTCTTGATCCCCACAGAATACAATCCTGAAAAATTGACAATTCGTTCTGCCTGCGATTATATGCTTCAAATGACTTGACTCATTCACCAGGCCAACCATGTAGTATCCAAAATTTGACCTGCGACAACTCTGGATCATTCTAGGTTGCATGTGCAATATCCTTGGCCATCAGAAGACTCTCCCTTTCAGGCACTTCAAACATCAGAACATCAGCTGGGTCTGGGAAACCTGACTCAGAAGCATCAACTGGCAATCGGCTCAGTGCATCAGCGTTACCCATTTTATTGCCTGAACGATGTCACAACTCATAGTTGTAACCCTGCAGCATAAGTTTCCACCGTAACATTCTTGGAGAAATCATCACAGGCATGACCGAATTTGGTTTAAAAAGTCCCAAGAGAGGCTTATGGTCAGCCAAGATAGTGAAAGATCGCCCTGCCAAAAACTGATGAAACTTCTGCACTCCAAATATAATTGCCAAAGCTTCTCGATCAATCTGGGCATAGTTCCTCTCAGGCATTCACAAGGTTCTGGATCCGTAGGCAACCAGCAATTCTACACCGTCCCCCATAACGTGTGATAAAACAGCTCCTACTCCATAAGGCGAAGCATCGCAGACCAAAACCAAAGGCTTCTTAGGGTCATAGTGTACCAAAACTGCATCTGACCTCAGCAAATCTTTCGCCTTCTGGAATGCCTTTTCCTGTGGTCCACACCACTTCCATGCACTGCCCTGGTCCAAAAGTCGGTGCAAAGGTTCCAAAATCGTCGACTTCTGTGGCAAAAATCTCTCATAAAAATTATATAACCCTAAAAATGACTGTAGCTCTTTCTTATTTTGGGGAGCAGGTGCATTTTTGATCGCCAAAATTTTATCATCTGTTGGATGGATACCAGATCCGTCAACTTGAAATCCCAAGAATTTAACTGACTTTGCTCCGATGTGACACTTGGTCTGATTCAACTTTAATCCAGCTTTCTGAAGACGCTCAAGCACCTGACACAAACGTTTAGAGTGGTCAGTGGAATTCGATCCCCCAACAATGACATCATCGAGCAAAGTTGCAACCCCAGGAATGTCAGCCAGCACAACATCCATCGTGCGTTGAAAAATAGCCGGAGCTGCCGCTATACCAAAAGGAAGTCTTCTGACTCTATACAACCCTTTAGGCGTGTTCAAAGTCAAAAGATCAGTTGACTGTTCATCCACCCTGAGTTGCAAATAGGCGTAAGACAAGTCTAATTTAGAAAAAATAATACAACCTGAAAGTTTACTGAAAACCTCATTTGCCGTTGGCAGTGGGTAAGACACTTTTTGTAAAACTTTGTTAACTGTGGCCGAATAATCCCCACATAATCTCATCTGGCCATTTCTCTTCAAAACTGGAACAATGGGAGTTGCCCAACTTGAAAACTGAACTCTCTTGATGATACCAGAAGCCTCTTGACGATGCAATTCCTTCTCCACCTTTTCCCGTAAAGAGAATGGAACTGACCTGACCTTTAAAAAAATTGGAGCTGCATCTGGAAGTATGGGAATATTCACTGGTGGACCATTGTAGACCCCAATTCCTTCATCAAAAAGTCCTGGAAACTGGGAAAAGATATCTTCAGACCCCACATGATTAATGTGTAACTCGATACCCAGGGCCTCGAACCAGTTCCTTCCCACCAAACTTGGGCCATTTCCTTTAATTACCAATACAGGTAAAACCCCTTTTTGATTACCATGCTCCACCTGGGCCGAAAAAGTTCCCAATACCACCAGTGGTTGCCTTGACCATGTTCTCAAAACTAAATCTTCATTTGACAACTGGCATTTATTTGAAAAAAATTTTTGATAAGTATCTTCACCAAATATTGAATGACCTGCCCCTGTATCAATTTGCATCTCCAATTCTTGACCCTCAACAGTGACCACCAAACTGTACACCCGATTCGCAGGAAAAGAATAAAATAAATCTTCATCCAACTGTGGCACCGACTGGTTGATTAACAAATTCTGGTTCTTATGCTTTTGTTTATTTCCCTGCTGCATTCCCGGTTTTTTTCTATATGTTTTGGTTATATAGGCTCTCTCAAGATGTCCTAATTTGGAACAAAAATTACATTTAGCATTTTTAAACTTACAAACATCTGCTGTGTGCGTGCCTGAACATCGATAGCATTGTACTTTTTTGAACTTCCCTTTTAAATCAGGCGTATTCTTATGCTGAAAACCAGCCATGTTCTTTTTTGCATCGCTGTACAAAGCCTGTGCATTACTCAATGTATTTCGGATCTCCGTTACACTTCGCTGTGCCACTTCACTAGCTAGAGCCATATCCAATGCTTTCTTAAAAGTTAACGTCGGCCCTTCCTCGAAAAGACGATGTTGTAAACCCTGGTCATGCACGCCACACACAATCCGGTCACAGAGCCTATCTTCCAAATCCGAAAATTTACAGATGTCGCTCAGTTGCCGTAATTCTGCAATATAATCAGCCATTGATTCATTCAGATGCTGGTCTCACTTATTAAACTGGTATCGCTCCACAATTGGATTCGGCGCAGGAGAAAAATGCTCATCTAATTTTGCAATTATATCGTTATATGCAGCAGCTTCTAATGTATCTGGTTTAACCAGTGAATCCGCAATGGAAAAAGTAGTGTCGCCACACACTGTCAAAAATATATACTTCTTACGAGCCTCCGCAATATCATTACCCTTGAAATAAAAATCTAACTTCTGCTTATACAACTTCCACGAAGTACCGATAACGTAATTTTCTATCTGATCAAATTTAGCCATATTTCCGGAGTGTCCAGCAAAAAAAACTACTAAATTCTTCTTAAATACTGGAATAAACTTGCTGGGTTATGTAAATACTTCGTATACTGGCACGAAAAGTTTTTTAACAATTCATCAAAACATCGCACTGCGCCGTCAAAATTAAGCCTAACTAGCTTCCCGCTCGTCGCCATTAAAATGTATTGACATCATGGGTAAATAACGGATGGCTGATATTGAATAAAACATATTTAATTGTAAAACCATTTAAAATACAAAGCTAAAAACTAGGTTAAAATAATACAACCTGACAATTACATAACTGGTAAAGACTGGTGCGCACTCCACTGGAACAGCTGATAATATAAACATTCTGGACACATCACAAGTTTAGTTGTTTGGTGCTACTGCCGGTTACAATAAATAAATACATGGAGTAAGGAAACATGGAGTATAGGAAAATAACAGTTCAATACAAAACACTTACTGTTTCTCTTCTAACTTTTTTATAAACATTTTTCAAACATGTGTACAGCACCCATTATTTTTTGAATTATACCTATGGTACTACTAACTGACAACAGCTGTTCAGATTTGTATATATTCTTTGAAATAATTTCTTTTTTCAAAGGTAAATTTAATAAAAGTTTTAAATATTTTTATGAATACTTTGTCTGTTACCTTTACAAATTTGACTATTCTCTATAAAAATTTTAAGCAAAATATAACAGCTTTTAACATACCAGGCATGCAGTTGAGTATTATTATAATTATTTTTTGCAAAAGTGTCATAGCTCATAAACTATACAATATATCATTATAAAAAATACATTTCTAAGTTAACTCAGAAAATTTACTAGCTAAAGATTTTTCAGTAACTAAAATAGTCTGTTTAGTCATAAGAATGAGACTCTTAAGTGATTAATGATTTATGTGTCTCCATTTCTAAATGCATCTCACTAACAAATAACTATATACAAGTAAAGTGTTAAGAATTCTTTGGCATCAGATACTGGATGAGAAGAGAATAATTTTATGTTTTCACACTACCATTTGTGACGGTTATCAATATAATGGGCGATGATGATTATCTCTTAAAAACTGCTGATAATAGAAATATACTTCCAATTACAAAAAGCATATAAATAAAGTAAAAACTTTAAATATGGTATTTATTTCGCAAGGGACTGTATACATATTAAAATATGAAATTTATATTTTTTACAGCCTCTAGGTTCTATTAGTTATATTTAGAAACATTTTCTCCATGTTCAAACAAGCAAAACAGCAAATATTCCTTTCTTTTAGGACCAAAATTCATTGTGTTAGGATACTTTGAGTTTTATAAAGTTTTTTAGATCTTTCTGGCACTAAAATAATTCTCTCTCTCTTAGTGGCCCATTTTTTGAAAAACTGGTTTGAAAATTTACATATATAACATTTTGAATATTGTTTTTATACAGTTATCCAGAAGAATAAATCTAAACACAGATTATACTCATACATGTGTAAATTAAAGAGAGACTGTATCTTTATAATGAAAACATTTTTTCAGGGTAAAAAGGTTTGCTACTTCAGGCAGGAAAGGTCCATTTTCCTAGATGAGTGATAATGGAGAATTTGCACGTTTTCTAAATTTATCACGAAACAATAGTACATGAAAAAATAAGAAGGATACCCTGCATATTTTTTTATTTTGAGCTTTTATTACTGATTTATGATTATTTTAATATCGCACTATTTACCGTATCCCGAAAACGCTCCGTAATACATCTGACGTCACAGTTCATGACAACAAACGACTGTTATTCTTTACGTGTGTCGCTTTTCAACTTGTTCATTTTAAATATTGCTGTTTCTAAAATTATTATGACTGAGAACACAAAGTCATATTATAAATACAGTGAAACCTCTCTGTGCGACCACCTCCATTAAGCGACCACCTCCCTGAACGATCATTTTTTCATTGAACGAAATTTATTCCCATAGGCTCAATACTAATTTTATTTCCATTCAGAGACCATCCCAGCTGACCTCTCTCCATGACCGACCAATTTCTTTGAAGAAAAGGAAACAAATTCCGCTTTTACCTGTCACTTGAAGAAGGTTTTATTAGAAAAATAATTCCGAGGGCTTTAAACTTCTAAACTAAGTTTTGATTTTTTTTTTAATTATTATTATTCCGGTAACTTTTAAGTGTTTAAACCGCTTTATGCCTTTTTAGACAATGAAGTTAACTCTGATGACGAATTAAGAATGACGATCAATAAACTCCCCTACCCTATTCTGTTAGGAAACTCTCAAAGAAATAGATAAATTAATGAAAATATTATTTGTTACCGTCAAAAAGAAAAAATGCATTTATTTACTGAATTTTGAAAGGACTTGGAAATAAAAGTTATGAAAGACAAAACCGTAAAACCAAAGCAAACGTCAATATATTCATTTTTAATCAATGCAGTAATTAACTTATATAATTAACTTTTATTTTGATACTTAAATTTTTATATTTTTTCCTAATGTGAAAAATAAATTCTAGTAACATTATTTCTTTTTTTTCAACAATTAAAATCTAGATTTAAACATGACCTCCATTAAGAGGCCACCTCTCGAAACGATCAATTTTTATTAGAATGAAACGTGGTCGCTTTTAGGAAGTTTTACTGTACTGTATTGTACCACTCTACACTAATACAACCAGAAACTTCTAGCGAAAAGTTGACGAATTTTTTCAAAAGGATTGAGCAAAGGCCCTTGTGTTTTACTTTTGTATCGTAATGTTACACATTTGATAAATACTGTAAAACTGAAATTTCCCTGATTTTACAATTCACCAAATTCAAATATGGAATTAAATTTAGAATCCTTTATCTGTTTTTGAAACACTTTAAATTAATATCTTAAATAATTAGTAATAGTATGAATAAAAAGTACGAATATTTTAAAAAATTAAGACCATATGTCAAGCAATTTTTCTTGTGTGTGTGTGTGTGGGGGGGGGGTCGCTCCGATGGGTGCTCGCACGGGTGCCAAAATGTTCTTGGGCCGGCCCTGTTCAGGAAGTAAATAAAAATTGTATTGCATAAGTGTACATTTTTATTAAGTTAGGTTCTAGGTTTAAAAAATAAAGGATTTATTTCGAAACAATATTTTGTCATGTCTTAATAGAGATTATAAAACATAAAAATATTGAAACTACCCAAAAAAATTTTAATATTAAATTTTTACTTTTCAACATAAAAATACTTTAGGTCCCGCTGCCTATGACACCGTGTAGCAGGCGTGCTTTGACAATACTGCATAATCTTAAAAAAAAAAAAAAAAAAAAAAAAAAAAAACAGAAAAAAAACCGCGAACCACATCACCGCTACCTGCGGCATCGTATAACACCACGTGTTGCGCACGCACTGCAAATTCTTGTAAAAAACCTAAAAATTTACAAAAGTGCCTTCAGGGGGCGAAGTGGGGGGGGGGGGGCACAGGATGTGCATAATATGAATAAGTTTTCATATACCTTTCTAACGATATGTCACATGAGGCGAGTACTCAAAATTTAGAAAATAGCTCCTCCCCGGATGACCCTCCCCTCCCTCTGCATTTCCCACTCTGCATTTCCCAATATCTAATGTTAAAAAATAATATTTATTTGAGTGTTAAATGAAAAATCGCATTTAAAACGCAATAAACAGTTGATCTGAAGAAAAAAGAGAAAACTCCCCCCATCACCACCAAAAATCAACTCATCTTAAATTTATAAAATCTTTATTATGCGTTAAAAACAACGTCAAAGTTTAAAAGCGATCAGTTCTTTACTTTTCCTAATTTTAACAATATCCCGTCAACTCTCTCTATGTGAAAAGACTTTTAATGAGTTTAAAAATCAATTTTTTCATAAACTTAGCGTTCATTTTTTTTTTTCCAATTGACATTTTATAAATCAACGTACAAAATAACATCCAGATGCGAAAGAACCAAATTTGTAAAAACAGTAGTTTAAAAATTTCGAACCTTTATTTCCAAAGCCTAGTATCCCTTTTCTCTCCGTTCCGCTTGCCTGTCGTGAACTGTGACGTCATAGTAAGTCACGCCCCGATTTGGAGCGACGTGATTTTAGCTTACTTTTAGGACGAATTATTTAATAGTATAGATATTTTTTTCGCGTTTTTGAGAACATTTTTTAAAACTGTGGATGTGGATCTATCAGAAAAATATATAAATGATCAAATCCCTCATGTGTGCAAATTCCTCATTATGGCACAATGTTTAAGGGACTACTTCACTCATGCAAAAACACCTGGTTACTAATGTTAATTCTATGGAAGAAATTTAAGATATCTCATTTGCATTTCAATATTTTTAAATGATTTTTCTTATTGGCTAGCTGATATTACTTTTTCGATTTTCTTTGCAGGTTATTTTAATGAGAATACTTTCACTTTCAAAACCACTGAAACGTAAACGAGATATCTTAATTTTTTTTTTTGATAGGATAAACATTAATGAGTGGGTGTTTTGGCATGAGTGAAGTAGCCTCTTAAGGGTTTCTATAAGTGAAAGTGAATAAATAACTCAAGGGAGAAATCAGCTTACTTTTTAATGTTAAGTTTGAAAGATTTTATGAAAAAATTACTTATGTTTCACTTATGAAACTGATACTTTTTTAAAAATTGAAATCACAAGTAAATATAAATATTTCAGGTATAATTTATTTTAGATTTAAAAATGAAATAAGCAAATAATATTTATACTTTTTATAGAGAAAATGCAATACAAAATTCAGATTCTGTTAAATAAAAAGAAATAACTTTCAATTAACTACCTACTTTTCAAAGAGCACAGATTTAAAATTTATGAGTGCATATTTATCAGGTTCTTGCAAATGAAGAAGCTATTGAAAAACATAATTCTAACAGAAAAAAAAAAGTTTAAGTATTTCATGTTCATGCAACAAAACTGTTACACAAAACCAGTTTTTCAAAATACATTGCAAAATAAATTTTAGTATTTTTTTAATTTCTCATATACTTCACAAAATAGTTTGCCTCTTTTACCTGTATTTGGGAAATTAAAATTATTTAATAAGAAATTAATTGTGAAAAGTTGGTATGAAAAAAAAGGAAGAAAATCACAGAAGAAAAACTTCTAAAAAATATTTTATTAATGTATGTACACTTGAAGAAATAATTCACCTATTTATTAACACTAGAACGGCGGTAAGGGGTCATTTTGACCCCTCGATGAAACTACTGAAATAACAACACTAAAACAATTTTAAATGCCATACATTGGCAAAAATATGTAATTTAAGTGTATTTCATAATTTATATTTAATATTACTCGATAATTTATTGAATTTTTAAAGTACTGTATATGTAACGCCTACAGGGCGATTAATTGGATCATACTACGACTACTTAAAAAACTCATTAATTTGATATAAAAATCGATTTAAAATTAATGTTTTCACAAATTAAAACTAATGTTAACTAAAATAAAACACAATTTATAAAATAATATATATTTATATTTTCAACTACTTACTCGCCGAATGATTCACTCTCTAAATCCATAAATGAAAAATATGTTCTGTTGTTTCCGTTATTTCATTATAAGTGTAGCTGAATGGTTAATATGTTAAGCATTCTGTTTCAATTTTATTTAATGCTTATAGTACTCCAAATTGTACACACGTATTAGGAATAAATTCAGTTGTAACAAAAAAAAATATCAATTTTTCCAGTACATTTTCCGCCCACAACTTTGAAACATGGTGCGTAAAATTCTTGAGATTTGTTTCCATTGCATGTCTGTACTTGACATTTTTTCTCTTGATATCTATTTCATTTTCGTATTTTTTTTTTTTTTTCTGAAGACTCAGGAAAGATCTTTCGGAGATTTGAAATCATAAGATCCATTCTGAACACATCTCCTAAATTTAATAGAAAATCTCTTCGACTGATAGGCTTGCCTGTTACACTTTTATAAATTATCCAGGCGTTTAAAGCTGCATGATGAAAAATATTGAAAAAGATATGCACAGGCCACCGTCTAGAAGCCGAATTCATGGAGTATTTTCGGCGCATCTGATCATGGATATCCACACCATACTTCGTTGCGTTGTAATATTAAGAATCGGGCAACTTCTTGAGACCGTCTTCAGTTTTTACAGTAGAATGTAATGCGCTCAGTAGAAAACCACTTTTTTCTTTTGGCTTGATAGATGGTAAGTGTCATATTATCACATTCCACTATCTTCGATGAATAAAGAGTACTGCGCATATTTTTCAATGATATGGGAATTTCTCTTCTGTTCTTTTTGATTGTGCAACCAAAGTTGTATTTTTAGCTTTTAACATTTCTGCTAATTTTATGTAAGTAAAATAGCTATCTGTCGTAATATTCCCCCCTTCGTTTAGATGGGGATCTGTTAATTTCATGACAACATTTTCCGATAAACGTAATTAAGGACTGTTTCATCCTTTTGTAGATAAATAAATTCATTCAAAAGGTATTTAGTATCAACGTCAACAGATCACCAAAATTTTATTCCAAATTTATCCGATTTATTTGGCATATATTGCATAAATTTATATCTATCGTGAGATGGGAACAATTGTTCATCAACTGTAATATTTTGTCCTGGTCGGTAGCATGTTTTGCAATTTTCAATAAATTTATTCCACATTTTAGATGCAAGAGCAAATTTATCAGTCTGTAGTCTGCTAGGTCTTGCTGTCTTTTCATCAAACTTAAAAAATCTTTTTTCTTTCTTTGAATCTATCTCTTGAGATAGTTTATTTGCAAAATAGTATTCATCATGCCTTGGACGACAATGAATATAAATCTAAACCCTTTTTTTTTATTGCTCCTCGAACATATAGTATAGCAACAAAAGCAGCTTCGAGTACAAAGAGTATTTTACTAAAGGGGTCAAAATGACCCCCGTCCGCCGTTCTAGGAGTACAAGCCCATATTTCAAAAACTAACAAATCTAGAAAGCTGAAATTTTTTTTAGAAATATATGTTATCTATTTAGGAAAAGTCAAAAAATTTCAAACGATTTCGCCCAAGCAAACAAAAGTAATCAACGGACGAAAGTACTAAGGTGTCAAAATGACCCCTACCGCCGTTCTAGTGTTATACAAACTCTGGATTACTTTATACGCTTTAGGAAATCTTTTTGTTGAGGATCAAATGCACTTTTCCTAAAACAAAGTGAGTTCAAATTATAAAATTAAACAGACAATTAAATTAATAATTATAACTGTACATTTAAACTATATACAGGTAAATGGAATCTTACACTTTTAAATGAAAGCTATTTTAGAAAAAGCTATTGACTAGAATTCTTTGAATTTTCTACCAAATTTGAAAGCTCTTACACTCTGAAGTTGACTCAGTTGAAAGGAAAAGCTTTATTATATTATTTTTTAGAAAAATACAGAATCACTGAAATTTTCTTTTCCATTAAATATAGTTAAGTTTTATGAAAAATTGAGATTCTCATACAAATTGATGTTTTGATTTACATACAACAGATGTAATATCAAAGGGTGTATTAGGTGAACTGCAAAAACTCTTCTTGTAATGAAAAAAGTATGATAATATGCAAGTAAAAAACAACAGATTTTGTGAGCAATATTTGTATTAAAAAACAGTAAATTTAACTAATAATATCAATGAGAACTAAAGATTTATATTGTATAATAAGCATTCACATGGCAGCCTGTACTTTTTATAATACAAGGTGAGACTGCAAAGTTAGATGATTCACCTCTTAATCTGAAAACTGGAAATGGCTTCGTACTTGTTGGTGTTTGCAATGCAATCTTTTGTATCTCAGATAATTTATATCTTAGACTGATCTGAATATTTTATGTTTTATCTTTTCTTTCTTACAAATTTTAACAATGTACAGTAAAGACGAAATGCCTGAGAAAAATCACCACAGTAAATCTTAAAGCAATTACTAAAGTTCCAATTTTCATTTTTTTTTTTTTTTTTTTTTTTGAAAAAAAAAAAAAAAAAAAGTAGCATCTTTTAAGGGAAAAATAAATGCACTAAAATTTATATATCCTAAACTGATTATTTTTTAGGTTTCATGCAAATTACATTGATGGGATAGTTTTATGTACATGTTATTGATGCACTGCATTATGGAACAAAGAATCAGTATGAAATTCTATTTCAAATTGAATAAAACTGCAGGATTTGTCCACTTGTCCTCTCAAAATGTACAACACTTTCTAAAAGCAAAGTCTGCAATAGTTATTTCAAGATAATTAAATAAAATATGCTTTCACGAATTTAAAATTTTAGGTAAAAGTAGTCTTTAGTTAGACAAATGTGATAAAATAAATGAAATATATGTATAAATGCATTTTTAAGCTTGTAAATAGAATTACACCACATTTTGTAAGCTATGTAAGGAAACCAAATTAACTTTTTAAAAACAGTATTTTAAGTTGATTGACTTATATTAGAAAATAACAAAATACTAGGAAATAATGAAAAGACAGACTCAATAAAAGCTAAAGAAATGTGAAACTCAGAATTAATAAAAATATTTGTGCAAAATGCTCTCTATTTGAAACTATATCCCAAACACAAAAAATGTTGAAAAAAGAAATAACAAATTTCAACAAATATAGCAGTATGATATAGAGCCAACTCTAACTGCTATACATACAAGACATTGATGCTTTGAACTAAATTATTCAAGATTTTCTAAAAAAGATTTCACCATAACTGTTTTACTGTAATGATACATTATTTTTGCAGTACAGTGATGGTTTATAGTCAGCAGTTCATTGCCTAAAGAAAATCTCAAGCATATTCAGTCTGATTCAAATCCAGTGAGTATGCAGAGCAATTCATTTGGATTATTTTTGGACTTTGCATTTGCTTTTAACATTTGTTATCTGGTGATAGAAGACAGTTTTGTTCATAAACACAAAGGAGCTTGCAATAGCTGTACCCAGTCACATATCTTTTAACTAGGACAAGTTCAATATGTCTACTAATTATGAGAAGTTCAAACCACATCTGTAGTTTTAACAATATTTCTGTCATTATAAGCAATGAGTTAATTATACCAGATGAACTGCTTTCTTATATCAGATTGAAATAAAAATCTATACTTATCTGAGAACAGCTCAATTCCAATGATCCAAATACTATTGATAGTGTTGTACTTTTATGCATTGGAGCCAAAAAAGCATATTTAATCATGTTTGTATCCAATTTAAATGCTTGGAAAAAACTGTCATAATATTATGATATCTTTGCTGGAATAAAATGCATTTGATGATTGAATTGCAGTTATATTTCAAATTCTTTTCACTGTTAAAAGTAAGAAGTGGATTTCTGCTGGGATTGTTATACTCGGTTGATCATCATTGCACTCTCAAGTAACTGATCCAGTCGTTTAAAATATCTTCGACAGCTTTACATCTACACTTTGGCTTATTCCAACATCTGTATCATCTCTTGTTCAAATGCTTCTATCAATTTAAAAATTACTTTGCCATTTACAAATCAACTAAATGTAGAAAAAAAAGTAGCCAGAGCTTGTGACAGGTAAAGTTAAAATATTTGTTGTCTAATGTAGCTAAATGTAGTGAAAAATCTTCCAGAACTGGTGATTGGTAAATGAAGTTCAACACTTTGCGGTCTTCAACCACATGTTGTTTTTACACCCAATGAAGAATTATTTTTATATGGTCCAATAAAAGGCAGTCACAAAATTTGTGTCACATAGACATTTTCCAAAAGTAATCGTGTTTAAGACATCCGAAAATGCACAAACACATTAAAAAATCAGAAGTAAAAAAATTCACAATTCCAGTTTTTCTTCTTATGTATATCAAAGAAAGTAAAATAAATAAATACTGATAAGTTTTTATATCTATTTTATCCTATCATGACATTTTGATAATGCCTTCAAAAGTTATTCCATAGCCTATTAATAGTACCTAAAATAATTATGTTCATTAGATTTCAATAAATGATATTTTTCCATTATTTGGATAACTAAATTAATTTTTTTTAAACTTAAAAGTGTTAAAAAAAAGATTGATCTTGAAGGGGTTAAATGCATACATCCACACAACATAATTTTCTTTAGTAAAACAAATGATTCATTACACAACAAAAATAACATGATTTTTTTTCTATTTTGTTTTTAATTATTTAGCATATAAAAGCAAGAGATTAAAGTCTGTCTCTGCTTTTGGGTTACCAGCCTGCTCTTATCCTCAATTACAAAATCAACTGTCCTGCAGCTTTATCGCCAATGATGTGACTATGCATGCATGAAAATTGACAGTGCTGGTCTTTGAAAAAATATTTCATGCAGGTGATTGCATGCTGTCTGACACCCTTATATCATGTATGAATAGCAATTTGTTGACTAGAGTCACTGAGAAACAATTGACACTATTGAAAACAATCAAGATATTTAAAAATAGAGTGAATTGATTAAAAAATCTTAGCATTGACAAACACTACCTTATAACTGTTGTACAATATTTCAACTTTATAACTGCTGCAATCACTGTTTTCAGAGTAAACAAGAATATTACTTAATTTTGCTTATCTGATAAAGTCATATTATTATCATCATAAAATGTATTGACCATAAGACAATATGGTTGCCAGGCAATTGACCCATTTATTTTAAATTATTTTCACAAAGAGATTGGTTAACACTTTGTCTGGTTAACACTGCATTACTCAAACAGAAATTCCTTTAACAGAATTTTTTTTTTCAAAGTACCTTACAGTATGTTATGTTGAGAAAGTTCTTGTAGACGTTCTTTTAGCCAGAAACAAATTATTACTATAAATTTATTTTTTAAAAGTTTTCTGTCAGCATTTTAACTCATCTACTCAAAGGCTTCACATAAATTAACTATTTTAAAATTTTCTAGAGAAATAACTTTCGTATCTTATGATATTTGCATATTCTCATCTATAATTGCAATAAATTTAATATAATAAAATTGAAATAGGCTTCAAAGTTGAGAATTTGTATTGCATGTTTTTAAAAAGTAATGCATATTAAATCTTAACATTAATTGCTGTATCAATCATTGCAATACAGCGCAATAAGACAATTGCATAGTTCAAAAATGTGGTCAGTTAAGCAGACTTGACTCTACCGTGTTAGCATTTTAAAATATCACTGGAAATTTGAAGACTAATGAAATAAACTTGATATTAAAATATACTATCACAGGACAGAAAATATTCTGTAGTGAGATAAAAGTACTGTATAAAAACAGCAATAATTGAGTGACAGGATGCAGAAGTCTTGGTACATGAAATTATTTAGAATAGGAAAAATAATAATTTTTTGAATTTAGATATTGAAACATTGAGGCGATATATTGATGTTATATGATGATACAGGTCTTTAGTTATATGTTTCAAGTGCTCATTGATTTTTCCTTTCCTTTTGTTAGATAAAAGTATGAAAAAAAAAATAAAGAGCAGAATTGTCTCCTGGTATGAACGTAAATGTTTCCTGAACAGATGAACATGTTTACAATTGAACAATCATTTAATGAACAAAATTATAGGATATTAGCTCCCAATGAATGGTCTGCACATCTCACTAGATTGATGGTTTGGAGTGGGATAATATCAGATACAAAAACTCTATTTGTTTTTGTAGAAACTGACCAATCAAAAATATTATGAAGAACATCCTTGAAATAACTATACAGCCATATGTCCAAATATACTTCAATATGAAAAAAAAAAGTCTTTTCAGCAAGAGTCTGCACTAGCCTATTTTGCTCACTAAATGAATGTTCAAATATAAACAGCTTTCATCTGTTCACATTTATGTGAATGCCTAGACACATTTTTGCTCTTTGAAATTTTTGAATCATAATTTTAATAAACAAAATCAATGAGCATTTAAAATACATAACTGAAGGCCTACATCATCATATAACATCAATATATTGTCAATATTCAAATATTAGGCTTCATTACTTAAAAAGTAAAAATGAAACCATTATAAGATCACTTGTGTGTCTGTCATAGCTGTTTTTCTTGAAAACTATGGAACATGGAAAGTTCAAATTTGCTAGAGTTATAGAGGCTATTGACCCACATATTTGTAGGTTACTGGTCATTCACAAAATTTTCAGGAAAAATTTAGAAGGGCTAATTAAGTCACTTGAAAAAAAAATTGTATATCATGTGAGTATTGTTAGAAAAAGATCTCAAAACACCAAACTCAAAAATATACTTGTTTTAATTTTAGGTATTACATTTTCAATCATATTGTTGAAAATGTATAGCAAAAATATGTAGCCCCCCCCTCCCATTTCCAAATCTGGGTTGTAATTAAAATTGAAATTATGTAAAAATTAGGGGTAGTAGTAGTTTATTTAAACCTTGCAGGAAAACTATAGTGACTATCCTAGGTCACACAGTTTTTGATAAAATCACATTTTTCCATTACACACAAGTTTTATTTTGTGGGCACTCAGCGGGGGGGTTGAGGGGTGCTTAAGATACCTATTGAAGCAAAATAATCCAAGGATTGTTGATAATGATTTTTGGAAAAATTTGTCAGTAATTTGATAAGATATTAATTCAAAACCTATCTAGAAAATCGTGGCACAGACCAAGGTAGCATTGCAATTTTGTGACCTCTTTTGAAAGTGCGATTGGCACAATGCCATGTTAAAACTTTGTAGAAGGTCTTTATTATACGGAACTCTTTGTGTGTGAGTAAAACTCACATCTGACCAATTATTTAAGTAGAAAAATGTTATTTTTTGATGAACCAAAACTTTTTCTACATCCTGTATTTGAGCCATTCCATGAAAAATGGAGAAAATGTCCTGCACATGACACTTACATAAATACCTATATTTGTTAACTTATTAGGTGTTAAAATATAAACTATACATAAAAAAAATAACCCTAGATTTTCATATTAGCACAGTTGTTTTAATTTCAGGATATAATAGCATTGTTAAAACAGTCGTAATATGCAGAATATCTATCCCACACATTATATGGAATGGTACTTTAATAGGTTTAAAAATCTCCACTTTTTGCACTAGATCTAAGTAATCTGCTCGATTTTAATAGGTTTATAAATTTCCACATTTTAAACCCCCAGACCTAGTAATCTTTCAGCTCAGGCCATCCCATGAAAAATGGAAAAAATGTCCTGCGTGTAACAGTTACATAAATACCTATATTTACTACTTATAAGTTGTTGAAATATAAATTATACATTTAAAATAACAAAACCCCCTAGATTTTCATATTGGTATAGTTGTTTTAATTTGAGGATGTAACAGCATTGTTAAAAAAGCAGTAATATGTAGTGAAGCTGTCTCACTCGTGACATGAATGGCCCATATAAACATTGCCAAAATCACAATATGAATAAAAAAATTTTTATAACACTTATTAAAAAAAACACTAACAATACTAAACACAAAATTTTGTTGTTTAAACTAACAATAAAATCATATGTATTAAATAAAACAGCCATACCTAGATTCATAATAGGTCATACTTTGCCAATAACGAAGATTTTGAAAATCTGTATCTGTCAACCACATGCTAAATACTAGAATTCCACCAGCAAAAGCTCTACAGTGCAAAAAAAGTGACAATTATTATTACTTAAATGACATTCAATTTGTTCTTTTATAAATTCAAGTTAGGTGAACTGGATAACAACGCAGACATCTTTATGCAGTTAATTTTAAATACTAGCATGCAAAACAATTTAAAACACAAAGGTGCAAGAAAATAAAAAGAAAAAAATGAAACAAAATTGTATAATTATTATTAGATTTTCATCAAAATCATAAAAGCAATCTAGATATACAGGGTCTTACAAAAGTCACACTCTACCCCACTTATTTCAGAAATGCATTGGAATTTTTTAAAATGGTGACATACGTGTTCAATCAATTCTAAAAGGACTTCGTCTGGTTAAAACATTTGGAATAGGATGAGTGAGAGGACAGCTCGGAGTTCAACTTTGAAATTTTAAATGGAAGAGGGATTTTGTGACACATCAATGTAAAGGTCTCTTTAAGATAAACAATTTAAAAATTAAATTGTTATGTTATGAATATTTTTAAGGAAAGTATGACAAATTAAAGATTAACTCTAATTTCATGAAAGGGCATTTTTTTTTATCCTAACATAACTTGACCCAGAAGATGCTTGAATTGACTGTCAGCCATTTCTCAGCAGAAATATAACCGCTGCAGACATTCATTCCTATCTACTTTAAATGTGGCTGAAGTGATGTTAATTCAGACTTCTATAATTTGCTATTTCAATGTTATTAAAAGACCGGATTAAAGGCTGAAATTCAATGAAAAATGTGTGAAGAGAGAGTTCTCAGTTACTTAGGTACATTTGATTCAGCAATTTGGGGAATGGTTTTTTAAAATGGTAATGGTAATTAATAATGGTAATTCAGTAAGTAAGCAGAACACTAAATTCTGATGTGACAGTAACATACAAATATTTGGGGATACCTAAACCAAATATCTCCCAAAAATTAATGTCCAGATAGGATTTCTAGGTGATAATATGTTCAAGGTCTTTTTATATTGACTGAAAATTTAACTGGCAATCCTCATCTTACATTGCTACAAGATACAAATGATCTAAAAATAACACAAATTATTAAAAAGTCTATCAAATTTCTATCAGATTCTTTGACACAAAAGATTGTCTTTCAACAGGACAATTGCCCAGCTCAATAAAAAAATATTTCAGAGATTATTTGAATCAGAAATATCCAGACTGATGGATAGGCACCGACCTAATGCCTAATAACTTCAGTAAGAATTAGAAAACGGTGAAAATTCATAAAATTAAAAGTATAATAAATCAGTTAGTTTTGGTCATAAAAAATGGAATTTTTACTGTTTTACTTGTTATAACATAGAAAAAGATTTTCTAAATAAAATTTATAGGACCCACAGATTATATTAAAATTTAAAATTACAGATTCCCTCTGACGGACTGCCAGTCTTATCTGGTGGCATAGCTACTAACCGTTCCATTTTTCCAAACCAAAAAAACATGTTTCAAACCAGAAAATTTATTCAATAAATTTTGTCTTGTTTCTATGTGGTAGTTATATGGTTTTATTTCTTGAGTAAAATTTCTGGTTCAAAATATGAAAAAATATGGAATTGTTGGCAGCTATGTTGATGGTGATTTTCAGAGTTGTTTATTTATTTAATTTATATCAATGAAACTCTGTGGTTTGATTTTAATTATTACCAAATTTGTATATTTTGGACTGTTCTAGAAATAAAATTCTAAAAACTTTCACTTTAATTACAACTATGCTGTATTTAAGAATAAGATTTGAAATCTTCACTAAAAAAGAAAAAAACCTATGAGTACATATAGTGAAAAAAAATCCTCATGCCTCAATATAGCATCATTATTCAAAAGATAACATACATTTTCTAAAGTTCTTATAACAGTATGCTCTCAAATACCCAAGATGACAGTTGCTGGTAGCATTATGCAACTTAAAGTTGAAAGAGAGAAACTGTGTCACGTAACAAGCAGTTGGAGATACCAATCTCAACATAAAAATGTGTCCAACATTGCTGAAGAGCAATGCTATTTGGATTAAATAAAATTCTCTAACAATTAAAAATTTATAATTCGTATAGTTTATGATATTAGAGAAATAATGTTGTTTATTATATAATAAAAAATATTTAATGTTATTTAAACCCTCCTTAAAGTATAAAAAGTTTCTACTCAAATATATGAACATGCTCATGAGCATACAAAAAACGACAAGTGATAGAGCTACATGCTGCAAAGGGAAAACAGGGAAAATAAAAGTAACAGTGACATCGGAAAGGCCAATTCAGTTTAAGATAACTTGATATACTGGGGATGCTCATATATGTGCATAAAAACATTTGATATTTTAAAGTGTTTTTAAATGGTATTTCAATAAACTTTTATTGTTTTAAATTTATTTTCATCATGGTAATCTTATTTTTTGCAACTGCAGCCTATATTATAAATGTAATATTAAAAGCATAATAACAGAAAACAAAACCAAAAAATTTGCAATAAAGATGTTTAGCTATTACTTTTTACTGAAGGATATTTATGCTCTTATTTCTCTAGTAAAGTTGGAGAAATTAAGAATGTCATATTTTGTTACTCAGCAATTAGATATTTGATTTCTAAAAAAAGCATGCATCTATTAGTGCAAAAAGTAACAGCAATATTCAGAATCACAATAAATTATACTAGCTCCATAAATGGATCTTTGGAATGTTCACTGATATAATTATGCTGATATAATTACATTTTATATCTTCTTATAATAAACAATTCAGAACAAACATTTACATAACAAAAATAGTTACAATATAAATAACACGAAGTATGATAAACAAACAACGAGAGTAAATTTTGTATTATATATAATTTGAAAATTATAATAACAATAATCATAAAATCAAATAATATGAAACAATCAATACATACCCAAGTACTGCACCAGCACTAGCCGCAGCTGCCATTCCCTTTAAACCATAATTAAATCTAAACAAGCCACCAATCAAAGCTATATAATAAAGAAAAAAATCAACTTTAATCAATAATATGCAAAGTGTAATTTTGAAACAAACATTATATCATATACCATAATGGGGCATTAGGTGACTTATCACATTATTCCTAGTTAGATAACTCAATAAGAAATCTTCAATATATATTCCTGTACAAATCTAAAAAATATACTTCATATGCATAATTCAAATTTAAAACAAAGCTGTAAGCCTCATACTTTAGTTGGGCCACTGTTTTAGATTTTATGTGATATTTTAATGCTTGATTAATTTTTTTTATTTTTTATTAAGTGCATATAAAAGTCCCATGGTAAAAACAAAAGTGTCATGGAGAAAAAAAGAATTACACAGAACATTGCTTAAGAGGTTCAGTTCTTTTAATTATTTGCAATTCTTGCACAAATAAATCAAGTAAGTTATGTTATTCCATTTGAATAATATATAATAATGACATAGATAAAGGCAGGTTTCATTAACAATACCCAGGAAAATGTTTATGAATTGAGTATTAGATCATTTTAAAAAATTAATTAATGAGAGTTGAACAATGCTATTTCAAGATGAGTAAGTAACTCATGAATGTATTTAAAATAAGGATATTTAAGATATCATGAAAAAAAAAAGGATAAGTTATTCAAAATTTTTTTACATCAATGAAAAAGCATTTAAAGCTTTTTAGTAATTATAATGGAAATAAATATCAATATTTTAATACTATATAAAGTTAAAAGTTACAAAACTAAAAGTCACAAACAACAATCTTTTAAACAAAATTAATATATGATACTTTCACAAGAATAATCTGCTTTATTCAGTGAGAACTGAGTGATTTCTATCTGTAGATGAAACACGAAGTTCAGGACTAAAAGAAATAAATAACATGCTTTAACTTTTCAGAATTTGAAAATATGACATAAGAAGTCATCACTGATGATTTCCTACTCAAGCAGTATTCTGTTTTTAAATCATAGTAACATAGAGCTTACAGATTTGGTAACTGTCAGAGATAAACAAAATCTAACTAAATTTTTATGTATGATTGATGGCTGTATACAATGTCATGACTCTAAGCTAGAATTCAATTAAAAAATATAAGTTAGAAAAGAGATGTTACCTCCAGATGCAATGTGTTCCCAAACAGTAATTTTGTTGTTATAATTAGCAGCAGTCATTGTTGATAACCTAACAAACAAAATGGGAATTTCTTTTATAAATTAATACTTCTATTCCATTCTACTAAAATCTACAATCCATTATTATTATTTTTTAATAATCAAATATATTTCAGCATATTTTTCCATATAAAAATGAGAAATTTTTCTTTAGGGTATATACAGACCTGCCAACTGCTACGAAAAAATCGTAGTTGCTACGATTTGGACCTATAAACTACGATGCTACGAAAATCGGTCTTAAACTACGATTTTTTGCAAAAAACACAAATGCATTTTTTTGTTTCTAGTTGCAATTTTTATCAAACACAGCATATTTTTAAAGAGTTATTCTGTTCGGAAATTTCCAAAATTTCAAAGTATTCATTTCCGAAAGTTAAAAAAAAGGGGTTCATTAGCCCGAAAATTTGGACATTAAAAAATGCTCATGGGGGGGGGGGGGGGATCTGGGCTACAAAACAAACCTTTTAACATAAAACTCTCTTTATGTACAATAACCACGAGTGAATCGTGTTTCTGTAAATATTTATAGTACAGGAATTCCCTTCCTTACAAACAGGGGTGCCATTTTAAGAATATCTGGTTGGGGGGAGGAAATAGTGTGCAAAATCACACGATTTGCGCATGGAAAAGGAATGTCCTGCATAATGAAAAATGTTGTGCAGTATTTCCCCCTGTAAATTCTTCCACAGATTTATGATTCTTCTGCAAGTATATTTTGAAATTTCTTGGAAGTTCGCGAATTTTTTTTTCTTGCAGAATAAAGGAATTTCCCCAATTGGGAATATCCTGAAACGATCGCGGAAAAAAATCGCGAATTTCATCAAAATTTACTGCACTGGGATAAGAAATCGCAAACCAGGCTTCTTTTACAAATGTCAAAAACCGCTGTGAAACGAGAAGAAATTCTAAAAATCGTATAAAAATTTTCTGAGGAAAAAAAGTACTGTATTGAGTTGAAAGACTGAAACATTATTCCTTTTACAAATATCAAAAGATGGCTGCGAAACACGAAAAACCAACCAAACCAACCTCCAGATTAATTTTAATTTTGTGTGCTACGATTTCTCATTTTCAAAGGTTGGCAGGTCTGGGTATATACTACAATATATTCAGTATATACAATATACTCATATCTACAATATATTCAGATGAAAGAAAACAAAAAGATATTTTGTACAAGTAAATTGTAGCTTGAACTAAAATAATACAGCTATTCAAAAAAGTCAGCACATAAATTAAAGTACATGATATATTAAAAGGAAAACAGACAAATTTTGCTATTTTTAAAACTTGTGAATATCATTTACTTTCATATTGTATTATTATTTTTGTTGTTTTGTGTAATAAATGTCATTTAGGCATATTTTTATGTTAAACAGAAAATGTATGGATGTAATTATACAAAACATAGAACTTAACATCAAACCCATTTTGACAACACGAGAAGATCTACACAAAATCTAATTTCTGAATATATCTCTCTGTCATATTAAAATTACAGAATTTAGTATCCCCCAAAACTTTTTGATCTAGTCCCTTTCATTAAGCAGGATATACAAAAACACTTCATCATATAAAAAATGTTTTGCCATAAAAGTATATGAAATATCATTTCTATCAACTGGTGTATATAAAAAAAACTTAGGGATTCATGTCTATGATGAAATATTAAATATGAAAATTTCTCAAGCAAAGCTTAATTGCTTTCATATAAAAAATAATAACATGTACAGTAGACTCCCTCAAATCCATAACCCTAAAATCTGCACATTATTACTGATGTAAACAATGAAACTATTCAGTTCAGATGTAGGGGCAAAATTAAGAATTTTTTAGTTTTATACGATTCCATATGTATTTTAATATGTAATTTTTGATAATATAACTGAACTTGTGGTTTTTGATGAAGGAAGTATAAATTTATTTGTGAAAAAAAATCAAGATATTGTTGTTTTACCAAATATATTTATGTAATTAATCAAGCTTTTTTGGGTATCAAGACTGGCTAAACCTAAAACAAACCTTTTTTTACTTTATGATTTTGATGTGAATTAATAGGTTACATTTATGAGGAAAGTTTCATTGAATAATACAAGGAAAATGTATCTTATCTTTATTATGCATATTTAATTATACATTATTGAACATTTACTTGACCTGTACTTTTAATAATTTAATAATTTTCAAAATTATCTTACTTTTAATCATTGTAGTTTATTACTTTAGTTAATTATTTTAATATTTTACTATATTGCAAGCATTCATTATAATTTTGATTGCAGTATTACATTCAAATTACTGTTTAAAAAATGTAAACAAAGCAATGACCAGAAATCTGCAAAATTCTAAAATTCACACAACCTCTGGTCCCAAGCTATGTGGATTTGAGGGAGTCTACTGTATTTATCCTATATATTGTATATTTCTTGTATGTATTTATATATTATCTTCCTATCATTTCATGCAGTAAAACACATACTACAAATCAGCATAATTATTACATAAAACATGAATGAACCTATGGAAATAATTTTTATTCAAATATTAAATTCATAGACTCTTGTGCATTCATTATTTGAAAATTTAGCCATAAACATTTGAAATTTGATATCCACAGTCAGGTTTGTTATACAAAATACAGAAGTAATTTACATAAGATGTTGGAAATGTCAAAATGAAAAAAAAAAATCTGTAGAAAACATTTTACATAAATTTCAAGGGCAAGAACTTTCAGAATTAATTTCCAGTAGAATGGTAACTTTATATTTTTTCTAAAACAAATTGTACAGGTACAAAATGCTGAGTCTTTTTTAAAATTATTAATAGTAACTTTCTTAAACCAAGTAATTCAGCTATGCAATTAATTTTATTCCTTTAAAAACTAACACTTTAATTTAGTCCTTACCAATTAATAGGTTTTAAACCAACAATAATACAAGAATTCAAAGCATTACCATATATATATATATATATATACATACAACTACTATTCTCTCAAATCCGTACAGCTTGAGAACAGAGGTTGTACAGATTTTAGAATTTTGTAGATTTCTGGTCACCATTTTGTTTATATTTTTAAATAGTAACTTGAATTTAACAATGCACTGGAAACTATAATGAATGCTTACTAAAGTAAAATAATAAAAATTAAGAAAATATAACAAGTTATTAAAATATTAAAAGTAAAGGTCAAGTAAATAGTTTTATAATGCAATATTAAATATGTATAATAATGATGAGATGCATTTTTCTTGAATTATTCAATGAAATTCACCTCATAAATATACACTAATAATTTACATCAGGACCGTAAAATAACAAAGTTTTATTTCATGTTTAGACAGATTACACTAATTTACATCAGAATCGTAACTATCAAAAATTTAATTTGTAATTAGATAGATGTACCCTATTTTATTGAAGAAATGCTGTGACGTTTACGAGTTTAAAAGTTATCTCAAGTGTGGCGAAAATGATTTTTTTTTTTTTTTTAATTAAAAAAAAAATTTTTTTCATGCGCAAAATATTGGGGTAAAATAAAATTCTTTAATGGTGTTCTCAAATTCAAAAGGGCAACTTTCTGACATAAGTTTTAATTTATTTTTGTTCGAAAATGCATGAAACTAGCTGGTGTTGTTGTTCAGAAACTATGTAATTGAGCTGTTTTTTTTCATTTTTTTACAAATGCAATAGATCTATATATTAATACATGGAAATTATTCCAGAGAGAAACATTTGCCTTACATACAATATTTCAAAGGAAAAACAAATTTCAAAGTAATTGCTTAAGAGGCGCAAAGGGCCAACATAGTGAAAAAGATTCCATGCCAGGACTCAAACCCGGGCCATCAGTATAGCGAACTGACGTTCTACAGACTAAACCACATGGAACGATACCCAGCCTGGAAAATTTCTCACTATTATATGTTGGCAAGGCTACAAACACAGCACAAGATGGAATATTTATCGTGAGCCACCGACATAGGGCAAACACGAAATATTTAATTAAATCCAGCATCGATACAAACTATATATTAATACATGGAAATTATTCCAGAGAGGAACATTCACCTTGCATACGATATTTCAAATGAAAATCAAATTTCAAAGTAATTGCTTAAGAGGCGCAAAGGCCAACATTTCGAGTCCCGGCATGGAATCATTTTCACTATGCTGGCCTTTGCACCTCTTAAGCAATTACTTTGAAATTTGATTTTCATTTGAAAAACGCAATTTATCTTTCAGAAAATAGTGTAAAAGTGGGAGTTTTGAACCGAATTTTTGCGCGAAGGAAGAAAGGGCACTCAAGAGTGGGCAAAAAATATGTTTGTCACGTGATCAAAATCGCTTATGACTCAATAGGTAATTGATTGATCAAAAAATGGAAAAAACAGCTCAATTTCAAATCGCTTTCATGGCCAGGCTTTCACAAATTCATTTTTTAATGGAAAGATATAAAATTGGGAAGCTGGCCATGAAAGCGATTTGGAATTGAACTGTTTTTTCCATTTTTTTATCAATAAATTACCTATTGAGTTATAAAGCGATTTTGATCACGTGACAAACACATTTTTGCCCGCTCTTGAGTGCTCTTTCTTCCATTGCATGGAAATTCGATTCAAAACACAGACTTTGACACTATTTTCTGAAAGATCTATTGCGTTTGCAAAAAAAACCCAGCTCAATTACATAGTTTCTGAATAACAACACCAGCTAGTTTCATGCATTTTCTAAAAAAAAAATTAATTAAAACTTATGTCAGAAAGTTGTCCTTTTGGATTTGAGATCACCCTTAAGACTGTTTTCAAGTCCCCTGCTCAACAACTTTCTGACTTCGCCGATAATGAAAACTGTGACATTTCCAATGATGTTAAAAAACATACAGCGTTGGACTAAGAAAATTTACAACTCTTCTATTTTGATATTGGCGACTCAGATTTTGAGGACTTCGAATAGAAACTATAGAAGGCATAAAGTAATTGGGACCCACTCATAAAAAGCGTGCCAAGTTTCACCGATTATTTAAAGAAACGTGGAATGCCTAAGCAGAGGGATTCCCGTCTGATCTGGATGGTTTAAAATACTAACTGATGTCTCCTTAATTTAAAAGTTTCATTAAAATATTAAAAATGCATTTAAATATTTAAAATAAAATTTTAGATATCTTGAGATATTAAACATGAGGCACCCTAAACTGCTCAGAAAACTTTGATTAAAGTTAGGTCGATCTGACACTGTCGACAAAAGCAGTGTTCCCACAGGTGCGGTGTTTACAATGGGTGCGGCGATTACGATATTTTTAAGCTTATTCAGGCCAATATAGAGGGGTGTGGCGTTTCTTCCATAAAATACAGTATTGTACATATACTATATACAGGGATATGCAGAAGATTTTACCTTCCTATATTTTTTTAATGCATTTTTATGTGTCTATAATAAATTGTTTTTCATAAAGCTATTTTTTAAATTGTAAACTGAACGTAAAGCTGTTTTTCAAGATTATAATACATGAATTTTTTTGAGAAAAAGGGCACCAACATGGTCTGTTTGCCCCATAATACTGAGTAATAATCATATGTTATACTCACAAGAAAATAAATGACAAAAGAGCTGAATGAATATCATTATAAACATATGCCTCAACTACTTACAAGTAAAGAGTACTAAATGATCCATATTTTGCTCCATATTTTAAAGCACCCCTTATTGCAGATAAACTTATAGTGTCAGCAAGACGCCGCTGAAAAATCAAAAACAAAGAACAAATAGTAAGAATGTACTTAAGTAATAAATTATGCTAATTATAAAGTTTATTATACCAAAAAAAAAAAAAAAAAAGTACACAAGAAAGAATGAATGCAATTATGCAATCAGAAGTAGAAAAGGGTTAATAGACAACACAGACACCAAAATTTTTTATGATGAAGCTATTAGGATTGTTATATCACAGCTAGATTACATACATAATATTTAGAATAATTTTTAATGTGTTAAAAAAATTCTGTGACCACATCCCATTTCCCCACACACATATAGCGATAAAAAGCAAAATTCATACACTATAACATATTATTATAACAATGCTGATTATTCAAAATTTTGTTGCTGAGTTTTCTTATATACCAGATCTATCTGAGTTTTAAAAAAATAATAGGACAGTCTAAAATTTTTTGCAAATTTTAGTATGCTTTACCCAACATTACATTTATTAGAAATACAGTAAAACGTCCGAAGAGCGGCCAATATTGGGACTGGGTAAAAATGGCTGCTTCCTAGAGGTGACCGGTGTATGGAAGTTTTGGTTAAACTTATTAGAAAAGTCAAACAAAACTATTTAACATGATAAAATACTTCAAAACGTATAAGTTTTTTTAATTGCTTTCCATATTAAAGAAATCTGTTACTTTCATTATTTTGAACTTAATTTTTTTTTTATCGATGCAATAACATCTGTAGTTTTTTTCTACAAATCTTCGTTGTTTTCATTAGACACTAGCAGCCTTTGCCTGCTACGCTGGTCAGTTTCTCTAAAAGAATCTTGAGTCAAACGAAATATATCTAGCAAAGATTAAATTTTTTTTCAAAAGAACTTTTTCTTAACATCGAATCAAATATCCATAATTGCATTCTTATTCATGCAATCTTACATTATTCAGTTCAAAGTCAATGCTGGTGACAGAATATACAAATAGCTCTAAAATCACTAATGTGTGACTAATGTGTGTATTTAAATATTTTTTAGTAGGTTTGTTATCTTGAATTTCCCACTTCTAGCTAAAACTGCTGCTGAGACATGGCCAAATGTTCTACAATTTTCGACTCTTTCTCCTTTAGCCCTCATCCGGGAGGAATTTCTAAAATTGGTAAAATATGTGTTTAATTATTTTTTAAAGAAGTTTGATATCCTGATTTTCTCGCTCCTACTTAAAACGGCTGCTGAGATATGGCCAAATGTACTAAAATTTTTGACCCCCTTTAACCCCCTTAGGAGCAAATTTCCAAAATCTCTGAAATACATGTTTAATTATTTATTTAGTAGATTTGTTATCTTGAATGGAATGCTGCTACCTAAAACAGCTGAAGAGATATGGCCAAATGTTTTAAAAAGTTTTGACCACCACCCTTTAACCCCTTAGGGAGAATTTCTAAAATCGCTGAAATATGTGTTTACTTATTTAACAGATTTTTTTTGGAATTTCACGTTCCTACCTAAAACTGCTGCTGAGATATGGCCAAATGTCCTAATATTTTCGACCCCCGCATTAAACCCCCTTAGGAGGAGGGAATTTCTAAACTCACTGAAATAAGTATTTAATTATTTTTGAATAGGTTTGTTATCTTGAATTTCACACTCATACCTAAAACTGCTGCTGGGATATGGCCAAATGTTTTAAAATTTTTGACTCCACCATTTAACCTCCTTACGGGAGAATTTCTAAAATCATTGAAATACGTGTTTAATTATTTTAATAATAAGTCTATTATCCTGAAATTCTCACTCCTACCTAAAACAGCTGCCAAGATACAGGCCTGGTTTATTGGACGAAGGGGAAGCAGTGTTAAAATGTTCTTCATGCCTATTGGTGCTTTCTTTTGAACATTTACAGCCTTTACATGAATCATTTTATCATCACATTCACAGAGTCTTAAGTGGAACAACACGGAGAAAAAGGCCAGTTGCGTCACTTGCTCAGAAGATGTTCTAAAGATTTTCTTCAGTATTCAGATATCTCTGAATACTGAAACTTGTAACACTAAAACTGTAGGACAATCAGCAGATTCACCACAAACAGTCCGGAACCCGATATTATTTCTCAAGTGAAAAATTTTTAAACATCCATTAGAAGCTTTAAAATAATTAATACCAAGTTCTTTGGCAATTTTCAATGTACTTTCTTTCAAATTGGCCCTGAAATTGGTAAACTTTTTGATCTGCAATTTCAAAACCACTCTAATAGCATTTCATTAATTTTCATTCCCAGTTTTACGACATGTTATTTTGTTTTTTGGGTTTTCACCTCTAAGATGTTCCTGAAGATGAACTTCTTTATTCTTTAAAATTTCATTTATTTGAGTCCTTCCACATCTATATTACTTTGCTAATTTCCATGCACTAATGCCCTTCTTACTATTGTCAATAACTTTCAATTTTTCATTGAAGGATAAAAATTTCTTTTTAAAAGTTTTACTCATGTTCAACTTTGAAAATTACTAAAATGCTATCATACTTGAGTATCTAATCTGAAAGCATTGTGTTGCAGATAGAAAAACATATAGGGTAACTCTGGGAGAGTTGCCGCACCCCTTGTATTTCTTGTAATTATCGATAGATGGTCGTCAAATGCACATTATAGGTGTGCAATGAGATTATTTTAACCAGTGTATAGCGTAAATCCCATTTCAATGTTTACTTGTAGAAGTACAATCCTTAATTTGACGTAAGTGCATGATTTCACTGTCCAAACTTTTAAACACGTTATGTTTAAATACTTCTCATGTATAGGTGAAAATTAGCGGTCGCCACTCGCCACGTGGCGATTAAAGCTGTAAAAGTGGCGATTAAAAAATCGGCCATCGATCGCCACTCGCCAAGTGGCGATAAAAAATCTGTTATCGATCGCCAAGTGAAATATAGCTTTTTTCATAGAAATATGCATCTCTACTTTGGTTACATCTAATTAGCAAACTTGTTAATTCTTTTCTCTACCAGATGCAAGCAGATTATAACAACTCAGCTGTATTTTCAATATTTCGGCTTTTCGCTGTTGCTCTTCAGTTGGATTATTTTTTTCAAGAAATAGTTTTATTCTGCAAAATATATTCATCAGCTTTGATTCCACATGCATTTAAAATAATTTATTCCCCCTTTTTTTACCACCGGATGCAAGTGGATTTTAAGGGCATTGCAGTATTTTCAATATTTTGACTCCTGCCGCATGCTCACCAGTTAGATTATTTTTCTTCAAGAAATACTGTTTAAGCCTGCTTGATACACTTATCAGCTTAGATTTCAACTGTATGTAATGAGTGTAGTAATGTTAATACATTTACTTATTAAATAAAATCCAGATAACATTTTATTGTGCTTTGATTTTTTTTTTTTTATATATTGTATACACCTAACTGTCAGAATTTTGATTTAGTTATTTTTTATATAAAGAAAATAATAGTAATTTAATTGATAATAGTAATGAACATATACAAATACTGTAAAAATATATTCTAAAAAAATTAATATAACAGATTCTGTGGTTTTAAAAAAATTTTCTTAATTTTGACTTCTTCCCTATTCTTATGAATAATTGGCTGGTATAAAACTCTAACTTATAGAAAAATATGTATATATACAACGATTATAGTTTATGTAGATGTCAAGAAAGTTTGAAACATTATAGTGGCCACTAACTTTAAAAAGTGGCCACTAATGAAACTGAGTCTACCGGCCACTGGCTACTAACTCAATTTCCCAGTTTTCACCTATATTCTCATGCAATAATTACTAAATGCATGCATGATTTCGAAGTCAAAACTAAGTGTAGCGTTTGTATAGAGTACTGTGTGTATGGTTATGCCATTCCCCTTAGCGATGGCAGGTAACTGTGATGGTCGACGTCTGCACCATGCAAAATGGGATACATGCCGCAATTTCTTTTGTACAGGATGATTAAGTGTTATTATCTTTTCCTTTTCTTTTTGCACAGACTAACCATGTTAGGCATGTTATCTAGTTTACTAAAACCAAAGGAGAAAAAGGGGAAAATAAAAAGTAACAAGGGCAAGAAAGATGCAAGTCAAGATGATAATAATGAAAAATTGGATTACGTGTACTAATGCAGACGTTCTTTGCAAACTACTTTGAAAAAGAGAAAGTGTAATTGGCATCGTTGCATCATGTGTTTAAATGTAGTTACATAAAGACTGTACTTTTTCGACACTTTTCCTGTAGATTATAGTCGAAAAAACAGGTCTCTTAACTCATTCGGGACCATAGATGCATATAAACACCTTCATAAAGAGCTTACAAAATTTGTTTCTGGCACCAGTAAAAAAGAAAAGTAATATTTGCTATGTTTAATTAGAGCATTTTCATAATTATTTAAGTAAAGGTAACTTCTTTTAGAAAAGTGGTACCAACCGAATACAATTTATGTAAAAGCCACCGGTCCCGAAAGGGTTAACAAATAAATTGTGTAAACAGAATTTTACTTTTTTTTTCCATTTTTAATACATTGATATTACATTGTTGCTGAAATAACAATTAAAATTTAATGTAAAAAAAAAAAAAATAAGTCGATAATTTTAATAGTGAAAGTAGGCAATAATTATTAATTTGAATCTACTAATACGTTTCATTGTTCTCATTTAGTTTCATTTTGTTATTACGTCGTTAATTATAGTCCAGATATTAATTTTTTTTTATAATTTCATTCTGTTCTTATTACAAGCACGGCATAACTACCGTACAAGTGTGGCGTCTCAGCCTGAATGTACGGGTGACGCGCCGCAATGTAATGTTTTAGAAAAAAATTGTTAAAAAATATTAATAATTTGTTTTGAATTTTTTTGTCACAGTACACACGTTGTATATTTAACACTGTATAGCAGAGCAAGATTTTTTAAAATTTATGTCCACCATGGGACTTTATACACAAATTCAAAAAAAAGTGCGGCGTAAATCCCGGAATTACTCTATGTCCCCAAAGCAGAATACTTTGCAATGTTCTGCAACGGAATTTCAGATGATCAAAAATGTTCTGCAAGTGCAATGGGTGAAAAAAAAAGGGGGGGGGGATGTTTATATACATATGTAAAGATGTAATTTCATCTTTTATAAAAATGCTAAAGATGTGTTTCAAAAAACACTGTCAAACAAAAGAAACATATTCTGGAGGCAAGATTTATTTCTATCCATGGCATTGACACAGAAGTTATTGACTTTGGAAGTGAGATATTTAGACCTATTACTTTTATGAAGAAAATGTCTTTGGAAATTTGGTCCATACATAGTTATAAAGCCAGCTTTTACAAGTTTCCTAACAGATGTATGTCCAGATGGAGGTCCATTCGTATAAATAAACATACGTTTGTCTGTTGTACCAATGGTCGTTTCATTCCCATCAGCTGTATTGGGCCTTTTAGAAAATTTTTTATCGATTGTAGACCCCCATGATTCGCATATAGCTTCAGATACTGAAATAGACAAAATTTTAGTTAGAAAACTGCTTATTTTCGGGATCTCTGATTTTAAAGTATTCACAGCATTTTTCAACATGGTCTTATTTTAAAAATATGTTTCACTCTCCTGGCACTCTTTGACAGTTTCATAAACCCAATCAAGAAATACAGTGTATTCAAAATACAGCTCCTTCCCTTCCCCTTTGGAGGGATGAACACAAGGGAGTACATTCAGAATTTCTAAAAATTTGGAAAGATCCTTTGTTTGTCACATCTGAACTCAGATATTCAAAATGGAATAAATATTTTGTTGCTTTGATGATCTCATCAAGTTCTGTGCTTTGTCCAAAATAGACACTGTATTGATGCAGCAATGTATCAATATATTGCAGTATATCTTTGATGTCACTGATAAAATATGATATACTAGAATTATCAGTAGTAGACCTTAACATTTTGCTACTTATTGGAAGGTCTGGCAGGGGTACTCCTTGGAAAGTACTTTCTTCTAAAAACATGTACCATGAAAGTATTGTATTTTTGAAAAAACATTTTGGCAATGATCTGACAATATCAATAAATTGTTGCACATTCTCACAATTATGAAGGCTTGTCAGATGGGATTTGATGTTTAGCAAATAACAGTTTAAATTTGTAATTAAATCTGTATACTCCCAAGGACGAAGATCTGTTACCCGAATACATTTTAACATGGTAGCAAGTACCGAAATTATATCAGCAATAACTATTATACTGAAGATATTTCTTTTTTATAAAAGTTTGTCCCCAGACTTGCATTTTCTGTTTTTTCAGAGGATGCGACTGCCTTGAAGTCATTTAGGAATGTTTGAAAAACATTAAAAGCATGTAAAACAAATTTCAAAGTTTTAAAAATTTTAGGCTTGTAGAGAAACATTTGCAGTTCATCTGCACATTCATTTAGACTTTCAAATGATTTCTTCCACATGAATTCTTCCATGCAAGTATTGATAAGTGCTAAGGAATCTTCCACAATTTTACTATCTGAATGTATCTGAACCAACTCTAATCTGTGCATAGGGCCCCAGGATACAGAAATACCTTCTCTAACCAGTATAGGTCAAAATTAACATTTTTACCTACTGGCCAGTACACAGATTTTTTTCACTGGCCAGTAACAAAGTTATGTACGCTTCATACAGAATTGTGTTTTTTCTAACTATCAACATTGTAATTTACTAATATATATTACTTACCGTTCTATATGATTACACTCAACTGAAAAATTTTATTTTTACTATTAATTGCAATGAAATAAATTCACAGGAAATTTTCAGAAAGGTTACAGCAGAGGGCACCCCTCCCCCTCCCCCTCCGGCACTAACTAATATGCATTTTTCTGTGACCATTAAACGAAATTCATGTTTTTTTCGCGATCTTCAGACGAAATTCACGTTTTTTCGTGACCTTTTGCAAAATCTGTGTTTTTTCACGACCTTTTGATGAAATAGTTGCGTTTTCTTCGCGGTCTTTTCACGAAATTCGTGTTTGTTTTTTTTTTTTTCGCGATCTTTTTTCGAAATTTGTGTTTTTCCGCGATCTTTTGACGAAATTTGTGTTTTTCCGCGATCTTTTGACGAAAGTTGCATTTTTTTCCGCGATCTTTTCTCGAAATTTGTTTTTTCCGCGATCTTTTGACGAAATTTGTTTTTTTCGCGATTTTGTTACGAAAATTGCGTTTTTTCCGCGATCTTTTCTCGAAATTTGTGTGTTTTCCGCGATCTTTTCATGAATTTTGCGTTTTTTCCGCGATTTTTTTTTTCAAGAAATTTGCATTTTATCCGCGATCTTTTCACGAAATTTGCGTTTTATCCGCGATCTTTTCACGAAATTTGTGTTTTAACTGCGATCTTTTCTCTAATTTTGTGTTTTCCCGCGATCTTTTCACGAAATTTGCATTTTTCCGCCATACTTTGAATAATTTTGTGATTTTTTTTCGTGATTCTTTGTTGAAATTTGCGTTTTTTTCCGCGATCTTCACTCGAAATTTGTGTTTTTCCGCGATCTTTTGACGAAATTTGCGTTTTTTTCCCGTGATTTTGTCAAGAAAGTTGCGTTGTCTCCGCGATCTTTTCACGAATTTTGCATTTTATTCGCGAAATTTGCGTTTTTCGGCGATACTTTGAAGAATTTTGTGATCCTTTTTCGCGATTCTTTGTCGAAAATTGCGTTTTTCTGCGATACTTTGAAGAATTTTGTGATTCTTTTTCGCGATTCTTTGTCGAAAATTGCGTTTATCCGCGATCTTTTCACGAAATTTGCTTTTTTCCACAATACTTTGAAGAATTTTGTGATTCTTTTTCGCGATTCTTTGTCGAAATTTGCGTTTTCTCCGCGATCTTTTCACGAAATTTACGTTTTTTCCGCGATGTTTTGACGTAATTCGCGTTTTTTACGTGGTCCTTGGGCGAAATTCACGTTTTGTCGCGAACTTTCCCAGCTTCGTTCTTTGCACATTCGCGGAAGACAACTCCCATTCGGAAAGAAATCGCTTGTTATTCAGAAAGTAGTTATTGAGAAAGATTGATTGCCGCGCGACATTCTTATTTCTTCCTAAATAGATTCGAACACAACAACAAAAGTAGTCCTCCCCCGAATTCTTTTTGCTTTCACATCAGTATGCAACCTTTTTTTTTTTTTTTTTTTTTTTTTTTTTTACAAAAAAAAAAAAAAGTATCATTTGTCTTGAAATGTTCTGCAGCACATCTCATTGTTCTGCGACGTACGTCGCACATTTAAGCATATTCTGCTTTGGGGCTCTATGTGTCTGAAGCAAATGATTCCTGGAATTCCACTTTACACAATTTTTTCTAGTGTGTTCTGCTGCGTTGCACACCTTTATGTAATAATATAAGTCCAGGAGACAAACAATTGCAGGAGGGAAGAAACTATTACCGCTTTTCTCCAACATGGGCAGGGAGGAACAACTTTAGGCAACTAAGCACTTTTCTACCTCTGAATAGAACCTTTGTATAAATAGCAAGATCCTCTACACAAATAAAACAGGTGTCAAACAGAAGTGTACAATAGATAAACGCAGTTCACATACGAGCATAGTTTCTAAATAAAGGAATTCCTAGAATTTTCAAAATTTGTAGTACCCTTGGTCGCCATTTCAGAGTGATTTTCACTGGTTGCAGCCACTTTTCAGAGGTGATGGTATTTGGAGGTTCGATCTAATGTTATTTCAATATAACTCACTCTGTTCTCTGGACAAATGGCTAGTTGTTAGAGGGGACCACTCTTCAGACCATTAATAGAAGTTTTACCGTATATACAAATAGAAATAGAACTTCCCAGTCCTGTCCTTTTAAGTAGGTTTTAACGACGTTTGCAGTATGTAGTTTTGTGTTATCATGCTGCAAAATCAGTTTATTGTGTCTATTCTCCCATTCTGATCAATTTTCTTGAACAGCTTGCTTCAAGCATATCAGTTGCTATTAGTAGACTTTGCCAGTAACAGTTTCAGAAGGTTTCAATAGCTCATAATGTACAATGCCTTTCATATCCTACCAAATGCAGAACATAATCTTAGAATGAATATTTCGCTTTGGCTGTGATGGACCAGCTTTACCAGCTGTACCCAAGCTTTTTTACATTTAGGATTCTCTTAGTAAATCAATTTTTCCTCTCCAGTCTAAACTACTATATGCACACTGTGGTCCTTTACTGCTCTTTATGTTGCACCCTTTTGGTAAATTTCCTTGCAAAAAAAATAGCAAAATTCATTGACTGCCTGAAGAAGTAAGGGGGGGGGGGGGATGTGAAATTTATCAATTGGTCACAGGGAAAAAGATGAAGAAATTTGTTGATCACTCTCAAGAAAAAAAAGTGCAATTTGATCAATTGCCAGACAAACATAGGGTCAGGTGAGGTGAAATGGGTAGGTGGGATGGAATGGGTAGTACTGTTTTGTGTCTGAATTAAAACCATACTATGTACAAAAATTATTTGTAAATCATGTATATAATTTATTAACCATTCAACTTTCATTTTAAGTTTAGAAAAAAAATATTGGCAATATTTAGTCCATTTAGAATCAATTTTGAAAGCTACATGGTGAATGTCAACGTCACTTAGTGCTGCATTAACTTTATTGTCTCTTTTTATTTTAGTGCAGAAATTTTTTTTTTACTGCATAGTTTGTACATAGTCGTGTCCTTTATTGACTGAAACAAACATGTAAAAAAAATTTTTTATTTTTTAAAAGTTATAATTAAAAGTGTAAAGTGGGGTGAAATGGGTATATGATTAGACTTAGGGAAAATTTAGGAAAATAATACTTAGGTAAAAAAAATCTAAAATATATTTTATTGCCCAAGTGAATGGAACATCAGATCCTCTTACTTATGTTGTAAAATTCCTGCATAAATCATCAGTAGGAAACTTCTATACCTTTCCTAACGAAGATGACAAGATAGAAATCGACAGTAAACAACTTTCAGAAAGCTTAGCCAAATAACACTTAATAATCAGGGACATTGTGTATTTAATGAGAAAGAAATTGGCCAATATAATTATCAATAAATAATTTTATGTAATAAAATATATAATACACTGAAAATTGGGTTATTGGTTGCTTTGAATACTTTTTAAACTTAGTTACCCATTCCACCCCATCTTATAGGGTGGAACGGGTATAAAAACAGCCATCGGAAAAACTTCTTTTTTAAGTTACTAAATAATCTTTTGAAAAACAATTACGGTGAAAATGTGATGTCTATAAATGCAATGTAAACACTGAATCATTACTTTTTATAAATTCCTTTCCATTTAGGAATGATTCCATAATTGTTTTAAAAAATTGTATTTTTATACCCATTCCACCCCACCTAACCCTATCAAAATTCGTCTATCCATTGCAGAAAAAAATCATGAAATTTTTTAATTCAGCTTGTGGAAAACATCATGAATTTTGTTAATCAGTCGCAAGATGAAATGGCAATATTTTATTTTCACATCGATCACAAGGAAAAAATCATGAAAATTTTCATTCAATCACAGGGGGGAAAAAATTCTAAATTTAGTCATTCAGTCGCAAGAAAATATCGTGAAATTTGTCAATTGGTCGTGTGAAAAAGAGAAAAACCTTATGAGTTTTGCTAGTAAGATGCACAGACAAATCCAGAAACTCAGTATATCGCCAACTGTGTGAAAAAAATCATGAAATATATCGATTGATTGCAGGAAAATATCATGACATTCGTCGATTGGTTACGGGAATATATCGCAAAATTTGCCAATCGTTCGTGAAAGTATCACAAAATTCTACTGATAACAGAGGACTCTAAACAAACCAGTTCAAAATATGTCATTTGAACAGAACACAAGAGTCCCCTTTTTGAGAACAATGTGCCCTTGTTTTATTAAATTCCCACCCAGCGGCCCTTTTATTCTAGAGTCACCACTACTATAAATAGAGAAACAATAGTAAATTAATATAAGAGAGAGTTTAAGCCAGGTAGAAGTTTCAGGTGATGTAAATAAAATTGGGATTCTGGTAAAAATTGCAATTATAAATGTAGAGACAGTGAACTTTGTATACAATAGAATCTTTACTAACAAGAAATATAAAAAATAATACTATATAAAATATTTATCAAGATGATAAAAAAATAATTAGTAATTTACAGAAGTGAATCCTTACTATTTAAATTGAGCATTCTTATGCTCAATTTGCTCTTTCCTACCGTTCTTTCGAAATAGTAATCTTTGTTATAGTAGTATTGTAGTAATTTTTTACAACTATCTAAGACAAAGACTGCAATTTGGAAAAAATGGTAGAAAATCCCATGCTCAGTTCGAGTAGCAGGATTCGCAACTGGTAATTTGACTTTGATGATGTCGATACTTACCCTTGCTAAATGCTCACTTTCAAATTGAGTTGCAGTATTTCTACGCATGTAATCGTCTCTTGCTTGATTTGCAGAAATGATTCCACCAAGGACGGCAGAGAATGAACAAGCAAAAGTGCCACCTTTAATAATATAATGCAACTCTGGACTCACAAAACCAAACTCACTGAAAAAGTTTAAAAAAAAAGTATTACCAATTGAAGCTTTTGAGAATTTTTTAAAAATTATTCCTCTACATATGTTAAAGTATTTTAATGGAGCAACAGCAATTGTAAAATCCTACTGAAAATAGCTGATATCTATGCACAGTTTTTTTTGGGAACTACTGAAGCGATTTTAATAAAAAAAATATTTTTGTTATTATAATTAGCTATATTTCTATCATTTTTCTTTTCTAGAGAAATAATTCTTTTTTAGTAACATTAATAATAAAAAATATTTTCAAAATCATGTAACTATCGCATTTTTTATTTTCATTTCCAGTCATACAATCCATTTTTGAAATTAATTTTTTCTCAATATTAATGAAACCTTATGTGATATTTGTTTACTCCAACTGAGCAAAAAATGTTTAGACCAGGATTAAAAACTGACACTTCTGTTTTAATGTATCAAAGCTCTGCCAACTGAGCTACCCAGATGACTCTCACTGACATAATTCACTCAAATAGCCTGTTGATAATAACATCCAATCTGCAATATTACACAGATCTACAAAGGAAAGCCCAGAACAAGGGAACTTCATTAATGATGGATATGTAATTATGCAATTAATTTTATCTTGATCATATATGTTAATGAAATTTCATGAGAGAATTCTTTTATTCCAAATAATTAAAAAACATCCATGCCAGGAATTGTAACTGTGATCTCCGACTTAGAGCCATGCATCAGCTCGAGTTACATGCAGTTTGGGCCAGGTCAGGTTGGCACTATATTTTTTCATCGTGGGTCAGGTTGACTTTCACTCCTTCAGGTCAGTTCGGGTTGATCCGATTTTTCAAAATAATGTTTAAGATATTTTCAGGTTAAAAATCTATGTCCAATAAGACCTCTATAATAGATACCCCTGAAAAGCAGACACCTCTATTTAGTGAACACTTTTTCAATTCCTAATACTTAATACGTATTTGTATGCTCAGTAGTGGCCCATGACTGTCATATTTTGGTACACTAACTGCATGGTGGAAAATTTTATTCTTTTCTTATCATTACTTTTTAAAAGAAATCTTTACCTTGTTTAATGGTAGAACATTTTGCTAAAAAAAAGCCAAAGATTTCTTTTAAAAAATAATCAATAATGGTATAAGAATAAATTTGGAAACCATGCATTTAGTGCCCCCAAAAGATCCAGTGATGAGCCTCCACTGTGTACACTTATAACTCTGAATAGTGGGCACTTCCCAATCTACACACATGTAATCTGTGTATGTGTGCATAAACTATCACAAGTATGATACATGTATATTTGTGTTATCAAAAACAAAATGTTGGTCATATTTTTCATATTCTGAGACATGAAAAAATTGTTATATTAAAGAAAGAATAATCTATGACCGCATTTCTTATACACATTTTATTTCTCATGTAATAAATTGAATATATATTCATCCATATTCAAATATGTATTTATTTTAATTTAAAACATAGTTCTTTTCAAACATTTTGTGAAAATTCCAACAATCAGACTTGCGAAAAACCTAAATATGACATGCAAGTAATATTCTAGAGTGAAACCAACCTGCAGAACGAAAATTACAGTCATCTCGATCTGAAAAAAGAAAATTAAGAACAATCCAATGCAATGCAGGACTCTATTCAACGAGGTGTTTGCTATTAAGCGGTTTTACTATAGTTGAATATTAAAGAATACAAATTTGTCCATTTTTCTACATAAAACATAAAAATGGTATTAGAGATATAATTGTCGATAACTTTTCATTAAGGGTGTATTCGAAAAAATATTTTTCCACCCTCAACAGCTCGAAATTTTCTGAGACATTTTCAGACTCATTTTTAAAAGTAAAAGCATGAAACTTGCTGAGGTGATTTTTGAAGAGATGTATAAGATGCCGTGTGATTTCATTTTTCGCTCCATTAATTAGAATTTGATTTTTAAACAATTATTTTCTCAGCAGGACCATTTTTTTCATTCCCAGATCTTCCGCTTCGGAAAATTCGGTTCAAAACGCCCACTTTGACAGATTTTTTTACGATATTTTCTGCATTTATCAAAAACCGAGAAGCACGGCACATTATGTAGTTTCTAAATAAGAGAATTTCCCAGTTTGATGCGTTTGAGAGCAAAAATGAATTTAAAAATGAATCAGAAAATAAGCAGTTTGGATTGGAATACACCCTTAATTGCATTAAAACATTATTTACTTCCCTTTCATTTCGGTTGTAAGATAAAAAGCATTTTGGGTCCAGGTCAGGTTGCAGGGAAAAGTATTTTGAGTTCGGGTCATGTTGCTGAAAATTATTTTGGCAGGTATGGTCAAGGTTGCCGAAAATTATTTTGGCGAGTTCGGGTCTGTTTTTGGTGGGTCAGGTTGCAGGTTGACTTTAAATCTAATTTTCATGTTTGGGTCGGGTACAGCCTGACCTGTGCTGGATTCTACTCTGGCTTAACAATCAACACTCTGCTAACTGAGTTTCCCAGATGACTCTGTTTGACATCCAGACAATTTTCTTTAATTTGCAGATTATAATCTACAATGTGTATATAAGGATGTAAACAATGACATTTATAGTTAAGATTTCAGAGAAATTCATTAGCAGTACCCCCCCCCCCCCCTCCTCCTTCTTTTTGCAGAAAGTTACGGTATTTTTTAAATTTATTAAATCAAATTTTCAGTTTAATCCTTGCTTCTCTCTGAACCATAAAATAAACAATAATTAAATTAATAAAATTAAAAGCTGTATTAACTTTTAGCAAAACTAGTGTTGATTCTAGGCTAATTTGGCAGGGTGCAGTGCCCGATGGCACTTTTTAAATACTTTATGCACCTAGCAGCCCTTTTTAAAATAACTTATATGCCAAACTTACTTCTTTTTTTGACACACCCTTTCAGTTTTTTTCCTCACAAAATCCATCAATCTCTTTTAGGAAAAAAAATCGTGGATTTTCAACAATCGGTTGAGGAAGAAAAAACATGAAATTCGCTGATTGGTCGCAGGAAAAAATTGCAAAATTTGTTGATTGGTTGTGAACAAAATTTTCATAATTTATCAGTCAGTTGTACAGAAAAGACAACAAACTTTTTCAGTCACACGAGGTGTGTGTGTGTGAAAATTGAGAATTTCACCAATTTGCTTCAGGAGAAAACTGTGAAATTTGTGGGTCAGTCGCAAGAAAATATCGCAAAATTCGTCGATCGGTCTTAGAAAAATATTGCAAAATTTTACTGAAAAAAGGGGGACTCTAAACAAATCAGCTCAGAATATGTTTATTGAACAACACAAAAGAGCACCCTGTTTGAGAAAACAGTGATCTCTTTTTATTAAATTCCTGACCAGTGGCCCTTTTGTTCTGGAGTCAACACTAAAAACAGTTTTTTGTTTTTGAACAGGAAGTTACATTTTTGCATAACTTGCAAGATAAAATTACCAAAAATCAACTATAAACAGTTTTTTATATTTGTGAAAAATCTAGTCACAATTTTGTGAATTTGAAATTAATGTTATATTCAGGTTCCTGTTTATCTATTTTTAAGACGATCATTTTATGTATAAAAATGCTAAGTAAATACGTTCTTTTGTGACTTTAGCTGCTTTGAGACAGGTCAGATTTTATTTTAAAATAATTAAATTTGTGAAAGGTCTTATTTGGAGAAAAGTTTTGTGAAAGGTCTATTTTTAAGACAAAGAATTTTGTGAAGGGTCCTGTTTAAACATAAAAAAAAGTGTGAATGGTTCTTCAAAGGACCCAAATTTTTCCTATCAGATCCCTGATTAATGATATTACTTATTTGCAGTTTTTATTTTTTCTATATAATTTCCAATTAAAATTTTATTAATTAAAATGTAAACATATATATATGATATGCTTCTCAGTACAGTAAACTCTCTAAAATCTGCACATCATCGCAGATGTAAACAATGAAACTTTCAGTTCAGATGTAGTGGCAAAATTACACAATTTTTTAGTTTTATATCATTCCATAATGTATTTTAATATGAAATTCTCGATAATATGGCTGAATTCATGGTTTTTCAAGAAGAAAGTATAAATTTATTTCTGAAAAAAAATCAAGATATTGCAGATATCACTGGTAATCACAATCTTTTTACCATATATATTTATGTATTAAACAAGCTTTTTTTGGTTATTAAGACTGGCTAAACATGAAATAAATCTTAATTATTTTATGATTTTGATATGAATTAATAGGGTACCTTTATGAGGAAAGTTTCATTCAATAATTCAAGGAAAATGTATCTCATCTTTATTATGCATATTTAATTATACATTAATAAACACTTAACTTTTAATAATTTAATCATTTTTTAAATTATCTTACTTTTTATCATTTTAGTTTATTACTTTACTTTAATTATTTTAATATTTTACTATATTGCAAGCATTCATTGTAATTTTGATTGCATTATTACATTCAAATTACTGTTTATAAAATGCAAACAAAGTAATGGCCAGATATCCACGAAATTCAAAAATCTGCATGTGCACAACCTTTGGTCCCAAGCTGTGTGGATTTGAGGAAGTCTACTGTATACTCTAATTAGAGGTTTAATTGTTTTGGAAACCTATAAAGCTTGGCACCCATTCACTACCGTAATGCAGTAACAAAAATCATAAAAAGCTAGATTTAAATTTAAAAAATCTGATTTTATTTAAAAAAAAAAATCATAACCATGTCTCAAGCAGGACATATACAAACATAACCAGGGTTGCTACTTATATAGGAGAATGAAATTCCCTGACTTTTCCAGGTGTATTTTAGAAAAATTTCCTCCTAGTGATGCATTGTGAACTAGACACGCTGAGAATAAAATGAATATGGTATCCCTTGAAAATATTAAATTTTAACTACAGATAATATTGATTGAAATTTTCTCATATGCATCCCCCTCCTTCCCCACCAAGAAACATACAAATTAGATACGGATTCCTTAAAAATTGATGAGTGTTTCAAATAAAGTTTTCCTCAAACTGAAAAAAAAAAAATCAATATAATATTTTTTATTGAATCATAATTGTTTTGAGCAGCTATCACAATCTCACCTAAGTCCAAGTTTAGGCAAAGGGGGTGGCAGAAGCAAAAAATTCTGGGTGGGGGTTGAGGAGATTTGAAATGATTTATAAGTTATATTACCGTATTTTCAGGAATACCTGCCGCACCAATGAAAATCTGTTTAAAAAAAAAAGTTTATTGACGTAAGCGCCGCACCCAAGGAACTGATATTTGTACAATCTGAATTCCAGAATAGTTTCGGCCGCGGCTTTTTCGGATTTTAGAGGTCTTGAAATATCGTATAGAGACACTTAAGAGGTCTGCACGGGCTGAAATTTCTAGGTCGGGACTGCCCGACTCGTAGAAAAAAATTCAGCCCGGGACTGCCTGACTCGCAGGAAAAATTTGGCACGGACCAGCCCGATACAAAAATTAAAAGTTTGGTCCGGCCCGTACAAAAGAAATATTGGCCCGACCCTGTAAAAAATTTAAAAGTTCGGCCCGGCCTGATATAACAGCTAAAAGTTCGGCCCAAGACTGGCTCGGAAAAGTTAAAATCTCAGCCCAGCCCGACTGAATTTCTACAAAACATTGATGAAGTACCGCAGGCTGTGATATTTATTTTTTTAATGAATCTCTATTTCTTGTATGTAAATGTTTCAGTTATCATTACTTTTGTTAATCCATATTCTATGTATTGAAGTGTTAAAAATCTGAAAAATGTTATACAGTAAAATCTGCTAAGACAGAATTGTACAAAAAAGAAAAAAAAAAAGCGTTATAGACAAAATCCTCAACACGTTGTTCAGTTTAAAACAGGACTCCGTCATAGGCAGGTTCTTTACACTCGTTTTACTATATTAATTTAGCTATATTTTAATAAGCGTATGAAATCTACTACTCTTTAAAAAGAATAAATTTTAATGTTTAATTGTAGAATAATGGCGATTTAAAAATGTATGCATTTTTTGCAAACATTTTTGGTCCAGGCCTAATTTTACTGACCTTTGAACGGACCAGGCCATAACGAGACAATGATTTTCATATGGGCTTTGTCAAAACTAGGACTGAAAATTTTGGATCGTGAAGACTAGGAATGAAACCAGTCCAGGCTCTGTACAGAAAAAATAAGTTAGGTCCAGCCTGGCCCGATCTTTCAGGAAAAAAGTAATGCCCTAACCCGGTCCGGACAGAACCTTCAGAAAAGAGTATGGCCCACCCCGAAAAGCCGGCTTGTGCAGATCTCACACTGCTGAAACCACTTTAGGATAACTAGAAACGCTCTTCTTTACTTTTTCTTTCTTTTTTTTTAGCAGTTCACCTATTGATAACTGTTTCATTGATTCTGTTTGTGGCAGATTTTATTTTTTATTTGCTACATACGTATCTTTTCTTGTTCATTTTTAAAAATAATTTTGTAAGTTTTAAAAATATTTCTTACTCAGAATTTAGACTTTCATTTTCATCATAAGTTATTATGATGATAATTATAGGGTAATGTGTCAGAACGTTCGGTCCGAGGAGATGGAGTGAATTTGAAATCAAGTGTGTTTATCTTAGTTGAGTCAAGAGATAACAAAATTACGTTTGTTTTTTAGTTATAAATGCATACTTGAGTGATTTTATTAGGCGCTTCTTTAAAAATAAAGATTATAAAAATGAAAAAAAAAAAAGATAAGTATTTTTGTTGAGAACTGTTCGTACGAAACAATTTTTAACCATATCAGCATAAAAATCAATGTTTTGTAGAAATTCAGTTGGGTCGGGCTGAGATTTTAAATGTTTTCCGGGCCAGGCCAAACTTTTAGCTTTTATGCCGGGCAATTAATTAATTAATTAATTAATTTTTTTTTTTTTTGTACGGGCCGGGCCGTTTTTTCCCCCCTATGGATCGACTACTTCTCTTAAGGGGCCTGTCCCTGAAAACTGGAACCTCAAATTCGATCTATTGAGAAATAGTTCCAGTTACGGCCACCGGGGCAGGGTGGTGCCGTTGGGAAAATTTACATCCAATCAGGATGAAAAGAATTTGCTTGACTGTCAATTTACAGATACGATGAAGGCGTGTTTTTTCAACACCTACTGCACACAGCAAAGTCTCATTAGGGTTTTTTTTCTCCCTTCTGCTTTCCTTGCCCATATACAAAAGGACCGTTAGTATCCCCTACTAAAACCAGATGTTGACCAGATCTTTCTTTTTCAAGGCAGTTCCCAAATACAAATTGGCTTCTGTTTGAAACATATCTCAAAACCTATCATTGCCTCAATGATAAATTTTTGTAAGATACAGATAATCAGAATAAAAACATCACATTCAGATTAAATTTTGGAAAACTGTTTTCTAAGAATATAGGTATCAGATTGGATGATTTATTTTTAATTTGACTCTGTAACCACCCTCCCGGCCCAGTGGCGTATCTAGATTTATCATTTCAGAGGGGAAATTTTTCTAAGAGGAAATCACAAGAAACGGAGAAAATTCCGCTTTAAACAGGTTTTTATCATAGCATGAAACGCATCTATTATATAATTAAACATGCTAAGATGAAATCGCATAGGAGTGTGAAAATGTTCATTTTAGGCAGGTTTTCGTCTTTAGAAGTATAACTCCATGGTTATACCACATTTTTTAAAATGCAATACTGAGAATTATCTAAAGATATCTCAATAAAAAGTAAATAAAACCGAAGTAAACATCAAATTTAAAACTATTTAACAGCGTTCTCACTCTATCCCTTCCCTACCTCCTTTAACACTTTCTAAGATTCATTTTGAAGCATACATGCATGACATTTGTAATACTTGAATAGCGTTTTCCATTTTCTCATAAATGGGATACATTTGGAATAGCAGCTCTCTGGTAATAACTTTTCCTAGATTGTCACGACTCGAAAATCAGCTTTAATGGCCAAATTTGACAGTATTTTATGAATTTTTTTTAATCACAAATTGTGGTTGATAGGAAGCTTTATGTGTATTCCAGATTCAGAATAGCTCAATTAGATTTATGATGTATTTTAAATGCAAATAAAGCTTATTTCTAGTCAAAAAGTTACACAGCCATAGAAAAAACTTTTTTGTCAATATTTTGTAATCCTATGGAAATAAAATAACACGTCACAGCGCTGTAACGAGCTGAATAACAAGACTATAGTGTAACATTCCTAGCATTTACATAAATAAATTTTTAAACAAGAAAGAAAAAATCATGCGTCAAGCATAGATTATAAAACACTTTCCAAAACGATCAGAATAATGTAACAAAACTGCACCGTTTAAAAAATTAAAATCTTACGTCTAATTCAACCATAGGGAAACGCATAACACATTTCAAAACCCATTGTAAGCTGTTCTCATCTACAATCAGAAAATTATCTGAATTTTTTCAGCAGCCCTGTATATGATATATAGATTAACTACATGTATGCCAAAAATTAGTTTCACTAGATCATGATCTGTAATCATCAAGGTTAGCTGGGTGAAAAAGTTCGACCAGAATCATCCGGGATAGCTCAGATGGCAGAGCACTGGCGGCTTTAGCCAGGAGGTCCCGGGTTCGAATCCTGGTCTGGACATTTTTCGCCCAGTTGGAAATTTACATCTAATAAAAATTAGTTTAATTAAGAAATACATGTACTTCAGTTGAAAATTTCCCTTCAGCAATTTCCTCTAATAAGGACGTCCTGGTACGTAAATCACATAAACATCACATTAAAAAAAAAAAAAAAATTGCTCTGTGAATTCTGAATGAACTTGATTGATAAGAGGCAACATTTATTACACTGGGCCAAAAGATTAAAATCGAATATCCTTTTAATAATGTGCAAGAATCGACGTAATGCAGAAAAAAAATTCCCTGCTAAGCATTCAAAAGACACAGATGACTCGACCTGATATTTTTCTAAAAGGAGATGCCCGCTATTCGGGATTGTCAGTTACTGAAGTGCATACACGCACAACAGCCCCCACCTTTTAAAAATCCTATTTTTATATATGCTTTTCGTTTTATGATTTTTTTTTCTTTTTTTTTTAACACTCATATACATATATACTTTTGAAAAAAAAAAAAAAATCCAACAACCTATTTTCTATTAACATCACAGTAATATATATATATATATATATATATATTACTTTAATTTATTAACTATTTATTTATTGTTTAAAAAATAATTGTATAAAGATATATATACCTACACAGAGAAAATATAAGAATAATTATATTCTCAAATCACATTACCTTCTTAAAATAATAAATATAATATTTTATTATCATTAAAGTGTTAGTTAATTCCTATATATATATATTTGGGCAGCGGCAACTCTTTTAACTGATCTTTTACAGTAGGACTTAGTAAAGAATAATAAAACGATATGCAATGTAGTAAAATCCTCCCTGAAAAATTATCTAACTAACAATTCAAGTCTCATCCTATCTGTCCAGCACAGCTTTTTAAAAAGGGTAATCTTTCATAATCGAGTTCACTTGATTATAGAACATTCTCTCATAATTTAATAGCAGAGCAATGTAGAATGATATGCATCTACTAACTACTATTATGCAAATACTAAAACAATCCCTGAAAAATTATTCAACTAACAATGCAAGCCTCATCAAAATTTGCCCAGTAGATAAAAATCTAATCTTTTATAATCCACTTCATCTGCTTTTATAACTTAGAACAGTATGTACTATACTAAACTAAAAACTATTACTAAAAATATAAAAAAAAATACTAAAAATATTAAAAATTGTCTTCATCTGCATATGTCATTGTTACAGCACTTTCTTACTTATTTTTATTTTGTTTTGGTTCAGCAACCCATTTTTCTAGTACATAAAGGTAAAATACAACAAAAGTCTGCCTCATCTGCAAATGTCATTATTGTAAAAATTTCTTAAATTATGTTTCATAATTTTCAGTAGATACCGATCGTCTCTGCATAATGCTGGGAAAACTTTAAAAATCTGCCTCATCTGCAGATTTTAATATTGCGGAAATTTTCTTATAATTTTTTCTAACTACTATTTTCATTAGCAATCGAACTTCTCTCCGTAATCTGAAAAAACATTAAAAATCTGCCTCATCTGCAGATGTTATTGTTGTTGAAATATTCATATACATTTTTATAATTATTTTCATTAGTAACCCATCTTCCTAGCGTAATGCTCGGAAATCAATAAAGATCTGCCTCATCTGAAGATTTAATTAGCATAAAAAATTCACATATATTTTTAATAGTCATTTTCATTAGCAATTTATTTTCTTTGAGTAATTCTGGGAAAAAACTAAAAAGCTGCCTCATTTGCAGATTTCATTATTACAGAAATTGTCTTATATAGTTTTCTAATTGTTTTCATTAACAACCTATCTTCTCTCCGTAATGCTGGAAAAACATTAAAAATCCGCCTCATCTGCAGGCGTCATTGTTGCAGAAATTTTCATGTATTTTTTTTTTAATAATTATTTTCATTAGCAACACACCTCCTTTACTTAATGCTGCGAAACCAATTAAAAATCTGCCTCATCTGCAGACTTAATTAATATAAAAAATTTCATATATTTTTTTCTTCATAATTATGATTAGTAACTTATCGTCTCTGCGTAATTCTTAGGGGAAAAAAAAAACTAAAAATCTGCCACATCTGCAAATTTAATTAATATAAAAATTTTCATTTAATATTTTCATAATAATTTTTATTAGCAAAACATTTTCTCTGTGTAAATTTGGAAAAACATTAAAATTCTGCTTCATCAGCAGATTTAATTAATATAAAAAAATTCAGATATATTTTTCATAATTTTCACTAGTAACCATCTACACTGCGTATAATTCTGGGAAAACATCTGTCTCACTTGCAGATTTCATTCATCCTTAGAATACAACATGTTCATTTTTAACACTTTCTGACAAAGTTGAAAAGTGTTTATGCATTCGGTTTGTCTGGTCGTCAGTCCACGCTCTAACTCCCGTAAATATACTCGGATTTTCATGAAATTGATAAAGGTTATTTAGGGTTACCAAAGCATGTTTGGTGTTGTATATGAAGTATGTAGGATTAGTCGTTCATTTACAGGGGCACTCAAAAGTATTCCATTACATTATGGTATATGGGGAAAAATCGTTTGCAGAGTATTTTAATGACATTATGCTATTTCAAATGTGTTGAAACTGATATAAATCACTGAATTTCACAGTGATCATGTTAAAACAGGACATTCGTAACATTTTTTTATTCATTTACAGGGACGCACAAAAGAAATCGGTTACAGTACAGTACTATCTTTGAGTAATAATTGCTGGAGTGCACGGTTTAAAATTCGGTATGCGCTTTTAAATTTAATTAATTTTTTGCATCTTATCCATTATATATAAATTCTATACCTCAAATACAAGGCTGCACAAAAGTATTCACGTACCGTTCTCCTTATTAGAGGAAATTGCTGATGGTAAATTTTCAACTGAAGTATATGTAGCTCTTAAGTGAACTAAATTTTGGTTTGCATGTAGCTAATAGATTCAAATCTATAAATCATACACAGGGCTGCAATTCACATAATTTTCCGATTGTGGATAGGAACAGCTGAAATTGGGTTCTGAAACGTATTATGCATTTCCATATGGTTGAATTAGACATAATATTTTAATTTTTTATGCAGTGCAGTTTTGTTACATTATTCTGAATGTGTTGGAAAGTGTTCCATAATCTATGCTTGACGCATGATTTTTTTCTTACTTGTTAAATATAAAAGGGAAAAAAATGGTATTTGTAATGTAATTATAGACTACTTTTCATAATTGCATTAAAAGATGATTTAATTTACTTTCATTTAGTATTTGGATTGGAGGATTTCGAGTTCTGGTTGAAAGGTTTGGGTTCTGGTCAGGTTTAGGGTAGACTTCAATTGTAATTTGGAGGTTTTGGTCGGTCCGTGTCGACGGAAATTGTTTTGTTTTTGTCAGGTCGATTTACATTTCGCTGGATTTTTTTTGGGTTCTTGTCGGGTTTCAGGTTGACTTCAAATGGAATTTACGGGTTCTGATGGGGTTACGTTTCGACGGAAATTATTTTATCTTGCGAAAATCGGGTTACGGTTGGATGGAATTTTCTTTTTCGTCAGGTTCGGATCGGGTTTAGGGTAGACTTTAATTGGAATTTTCAGGCTCCGGTCGATACGTGGCAATGAAATTTTTTGGTCTTTTTCGGATCGGGTTATGGTTTGATATATATATATATATATATATATTTATTTTTGTTGGGTTCGGATCGGGTTTTGGGTTGACTTCAAATGGAATTTTTAGGTTCTAGTTCGGTAGCATTTCGACGGAAATTATTTTGTCTTTCTCGGATCGGGTTACGGTTCGATGGATTTTTTTCGGGTTGACTTCAAATGGAATTTTCCGGTTTTGGTGGTGTTACGTTTCGACAGAAATTATTTTATCTTGCACAAATCAGGTTACGGTTGGATTGAATTTTCTTTTTTGTTGGGTTTAGAGCACACTTTAATTAGAAAATCCGGTGTCTGCAAAAAATCCAACCCAACATGATAGATTGCTAAATAGAGGTGTCCAGTATTCAGGAATGTCCGTTAAAATTATTATGGAATGCCAATTAATATGTAGTGAAACACAGGCCAAAAAAACAACTGATTTAAGCACAATAATCTATTTATGTTATATAAATTTAATTTATAAATAGAAGATCTAAAGAAATATTAATAAAATTCATTAATATTGAAAATGATATGCATTTATAGAAAATCCTCAAACATGATCACACAAATCTTTTAAGACAAAAAATATTTACTGGATACAAGAAAGAAAGAAATATTAAAAATGCATTTTTCGTTTTTTTTTTTTTTTTTTTGACGTCATATATATAATTACATTTGCAATACTGTTAAAAACTAAATTTCCTATTAAATGCTCCATATTTTACTACATTTAAAATTAGTTCCAGTAAAAAAAATTCTTTTATTGATCGTAGAATTTTTTATATAAAAAAATTCCATTTACAATTCACATATTAGATAAGACTGATGGTACCGAATGGTCTGATGGTAAGTTTTAGAATATAAATTCTAGTTGCAGGCGATATTTTGAAATCCATCATTCTTGCTTCCTAATATACGGAGGTGGCGTGCAAAAACGTAGCTCAAAACTTATCATTGCCTCAATGATAAATTTTTGTAAGATACAGATAATCAGAATAAAAATATCACATTCAGGTAAAATTTTGGAAAGCTATTTTCTAAGTATATGTATCAGAACGGCTGATTTATTTTTAATTTACTCTCTTTAACCCCTAACCAAATATCTCTTAAAATAAACATTCGATTTAAAAACTGTCTGCATCAGGGTGTTTTTCAAACATTTCTCTTTAGTACCACCGATTTTCATCCCGATCACAAAAAATTCATAAACAGTGGTGGTGACAGCATTAGTTACTTTTTGAATAAAGAAATTCAGCTTCTTTTGATTTCAGTATTTTCATCTTTTACAAGTCGTTGAGTTCATTTTAATTAACTTTGTGACAATTAAATTTTTGGTTTGGCTTTTAATTTTCTTGCACAAAACAAATGTAATTCAAATTCAAATTAGTTTTATTAAACGAACTCGTAAATGAAAAGAACGTTTTAAAAGTCTTCTTTTTTTTTTTTTCCATTTGAATTTGATTTCATAATTTTATCTAGAAAATATGGATCGCAATACATTTGCTTGGACTATAGATGAAACCATCAGTAGAAACAGTTGATTTTTCGGTAAAATTGTTTAAACGTAAAGATTCAAAAAAGAAAAGAAAAAGAAACCTGCTCAGATAACGCTACAGAATGTCTAGTATTAAAAACAGATGTGCAAGTTGAACCACACTCTCCCCCTTTACAAACCGACCTGTGGAGCGCATTGGTTTCTCTCATCAATCAATGTAAAATAGGCGGAACCGATCTCGGATGGACATTCTAGACAATTTGCTTAAATTTTCATTAAAAGTCCCAATCGGTTTCGCTAATTTTACATTCCCTAATTGGTATAAAATTGTGAAACAAAATTATCTGAAAAGTTCAAAGTTTAAGCTAGGGGGCGTTGCTTTTTAATTTTCAGAATCTTTCATAGATAACATTTTACAAAGCTTTGAATGAAAAAACACCTCTTTTTTTCACGTTTCAAAATTGTAAGTCATATCATAATCAAACAGCAACAAAAATCGAAAACTTAATCAACGGGTACCCTTCATTATGATCTCAAATATCATAAGCAAAAAGAAAAATTCAAAAATATGCAAATGCGAATGAGGAATTAGCGAAACGGTCTCTCATAGGATTAGCATTAGCTCGCGAGTGTCTTCTCTAGCAGGGACAGGAGCCTTAAGGGTAAATGGCCGTTCGCTAATGTTAATCCTATGGAAAAATTTATTTAAAAAATACATGGTTCGCATTTCAATATGCTTAAATGATTTTTTGTTGTTGTTTTTTTTTTTTTTGCGTTGAATAGCTGAGGTTGATCTTGACCCTTTTTCGATTTTGTTTACAGATGTGTTTCGTAGTATACTTTAATTTTCAGAATCAGTTTCATAAGTGAAAGTATTCTAGTAAAAAAAAAAAAAAAACCCACCTCACACGAAAAATTAAAAATGACTCTTTGTAGAGACCGACCTCAGCTATCCAATCCAAAAAAGATCATTTAAAAATAATGGAATGCGAACGACATATTTAAAAAAAAAATATTTCTTAGGATTTACATTAACGAGCCGGTATTTTTGCGTGAGCAAAATAGCCCAATATTTATATCACGGAAGTCATCCCATTTAATTTGTTATATTGGTCAGGACCGTTTATTTTGTTTATCGCCCGACCCGGCTCATAAAAAAACTGTACTAATTCTGCTGACCCGGCTGGTTTCAAAGTTTGAATTCATTTTGTCTGGTCGAGTCGGGTACGGCCTCTATTTTAGGGGCCGAGTTTATAGAGTCCGGTACTGAAAAAAAAAAAAAAAAAAAAAAAAAAAGAAAGAAAAAATCTTGCTCTCCAGTGTTTTTATTGTATATTAGGAGACCCATTCTACAAAAGTTCAATGCCTTGATTTGAGATTTCTCTAGTTAGAGACCAGTAATTTCACAGAGTGAGCACTCTGTGAGCAGTTTTGCTTTGCAAGTGGGAGGAAAGGGGGTTTATTAGAAGAAAAGCTCGTGAGAGCTGTACGTTCCAGTATCCAGAGGGTAAAGTAATTATTGATGTATGGGTGGAAAATGTAATCATTTTTAACTTGAGAACTGGTGAGACAAACGTTATTCATCCCGCTGATTGTTTAAAAATAAACAAAACAAATAACATTTCTCGGACATCTGCGGTTGAGGGACATTTTCTAATATTTTGGTACCAATTCAAGAGCATGAAACTATTGATCAAAGGGGGGAAAATGGCGTCATAAAATATTGGTTTGACCAAGAAAAAAAAAAAAAAAAAAAAAAAGAAAAAAAAAATGCCATAAGACATTGCTGTAAAAAAAAAAAAAATCACCGTATGCGCCGCTCTGGCGTAAGAGCCACACTTAGAATATTTTATACTTTCAAACTCGTATGCGCCACGGCTCATATGCCCGAAAATACGGTAATTGTAGCTGAGAAAATTTTAAGAGAAAGGTGACTTAAATGAAACTTCTAATAACTGGAATTTGCAAAAACATAAAAGATTTTTCTCATCCGTCATCCAATGAAGCATGTACTTATGTGGCGATCATGATGAAATTTCGTTAAATTCCCTGACTTTTCCAGATTTTGGATAAAATTTTGAAATTCCCTGACTTTCTGCTGACTTATTAGGCCAATTTCCAAATCCCCTGACTTCTCCAGGTTTTCTAGGTGGCGTAGCAACCCTGACATAACATACACATTTGTCTAATAATATTGGTGTACTGTTTTTCATATAAATTATCTTTAAGTAAGTTCAATTCACTACCATTGTTAGATAAATTTTCTACCGATCCCTGCTTCAACATATATGTTATATCGAATAGAGTAACAAAAAAAAAAAAAAAAAATGTGTAGAGCTTCAATTCTTGTATCTTATGGTCCAAGTTTCTGCTTTCTAACCATAAACTGAAAGCAGAGAGGGCACTTTCAATTACTGGTTTAGAAAACTTTCAATTTATCTAGTGCTTGATAATTATTATGAAACGTTGGTTTTTCAATTTTCCAGTGATTGAACCTTTAATTTTACTGTTAAAATAAAATAATTTTGTAGCAGATAAAGTATTAAGACAGAATAACATAATTTTATATTTCTTGATAGGCCTACCAGGGCTGTTTGCTCATAGGAAATTTTTTGATTTCAAGAATTTATAGAACTATTTTTCAATTATTGTTATTAGAAAATTATAGTTAGGTACTGAAAATTTAGAAACTATCTTTAGTAATCTATTTATAAAATATTTTCAGTATTTAAAAAAATTATATTTTATTGTTTACAATGAAAAATAATCATAAAAATGTTAATTGTACCTCCAGACCTTTTTTTTTTTTTTTTTTTTTTTTTTTAAATTTTGATATAAATTCAGGATTTTTTAAGTTGAGCTGCAACACTCCTGTCTTATGTCATATACACTGCTGAACCCAATCCTTCAAGGCATCTAATTAGGTTTTATTTTTCCAGGATGCCACCTAAGAAGAAACCCAAATTTGGGTATAGACTTATGTGTATAATTATTTGGATAGTTAATAAACAGAAATATTTCTGAAGATAATCTTTTCTTGAAGTTCCATTTAACTGTGTAACCTAAATATAATGGTTATTTACTTTTTAAAAGGTTATTTTGAAAGAAGATCTGATAATTAAACGATATTAAAATGCCTATCAAACACTGGATACAGCATATCAAACACTGGGTACAGATTATCAAAAACTGGGTTACTGATGTGACATTTTAAATTTTGAATTTTTTTTACAAAAACTATTTTTTTTTTTTTTTTTTTTTTTTTTTTAACAAGTAGTTTTGAAAAGTAAACAATCTAAGGTAGGGGTGCACAACCTTTTTAAGAGAAGGGCCACTTTGGAAAATGTCTCGGTTGTCGTGGGCCACATCAGTCACACGAAGAGAATTCTATTTCGGGGAGGTGGGGGGGGGGGGGGTTACCCCTCTAGGTTCCCCTACCTAGTCAACATATCCAAGTCAGTTTCAAAGATATATCAACAGTTTACGTTTGTATATATAACAAGGATTAATTTGAAAGAGTGATAACATTCGTGGACTTTATTCGGGGGAGTAAATTTTGTTTTATTAAAAGTGCTACAAAACAAACAGAGGCATGAAAATGGCTGGTGCCGAAAAAAAAAATGCGAACTTTATGAACGAAGGGGGCAGGAAGAGTTGATCAAGTTTTGAGATTTTTACACGCCTGATCAACGAAATTTGTGATTTTTTACCGTCCCCGATCAACGAAATTTGAGATTTTCCCGCGCCAGATCGACAAAATTAGCGATTTTTCCGCGCCTGATCGACAAAATTAGCGATTTTTTTCGCACCTGATCGACGAAATTAGCTATCTTACCGCACCTGGTCGAAGAAATTTCTATAATTCTGCACCCGATCAACGATATTTGTGATTTTTCCGCGCCTGATCGACAAAATGTGCGCTTTTTTCGTTCCTGACCAAGGAAATTCGCGATTTTTCGGATACCGATTGACGAAAACTCACGATTTTTTCGTGCAAAAACGACGAAATTTCCGATTTTTCCACTCATGACCGACGAGATTCGCGATTTTTCCACGAATGATCAACAAAATTCGGGATTCTTAACTGACTTTGATGAAATTTGCGATTTTTTTCAAACGGTAAATTGACGAAATTTGCGATTTGTTCTCGCAATAATCTGACGAAAGTCACGATTTTCCCGCAGCCAATCAACGAAATTTTCAATTTTTCCGCGCATCATCTAGAAAAGTCGCGATTTTTCTGTGCCTAACAACGAAATTTGCGATTTTTCAGAGCCCGATCAACAATATTCGCAATTCTTAACTGACGAAATTTGTAATTTTTTCCGCGGTAAATTGACGAAATTCCCGATAAGCCGCAATTTTTCCGCACCTAATTGACAAAATTCGGGATTTTTCCACACCCGATAGACGAAATTCACGATTCCTAACTGACTGACGAAATTTGCAATTCTTTCCCGCAGCAAATTGACGAAATTCGAGATTTTTTTCTCGCAACTTACGAAGCTCACGATTTTTCCGCAGTCAATCAAGAAAATTTGCAATTTTTTCGCACATCATCAACAAAACTGAAGATTTTTTCGTGCCCGATCAACGAAATTTGCGATTTTCCCATGCTTGATCGACAAAATTCGTGATTTTTCCATGCCCGACCAATGAAATTGACGATTTTTCCGAGCCTGTACGCCAAAACTCGCGATTTTTCCTAACCCGACTTTTCTGTGCCCGATCGGCAAAATTTGCGATTTTTTCCTCGCTTCAACTACAAAATTCGCGATTTTTCGGTGATCGACCAAGAAATTTGCGATTTTTCTGCTCCTGACCGACAAAATTCGCAATTTTTCCGTGTCTGATCAATGAAATTCGCGATTTTTCCGAGCCTTATTGACAAAATTCGCTATTCTTCCGCACCCGATCAACGCAATTTGCGATTTTTCCGCGCCCGATCTACGAAATTCCCAAATCTTAACTCACCGACGAAATTGGTAATTTTTTCCCGCGGCAAATTGGCGAAATTCGGGATATTTTCTCGCGACTGACGAAACTCATGATTTTTCGGCAGTCAATCAAGAAAATTTGCAATTTTTCCACGCATCATCAACAAAATTTATGATTCTTTCGTCCCCGATCGACGAAATTTGCGATTTTCCCGAGCCTGATCGACAAAATTCGTGATTTTTCCGTGGCCCACAAACGAAATTCGTGATTTTTCCGTGACCGACAAACGAAATTCGCGATTTTTTCATGCCCGAGCGACAAAACTCGCGATTTTTCCGTGCCCAATCAAGGAAATTTGCTATTTTTCCGCACCCGATCAACGAAATTCACGATTCTTATTTGACCAACAAAATTTTCAAATTTTCCTGCGGCAAATTGACGAAATTCACGATTTTTTTCTTCGACTTTTGGACAAAAATTGCATTTTTTTCCAGTTATAAATTGACGAAGTTCGCGGGCCACACGTTACCCCATCGCGGGCCACAGGTTGTGCATCCCTAATCTAAGGGATATATTCCACTGATCCTTATTTTTCTAAGTTCAAGGGCAGAGTTACAATTAAATGTTGAAGTACAAATCCAGCTTAGATTATCATACACTGGGTACTTCCCCCTACATTTTTCTTGAATTATTCAATGAAATATTCCTCCTAAAGGTGCCCTATTAATTCACATCAAAATCATAAAGTAAGGAAGTTTAATTTCAGATTTAATTAAGTCTTAATAATAATAAAAAAAAGTTGATTAATACATAAATATATTTGGTAAAAAGATTGTGATTACCAGTCGTATCAACAATGTCTTGATTTTTTTTAGAAAAAAAAAATATACTTTCTTCATGAAAAACCATGAGTTTAGTTATATTTTCGAGAACTACATATCAAAATACAGAATGATATAAAATTTAAAAAATCTGTAATTTTTTCCTTGCATCTGAATTGAAAATTCCATTGTTTACATTTATGGTGATGTGTGCATTTGAGGGAGTTTACTGTATATACTTTTAAAAATTAATATTTTCTTTACTGTTTTAAAATTTAAGTATTTACCGTTTGCTAATTACAAATCCCTCTCCTTTTTTTTTTTTTTTTTTAGAAATAATATTTGGAGTACTGATTTCTGTTTAAAATTTTTTCATTTGGATTTTTTTTTTTTTTTGTTTAATCTCTGAATTTTCAAAAATTAAGCATAAAGTGGCAATAAATGACCATGAACAATAAAACAAGATGGCAGATTCCGGGCAAACACGCAAGCTGTTCCTATTTCCAGGTGCCATTTTTTATTAGCTTTCATGGCAAGATCTGCACTTGGTGCATTTCACAAACTTTTTAAAAAGAGGAAAATTTCCCAAAAGCTGATATATAATTTTGGAATGCATGAAAAAATTAGGACATCATTAATTTTTTTACAACCATTGAAAATACATTGCACAAAAAGTCACTTGAATAATGATAATGCTTCAGAAAACATGAGAGAAGATACAGATAATGCAACCAGATATGGTACTTAAAAAAATATTAGAAAAAAACCTGTTTTATAGTTTGAATTAAATTTCACAGAATATAGATAACTGATTCATTATCATCATACTGTCTAATAGGTATTGTCTTTAAAAACTGAAAAATTTTGTGACCTTTATTACAATTGCTCTAATTTCATTACTTGCATCTATCACACTAATAAATTTACAGCTAAAGTTAATTTAAAAAAATAAATTTAATTTTTACTCACGTTTTGCGATACATCCTTTTTATTCTATCAACACCAGTTTCTTGTGATACAATCTCAGAATTATCGTTTTTATCATCAGAACAGTAGCACGGAGTAAATATATTTTGCAACTTCATAATTGATTTAGATAATGATTTAGACTAATTAAATATTTTATATATATATACTAAGTAGTGTAACTAAATAATTGGACTAATTTTAGAATACCTTAATACTGTAGTTAAATATTAATATAAATGACAATTTTGAAGATTTTCCATTTCAATTGTTTTATAAGGTCAACAAAAATAGTGGAATAAATCGAATACAGAAAAGTAATTTTTAAGCAAATTTCGATTTAATTCGAACTATGTATAAAAATGAAGATAACCATAATGTGCGCATGCTTATTATTTTGATCTGCTAGATTTGGCTAAATTTCCCGCTTTTTGGCCCTTTTCATGTATGTTTTGCGAGATATTTTCAATACAATCCGGAGGTTACCATATAATTTTTCTGCAACCTGTTGTTGCTCACTCTTCGTACATTATCCTTGGTTAGAAACTACTTACGATTCGAATTCGAATCTGATATCGGTTTACTATTTTGATTTGTTCACGCTTTGTCCCTATTTATTCCGGCAACATGTGTATTAATTCGTGTTTCCTTTTAAACTCTTTCAGTAGAAAATCGAGGAGAAGTGTATAATATTTATGTGGTTGGATTTCATTGTGTATAGTTAGTGATGATCATCTGCGGAAGTACTTTTGGCCAAAAATCATTCATATTGGACATACAAATTAACATTGTTTTTATTCAGAGTGTTTTAGTTTTGAACTGTTGTGTGCTTGCGCACGGTAACATAAAGTGTTTGTATTAAGCTTTGTTTTATTATTGAATAATTTGTCTTAGTAAGCTGTATTTAATATTGTTTACCTAGAACAATTTCCAGTAGCTAATACTTGTGCTATAAATTACTTTTTATTTTACTGTTTTATTATTATTTTGCTTTGTTTGGAAGATTTTTGCATTAAGATATTTAATACGTAAGTTACTCATACATGATACGATTATTATAACTTCTTGTGCTATGAATTTCATCATGGAAAAATATGCATGCTTTTCATTTGCAGCCTGTGTTGTCTATTATTATTTTCTAAATCAGTCTTTTCTGATCATATTAGCAAGAGCATCTTAATACATTCAGAGGTCCTGTGTCTGATTGGTTTTTAGCTCTTCTCCCTGGAAAATGAAACTATATTTACTTATTAGTTTTTCCTGTCATATGTCCAGCTATAGGAAGATGTATCATTATGGTGTTTTAACATGGGATATTTTATATGCTCATATTTTAAATAAATTTTATTGACACACAGCAGAATTATTACAAAATGCACAAGGATTTCTTATTAAACAATTAAAGAAACATGATATTCAAGGTAATGCTGTGAATAACTTCATACAATTAAACAACAACAACAAAAATTAGCTACAACAGTTCATTGTGATTGCCCCAAAAATAAATAAATAAAACCACTGAAAATCACATAAAAATTCAAAATTAGCTGTATGAATTCAGAGTAAACTTTATTGAAAAAAAGAACAACATTTACTATATTGGGCTAAAAGATTGAAATCAGATTCCTTTTACTAATTTGGAAAAATCGCCGCAAAACATACATACGCACACACAGAGAGAAAAAAAGTTAAAAATCACCTAATAAATTCAATTAAAAAGTAATGAAAAAAAAAATCTGAAAATTGGTTTTGATATACATAACTTCAAACACACAGGTACCTTCCTACCAAATTATGTAGTTTCTGTGTGTAGCAGTCTCTCCAGAAATCAGGAATTTTTGTAGCTCTGTTTGGTAGGGGGAGACATTAATCATTAATCCATATTTAGAAAAAATTGAGATGATCATAAACATTATTTAAGACCTTCACTATATATTTTTATAGGAAGATAAAAAAAAAAATGCTTAAACATCCAAAATGTCATTTGCTTAGTCAAAAGTTCTATTTGAATCTGGTCCTATTTTTGTTTCAATGGTGTACACTTATTCAAATACTATTTAAAATTTATTAAATTTGTTCTGTAAATGTTAGCATTTTAAAAAGTTTCTAACGTTAGCAAAAGCCTGATTTATTAAAAATATTTCTTAATTTGTGATTTTTCATCTTTTGAATTTTGAAATTCTGATTTATCATATTATCATGTTTTATTATACTGATTATATTAATTTGTTGTATAGCTTTGTCATATTACTTTTACTATCTTATTATTTTTAATTACTTTATTTTTTACATTACTGTATATAAGTACTGTGTGTTTCACTAGTGTTGCCATGTTCAGTTTCACAAAAAGTGACACAGAAAAAAAAGGGGGGGGGGTGGCAACAACTTCTAAATCAGGACATGATAATTCAGTATACTGTATTAAAATGAAACTATTCTAAATATAAACATTTCATTATCCCTATGGTAAGAAAGCCATACAATTATACCGAATAAGACTAAAACCTGTTTCAAATGGAATTATTCTCTGTCTCTGGTCCCTTTTGATTTTGTCCTAACAGGTTTTACTATATTAAATAAATACAACAATCTTATACAGTAAAACCTCTGACAGCTAGGACAATGAAATTTTTACTTTGAAAATAAAATTCTATTAAAAACAGGTCTGGCTTCATAAGATTTACTGATCAAAGTACAATAAAACCTGTGAAAACAGAATCTCTATGAACAGAGAAAAATTCCATTTCAGACAATCTTCTGTATATGCAGGTAGATTTGTAACGTAACCTTTTAAAAGAACTATAAAAAAATTCTGTTATAGACAGCTTCTGTCTTCACAGGTTACCATATGAAGTTCCACTCAATGCAGACTAACGGATAGCATCGTATGCAGTGATGTAGTCGTAAATAAACCAGAGGGTATACGCTATAGACACAGGGGGCTGAATCCCAAAACAGCCGAGACACTTGGTATCGTTCAATTTGGCGAGGCGATAAATGAATTTTTGTTGTTACCAGTTCGATTTGTAAATTCCTTCCATGCCTACATCGACTTAATGGGATTGGTTGATTTGTTGTGTATTGGATGGTTAAGCCTACCTGAAAACTTTTATCAACAATTAACTCAGCGGTGTTTTGACAACTCAACTCCGCATGTGTTGAACGTTTGTGAAGATCAACGCATGTTTGGGAAGACATTTTGTAATTGTAAACTTTAAATGACGGCAATGCAGAAGTTTGTTATTGTTAATTTTTTTGCTGTTTTTAGTTGTAAAATTTGAAAGTTAAAGTACCTATGTAATTTAGTTTGAAATTGCGAGTATTTGTTCATTTTTTTTTTTGCTGGAAAGTTAAACGAAGTTTACCGAACGACTGGAAATTTACAAAATTATGGCAATTCAACATTTTTTAGAGTTGGGTTTCAAGAAAGGAGATGTGTGTTAAGATATGTTAATAATTTTATGGATTTTTTGTTATAGTTGTTTATATTAGCCATTTATTGTATATTTCTCATGTATGCTGGCCTTACAAGTTTTGTATATTTTGATATTGCTAGACAGTGAGAACTGCTGAATTTTGAGATTGCTACGAAGTGAGAACTGCTGAATTTTGAGATTGCTGCACAGGGAGAACTGCTGAATCTAGTGATGTTTTTTTTTTTTCGGTTAATGAACGTATAGTGTTCATACAATATTCACTGATTGCCGCTTTAACGAGTTTCCTGCGTTTTTCAGCAAAACGTTCATGCATTCAACGTTCTGTGAAGCGTTCATACTTCGTAAATTTGAAATGAATTGTTCAATGTTTACTCTGATATAGGCACATACTTAAAAATATTAAATGACGCCATGATTTTTTGTGAAAGTTGTTGAGAAATGAAAATTATAATCATTAAATCATTACTCTGATTTGGAAAGGTACTTTAAAAATTTCACATTTTTCAATATATGTTGAAATCGTTTGTTTTATTTTGAATCTCATAAAAATCAGCTTTCCTGTGTTTTCTAATGCGTCGTTATTTATAAATGTTGTATTTCCCATGATTCCAGGATCATGACGTAGTAAAAAACAGTCTGGAAGCATTCAGGAAAGTGGACCAGTCACGTTAATTTTCAGGTTGCCGTATGCGGGGTGTTTGGTGTTTGTCAGAAAAGTTGCCAAATGGGGTGTCTCGACTGTTCTGGGAATCTGCCACACAGGGTATACGCTATAGACACAGAGTATACGCTATAGATACAGGGTATATGCTAAAGTCATGAATGTCATGCATAGGGTATAAAACGCTGTAGCTTTATTTGAGAAACAGAGGGTATACGGAGCTTCTTAAAATAATCCAGAAGGTATACGGCGTATACCTGCGTATACCCTCCACTAATCCCTGATGGTATGAAAAGAAATTTAAAAGAATTTGTGTAGCATTGAAGAATCTGGACTTTTGGTGCCCCATAAAGTGGTTACATGGGGCAGGTCTTTGATCCCCTGAAAATCTTGACACTTGACATCCTATGTAAATTGGGACATCTGGCAATACTAGTTGTGACCCAACTAACCATAGTAGCTAACATGTATTTGTTGCCCACAAGAAGAAAAGTTTGAGTATGGCTGACAGAGCATAAGTTTAAGTTCCATCTTATGATAAAAATATAATTTATAATACAATGCCATGCTATTTTTAGTCTTTGGATTATATAAAAAATAAAACAGTGTGCAAAAATTACAATAATGCATCCAACCACAGTTAAAATTCATTAGTTTTTATTCAATATTCTTTTAAAATGTTTCTAGATTTTTACGAATTTATATCTAAAAATACGAGTTTATAAACCAATTTCTTAATTTTATCTTATTCAGCTGGACTTTACTGTATTTGAACTAATTCTGTTTTTCCTGTCATGTCCATTGGAGCCATCTGGTAGGCGGAGGGTTAAAGCTATTATTCAAGGTACTATGAAGCTGAAGTTGATATCCTTGCAATCATAACATGAAGCTAACTATTGGCCTCCAACTGGGTAAATGTTTCTCCCACTGGAGACTATTTTAGGCAATAGGCATGACAAATACCAATTTAGAATCGATTGTAAGAATGAAGCACTGCAATTCCAGGCTATTTTATATTATGCTTATTTCAGTGTGCTAGTAGTATCGAAAGCAAAGTTAAATTTTTGTGCTTATAAAAAAGGCAAAATGTTGTCAGATTTCAGCTGTAAACATTTATCTTTCAATAGCCTCCTTTATCACGCTGCTTCTCTCATTCTTCGATGGCAAAGTGATTTTTTGCGCTTGTGTTATATGAATGTTCTAAAACTTTTGCAGATTTTGACCTACAGTTTTTACTTTTTTTAACATTTTCCAACATTTGAAAAGTGTTTGACTTCAGTTTGTCTGTCTGAGCTCAACTCTCGTAAATATTCTTAGATCGACTTGAATTTTTTGTATGTTATTGACCATTACTATAGCACGATCGCTATTGAAAATGAAGTGTGTAGCATTTGCATTTATATTGTTCATTTACAGGGACGGTCAAAAGTATTCAGTTAAATTACGGTTAATGGGGAAAAATAGTTTAATTTTTATCATGTTAGACCATTTCAAACTTAATGAAATTGATATGCATTTATGAATTGCACTAAAACATGCATTGTGTAGAATATGGGCTGCAAAGCATTTATTATTCATTTACAGGGCCACACAAAAGAATTCTGTTATTTAATGGTCTAACGGAAAACAGTTTGCAGCATGTTTTAGTTCTGTTACACTATTTCAAGTATAATGAAATTGATATATACATTACTGAGATATATATACATTACTGATTATACTTTAACTAAAAAACCCAAATTTGTCAAAGGATCACAGAAAAAACACAACGTCAAAAAAATGCAAAAAAAACCCCCTCTAATTTCGTCAAATAATCACCACAGAACGCGAATTTCTTCAAAGAATCACGAAAAAACGTGAATTTCTTCAAAGAATCACGGAAAAAACATGAATTTTGTCAGAGTCGCGAAAAAGTGCAAATTTCGTCAAAGAATCATGAAAAAGTGAAATTTGGTCAAAGAATCGCAAAAATAATGAAATTTCATCAAAGAATTGTGACACCCCCCCCTGCAAATTTCATCAAAGAATCGCGAATCCCCCACCACCACCTTCGAAAATTTTGTCAAAAGATTGCAAAAAAAAAAAAAACCCTCAAAGGATCACAGAAAAAACACTAATTTTGTCAAACGGCCGTGGGAAAAATGCATAATTAGCACTGGTAGGGGATTCCCCTGCCTCCCCTTCTACTGTAATCTTTCAGAAAATTTGCTGTAAATTTCAGATTTTTTTTTTTTTTTTTAATTTGGAATCACACCTGCTAGTCAGTGGATAAACATACCTGTTTTATTATTGTCATCTTAATTTTAGACAAAAAAAAAAAGAAGGGGTACTTATGTAGTTAGCTACATAAGCATGTTGTGTATAACTTTGCTGTTAACTTTTTTTTAAATTTAAAATAGATTGGAAATTAGTATCTCAAGTTTATTTAAAACAATAAGAATTAAAATATTTTTATTTAGTACATAAATTACTTGTTTACTGTAAACTCATACATTTTTAATTAAATATTCTGTGATAAACGTACTTACTGGCTACTAAAGAAATTGTTCTCACTAGCCAGTAGCTGGCTTGTAAAAAAAAAATCAATTAAAAAACCCCTTAATGGGTTAAAAGTTTGAGACGCAGCACTTTATCTTATTACTATAAGAATTTTAAATATGGAACTTAAAAATAATGATATCCAATTTTAAGTGATGCTATATTATTTATTTCATCATTTTATTTTTGTTTTATTTATAATTGCATGCGTAAGAATTATGTTAAATTTAAAAGGATGTATAAAAATTTATTCATTGAAGCATTATCATTCACATTTTTCATAAATTCAAACTATGAATTTTAAAAGATATGATATCAAAATTTAAGTGACGCCTTGATGTAGCCTAGTGGTGTACCGAGTAGTACTTTGACCAACTCGGCCACTGACTACTCGGCCGAGTACCGAGTAGTTGTGTAATTAAGGAAAAAACGCTGATATGTACATAATGTGAGCTTAGGTGTACATATGGTGTGTACATATATATAAGTATACCTGTGTACATATATGTATACCTGTGTGTACATATCTATATATACCTGTGTGTACATATATATAATATACATATATAGCATAGGCGTAACCAGGGGGGGTGCCCTGGGTGCCCGGGCACCCCCCCGTTTCCGCAGACTAATTATTTAAAAAAAAATCGAAATCTACAAAAGAAAAAAGAAGAAGAAGTGAAAGCAGAGTTCAATTAGTTTAGTTCAGAAAACTAAACGGCTAACTTTTGAAATGTGATAAAAACGAAACCCACGTTCTTTTTTTTTTTTCTTTTTTTTTAGAAAATTATGTTGTTTATCTTTTTTAAAACTAAAATATTTACACGAATCTGTATTAGTCATAGTAATTCAAAAGGGTGGCTTTATAATCCCACTTTGACGTCCTTTGTCTGTGGGAGATGTTTTTAACGCCGTTCTTTCTATTGCAAGTTTCTGCAATTTCATGAGAAATTAACACAAGTTCTTGACGAGGATAGAAACTATTTGTCTCTTTGCTTTGGTAGTTTAAAGTCAAGAAAGAAGCAAAAAAATTTTTGAAAGGGGATGCAAATGTGAAACGATAATTCCAAATTTCGATTAGCCGATGTAAAGGGGGGGGGGGGGGGCACATACCCGTGCTCCTTTGTAAATGAAAAATAATAGCACAAGAAAATTCAAATTAATCTGCAGGTTGGTTGGTTGGTTGAATTTAGTGTTTCGTGGCCATTTTTGACATTCTTGAAAGGAATATGGTTGCAGTCTTTCAAGTCAATATGGTAATTTTTTTCCTCTGAAAATTTGTATATGATTTTTAGAGTTTTTTCTGGTTTCGCGGCGTTCTTCTGAAAGTAGGAAAAGGAACCCCGTTTCCACCTTTTAGCCCAGTGCAGTAAATTTTGACAAATTCGCGATTTTATTATGTGATCATTTCATGATATTTACAATTTTCCCCCAAAATCGTGTGACGAAATTCGTCTTTCTACGCGATTTTTTGTCGAAATCCGCACTTTTCACCACTTACCTTTGACAAAATTCGTGTTTTTTACCGCTACAGGGTTCGCACAGACTCCTTAGACTCCTTGGAAACTCCTTAGAAATGAAAACATTCCCAAGTAGTACTTAGAACTACTTAGATAAGCAAGCCACTACTTAGAAACTCCTTATATTCTATTGCGGCTTCGGACGCAAGCGATATTGCTGCGAGGAAAAAAGAATCGTGATTGAAAAACGCGCGGTAAATCCTTTATGCACGTCATTCATCTGAAGCATAACATTGATTGGGTAGGGTAATCTTAATAGCAGGGCTCCCACTAGGTCCGTAAAGACCGTTTTTCGACACTGTTAGCCGACCTTTATTTTAAATTTTATCGATGTTTGGCATTTAGCCAAGAATCTCGGAAAAATCGCGCTTTTCGCACATATGTTCGAAAAAAAAAAAAAAAAAGAATACCGTCAAATTTCATCAATCGATCGCGGAAAAAATTCGTAAATTTTGTCAAAGGATCGTGAAAAAACGCGAATTTCTCCAGCAGATCGCGGGAAAACTCGGATTTCTTTAAAAGACGATAATTTCTTAAAAGATAGCGAAAAATGCGAATTTACTCAAAGGATCACGAAAAAATGCGAATTTCGTTACAGATCGAGAAAAAAAGCAGATTTCCTCAAAAGATCGCATAAAACGCGAATTTCATAAAAAAATCGCGACAAAATGCGAATTTCCTCAAAAAATCGCGAAAAACACGCGAATTTCCTCAAAAGATCGCGAAAAACACACGGTTTCCATCAAAAGATCGCGAAATAAACGTTAGTTTCGTCAAACGATCGAAATAAAACGCGAATTTCCCCAGAAGATCGCGAAAAACACGTGAATTTCCTCAAATGGTCGCGAAAAACACGTGAATTTTGCCAAAGGATCGCAAAAAACACCCAAATTTCGTCAAAGGATCGCGAAAAACACGCAAAATTCGTCAAAGGATCGCGAAAAACACGCGATTTTCATCAAAAGATTGCGAAAAAAACTCCGATTCGTTAAACAATCGAAATAGAACGCGAATTACCCAGAAGAATGCGAAAAAAAACGTGAATTTCTCCCAGAAGATCGCGAAAGAAACGCGAATTTCCCCAAAAGATCGCGAAAAAAATGCAAATTTCATCATAAGGTCGCGAAAACAATGCGAATTCGTCAAAATTTCACCTTCAAAGAAAGCGATTAACACTGTTCTAATAGAATAATTTCAAAACTTGTTATATTTTTTTCTTGTATGTTGCATTTAGCATTTTTTTTTTTTTTTTTTTTTTGCCTTTTAAAATTTTCTTTAAAATGTATCATGTATGTGATATACATAATAAGTGTTTGGGGTTTGACATCTCTATTTATATGACCTAGGGGTGATTCTAGTCCGAATTTTCCGAAACTTCCGAAAATGTAAGGCATTCATTTCCGAAAATTTTAAAAAATCGGCCACCAATCCGAAAATTCGGACATATGGTCGCCGAAAAAAATAAATTTTGTCAAACGTTTGCAGAAAAATCGGCAATTTCGTCAAAGGATCACGGGGAAAACGGAAATTTCGTCAAAGAATCGCGAAAAAATGCAAATTTCGTCAAAGAATCGCGAAAATCCCCGCAAATTTCGTCAAAAGATCGCAAAAAAACCCACAAATTTCGTCAAAAGATCGCGAAAAAACCCACAAGTCTCGTCGAAAGATCGCGAAAACCCAAAAATTCCGTCAAAAGATCGCGAGTAAACTGCAAATTTCGTCAAAAGATCGCGAGTAAACGGAAAATTCGTCAAAAGATCACGAAAAAACGGCAAATTTCGTCAAAAGATAGCGTAAAAACCCACAATTTTCATCAAAAGATCGTGTAAAAACCCACAAATTTCGTCAAAAGATCGCGAAAAACCCACAATTTTCGTCAAAAGCTCGCGAAAAAACCTGCAAATTTCGTTTAAAGATCGCGAAAAAACACGAATTTCGTCAAAGAGCCACGTAGAAAACGCAAGTGTCGGGAGTGGATTTCCCCCTCCCCCTCTCTGGTGTAATTTTTCAGATTTCCTGTGAATTTCAGAATTTTTTTATCACTCAAAATCAACCCTGTGACATGACCATTGGTCACTGCATAAAAAAGTAGATTGTCAATTTTTTATTTAAACTTACGAAATCAATAAGCAATATATTGTGAGTACTGTGCAATTTCAGCACTAACAATTAGATTCTAATAGAGTAAAATTTGTTTTTGAAATGTTCTTTTGTCCAAATTGGGCATTAAAAATTGGAGTGTGCATACCACATAACGGTGCAAGAAATAAAAATATCGACAACAAAATAAAATGGCAAATCCTTAAAATTTTTTAGACTCCTTGGATTTTTTAGGTACTCCTTGGATTTTTTCTTCCCAACTCTGTATGAACCCTGCGCTATCCTTTGACGAAATTCGCATTTTTTACCACAATATTTTGGCGAAATTGGCATTTCTTTAGCACGCGATCCTTCGATGAAATTCGCGTTTTCTTTCCACGATCTTTTGATGAAATTCGCTTTTTCTTTCCATAATCTTTTGACAAAATTCGCGCTTTCTTTCTGCGATCCTTTGACGAAATTCTCGTTTTTACCGCGATCCTTTGACGAAATTTATTTTCTGTTGCGACCGATTGACGAAACTGATATTTTTACAGGAGATCATTTGTCGAAATTCGGGATAGTATTGCGCGACCTTTCGGAAAAATTCTCGATATCTTTTCGTATCAATTAACAAAATTCTCTACTCTTTTCCGCAACATTTTGATGAAAATTGAAAAAAAAATTCGTCAATCCTTTATCGAAATTCGTAATTTTTTTGCGCAATCTTTAAACGAAATTGGCGATTACTTTCTGCACTCTTTTATAGAAATTCCCGATATTTTACCACGATCGTTTGAAGAAATTCTCAATTTTTTCCGGGACTGATTCGCGAATTGATTTTGAGAAATTCCATAAAAGAAATAAAAATCGCGGACCTAATTTTTTTTTAAATACTCACTGAAGAATCACAGGTCTGTGAAAGAATTTGAAAGGGGAACTACTGCACAGCATTTTTTATTATGAGAGACTTTCCTTTTCTGTGTACAAATCGCGCGTTATTTCAAACCTTGTCCGTGAAAGAAAACTTCATTACTAGAGAAGTGGTTGGTTTTTTTTTAAACGAACATAGAATTAAACAAATCTAGGATTGGGGTGGGGGTGGGGACTGCCTTATGCAACGTACTCCTGAGCAAGCTACGACCTCTTCTGTCTTGAAACAAACGAATCTTGAATTATTGCGTTTTTTATTTCGAACAAAATTAAATTTTCAGCTTTCTTATAACAGCTGATTTGACATTATTCCAATTCGAATTTAATCACGGCAATAGCAAAAATTGCCAGAGAGTTTTTTCTGTTTCAAAAAATGTCAAAAAATCGCCTCAAAGCACGAAAACCCCCTCTAGAAAGCGCATTAAAAATTCGGAAAAGATTAAAAAACCACAGGGAACGAAATTAACTAATTGGGTAAAAGATTTAAACCGGATTCGTTTTAGGAATGTCAAAAAAAAAAAAAAAAAAATTACCGCGAAATGCGATAAAAAAAACCCTCTAAAGATAACATTAAAAAATTGTTAAAAATTGAAAAATCGCTGTAAGAATCTCGAAAACACTTTATTGAAAAGAAGACAAAATTTACAGGGTAAAATATTGAAATTGGATTATTTTTTACTTATTTGAAAAAATTGCCGCAAAATGCGAAAAAATTCGCATAAAAAATTAATTGAAAAATTCCAGAAATTGTCTTCCATATGCATGAGTTCAGGCATACGGGTCCTGTCAAATCTTACGGGTGCAGGCTGCATTGTTTTTTCAGAGCTCAGCGCGCGCGCACGGTACACACACACAGAGACAGACAAGCGCCTATCTTTATTATTACAGTCGCATCATGATAGTATAATTTTTATCATCTTGATAAAATTTAGTGTATATTATCATGACCTGCTTTACCTAATATATTCGACACCCTATGAGGTAAAAACCTGAATTACCGTAATTTCCGGCCTATAATCTGTGGATCAAACAATTAGGTTCAGACCCAGAAATCTTGTTTCATAAAACGTAACTTATTAAATCGAGATAAATATTTAACTTAAATAATGAAATAAAATTTCTGGGTCGAAACATGATTGTTTGAGCCGCGGATTATAAGCAGGAAATTGCGCTATTAATGAATTTTATAATTATTTATAATATTATAATAATTATTTATATAGACTTTCCTCCAAAATTTCTTGGGTCCCTCTGGTGATCCCTAAGAAGGTTAAGAAGTCATGGAGTTATATTCTGAAAAGATTTCGTGCGCATGTACTGATGTACCGCATGTATTATCTGAAATTTATCATCCGGCAAAATTTCATCTAAAAGACTTTGACTGAGATAATTTTAGATCTCATGCAGTGTTCCCCTGTGCCTATAGAAGTTTTCAGCATGATTAAAGGCCTTTTTTAATCTTTATAAGAAGTTAGGGTACCAAAAGGTTTTACAGTTGTGACCACACTTAGTCACTGTCTTATATCACTGCTGCAAGGACATTTACATATTTTTTTTTGTTTGTTTGTTTGTTTGTTTTTTTGTTTTTTGTTTTTTTTACCATTAGATTTAGTTTTAATGTTTTGAACCCCTTCTCAACCCTCCTCACGCAAACAAAAATTGGGTTTGAGCCCTTTTTAAAAGAAATACCACACAATTATACCTTCTAAGATGGAAAACTGTCTAAAACGGAAAATCGATCGGTTTTATTGGATTGGTTTTAGCAGGTTTTATTATATAAGATATTGTTTGTATCCAACATGTTCAGGTTAAAAAGTCTGGGCACCCCCCCGTTCAAAAGGCTGGTTACGCCTATGTAGTATATATAAATTAACTAATTAAATTTGAAATTTATTTGTGCACCTTTTAAAGGCAATTTTTAACAATTCAAAACAGTAGCAAAAAAAAAAAAAAAGAATTGACACATAACAAGTACAATTATTAACCAATATAAAATTAAAACATTCTTCAACCCCCCAATTTATTCTGATATGTGAAATATGCATGTTATTATCAAAAGAAATTTTTCTAACAACAGTGAAAAAATACAGCCATGCAAATAAAAATTAATGCACGTTTTAGATTTTACATTAAATTTTCCATCTTACCATTTTCATTTATTGGTATAATTATTGAAATACTTTTGCACATGAATTTTCCTTTTTAACGAAAGAAGTTGCATTTAATTATCTTACCATGGATTTGCTCGAATTTTTTTTTCACACAATCATGTTTTTGCGGAATTGTGAACTTTTATTATATTTTTTCAGTTGTAAAAAATGTGAATGAAATGTAAAAAAGTAATCGGAATTTTGTAAATTAGAAAGTATCATATTTAAGTTCTTATTTACACATTATTGAGATGGTCCTTTGTACATATAAACAGCTATATAATAGATTCATTGGTTATAGCTGCTATTATACAACAGGGTTTTTTTTTTATTTTAAAATTATTACGTTTGTGAAGGATTTAATTTGGAGATTGTAAAAAAATTCTGAAATGTCTATTTTTAAGAGAAAGAATTTTATTAAAATTCTGAAATGTCTATTTTTAAGAAAAAGAATTTTGTTAAAGGTCATATGTTTTAAGGAGAAAAAACTGTGAAAGATCCTTTAAGAGACTCAAGTTCTTTCTAAAGAGATCCCTGCTTACATATAAGATTTTCTTGAGGGACACTAAATATGAAAAAAATATTACATAAAAGTATCAGAATGTAACAATTATAAAATTTTGACTACATTATTTCATAAATGAAATTTCAATTTTTCCAATTTGGAAAAATTGAAAAATAGCCCTTAGGGGGAAAAAACCAGTCTTTTTCCCAACTTTTCCGGATTTTTTCCGAGCATTCTCATCTCTATGTAAAACTGACACTCCATTTGCATGGTGGGGGGGGGGGGAGGAACCTTTTCGATTATGTGCAACCTTGCAAAAAAATTCATAGTGCACCTTCAACCACTGTTTATTCTGAACATATATTTTCAGAGGAAGGCCAAATTTATAATAGTAAAAGAAATGCCCTGTCTACTGATAATGTAGAACGTTTGGTGTTTTTGCACCATAATTTGAAATATAATAAATTTAATTATTATTTTTTTTATTAGATTTATTGTATTTTCAGTTCCTTTATCCAAAATAATAGTATTTTCTGTTTTCCTATGTATTTAAAAATAACTTATTTTTATTTGTATAAATGCAAAACTAAATTTTAATCTGGAATTATTTTATGAGGGTTTTTGTTCTTAACTTTTTCTATATTTTGTAGACATATTGTTAAATACATAGTTTTATGAATTATTGCATATATTATACATTGATATTCGAATAACTTTTTACAGATCAGTTTTAAATTCATATGCTTAAAAAATGAAATTCTTACAACTACTTGGTATTGGCTGAGTACCTGGCAAATTGGCTGAGTACTGAGTATTTACCGAGTACTCGGTATGGCTCTAATGTAGCCTTAAACAATTTGTTTTAAAATTCAATTTTAATTGTTTTCGATTTGGCTAAATATATTTACACATCTAACCAAAACTTTTAATTTTCCAATACACTGTTAAAAATACCACTTTCACTGAACCTGTTCAATGCACTGTAATGTATTTATATGAGTAAATTTTACTTTTGATTTTGGATAGCATGGCACAAAAGATAAATCAGTTTATACATATAAATACATTACAGTGCATTGAACAGGTTCAGTGAAAGTGGTATTTTTAACAGTGTATTGGAAAATTAAAAGTTTTGGTTAGATGTGTAAATATATTTAGCCAAATCGAAAACAATTAAAATTGAATTTTAAAACAAATTGTTTAAGGCTACATTAGAGCCGTACCGAGTACTCAGTAAATACTCGGTACTCGGCCAATTTGCTGGGTACTCAGCCAATACTGAGTAGTTGTAAGAATATTTTTTAAGCATATGAATTTAAAACTGATCTGTAAAAAGTTATTCGAATATCAATGTATAATATATGCAATAATTCATAAAACTATTTACTCGGTATTTAACAATATGTCTACAAAATATAGAAAAAGTTAAGAACAAAAACCCTCATAAAATAATTCCAGATTAAAATTTAGTTTCATTTATTTCACTGAACCTGTCCAATGCACTGTAATGTATTTATATGAGTAAATTGATTAATCTTTTGTGCCACGCTATCCAAAATCAAAAGTAAAATTTATGTAAGCGATTTCTTTGCGTCATTGTATCCAAACTAAGCGAAATATATGCAAATGGATATGTAGATATGATTTTAGGCTTAAGGCTGCGTCACTGGAATACTATCGTCTTCCATGATCAACCTACCGGCCAGTGGCTACTAAGCAAAATTCCTTATTTTCATCTTTAGTGCCCAGCTGACAGAATAGAACCCATTTCTGTATTTTTTAATTGCTTATGTGTTTAAAAAATTTTCTTAAATACTAGGGGGTTCAGCTCCCTGCTCACTGACACACGCCAACCTCCATGAATTGCAATGCAATTCACATTGGGAACGCTACACAATCCTCGCTCGTGCACCACTATTTGCATCAACTCTAGCCTGAATGAATATTATCATAAATCATTTTAACAGATGAAATTTATAAGTATTTTTAATCTATAAAAAAGTAATGGAAAACTTTGTTGCAAATGCAAATAAAAATGCATTCTTTTACCAATAATATTGTACAGCACAGCTTAAATTCATTTAAAACTCTTTTAAAAACACTACAGGGATGCTATGTATGTGATCAAAAAGCTGATTTGCTGAATTCACGCCCATGTCATTGTAAAATGAACCAATGGCATTGCTATTCATACATCGATCAAACGATCTGTCTTTAAAAAGAGATTCTCTCTTAATTTTGATTTGCTGAATGGTTCGGGTCATGTGACCATAAATTAATCATCAAGAATCATTGCTGTGGTTGTTACCAAATGGCAAGCTATAAATTCAGCCTCATTTTCATGCCATATAAGAGAAATATATATATATATATATGTATAGAGAGAGAGAGAGATTGTTTCAGAGATGCAGAAAAAAAGCTTATTTCAGCCTAATTTCATGTTTACTTTCTCTATTTTGTAAAGCATAGGAATAATCTTTCTCAGCCATTGACAAAACACAACCTTTCAGAAAAAAAAATCCTTTTTTATTGATGTATTCTGTTGTCCTGTGGTGGAATTCTTAAGATAATTTTGAAAAGTATGAATTCATGGAGTTTTGTTTGTTCAGGTTAATGAAATAGCCATAACATTCTTTGAAAGCTGTAAAATGTTTGCTTTAGTTTAGCATGACTTATCTATGTGAGAATGCATTTTAAAGCAAAATTTAAACCAAAATCAGTATTGAATTAAACATGGCTAAAATTAACAAATGTTGAAACAAACATTAGGAAACTTTACATGTGTAAGCAAAGCAAACCTACTCTCCTCATCAGCAATATCAGTTCAGTTATTATATGTAAAAAAATATATATTATGTGCCCATATGAGTGATTCTAATTTTAGAGGGAAGGCTGAAAAAAAAAATAAAAAAAAAATCATAACCTATTTCAAGGCTATCAAACATTTTAATAAATATTAGGGTGAACAAATTTTATAATGGAGCTTTTTTAAACTTTCAAATTTATATTTTAAGCTTAATATTTTTTTTTGTTCCCTAAAAATACCATCTTCTTAGAATATAATGTGTTTTTAATCAGAAACTGTTTGAACTACAGGGTACATATTTGAGGTCATCTCCAAATTTCAAGGATGTTTGGTCACCTTAGTAAATATACAAGATGTTAAAATATAGTTTATCATGAAAACCTTTATATTTCACATAGTTTCGCCCTCCCATTTTAACTATTTTCAAATAAAAATATTTGCTCTATTTAATGACAGAAATTGTGCCATTAAAAATAGACAACAATTGCTTTTCAGAAATTAGTACGCCCTGAAAAAATGGAAGGAATTTCAGCTATAATCTCGAATTGTATGTATTTCCCTGTATTTTCAATAAAGGAATAAATGATTTAGTTGATTTAAAAAACTGTCATTGAAATTTTAAAATGTTACATGTGTGATGTTGTGTTGATGCGTTAATAACTACTGCATTTCAAATTAAGTATAATTTGTAGCTCTGTTCTTTTTTTGTCAGTTCAGGAGTAGCTGAACTATCCAATTAAAGTTACAATAACAATTTTGAACACTATGGTTTTGAAGTCCACCAAAGTGGAGATTGCTTTGGGGCCTATAGCTACAATGGCTGTCGCCTCGAATGATCCTTATACATAGAAACCACAACAAGTCACAACAATTTTTATTTCTATTACATTACATATATTTATATAACTACAAAGGGACATTCACAATTACATCCATGTCTTACCCAGGGACTCGAACCCGGTCCCTCGGGGTGACAGCAGCCTCCGCTTACTGACCACGCCATTGGGCGACGAACACTATGGTATTTGGTACTTTTTAGAGAAAACAAGCAGCAAATTTCATTTGTTTTTAGAAAATCTGTCTGTAACCAATTCTTCCAAATTCAAATCTTTTGTTCTGTTTCTGTGAGAACTTAATGAGCACAAACTTAAAAGATGTTCTCTTATTGTAATCCTCAACCATGTCTTCAGTTGCTTGAGAATGTTAAATGACACTTCCAACATAATAGTTTTTGTAGAATTGTATATAATTCACTAGAATTGTCTTAAGTGAAGGGGAAAATACAATTTTTGAGATGAGATCACTTAGGCTAACTTTCTCATCACAGTCCGTTAAAAAAAAAAAAAAAAAAAAAAAAACCAGATTTCTACCTTCTGCCTCCACTCATTATAAAACTAAAATAGTTTTTTCACAGCTAAACCATCTTCGGTTTTATGTTTCATCATGTTAATGATGAACTAAAATTGCTTTAAATGGCAGCTCATTATTAAAAAAATCTTGAGTCAAATAACACAAGTAAGTAAGGAAATAAGAGCTGCTCTGTAGAAAGCAGGTACAGTAGTTGCATGAATATATTTGAACAGTGAGTTTGTCTAGTAGACGTTCATATTAATTTCAAACCATTCTCATGCTAATTTCCAGAAAAACACATATCCCTTTCTCACATGAAAATTTCAGCAAATTATTTTTCAGATTCTATACTGTGCATAGGAAAAACATCTAGAATTTCATTCTTTATGCACATGGTGCTGATCTACAGAATTGAACTCTTAACCCCTTTTGTACCAGCATATGTATATGAAGATTACATGTAAAAACAGTTTTTCAGGCATTTTGATTTAAAATATCAAGTAGTAGTTTTCAGAAAAATGAGATGCTTTTATTCATCTTTGCTGCAGAGGGAAAATTAAACACTTTCCAACATTTCTCATAATACCAGCTATGCACAAACATATATTCCTGCACTACCGTTTTTAGCAGCAATGATAGAGTAATGAATGGACATGGATCCACTGGTGTTTGTGGAGAATCAGGCCATGGATCCATACGTGGATACACTGGTAAGTATGGAGTTAATCTACAGACTGCAATTTGTTCACAACTGACTTCAGATAGGTAGAATATCTAGATATGATTTTGAGATACAATTTAAATGCTACAGATGTTGTTACAATACTTAACTGAAAGGCTTATAAGTAGCATGTTTCATTTATTTATCAATAGAAAGGTAACTAACAAGGGGAAGTTCCAATGACGGTGATACAGAGTGCGGTGAACGTTTGTGTAACAATAGAAAATAGTTAGTACAATAAATTCCCTAAAATCCGCACATCATTGCAGACATAAACAATGAAACTTCCAGTTAAAATGTAGAAGAAAAATTCAATTTTTTTTCATGTAATTTTACACATTTTAACATGTAATTTTGGTTAATATGACTGAATTCATGCTTTATCACGAAGGAAATATATTTATTTCTGGAAATTTCCAGATAGAGCTGATATCAGTGGTGATCGTGATCTTTATACCAAATACATTTATATAGTAAACAATATTTTTTGGTTGTTAAGTCTGTCTGAACATGAAATAAAACTTCATTATTTTACAATTTTAATATAAATTATTAGTGTACTTTTATGAGACAAGTTTCATTGAATAATTGAAGAAAAATTTATTTCATTATTATGAATATTTAGTTATGCATTATTAATTTCTTACTTGATCTTTACTTTTAATATTTTAGTCATTTATTAAATTTCTTAATTTGTATTATTTTACTTTATTACTTTACTTAATTATTTTAATATTTTACTATATATACAAGCATTCATTATAATTCCGAATGCCTTAATATATTCAAATTATTTTTTAGAAAATGTAAACAAAACAGTGACCAGAAATCTGCAAAATTCTAAAATCTGCACAACCTCTATTCCAAGCTATGTAGATTTGAGGAAGTCTACTATATGTAGGGGAGACCAGGGTACAGTGGACCTAAGTACACAGTGGACCACCCCTTATATTTTACTTATTTTTAAATTTTTAAAGCTTTTCTTTTAGGCTAATTGATAAGAGCACTGTATTGATTACTTATAGCCTTCAGAACACATCGTTAGCTCAGAATGAACCTTTTTACCCTGACTGGTTGTTTTGAGCTCCTAAAAGTAAAATTTTTCATCATCATACTTTTCTTTGAGTAATTAAAGGTTATGGATAAATAAGATAAAACAACTTTTTTGAAAAGGTAAAACACTGGTCTTTATTAAATTTAAAAGCTTATATGCTTAAAAGAAAACTTTAAATAATATTTTTATCGGTATGTATTGAACTTTAACATGGGGTACTGTGGACCGGCCACTGCTGGGGTACAGTGGTCCACAATGAATACTGCTCCTGTAATGAAGAATTTTCAAAATATTTAATAATTACTTATTCCCTATAAAGAAATATTGTTTTAAAATAGTTATTTAACTATAAAATAAAGTAAAAAAAGAAAATGACAATTTTATTAACCCTACAATGCATAGATTAGCCATTTGGCACACTTTAAATTTCATGTTATTATGTTGTTCAGATTATAATGTAGCCATCTGAAACTTTAGTTTTCTCCTAAATTATGGATAACAGTTCACATGTGATATTTAAAATAAGTTTTCTTGTTCAATATAGCAGTTTTTTTTTTGTTTGTTTGTTTTTTTTTTTTTGGGGGGGGGGGGGGAGAAATGAAAATCATGCATTGTAGAGTTAATATATTAAGAAATATTTTGTTTTGTATTTACTGCCTTTGAAAAATATAACTGTAGCCTAATAAGTAATAGATGATCTCACTGGATTGGTTATTTATAACTTTAAAGCACATGGTTAGCTCATAATAAACTATTTTATCCTGACTATTTTAAGCTTCTAATAAATTTTTCATCATCATATTTGTCTTAATGTTTGCTGATTTTTTTGTACTTAATTAAAAACTTGTTTGCCATCACTCCTGTATCTTATATTGCTATTTTCAAAATATAATAAATTTTTTGATAATTCTTTAGTTTTTTGTTTCAAAATGCTACTTGCAAATTTGTATTATTATATTATTTTGGAAGTAAAGGGGAAATAAAAAAGAATTAGATTAATTATAAATAGATTTATATTGTATTTTAGATAATAACTAATAGTGGATCACTGTGCCCCAGTGGGTGGACCAGTGTACCCCGCTTCCGGGGTACACTGGTCCACTTCACGAGTGTACAAAAAAAAAATTTTTTTTTGAAAAATGTATTGGGAATTATGTTCTGTGAAAATTATGAGGCATGTAGAAAGGTTTAAAGAATATTCAAAAATATTTTCAGGTAGATTGGTCTCTCCGTTAAAGAGAAAAAAAATGTTAACTGCAAAAGTGGGCCACTGTACCCTGGTCTCCCCTATATATAAATATCTGACAGTCATAAAGCACAATACCCAGGGAGTCTTGAGAAAATAAGTCACAAAGTTTATGCTACAGTTTATAATCAGATAAATTTTCTTCGTTGGCAAGCGGCTCAGTAGCATGGTTGGCAGCATATTAGATTTGAGATTTTTTTCTTTGTGAGTTCGAATCCCAGTCAGACTTATTTTTCAGAAGGAAAATTTTTATCAATTATTTTCGAACTGCAATTGAAAAAATATGCCTAATAATTGAAATTTATGAAAAATATAAATTAAACACATGTTTTGTAGCATATAAATACATTTTTCATTATGAAATTTTGAATGTTTCAATATTTAATAAAAAGTAAATAAAAAAGTAGACCAATTTATATGTCTATAGACCAGAAATTTTTTGCTGTTATTTAAAATTATTTACAGATATTTAAATGAATAATCTACTATTTTTAACAGAGAAATAAATTAAAATATGTGAACAAATGTATTATTTTAATTTTGTTTATGCAAATATTTAAAATATTTCATGGTTTATTAAAAATATGCTTTTATATTTTTAATACGATTTTTTAAAAATCTGGGATTGTTGATTTTAAATTAGAATGAGTGTCTACATAATAGTTTTTTTAGCAATTTAAATTTTGCTTCTCTAATATGTTTAGATAATACAGTTTAATTATATAAGTAAAATTTTAACTGTGAAATTTTGCATGTTTATATATTTAATGAAAAGTAAATAAATAATAATATAAACAAAAGTCAAGTGGTACTTTTATAGATAATAAAATTGCATCAGTTTTAAAATTTATTTACTATTATTTACACAAATAAGCTACTATTTTTCTCAGTGAAATAAATTAAAATACATTATATAAAATTATAACATGCTGCTTTAATTATTTTTTACAAAGTCCAAAATCCAGAATCCTCCGGACCTCGGCAATTCCGAATTTTTGCAGTTTGTCAAAAAAAAAAAATAAATAAATAAATAAAAAAAAAAATAAATAAATAAATAAAAATGATGCCAATTATTCATTGAAATAACTGTAAATAATTTTAAATAACACCAAATAACCCTCTATAAAAATAAAAATTGCCTACTTTTCTTTTCTTTCACTTTTCACTAAACATGCAAAATTTCATAGTTAAAAATGTACTTATATGCTACAAAACATATACATTTAATTTATATTTTTCGTAAATTTCAATTATTATTCATATTTTTTCAATTGCAGTTCTTAAATAATTGATAAAAATTTTCATTCCGAAAAATAAGTCTGACTGGGATTCAAACTCACAAAAAAAGATCTCAAATACAGCATGCTGCTAACTACCCCGCTGCTTGCCAAAAAAGGAAATTTATCCAATTATAAACTATAGCATAAACTTTGCAACTTATTTTTTCAAGACTCCCTGGGTATTGTGCTCTATGGAGCTGTCATATCTTTATATATACAAACTATACTCTATTGATACACAAACATTTAGCGTATTCTGTGTCACCGACCTCGGAATCTTCCCTTGTAAGACCTTCTATCCTTCTCTGATGGCTACACAAGTAATACAAGGTGCGTAGACTCCTTTGAATTTCCAAGGAGTATGGCACTACTATTTCAGATTAGAAAATTTCTGTGTAATATTTAAATAGCCGAATTTGTAATTACCACATATAATCACAGAATTTGGTAACTATTTTTCTTATATTTAATAAGTTGAAAGTTTCTATTCAAAAATTGTGCTAGCACCCGGGTAGTAAGATGTATTAAAATTTTCACCTTAGATTCATTATCGGACTTTTGCAAGTAAATTTATAGCAGAACTAATCATTAAAAAAAAAAAAAAAAAAGAAAATTCATTGAATAAGTCAAGGAAAATATATCTCATCTTTATTATGTATATTTAATTATACATTATTAATTATTTACTTGACCTTTATTTTTAAAATTTTAACCATTTTAAAAATTGTCTTACTTTTTATCATTTTAGTTTATTACTTAATTATTTTAATATTTTACTATATTGCAAGCATTCACTATAGACTCGATTGCAATATTATATTCAAATTACTATTTAAAAAATGTAAACAAAGCAATGACCAGAAATCTGCAAAATTCTAAAATCCGCACAATCTCTGATCCCAAACTGTGTGTATTGGAGGGAGTCTACTGTATTAACATATTTATTTGGGTTATTCAATTTTAGATTAATACCAATAGAAATTTTAACAAAAATTTACTGTTTAGTTTTAAATAAAGTGGCTACTAGTTTAAATAAAGTGGCCATTTATAAAACTGGTACTACTGGCCACTAATGAAATTTCTCAGTTTTGCCTTTTAATATTTGACATATTTTTAATATATAATCCTGATGCTTCCCCATGTATGAATGTCAATTGAAAATAATTTAAGTACCATTTTTGTAATAAAATCATGCAGTTTTCAATCTTAGCACTAAGGGACAGACCAATTCATTAGTTTTGGGTACCTGTGCATTACATGCTTTTGGGGCTTCCTATAACACTTTATATACATATTAATATTTTTATTAGGCCTATTTTATAGTTTTAAGGCTCCTTTGAGAGAGGAGGCCCAGGGCACGTGTGCTGAATGCTCTGCTGTAAACCACCTCCTGGATACATCACCTTTTTGGTGGTATGGAAAAATATAAATTTTAATTTAGTGGTATGCTTGTCTAAAAGTTTGGGAAACCCTGTTCTTGATAATTTTCAGTTTTAGTGTATCTAGATTCTATTCCTTAATTTTAAATAAGGAGTAGAATCTTTTCTGATCATATTAGAGTATGATATTCTGTAGTCATATATATTAAAACGCAAAGGTAAACTTTTAAGTAGACCTAAATCGGAACATTAGCGCATGTCTTAACTTTTTTTTCTAACCTCTTCAATTTGGAGGAATGTAGAATGAGTTCCTGGTGTAGAGCGGTCTAAGGCAGCAGTTTAAAGTTCTGAATTTTTGTAGAGGATGCAGGTTCGACCCCAATGCCCAGCAAAATGGTTTCTGTAATACTTTTGGTGTCAATTTATTTCAATAATGACATATTTTATTAAGAGGAGAAGGCATATGATTTTTATTTTATTATTACAGTCGAACTCGCTTATAGCGAGTGCGAATGGACCGTGATATTTGCTCGTTATAACCGGATGCTCGTAAAAAACAGGTTCATAAAAAATTACAAAAATTCATGCATACTTACTTTATTATACATTCCTTATTTATTTTTATTTCTGTACAGTACAAAAGAAGTTGATTAATTTGCTTTGAACTGTCTTATTGTCTCTTTCTTGAGTTATTGCTCTTCGGAGAAGACTCATGGCCTGAAAAAATCGTCATTTGCACCCCTGGCTTCAAAAACAGGTTGAGGTTTTCCTTCGCACACAAAAGCTGTTGAGTTTGAGTATGTTGATGCGGGTCAGCTTGAAATTCTTCACAGTCGTTATCATCGTCGCTTTCATCATTTTTTCATCTTCTTTAGTTTGAATTTCAGTTACAATATCCTCGGGAGTAGGTATCTTGGAAGTGATAACATTGGCATCGACTGATATATAATTTTCAAATTCTCCTCTACTACTCATTTCCAAATTTTTCAAATTGTCTACTTCTTCTTCCTCAGAGAATTGCCCCTCTTAAGAAATGTCCAATCCAGCCTTACGGAAGCAATTGGTAATGCATGTTGATGTAACGTTTTCTCATGCATCGTTCATTAAATGTATCGCTTCCAGTATGTTTACATTAGCATTTGAGGTTGTTTCTATTTTTTCTCTTCTATCAAGAAACATCAAATTCAAGTGGTTACGAAAGTTTGATTTAAAACTTCTGATGACCCCTTGATCCATAGGCTGGATAATACTTGTAGAATATGGTGGTAAAAATTCAGTCCTGATGTTTGTAAGTCCAGTGATTTTGGGATGCGCAGAACAATTATCAATTAAAAGGAAAATTTTATGCTTTTCTTTCCTTAGTTGGTGCTCGCATTTTGAAATGAATTGTGTGAAAATGTCCGCAGTCATCCAGACATTCCTTCTGTGGTCATAATCAACAGGAAGCCTTTTTTACACGCTTAAAACACCTAGGGGTTTTAGACTTCCCAGTAACCAACAGTTTCTTCTTGTCAGTGCCAGACATGTTAGTGCAGACTAAAGCTGTCAATTGATTTTTGGAGAGCTTGCCTCTGACGCATTTTTCACCCATGAACTTAAAAGTCTGGTGAGGGTTTACGTTATAGAAAATGCCCATTTCATCGGCATTATAAATCTCGTCTTTTTTTTGTATCCTCCTCTGATGACTGGCCACTTTTCACTCATCCATGTCGCGATGTCCACCATGTTTGAAGACTTTGCTTCAACACAAATTTTTCCAAAGGTTATTTTTGTATTCTTCCAAAAGTATCCCTTGTTTATTCTTGAATCGATCAAGCCATCCATTCGAAACAAATCCAGAATAGCCAAATTTTTCTGCTTGAACTTTTAGAAGTGGACCACTTACAGGTAAATCTGCACTATGTTGAACCTTCATCCAAATCTTCTTTAGCACATGTCTTCAAACATTTACAATCATTCTTATTTTGATCGTATGCAACCATTAATTTTTCCTTGCTCTTTAACAAAGTTGAAAAAGTAGAAGAAGATAAATCATACTTTTTTTGCAGATTTCAGAATTTTTTAACCCATCCTCTAATTCCCATAAAATCCTTAGTTTTTCGTCAACTGATAAAATTTTATGTTTCAACATCGCAAGATAAAATTTGAGGATGAATGCAGATCAAAGAATAACTTCCACACAAGTCCCCTACACTGCCACTCTTACACAGAGTACACTTCCGTCGAATCAGCAACCTCCATCTTCTTTGTACATCTCCTCAAGCTCGTCATGGGAGGTCCTCGCACGTGCACTCCACATAATGAAAAATGCCACCATCTCTCTCTCTTAGGATTTATGACTCATCATTAACTTTTGGTTGACTTCAGAATGTTAAAGGATTTTTTCCAAAAAACGATTAGTTGAGCTGGAGAGGTAGAAGTCAGTAGAAATTTTATGAATCACAAAAATATTGCTCGCTTTAACTGGGGTTTGCTCGTTAAAAAGCGAATTATGCTCCCATAGACTTAACATTGTACCAACCAAGTATTTCTGATTTCCTCATTAAATGCGGGTTCTCGTTAAATCAAGGCTCGTTATAAGTTAGTTCGACTATATTATTATTATTTGAATGCTTTATAATTAAACAATATTTAACTGAAAGATATTTAAAATAATAATAATTTTATATTTAAAATATTTAAGCTGAAATATTTTGCATGTAACTATCAATTAAATAAATTGAGCTGATCTACAATTTTTGTTATATTTTCTGACTACTATCAAAAATATATATATGTGTGTGTCAGAAAGAAAAATAGTATAAAAGAAATTACCTTGATATCCATGGTTTAATATTTAAAAAAAATGTATAAAAATGAGAAATAAAATTCAAGTAATAAAAAATATATATTATCGTTAGCTGCATCAATTTTCAAATTTAGACTTTTAGAGAATCAGACTGATAAAAATAAAATTCATGGCAGCTTTTAATGGTCGTGTAGTTAAAAAAATAATAATAAATAAATTTTATAAAAAAAAATGAGATCGTAGTAAGTAAAAATAAATGTTCTACCCAATATTTTTAGGTAAATTTCTCATAAAAAGCAAGCATTAGGGGAAGTTGGCCTAAAATGATCCCCTTAAGGGAAAAACTTGTGTAAAATAACATAACTGTTTAAATGAAACTTTGTCCCTATGCTAATATATTTTGCATTATAAAAGTACTTTAATAATAATTTAAACCCAAATTGAATAACGAAAAAAATAGATTTTTGAAAAAGTGACCAAAGGATCATTTTACCCTTACCCAACTTACTTGTATATCCAAGTGCAAAATGATCCTTCGTTTAAAAATATTTGCAAATTGTTTTTTATCGGCAAAATAAAGGACATAAAAGTAATTATGACAATACATAATGAAATAAAATATGTTTTACAATCAAATAGCATACATAATTTATTTCATGAAAATTTTAAAATAAAAAAAGTGTCACAAATAATTTTGAAAGGACAATAAAGTGAAATATTTGAAAATTACGATCGGTAGGATAACAGGTGGACTCAAAGATAAAGGTTTGGGGCAGTCACACATTTAGCTCCCATGATGGCTAGGACGCGGTACAGGATTTTCTCCAGCCAATGAAATGGTAGTAAAACAATCCACATAATGGATCATTTTACCCGGCAACATGGCCGTCTATTTTAGGTCATGTAACTGGATGGCGACGAGAAACATAACAAACTTAGCAAGTGTAATTCACATCTAAAAACATACCCTATTAAGTAAACCAAGTCATATTTCTGTACATGAAAGACTGCATATCTAAATAAATATGGAATTTAGTGCTTATCTTATAACAGATGTTATAAAAACTGCTTTTTCAAAGAATTCTTTTTAGACACGTTATACTGCGATCGCTTGAATACCGCCATTGCTTCTTCTTCACTTGGCACAGCTAGTTTATGTGTTACCCTGTAGATAGCGCGACCTGTTTGGAAGAAAACCTATGTGGATCGTTTTACCCGCTAGGATCATTTTAGGCCACTTTCCCCTATTTATTGGTTGTAAATTATAAAGTTAAAATTCTTTGACTTCATTGAATTGGTTTGGCTGACAGAACCATCTATCGTCTTAAAGAAATAGGAATCATTTATGCAGTATAAAAATTTGTCACGATTTCAATAACTTAAAAGCAACTAATTAAAAATTCAAGAATTTTTCTAATCAAACATTCAAGTTATTTACCGTCAAATCTTGACGGGTACTATCTAGGGAAAATATATAATATATGATTTAATGTAATTTCTTTGAGATGTATGGTTAATATATCTGTTTATCATGGTATTATAGCTTATGTTTATATTCTTAATTTTACAGGCACAATTTAATTTTTGAAATTTTCAAATTGAAATAGTTAGCAAAGTAAGATTCATGTGGTATAGTGTATATTGAAATAGAAGACTGTTTAGAAAATGATTTAATAGCAGCAGAAACATTACAAATTTTGAAGCACTAAAGTTGTACTTTCTCAGGTAAAATACAGTATGGCCCTCAGAGAATTTGAGACAAAGAAAAATAAAAATCAATTGTGATGCACAGTTTCTATTTGTTGTGTTTTCTGCTTCAAGGGAAAGAAAAGGCTCTTTCAGAATTTATATTTTTCTTTCTTTTTTTTTCTTTTATTTAGAGATTATTTTACATTAATATAATTACGATTATTTCAAACAGAAATTTTTAAAATACATTATTAAATATTTTAGTATGTAATTTTGGCATGTAATTCACTGATCAAATAAGTAAATTTTGTACCAGAAAATATTTCTTCATAAATGGATTCAAATAAGTACAAGATAGGAATAAATTATTATAGAAAATTTATTTATTTAATGAAATTTCTGGTTCTAAACATGTTTATTTTATCTGCAGGTTATACATCAGATAATTTTGATACTTGGGGAAATTTATTTTATATCTCTTTAAAATTATTGTATCTATACATTTTGCATTCATTTAAGAAAACTCTTGATTAATAATTTTGTGATTATTTTATAGGGTTTGAAGATGCGAAGCATAAAGAGGATATTTATTTTGAAATTATAGAACCTGAAACATTACATTACACATTTAAAGTGAGGCCAGCACAGGATTTTGGTGTTCCTTTTGTGAGTATAATTTTTCAGACTAACATAGTAACAACTTCATTGTCTTTCCAGTTTTCTATTTGTATAGTTTTTCTTTGATTTTTTATAATACTTTAACTGTGAGATGTTATTTTGGGTATCATATTACCATGTTCTCTCTTATCCATAATCCATTTGATGAATGCCTAATAAATAGAGACAATGAAATCCTTTATCAGCAATATCAGTCATTTGTCTACTTTTTTGAGTTAATGTGATTCTTAGTGGTTATTTCAGCTACCATTTTTCTCAGCATCTTTTTTTGATAAATAAAGTGATGCCTTAAGAGCTATAGAACAAAATAACTGGTACATATATAAATAAGCATAATGTTGTTAAGAAAAAAAAAATATTGTAACAAAGCTTACATTGTTTTGTTCAAGAAACTCTTTTTTACAAACTATATAACTTTTTATTTTTGAACATTTCCACTATTTTGAGAAATGTACTTTTGAAACCTTCATTTTACATCAATGAAATCATGCATTTTCAACTTTTACAATGACTTTCATGCTTTACTTTAGATGAAAAGCTGTAAACTGCACTAGCCGATGTTCATCATTAAGCATACAAAATGTTTTTCAGGTCATGATCACACCTTTGTGTAAACACTTTTATACTTTTCAAAACTTTTCATTACTTGATTACATCTTCTAAGGCTGGGCTGTCCAACGTGATGCCTGTACAAGCCATGGTGTACTTTTCAAGATTTCCCGTACCTAGCTTTTCTTTTTCTTTAAATCATTAATGTTCACATGCCATTTTATTATAGGCTGTATTAACCCCTTCAGGATGAGTGTCACATATACATGACACATAAGGTGCTCAGAATCCTTGATTATTCCTACCAGTTATTTTTTATTGTAAATTTTGCCTTATTTAATCAGGGCATTTTCTTGATTTAATTAGGCAAAAATTTCTGTTTTGAAAAACCGGTGGTAAAAGATAAAAAATTCTGTAAAAAACTTTTGTCGTAAAGGAGTTAAAGTTTTTGGCTCTTTCAATTACAAAATGTTTTCAGATAAGTCCTTCTCAGAAAAATTCAATTTTAAATTCATTGTATGTGTTTATTCCTCAGTTTATTTCTATATGGAGCCCTGCATTATAGGGGCCTTATAGCTCATTCTGTGAGGTATATTTACGTTGTTTAAGATGTATGTATATTAGTGTTGTAAAAGTAACGTCTAAATGAGCACACGTATGTATGTGTTACTTTCAAACTCAGTACCCATTAGAAAGTATTCATTACTCATTACTTTTGTTACTCTTTAGAAAACGGATATTAAAAATAATCGTAAATACTTGTACACATATATTCGGTATGTTTTCTAATTTTCAGTGGGTTGTTTCGTTAGTTTTAACTATTACTTAAAATAAAGATAAAATCTATTTATATAAATGCAACCATTTAAAATTTCATAAAGTATAAAGCTGGGTGCTTAAAATACTACATATGAAATATATCGTCATAAGACTGCAGTGAATGTAATTATATACTGTACATGAGGTCTTTGCAAGATTTCGTTACCATTACCTATACCCACAATGGAATTTTGTATGAAACCTTTCCCTAATAGAATTTGCGTAAAAATATAAACAATCACAATATAATAATAAATAAATTCATCCTATGAAGGTGGAATTCTACATTGAATGGAAACATTCCAAGGTAAATTTCCATGGAAATAATACAATGCAATTTCTTCTGCTAAGATGAAAAATCTGTCTAAAATGGAATGTTTTGGTGGTTTCTCGCAATTCTGCCTCAACAAGTATATTACTGTATATATTAAAGAGAGAAATAGTAATTATCTTAATAGAGATGTCCATTGTTTACTGAAACCAGTAAAACATGCGACAACAGAACCTGTCTGTAGCAGAAACTACCATTAAGCCAAAACATACTTTCTCCATATAATAAATTTCTTAAAAACATACTTTCCCTTGCTCAACATCGCAAAACTTTCTAACGCATTCATGGATTCAGTCTAATGCATAAAATCATAAAATTGGTAGTGGTGGCAATAGTAATAATATGAAATCGAATTGCATTTTTCGATAAGTTCAATTTATAATTGAATGCTTTTATATGATGACCCTTCAAATAAAAATTTTCCCAGAAATACTTTATCATTATTTACATACAGCTATAATGAATATTTTATTCTACTATAAGCTTTCATTCTTTTTAATGTAAAATTATGAAAAATTTTAATAGATTTAATGCATAATTAATACAAAATTAGTCTAATTAGTATCTCAAATGATAAACACATGTTTTCTGTTTATTACTTAGATTGATGGTTCCTTTTTAAAAATACATACATGGAAATGTTAATAATCTCTTGGTTAAAAAGAAAAAAAAAATCAGTTATTTTGTTCATGTTTTAAAAATGCATGTAACACTTCATATCTGTAAGATAAATAGTACAATCCCTAAAAGAAGGAACGATCTCATAGCAATTGTTCTTCTAAAAGAATTTTTTCTGCTATTGACCATATGACTTCAAAAACTTCCCTCCAAATTCACACGGACATTTTCCGTGAATGAATGGGTGCTGAAGTAACGAAATGACTAAATGAAAAACCCGTATGTGATACTAATATGTGAACAATTGATTCTGAGTCAAGTCCGAACTCAAACTCTCATCTTTCCCTATCAGACTATACAGCTCTGTTCATGAATCACGAATTGAAGGTAGTGTTTGAAGTTCATTTCATTTAGTTTTGCAGTACATTGATACAGTAATGAGTAACTAGTTAAATACCAAAGTAATGATTCAGTATTTCATATTAGAGAGAATACCTGTTACTTAGTAACAAATACATGCAGTTTGCAACAGCTCTAATGTGTATTGCTATACCTTCTATAGTGAGATAATATTATTGCATGTTTTCAGTCATATGAATAATGACAACCTTCACTGTCTTCCAATGGCTGGGATATACCCAGACTTACTGAAAGGTTGGACAACCCTGTTCTAAGGGATATTTCAATTTTACAATTAGCTTCCTTTTCTGCTCTCAGACCAGCCTAATGTCATATTTTCTTGGTAAAAGGAGTCCATTTTGGATTTCTATTTTCATAAGATTTTAAGAGTAATTATACCGTTTTGAGAAACCTACATTTACAAAAATAAAATTACTGTATACTGTCTTTAAGTTTGCATTTGTTTCCATATTAAATGTAAAGTAGTAACTACAATATTCATTTACAAATTTTGATTTTTGTATGAAAAGAAATTTTGTCAATTTTTTTGCTCTGTACTATAGGGAGATTCTCAAAAGGTGGGATCATTAAACGTTAACTATATGTAATTTTTAAAATTTTCAAATTTAAGGCCAATTTTTTTAATAGTATAGTATTTTGTCTATAAATATAATATATAAATATTTTTAATAGTATGTCTATAAAATTATATACAAATATTAAAAGACAGCAACTATTCTGGAAAATTAATGATTAAAGCATTTAATTAGCAGTTGTGTACATTACAAATTTTGGACATTTTTTCGCACGTACGTTACAGATTTTGGACGTTGCTCTTAGTATTTAAAAAATTCTTAAGACTAAGAATGTAGTAAATATGTCTGTATACATATATATATGTATAATTAACTTTGTGTTATCCAGTAATAATAATAATAAAATCAAATGCTTTGTTATGTACGTTACTTTCGGACATAGCAAAATACAGAAAAATTCTTTATAGAAAAGTCCTTCTATCTTCAAAAGAGCAATAAATCAGCCTGCCATCTCTTAACGAAATTATCAAAAAATCATCCATTTCCTTTATGCATTCGTTGTTTACCATTAGAACCACCTGGAAAAAAGTTAAAACTCTTTTTCTTGGTGGTACATTGGAGCAGTTAACATTATGAATGTTTGAAATTGGTCTCTTTAGCATAAAATAATAAAATTTTAAGATATTTATACAAAGCTTTTACAATAAATTATGTCATTTTCTGTCTCTGAATAGAATTAAAAACTCAGTGTAAAAAAAAAAATAAAAAAAATAAAATAAAGTCAATGATAATTAAAGTTATGTTTGAAAGGCTTAAAGTTATGACGTGTGTCCAGTGCCCACCTTTTGAGAATCGCCCTATATTTGATCATTTGACACCTTGCCTTGAGTTTTGATACAATTCATAATGAATATTTTATACATTATTAATGTTAATATCAAGCAATTATAGATACAGAATAAAATAAAAAAATAAGAAGATTGAAACTTATTATATAAAAGTTACTAACACTTATATATCATAAGAGAAACTTGATGATTTTTGGAAAATACAATGATTTTAAAAATAGCATGGACTCCATTGAAATTATGAATAATAAGTCAGATTTGCAGATTCAGAGATCACACAACTCATTTTAAGGATCTCCTTAAAATAAATCCACATTATGAACATCACACTTAAAATTTTGGTTAGGGTATAAATAATCCCACCATATTTTTTTTCTAGTGTGAACCGTAAAACATATTGCTACGCTATTTATAGGGAAGATATAATTTTAATATTGGAAATATTTTAGAACTGTGGTAATGTTGATGGTACAATAGACCATAATAATAACAGCAAAATATTATATTAGGTATTAAGGGATTGTAAAACCATATGTAAAATAGCTGACATTGGTGTACCTCTTTCCCGGAAGCTACTGAAAGGTTTCAATATTTTTGTTTGTAGTTTTGTCAGTAGTTGAACTATAAAGTGATCATTTAGTAAGGAATAATAATAAAAAAAAAATACAATAGTTACACATTTCGTGAACAAAAATATTCACTTTTAAAACAGCTGGCACTGACGTGTCTTTTTCTTGGGATCTAGTGAAGGGATTTTAACCCTTAAATGCCTGATTTTTCAAAAATCATTGTAATAATGTTTTTCAGCTTTCATTTTTTAAGTAAATCATGGGAAAAATACTTTAAAAAATCATATTTTGTTTTAAGTATAGTTTACGGCTAAAAAACAGTTTGTTACTAATCGGCAATACTGGTGTTTAATTGAAAAAATAATTTCCCTTGATAAAATTCTATAATATTAAACACACAACAATTTTAGGAACTATAATAAGAAATAAATTTTACTTGCTCACTTCAGGTCAAAATGGGATATTTCGCAAGCTTCCAAACAAAACAAAAAGAACAAGTAGCAACAATGGAAAAAATAAATCTATCTTTATTCTTAAACAGCACAAGTGTTGCCATCTACATGTTGAAAATTGATTTAATAATATCTTCAGAATGTATTTTATTGGCAACATTAGGCATTATAGCTTCAATATTATTCTAATAGTATTTTAGAGCCTAAATTGGGTATGTTGCCGAAAAGCAACACCAGGCATTTAAGGGTTAATACATTTTAAAAATGTTTTTGGCAGAAGCTAAACTATGAATTCTATAAGTAATGAAAGTAGTTATGTTAATTTAAAATAACTGTAGGGTTTTTTTTCTATAAAATTTAATAATTGTTGTATTTTTTATTTTTATTTATTGCTGAAAAATCAATTTATAGTTTAACTACTGACAAAAATATAAAAAATGTATTGAAATCTGTTCAGTAGTTCCTCTGTAAAAGATACATCAATATCAGTTGTTTTACATATGATACTGTATAATATCATATAACTGTAACTATTGCATTTGTTACGTATGCACTTCTTTCATATCTTCCATATTTCCACAACTGCTTTAAAGTCAACCACTGTGATAATAGGTTGTTTCAAATTATGTTATTTTAAAATTACACACAAAAGAAAAATTTTCACTGTACATTGTAATTTCAGCTTATTGGCATTTCTGTTTTTTTTTTTTTAATTGAAAAGTTATGGTGTAAAAACAGTAATTGTTCATCACTTTTTGGTGGAATTCTATTGTGTTTATTTTCATAAATTATAGACTATTCTTTGAGAATAATCATTTTCTATATATGCTGCTTGGTGACAGAATGAAATGACATTTTATTCTGTTAAAGAAACTAGTTGGATGTACCAATCCCAAAACTTTCTTCTATTTCATACATGTTAATATTTCAAAAAGTTGTTACACATGTTATTACTTCAGTACTACACTGACTTTGATTTTAGTGATGGACAATTCTCGAAAATTCAACAATCGAGAAAAATCGTCATTGTAAGAAATGACATTTGACACAGTCATCAATTAATTCCCAAAATCTAGAATTGAGATGTTCTATAATTGATTATAACACGCATAAGCTAAAAACAGTAATTGTAAAACTTAGCTATTATTCTGGCAGAAAATTTTATCATAGTGATGGGGTTTGCTCAATAATTCTACTTTCACAATAATTTACTGTCATCCTTAAATCCACCTTTAGTTTTTGACTAGAGATCATAGTTTCCAAGATTTATGGACTTTTGCCCCTCTTTTCATTTTCTCCCTTTTCCCCTTAATTTTTTTTTTTATCACATTTGTGATTTTTGACTTTAAACACCTTGGACCTTAGCCCTTCCTTCCATTAAAATTTTGTTTAATTTGGACAGTATTATCTAGCTAAAATACAGTTAGTCCTCTCTTTTATGCCTACCCTCTGCTCTCTTCCCTAACTCTTAGCACTTCAGGTGAATTATTCTTGTTTGAATATTTTTTTTCTTCTCAGGATTCATTATTGCCCTGTCCTCTTCCCCCTTCGGCAAATTGGCTACTCCCAGCAAGGGACATCGGCCCCATAAATTTCTCAAATGCACATGTCTTTTCCAACTTCTTTATATATATATTATAACTAAAATAAACCCTACTTCAATGAACCCTACTTGTAGAGTATCGTAATATAAGGACCATTAGGTGTTCTTAAATCTTCTTTTAGTTTTTTGCTAGGGATAGTTTCCGAGAGGTTATTTCCTCCGTAGCTTGTGAGATTTAATAGTTGACCTCAGTCCTTCCCCTTTCTAAATTTTTGTTTAACTTGGATAGTAAATTCTATCTGAAATACAGTTAGGCGTCTCTTTTTTTTTAGCCCCCCCCTCTCTTCCGTATGTTAATCATTCTCATTTTGAATAGTTTTTCTTCTTGGGATTCATTCTTGCCTTACTCTCTTTCCCCCTTGGAAACTTGGTTTTTCCTTCAAGGGGTGTCAGTGTTATTAATTTCTTAATTTCCTCCCTCATTCCTTATACATATTCTATTACTAAAATAAATTTTCAATGGATCCCGCTTGTAAGGTATCTTAATAGGAAATCATTAGGTTGTCGCCCTTAAATCTGCCTTTAGTTTTTTGCTAGGGGCCATAGTTTCTGATATTTAGGGGGCTATAATTTGGGGCTTTTGCCCCCAACTTTCAATTTCCCCTTCCCTCCCCTTAATTTTTATCTAATATTCATGATTTTTCATTTTAAGAGCCTCCAGCTTGAATCTTTTACCCCTCTCAATTTTTGTTTAATTCAGACAGTAAATTCGATAAAATATTAAAATCACCAATTTCAATTTTAGTAAAGTATTTTTATTAGTGTATGCTTATAAAAGTTTGAATCCAGAACAATCGGTTTTACTGGACAAAGTTGCCCCTTCAAACATATAAAAATAATAAAGAGTTTTTTAAATAAAAATGGTTAAGTATATGAATTCAAGTATTTGCGTATGTAGTCACAGTACTATAATGCATTCCTAAGAGGAGAAAGGGGCAACATCTGGAATAATTTGGTATTGTAGATGCCTTAAAACTATCAACACATTTTAATTTTACCAAAAATGCCTAATATACAGTCAAACCTGACTATCTCAAAACTTGCCTACCTCGAAAACCTGTCTATGTCGAAATTTTCAAATTTCCCTGTATTTTCATTCAAAATTCAACATATTTTCCAAACTTATCTCAAATTATTTTTTCTCCAAACCTGTCTATCTTGAATTTTAAGAAGAAACATGACTTTTCAGTTCAAGATCATTTTTGATCATTTTTATCAGTAACAAACAATCCCACCGTAGCAACAATAAATGTTTGTAACTCACCAGTCCTCATTTCCGTAAAATTTCTAGGAGACATACGTCCTTTTCCGCACTGCAGGGGTTGGTCAGGGATTGTGTGGGGATTAAGGCAGATTCTATGATGGGGTAGGGGTTGATGGAAGGAGGTGTAGGCAGCTTATTCTAATTTTTCTCTTGAAAGAGAATTGGTTCTTAGTCTGTGGTCATTTAGCCAAATGAGTAAAGAATCATTTCAACACATTTCACTGTCTAATTTGGAGCTAAAAATGTCAAGTGTAAAAAAAAAAACCATTTTATTTATCGAAAAAAGATGTTAGATTTTGACTTTTTTGAAGGAAATGTCTTCTATGATGAAAAGTGTGATCACAGTTAAATTTGGAATTCCACTCAGTACTCTTTCCACCATCATAAAGAATAAAGATTTCATCAAAAAGAACTTTGAAAACATCATTAAAACCATGAAAAAGAACAGTGCATGCTCTTTTCCTGGTGGGGACAAATGTGTAAAAAATGGTTTGAGCAATTACTGTGGAGAAGGAGTTCTTATCAGTGGCTTAATGCTTCAGAAAAAAGCTGAAAACTTTGCAATAGAACTGGGACTTGGTGATTTCAAACCTAGTACTGTCTGGCTTGAAAGCTTCAAAATGAGACATGGCATTGTCTTCCAAAAACTTTGTGGAAAGTGCATCTATGATGGTGAATTCGTATACCCAGGTTCTTAAATGAACAAAAAGAAACTCCAATACAATACTTTAAGAGACTTAAACATTTATTGTAAAGAACTTTTAAAGGAGGGCCGTGGAAAGTACAGAGGGATGGGGAGAGTCTTGATAACTGCTCAAAGGCAGGAGCCCACAGCGGGGCTTAATTGCAGTCTACATGGCTCGAGGTCAGGAGCAAAAGTGAGTTAGATTTTGTTACATTTACTTACAGATTGGTGAACATTAGATAACCACATGTAAGATATTTGGTGAAAAACAAATTGGGTAGACAAAACAATCAAGAAGTTTTACATTGAGTTAAAAACTATGCCATGGCGGGCTCTTTAGGGTTACAAGAAATAAATTCCTGCGGTAAGGGAGAGTGGCTTAAAGAAATAGCTAACACGTGATATTACATGCACATTACAGATTTAACAACAGCTGAATTAGTCAGCAAGGGGCATATGGCTTTTATCCGACAAACAGAGGGGTGAGAATTGATTATTAATGCAAACCAGGAGGCTGAGAAAATATGCATTACATATTGTCAGCAGCGATGGGAAAGACATTCACTTCTATTTTATTCTTTTATTTTATCTCAACGGAACATCACTGCGGTTAAGATATTTTTCTATCCATGTGAAAGTGAAAGAGGACTGAGATAAATGATGCCTGCATTTGAAACGAACTTTAAAAAGTAAAAAGCGAAACTTACAGTAGTGTAAGGGGGGGGGGGGGAGAAAGACTAAAGCCATATGAAATTAAGTATAAAATGTCAAATTTAAACTAAATATTTTATTTGAAGGGGGGGGGGGAGAATAATGACAATTTATAATGAACCAGTAAGGTTAAAAGTTCATTTTTGAGGGGATAGGAGGATAAATGAATATATAACGGGAAAGCCGTTATAGCATCTGTGCCAACAAGTGTTATCGAAGATTGGCTTTTAAAACACTTCCATCTTTGTTACAAGGATATGTTCCAGCTGATATTTTTAATGCTGATGCAACCAGCCTTTTTCCCCAATGTTTGCTGAATAAAACAGCAGTTTTTTAAGGGAGATGGCAAAGGAGGCAAGCACAGTAAAGTGACAGTAACTGTACTTCTAGCTGCTGATCTAAATGGCAGTGAAAAATGTATGCCAGTAATGTTTGGCTGTTCAGCAAAACCAAGATGTTTTGCAAAAGTAAAATCATTTCCAATTCTCTGTAAATCAAGCAGAAAATCTTGGATGACCAGTGAAAGTTTTGGCGAGTGGTTAAAGAAAGTCGATAAATCGATGGGCTTGAAAAACAGAAAAACTCTGCTCTTCATTGATAACTGCAGCTCTCATAAGGATCTTCATTCAACAAAGAACATTATGGTAAATTTTCTATCTCCGAATACAACTTCAAAACTTTAACCTTTAGATTATTTTAGAAGGGATTATTCAGAGTTTTAAACTTGAATATAGAAAAGACCTGTTTTGAAAACTCATCAATGCAATTGAAAATGGTGAAAAACTTCCAAGCATAATTGTTTTGGATGCTATGAGGATGATAATAGACTATTCTTGGAGATGTGTCACAGAAAAACTATAAAGAATTGTTTTAACAGGGCTGGATTTGAGCAATCATGCACTGTCGGAGAACAACAGTTAAAAGAAATCAAGGAGCAACTGGCCGAGGAAACTGATGAAAACTCAAAGGAATGGAAGATGAACTAAATATTGATAGTTCATTTTAAAATCTTGTAAATGTAGATGAATCACTGGAAATGAGTGGAACATTTCTGAAAGTTTAGAAAACGTTTGAGGGATTTCTGATGATGAAGAGGAAAATGATATTGAGGACAACATCGATATAGAAAGAGATGAAAGGGTTGAAAAAGTTCGAATGAAAATGTTGACCTAAAGAAGCAGAAAAAGCCATTGAAACATTGAGATTTTTTCTTGAATCCCAGGACAATATTGATCAGGATTTCTTCTCTACTGTTGTAAAACTGCAAAAAATTGTCCAATCTAAAAATGTTTTGCATCAAAAACTTCTAACTGATTATACTTTTCGTAAGGTATGTAAATAAAACTTACTATTTTAAATCTTCAGTCTTTTGTGTTTAGTGTAAAGAAATTTTCTTAGTCTGTTTTTATAAAACCTGTATATCTCAAAACCTGTTTATCTCGATTTTTTTTTTGTTCCCATGAGATTCGAAATAGACAGGTTTGACTGTGTAATGCATATTTTTTATCCACAAGATATATGGCAATTAAAACTCAGAAATCAAAACTGAAAATATGAATAATATTGTTTGCAGTAATCTGTAAAAAAAGTAACATTTTAAATATTTTTTAATAAAAAAGATTGGTTTAATCCAGGTAGGATTTTGCATGCAAAGTTTTTTATTTGACTGCATCAAAAATTTGTGAGCTGTGTACAAACTTGCTCGGGCTAAACAAGTAGCTCAATTTGCAACATTTTATGCATCTGTGTTTAAGAATTTGAACTGTGCATTCATAAGATGAGGGGTTCATCTTCCGGTCCCAGGCCCTTTTCAGGCCCATTTGTCAACACAAGGAACCACCCGTGAAGCAAGCCCCGCGACGCGTCCCGAAGGTCACCGCCAGACAAGCTCCAACAGAGCGGAACCCCGCGCCAACTCCGGTCAAACCGACACTGCTGCCCAGCGCACACGGTGACGGCTATTCCCAAGAAGAGACGAACGGCCACTACGACAGTCCTCACCACCCAGCTAGAAAAACCAAGTGGTCCCTAAACTTGGTTACTCGAGCCGGTAGACCCCGCAAGCCATCGCAGGAACCAGACGCCTATAAAGACGCTGGGCCCACGGACTGAACCGAGGCTTCCCGACCCGAATTTAATTTACGGACAGGCCCCCAAGATCAGATACCATTTTCCGGCAGAGACATTTTTGTGGGCCAGCCGATCGGAAAGTTAGTGAGGAGCCCCTAGCTTGAAAACCAGGGAGGACGGGGAAAATCCCTCCGGCCGTAAAGCGACCCAGCTCCTGGCTTTTCGCCCAGACCACCCGGCTCAACCGACGGAACTGTGGAAGAACCACACTTTTTATTAAGTTTTTTTCCATCATTTTTCAACTTCATTTATTGTATTAAGTGTTTTATTTAAAAAGGTACCTTTTACTTTATTTCAATGATAAAACTACTAACAAAACTAACCCTAACACTTAACTTCAACAGCATGCTGGCATCCATATTGTTTACATTTTGTTTTTATGGTTTTCAGTTAAATTCATAGTTAATTGATTGAATGGTTGGTTGGTTACCAACAAGGTATCAGTTAAACTTTGTTGACATGTTTTTCAGGTTGCACAGTGTTACTCAACTTTCTGTTGTTTATGCAAAAGACTTCCAGCATGTGCTGGCTAGTTGTGATTGGTTGCAAACCATTATAAAATGAGAGAGTTTCTCATTCATGTCATCTAGTTCTTGCTTTGGTGTTACAAGTGTATAAATTGAAGATGTTTCCTGATATGCCTAAATAAAAAGATGTTAGTTTTTATTTAATGAAGTCTTCATTTCTAGTATGTATCATTGTGAGTCATCTATCTCATTTCTGCTACAAGTCTCTTCAAATTTGTAAGTAGACATTTTATTTTCTACTAAGAAGATGGGAGTTAATAGGTATTGTGTTAAGAAATTAAAGACAGTTAGAATTCATTAATTTTTTAAAGTAATTGCACTCTGCTATATAGTACTTAATAAGAACAAAGGGTTATGGAACCCAGTATTGCACCATTTTAAAGTCAGAATTTGATGAGTTTTAACTTAGAAATATTTCACTGTTTGTAAACAAACATGGCTGCTAGCCCTAACCCTCAATTACTATTGACAAGACATAATTACCATTCTTGGGTAACAAATATAAAGAGGATACTAGAGTCAGAGGGTTTAATAATTTGGATAGATAAGAGTAAATGGCCAAAAGTAGATGACTTAGGTGAAATTGATAAATTTAAATTGAATCAAAGTAAAAGCAAGGCCGCTGGTCTATTGAAAACATATTGTAGCAGAGAAGTTGAGCTTCAAATAAATCATTTAAGTGATCCTTCAGTTATATGGGATACACTTAAAACAAATTTAGAAATTGAGTGTAGGTCCTTAAAAGCATATAGGCTTGCAGAGTTTAGAAATTTAAGAATTCTTCCTGATGAAGAATTACCTACATTTATAGCTAGGTTTGAGGATTGTTATAGAAAGTTAAGTGATTCTGGGGAATCTATTACTGAAGATCATAGGTGTTATCAATTGTTACAGTGCCTGCCAGAGGAATATGATTACCTTGCAAGGGAATTTGAAAATTGTGTCGAGTCTAAATTTAAGTTTGACAATTTAAAGGCAGAAATTTTAAAGGAATATAATCGGCGAAATTTCCGGGATCTTCAAAAACAAGAATGTTCGGCAGATTCCCAAAACAGCCGAGACACCCCATTTGGCGACTTTTCTGACAAGCGCCAACTACCCCACATGCGCCAATCTAAAATGCGGCAACCTGAAAACTAACGTGATTGGTCCACTTTCCTGAATACTTCCAGACTGTTTTTTACTACGTCATCACCCTGGAATCATGGGAAATAGAACATTTATAAATAACGACGTATTAGAAAACACAGGAAAGCTGATTTTTATGAGATTCAAAATAAAACAAACGATTTCAACATAAGTTTATTGAAAATGTGAAAATTTTAAAGTACCTTTCCAAATCAGAGTAACGATATAATGATTAAAATTTTCATTTCTCAACAACTTTTAGAAAAAATCATGGGGTCATTTAATATTGAAAGTACGTGCTTATATTATAGTAAACATAGAACAATTCATTTCTAATTTAAAGAAGTATGAACGCTTCGCATTCATAAAAAAATAATATTTATCACTGAATACAGCAACCTAGTTCTGCAGCAATCTGAAAAACGCAGGAAACTCGTTAAAGCGGCAATCAGCATACATGTATGAACGCTTCGCGTTCATTTACCGAAAAAAAAACATCACTGTCACCAGCAGTTCTCGGTGTGCAGGAATCTCAAAATTCAGCAGTTCTCGCTAGCAGCAATCTCAAAATTCAGCAGTTCTCAATACGTAGCAATATCAAAATTCAGCACTTCACGTTGCGTAGCAATATCAAAATTCAGCAGTTCACGTTGCGTAGCAATATCAAAATGTACAAAACTCGTAAGGTCAGCATACATGAGAAATATACAATAAATGGCTAATATAAAACATTATACTAAAAAATACATAAAATTATTAACATACCTTAACAAACATCTCCTTTCTTGAAAACCAACTCTATAAAATGTTGAATTGCCATAATTTCGTAAATTTCTAGTCGTCGATAAAACTTCATTTAACTTTCCAGCAAAAAAAAAAATGAACAAATACTCACAATTTCAAACTAAATTACACAGGTACTTTAACTTTCAAATTTTACAACTAAAAACAGCAAAATATATTAACAATAACATACTCTAGCCTTACCCTCATTTATTTTTATTCATCTGTCTTCTACACTTCGTCACGCAACTCGTACAATAATTAGAAAACATGCGGAGTTGAGTTGTCAAAGGCAGGCGTAGCCATCCAATACACAAGAAATCAACCCATCCCATTCAACCAATCCAAATTCAAGATAACACAACTGAAGGCGTGGAAAGAATTTACGAAACGAACTGGTAACAACAAAGATCCATTTATCGCCTCGCCAAATTGAACGATGCCAAGTGTCTCGGCTGTTTTGCGATTCAGCCGAATGTTCATTAACTGTTGAAAGTAAAGATAAATTAAATCCTAGTAAACCAATTACAATTAAGCCAGGCATAAGGAAAAAGTTAACTTGTTTTTTATGTGGTAAAAGTGATCATTTTGCTAAATTTTGTAAAAACAAAACTTTAGTTTCTAGAACTAAACCTGGAGTCGGTTCTTTCGTCTCTGAATTTATGGTAGATAAGTGTTATGCAAATGAACTTTTTCCTGCAAATAGAGAATGGACTTTAGATAGTGCATCATCGGCACATGTATGCCAAAATAAAGAATTTTTTACAGAATTAAGGAAGCCTCCAGCAGGTGCAGTAGTACGTATGGGAACCACTCCCCACACAGTACAGGGTATTGGTGAAGTTGAATTTAATATTAAAGACCGAAATAAAATAATGACTGTAAATTTACATGATGTTTTATACGTTCCTTCTATTCATAGAAATTTAATTAGTATGTCTAAAATGGATAAGGCGAAAATGCATGCCCGACTAAATAAAGGTTTTCAAATTTTTTCACCTAGATGGAAATACTTATGGAGTGCTAAATTAAAGGGTAATTTTTACACTATAAAAGGCTGGCCTACTAAAGAAAACTTTCAATTTAAAGGGAAAAATGAAACACTTAAGACACAACATAAAGTAAACTTAAGTAAAGAGAACAATTATAATAGTTCATATGCTTTAGACAGGAATAACATCATGCTCTGGCATGAGCGACTGGCGCATGTAAACTTAAGCACTTTGAAAGATATGTTTAAGAAAAATCTGGTACAAAATCCTGGAAAACTTAAAGGTGATGAAACACGATGTGAATCATGTGTAATAGGGAAAAGTACTAGAGCTGTCCACCCAAAATTACCACAAATTAGATCTAAAGAGCTATTAGAACTTATACACAGCGATGTGTGGGGTCCGGCTCCAGTTACAACAAAACAAGGCTATAGATATGTTTTAACATTTATTGATGATTATAGCCGCAGGGCTTTCTGTTACCCACTACGAAATAAGGATGAAGTTTATAGTAAATTTAAAGATTTTATAGCTATGGTAGAAAGGCAAACTGGAAAGAAAGTTAAAACTGTCAGAACAGATAATGGGTTAAAATACTGCAACCGACCATTAGAAAAATTTTTAGAAAATCTTGGAATCAAACACGAACACACCACGATTTATTCACCGCAAATGAACGGCTGTGCAGAGCGATACAATCGTGTGCTGTTTGATGGAATGAGAACATTAATACATTCAGCTAATTTAACAGATGATTTTTGGCTAGAAGCCATGATGGCAGTTAATTACATAAGAAATAGAACATTTCACACTACCATAAATGACATTCCCTTCAGGCGGTGGTATAATAAAAAGCCATCAATAAATCATCTTAAGAGATATGGCTGTACAGCCTATGTTCATCAACCCTCACAGAAAAGAAATAAATTTCAGCCTCGTGCCAAGAAAGGCATTTTTGTAGGATATGGGTATGGGACGAGTGGTTATAGAATATGGATCCCTGATGAAAATACCATTGTAGAAAGTAAACATGTGACTTTTGACGAAGCAGTGCTAGGAAAAGCAAAAGAGGGTCATAATATTTCCTCAGAATTTGACGATGATGATGATTTGGGGGGCAACATAAGAAACAGTGTTTCAAGTCCCGAATTACAAGTTGATCCAAAATCAGTGCCTTTATCCCAACCAACCAAAGATGAGTTAGAAAAAGCGATTGAATTAAAAGAAGAACCTCGATCACTCACCCCAAGTCCTGAACCAGAATCGAATACAGTTAAATTTCATAGGATAAGAACAATAAGAAGTAAAGGGGCCTCAAAGGGAAAAGTTGACATTTATATTTTTACACCTGATGGGAAGACTTTAAGAAGCCAAAGAGAAATGCAAGAGTATTGTCAGAAAAATAAAATAATTTATGACAAAGATCTAATAAGCTTTTCATATAAAGATGAATATGAGGGTCCTATTATCTTAAAAATGGAAAGTAACACTAATGAATCAGATAGTGAGGAAACCTGCTGTGCAGAAATCATAATACCAAGATCTCCGAATCAAGCAAAAACACTCCCTGAAGCTAAGTTTTGGAAAAAGGCAATGGATGCAGAAATTAAAACTATGATCGACCGAAATGTATGGACATTAGTTCCACAACCAGAAAACTGTAAAATTTTAGGTACTAAGTGGGTATATACTCTTAAAAGAAAAGCCAGCGATGGGTTTGGAAACTTTAAAGCAAGATTAGTAGCCTTGGGGAATAACCAGAGAGAAGGACTGGATTATGAAGAAACATTCAGTCCAGTGGTTAACTTCCTATTAATCAGACTTTTTATAGCTTTATTCATATGTATTTTGGGGTGGAAGCATTGTCTTCTAGATGTACGGTGTGCATATTTATATGGAGCCATAGATAAAGATATATACATAAGACAACCTGCAGATTACATAACACTTGGAAAGGAAAACCATGTCTTAAAATTACATAAAGCATTATATGGCCTTCATCAGTCGGGAAGGTGTTGGTATGAAGAATTGCACAACAAACTCACAAGTAATGGTTTTAATGAAATACCAGGACTTACTTGTGCTTATTCTTATAAAAGAAAAGCAGTGGTACTAGTATATGTGGACGACCTGCCGATATTTGCTGAAAATGAAATAATTTTAAAAGAAATAGTTTCTCTTATAAAAAGTTTATATGAAGTCGAGAATATGGGGCCCATTTCTAAACTTTTGGGTATTGAATTTGATATGACAGGAGACTCCATGAAAATTCATTGTAAAGAGTACATTGAGAAATGTCTTGAAAAATTTAATTTTAAAAACTTTACTAAAATCTCTCTTCCTCTCCAACCTGGAGTTGTTCCTTCTAGGAAAGATATGTCGACTGATGACAACCAGATGGAAGATGTTCCATACAGAAATTTATTGGGATGTCTCCTCTACATTTCCGGACGTTGCAGACCCGATATCAGCTATGGAGTAGCAGCTCTTTCGCAATTTGTTGAAAATCCTATGCATTGGAAATGCCTTCAACAAATCCTGTGCTACCTTGGAACTACGAAGGAATTAGGAATCCAAATGCACCCTCAAGACCCTCCCACTCAGCTCTCTGCCTATGTTGATGCTAGCTGGGCTAGTGACCCGAGTGACCGCCGATCCTGGACTGGCTACTCTATTTTCTTAAATGGCCTCCCGATAACATGGCGTGTGGTGAAACAGACCTGTGTAGCTATGTCTCCGATGGAATCTGAATTTATTGCAGCCTCAGAAGCTGCTAAAGAACTGAAGTACTTGAATTCAACCTTAGAGCAACTGTATTCTACTTTTAACCTTGATTCAAATATTATTGGTAACCAAAAACCAATATTGAAGTGTGACAATGCTGCAGCTATACAGTTCATTAAGAACCGAGCTGAGAATATCAGAAATAGATACATAGATTTAAAATACATGTTCGTAAGAGACTTATATCTACAGAATGTGTTTGACATCATTCACGTTAAGTCTAAGGACAATTTAGCTTATCTCCTTACAAAGTCTCTGTGCAAGGACTTATTTATGAAACTTAGATCTGCTTACTTATGCTGAAAAAAAAAAAAAAAACTTTTTGAACTTAAAAATCATGAACTGATGAACTTTTTTTTTTAAAGTAAATATTTTTCAATTGTGTATTGTACATATGTATTTTGCATAATACATTTACATTTATTTTTGAAAGTGTTTAGTAAATGAAAAATGCTGGAAAAGGGGGGCATTTTGTGGAAGAACCACACTTTTTATTAAGTTTTTTTCCATCATTTTTCAACTTCATTTATTGTATTAAGTGTTTTATTTAAAAAGGTACCTTTTACTTTATTTCAATGATAAAACTACTAACAAAACTAACCCTAACACTTAACTTCAACAGCATGCTGGCATCCATATTGTTTACATTTTGTTTTTATGGTTTTCAGTTAAATTCATAGTTAATTGATTGAATGGTTGGTTGGTTACCAACAAGGTATCAGTTAAACTTTGTTGACATGTTTTTCAGGTTGCACAGTGTTACTCAACTTTCTGTTGTTTATGCAAAAGAGTTCCAGCATGTGCTGGCTAGTTGTGATTGGTTGCAAACCATTATAAAATGAGAGAGTTTCTCATTCATGTCATCTAGTTCTTGCTTTGGTGTTACAAGTGTATAAATTGAAGATGTTTCCTGATATGCCTAAATAAAAAGATGTTAGTTTTTATTTAATGAAGTCTTCATTTCTAGTATGTATCATTGTGAGTCATCTATCTCATTTCTGCTACAAGTCTCTTCAAATTTGTAAGTAGACATTTTATTTTCTACTAAGAAGATGGGAGTTAATAGGTATTGTGTTAAGAAATTAAAGACAGTTAGAATTCATTAATTTTTTAAAGTAATTGCACTCTGCTATATAGTACTTAATAAGAACACTACGGACAGGCCCCCAAGATCAGATACCATTTTCCGGCAGAGACATTTTTGTGGGCCAGCCGATCGGAAAGTTAGTGAGGAGCCCCTAGCTTGAAAACCAGGGAGGACGGGGAAAATCCCTCCGGCCGTAAAGCGACCCAGCTCCTGGCTTTTCGCCCAGACCACCCGGCTCAACCGACGGAACCCCTCGCGGATCACGCCGGGAGCCAGTTGGCCCAGACTAGGTGCCGTTAGCGACCCCAGGCGGGCACGGAAAGCTCCACCTAGACGGAATAGACTCCGCCTCGCTAGGGGGTTGGACGGAACGGAGTCCCGCCAGCCCCCACCGACTCGACTCCATCCTAGGACGGAGAAGCCAGCGGAGGCCGACAGAAGCCCGCCCGCCACTACCTTACCTCACAGCCGTCGAGGGTACCCAGGTCCGAAGACCCCTGACCCCGTGCAGTGACCGACCGCTACCTTTGTTAGTGCGTTCGAAAGTTAGGTGGAGACACCTCTAGGTCCTCATCACCAGGCGAGGCAAACTCCGGTACCGCATAGACACGGAGGACCTGGATCGGACCAAGAGTTCACCTGAGGCACGATGAGCCGCCGCGTTACCGGCGAGCCTCCGGCCCGTTTCCCTGCGGGAATAGCGTTCGATGGTGGACCTGCCGGCCGACCCCCTCCCAAGGGTCACGGCACGACATGGAGCAACCAGAGCCATACTGGCCTCCCCACGCGACCGCTCCTTGGTCAACGGGGGCACCGCCAAACCCTACCACCCTAAGGGTCGGCTCACAACTGCTCCAGCTGTGGTCCTCGGAGGGATGAGCCACCCAAGTCATAAAGTAACCTGGGCGCTGTCCGTAACCCTCGCCCTTCGGTTGCTCCGGGAGTCCCTGCATGGCGTTCCCGCGAGCCCCGTCGTCACTAGCGAGCACCGAGGACTGTCCTCTACAAAGCCCTCACTCATACTTCAGGCTCCCTCTTAGTCAATAGGTGGATGGGGTCCTATCGCCTTAGCTAGTCTTTGCCCGGCGACACCGTCCGGCCCGTAGACCGGCACCGGGATCGACCTATGGAGTGTCGCTACCCGGCTTGCCCAGAGAACCCGGGTGCCGGAGGTGCGTTCCTCGTTGCGGGTCCTGAAGGACCTACGCACCTATGCACAACGTCCGTTAACCGTGGCCACCGTGCTCAACGCCTGTCGGAGATGAGCCTCTCGAGGAGGTGGCGAATCGTCCCCATCCGACCCCCTCGCATTCGTACACAACGAACTCTGCCGAGCTTCCGGTCGCCTCCCCCACTCAAGGGGTCGGATCGGAACCACCCGGAGGGGCGGCCACACTGTGCATTCATAAATAAAATATTTTATTTTTCTTTAATGTTTACTGCATTTATAAGTTTTATATCATATTATATTTATGTGTTGTGTTTTTGTTTATAGAATGATAGTCTTCACAATGTGGGATTGGTTGTTGCTGAGCCTGCTCACGGATGTAGTGCACCCATCAACAAACTTGAACTTAGAAACAACATTGCCTTGATTGAAAGAGGGTAATTTAAATTCTTTAAATCATGCATTAATTAAATATTGTCAAGCTTTTTTTTATTTAAAAAATATTTTATAGTTTTGTGCAGATATGCTTCTTTGTGTTCATGTGTGAGATAAAAGTTATTTCACCTTATTCATTATTGAATTAAAAAAAAGTAAATTGTAATGTTTATACTGCATTTCAAAGCATATTTAAATTATAAATGTAAAATATAAGGTGTTTATAATTTTGGATTTATTTAAACCCTTATAACTAATAGGGCAATGATGCCGAGGCACACTTGTAACTAATAGATTGAGAAGCTTTTATATCAAAATAGGCATTGTAATTCTTAATACTGTTCCCAAAACTTTTTCTTTCTAATTATATGTCCTTATGTGATGATTTATAAATGTTTAAAAGGGAGAAAACTGCTTTGGATATGTTTATTTAAGTAGGGTTAAAGATGGGTAATCTTTTATAGAGCAATAATTGACAAATGAATGCTCTCTGACTTCTTCAAAATAACAACAAGTAAAAAAAAGTACTTTATATTATACTTTTATGTAATTGTAATTGCTTCAGATGCTATAAATCAAGAAATATGTTTCAACAAATATTTGCAGTCATATTTTGCTCTCACATTTCAAATCTTCCTAAAATGACTATTAATCTCAGGAGATTTAAAATCAACAGATGCAAATAAACAAGCATAATTATCTTAATGTCTTCATTATGTTTCATACTATGGTTTTAAATTTTAGCAGAATATTATAGATTATGTACATGCTGCATTAACAAATATTTTAGGTAATTTGTCTAATAATTTGTACACATAACTACAAACAATGCACATTATAGTCTTATAAACAAGAGAAAATTTCTTATAATAACCAGAAACAAGTGGGTAAGTGTGATCATAGATCGCACAAAGGGTTTCGTTTAATATTCCTTTCACAATGTCCAGTACATTTATCGCCATGGAACATCTGCTAAATTTTGGCAAACCCTTCCTAAACTATCGTAAAAAGCTTCAAACAGATTCGCCTTGTTATATTTCCTAATTTTGTTTGTGCCCCCCCCCCCCCCCGAAATGCTATGATATATCACATGACAGGTATCTGCTAAATTTAGAAAAGTGCCCCCTGTGGGGGGGGGGGGGGGTGAAGCGGGGTAATGGTCAGCATGATTTTTGACGCGGCCTGATGTTTAAAATTTTTGTTATGTTTTATAAGCTGTATTAAAGTTTCAAACAGATCGTCCAGCTATATTTCCTAATTTTGCTAGCGCCCCTCCCTCAACCCCCCTTGAAATGCGACACGCCATTCTTCTTTATACTTCATTATCATTTGTTATAAAGTATCTTAAAGTTTAAAACAGATTGCATTGTTAGATTTCCCACTTTAAATGAAATCGCGGTTTGTTAGTTCCACATTCCAACACCAAGGAGTGCACTGTATTCTTAACAAAAGCGTATCTGAACGAAACTCCTTTACAGAACCTGTTAGTTGATATGTTACTCGAGGGGGTGGCAGTCTTCAGCAAAAATTTAAGATAATTGTTTAAATTACTATTCAGAAATAGTGGTAATTTAACTTTTGACATATTTATATTTAATAAGTAGCATGTATCTGAGGACTCCGTCAAAAAAAACGCACCTAAAACGGTATGAAACAAAAAAGAAATATTTTGCCCCTCCCCCTCTCCCCACCTCCCCGAAATTTCACGCGCCATTTTTTATAAACTTTTTCTTATGTGTTATAAACTATGTTAAAGTTTCAAACAGATTGCCTTGTTAGATTTCCTTCTTTAAATGAAATCGCGGTCTGTTAGTTCCACATTCCACCACGAGGGAGCACACTCATTTCTTAACAAAACTGTATCTGAACGTAACTTCGTTAAACAACCTATAAGGAGATATGCTAGTCGAGGGGGTGGCGGTCTTAACCAAGAATTTATTATATTTGCTGAAATTACTATTCGAAAATAGTGGTATCAATACTTTTGACATTTTTATCTGGCATAAGTAACATTTATGCTGTATTTTTAAAAATCGGACACTGTTCAGAAGTATACTGCAATGAAACATCACGTGACTGCCTTGTAAAATAAATATATAATAGAAATAAATCAATTACTGAAATTAGCACCCCCTCCCCTGCCCGAAACTTCACACACCATTTTTATAAACTTTTTCTTATGTGTTATAAACTATCTTAAAGTTTCAAACAGATTGCCTTGTTATATTTCCTAATTTTAACAAAATCACGTTATGTTAGTTCCACATTCCACCACCAGGGAGCGCACTCTATTCTTAACAAAACTGTATCAGAAGGAAACTCCGTTAAACAACCTATAAGTAGATATGTTACTCTAATAATTTAGGGCATATAACTTGTGCTGATATGCCATTAAAGAAAGGGAAACTATTAAAAGAGCAGATCAACGCCATGAAAGTCTAGCTGGCAAGAGTGAGCTGAAGAGTGCATCGTAACGTCAGTGAAATATGAAAGACATTCCTCTAACTGTATAAATAAAATGGCTGAGGCTTGATTGAACTTTGGTACACACAGTTTATTTAAAAATATCACAGATCGAGATTACAGCTGATAATATTCACAGACGAGAGCAAGGCTGATGAAATTCATAACAGCAGGAACAGATGTTTAATTGCACATTAATTAACATTAATAAAAATATCACAGTTGATTAAAGCTTGATTAAAACCACATTAAAAATAAAACTCATTCAATACTTTCAAATTAATAAACTCCATGAACGCCGTCAAACGAACGTTCAAGATTCTTGAAAAATACTTCCCCTCATGGGAGAAGCAAAACGAAAGGCCACGATATCACAACACGCCAAGGCTATATACGATCAAAGAAAAAGCACGTGATTTCAAGAAGAACCAGAGCAACCAATGAGCAGCCGATATCATTATGGATATGCAAAAACCAGAAACGATGAATCGATTTATTCGATTCTAAAAGATTCTGTGCTGCCATCTGGCGACAAAGTGAAAGTGATATCGATACGTCTTATCGATCATGAAACGTTCTATGCACGACGTGGCTAATTCACAGCATGGAGAACGGCAAAAATTCAACGATGTTCACAAAGTAAACATCGCATAGAAAACAAATCAAAAGGATTTCCAATTAAGGACCATTACAGAAGAGATAAGTAAGTAATATATTTAAGTAAATAAAGATGAATAAATGTTAATTATTAATGAAACTGTAATAAAAAAAATATATATAAAAAGTAAACAAAAGACCAGTACTTTAAGATAAGCGATAAGAGACGAAGCAAGGAGAACAAAATTTATTCTGCCATCAATGCCCCCCCTCTCATTGCTTCGGAAATCTGCAAAGACAATCTGTAAACAGATCAAGAAAAACCGCAAGTATATCCAAAATCCAAAAAAAAAACAAAAAAAAAAGTCACCAAAAAAAAATTGAACTAAGAGTTTAAAAGCCTTTTAAAAGAAGCCAAAATAAATAAACAGATTAGTATTCAGAAATGATGAAAGAAAGTCACTAAACATTATCAAAATGAACCGGAACTAAAAACTTTAAGAGTCACAATTACTCACAATTCTTATCTATCATTCAGTATATAGAAAACTTACATATTATAAACAAATACACAATTCAATAAGTACAATAATTTTAAATATACGTACCATCAAAGGTATTTACCCAATTTGGATAAAATACATAACAATAGTTCATAATTTTCTCCATCAATGAACTCCTTGACCAAAAAAAACTAGTTAATGATGAAGGCTAATACTTCTAAATACTACTTCCAAAGGCCTCAAATACTTCTAAAAAAAACAGTAAAAGAGGACGTAAATTAAGGCCCTACTAACACATATATTCAAAAAAAAGTGTTTACACATTCTTCAAATAGACTTCTGATGAACAGAACCATTTACACAAGAAATGTGCTTCTAAATGCCTAGAAGTAAAGAGGAAAACATTAGAAATATATAATCATCCAAAAACACAATAATTAACCATTAATCAAGAAGACCAAATAATTTAAGAAAAGTTTACCAAAGAAACATTTACTGAAAAAATTAAAACTAAAAATTAAAAATTTAAATATTTCAAAATTAAAAAAGTTAAAGTTAAAAACCACAATATGACATAAAAATAGAATTAAAAAAAAATTAAGATTTAAACAAAGCTATATTAAACTAAACCAGAAACAAAGTTAAATAAAATAAAACAAAAAAAAAATTTAAATTCCTGATAACGAGCGGGGACTATAGACACTGCCAAACTTTATAATGAAGGCCTTACGAAAGAAAAATTAAAGTGCCTGTGCACAGAACCTCATACAGCGGTAATTTCCGGAGGACTACCCCAAAGTGACTCTCTGTCATTTACCGGACAAGGGTCACCTACCCGAAACGGTACCGTAGGCTGATCGAGCCACCCGGAAATAGCCTCCAAGAAACACCATTTCCGTAATCAGATGGGAATTAAATGCTCATCATTCAAAAAAAAAAAAAAAAATGGTCAAGATATAAGTTCAAGGGAGAAAGATAGAATGTTAAGTATGTTGGCACGACAAGAAGGAAAAATTACACAATGATATGTTCATGTCAATTACAAAAAAATTAACTAGTAAACTCCTATCTTAACAAGTACTTCAAGAACTTGACATGACAAATAAAACAATGTGCTAACAATTTCCAGAAAAAAAAGTCTAACAACATAGCAAGAAAAGATTAAAAAGGTACGTATAACTGACAAAAATAAACATGCTAAGTTATAAAAACAGCTTTAACAAAATTTTGAAGGTCAAACTTGGTCAAAGGTTTCGTGAAGACATCAGCGAGGTTAGATTTACTACGCACATGCCTTAACACAAAATCCCCCTTATAGAAAAGATCTCTAATGAAAAACAATTTTACATCAATGTGCTTCAATTTATAATTTTCCACAGGGGACTTCACGAAATCTATTGCCACCTGATTGTCAACCAACATAACAGCCCTACCCTGGCATTCAGAAAACATCTTACATTTGCGGCGTATTCGATCAAACCAAACCAGGTTCTTAACGGCCTCTGTCATCGCGACAAATTCCGACTTCATGGTCGACAAACTAACACACTTTTCCTTAAAAGTGCGCCAGTCGACTGGAGATTTATCAAGCAGGACAATCTGGCCGCCGATCGAGGTTCGGTCGTCTCGATTAGCCGCGAAATCAGCATCAGAAAAAACAGAAAGAAAATTTGACCCACAAGATAATTTCAATTTATAATTAGAGGTAGATCTCACATAACCTAAAAGTCTAAGAAGTCCATCCCAATGAAAAAGACCAGGGCTAGACTGAAATTGGGAAAAAATATTTACGGCATAACATAAATCAGGACGAGTTCTATTTGCTATAAACGAGAGATAACCCAAAACACTTCTATAAGGAAAATGAGACATATATTCAACTTCAGAATCACAGGTGGGACAGTTAGACCTTGAGAAGACAGCACCTTTACTGATAGGCAAGGAGGAAAATGGAATTTTAAATTTACTAAACCTCCGACAGACCTCTTCAATATAGTTACTCTGATGCAGAACAAGACCACGTTCAGTTTCCTCAAACTCTACACCTAAAAGTTTACGAGTTCTGCCAAGAACCTTTATATCAAATTCTCCCTTTAACAAAGATAAAGCTTTATCAATGAAATCCTGATTAAAACCAAAGATAACAATGTCATCCACATATAATAACAGGACCACCCTAGATCCAAGCAAATATACACAATTGCAAGAAGAAATTTTCCTAAAGCCAAGCCTTAAAAGTACCTCATGGATCTCGTAGAACCATTCCCTGCCGCTCTGGTGCAGACCATAAAGGGCACGATCCAGCTTGCAAACCAGGTGCTCCTTTCCAGGGATTGCAAAACCGGGAGGTTGAAGCATATACACATCATCTTTTAAAGGCGCATACAGATAGGCGCAGGTGACGTCGCACTGAGTGTGCGACCACCCGCAACACGAAACGAGAAGGGAGAAGAAGAAGCGAATTACTCCAAAGTTGACCACAGGGCTGAAGGTGTCATCATACGAGACTCCCTTCACCTGTTTAAATCCCTGGGCAACAAGCCGGGCTTTGTATCGAGCAATTCTTCTGACTTCATCCCTTTCACCGTGTAGACCCACCGGCACCCTACCGGAGTGACATGGACCGGCAAATCTGTCACATGCCAAACCTTTCTGTTTTTCATCACCTCGATCTCTTGCTCCATTGCTTTCCGCCAGATCGCACCATTTACGGATCTACAAGCTTGTTTATAAGTTCTCGGAATATCATCCAAACCGCCTAGTCATGCTATAGGCTGAATACAATTTGAAGTCACAGAATCAGAGTCAGAGTCAGAGTCAGAAGGAATAGATTGAATAGGAACAATGCCTGTATACTTATTTGAGGCCGAAAAATCAAATAAGTCAGGTTTAAAAATTATACTATTATCTTTACAATATTTCTCAACTTCATTAAGAGACCGGAGACGATGAGGACTGCCCTCTTCAAAATAATAAATATCCGTTCTGTCACCCCTTTTACGAACAGAAGGCTTCCTCAACCATTTAACCTCTCTCAACTGGGAATCAGTGGAAGGCTGAACTAAAACATTTGAACCCGAATCCACAACCTCATCTCCATCACGTGGTAGTTCACCGGGAGGATCTGGCAGTATTCCAGATACAACTTCCCCAGCGCTTTCTGGATTTAATCCACCTTCATGTGGGAAAAGGTTGTAATCTTCGGCGCCCAGTGCAGCTCCACTACGCCCCGGACCACAACGAGACTCGTCAAAAGACACATTAGAGGACTCTATAATTTGATTGGTTTCCGGAAGTCATATTCTATATCCACGAGTCTTAAAAGCATAGCCCACCAGGTAACCACGACTAGCCTTTGGCTCAAGTTTTAATCGTTTTTGTCTAGGCATGCCCACATAGGACACTGTACCAAAAGGCCGCAGATGTCGAATAGACGGCTTCCATCCACCATACAACTCAAAAGGGGATTTGTTTAAAGACTGGGGACACATCTGATTCCACGTGAAATGAAAAATTTCAAAGCCTCTGGCCAAAAACAAGCATCAAGACCACTCTCAATAAGCAATGTTCTCATCCCATTAGCGGCAGTTGCCATAAATCTTTCTGCAACCCCATTTTGCTGGGGGGTATAGACATTTGTGAACTCCTGGCGAATACCTTTGCTTTCAAAGAAATCATGAAAACATTGATTATCAAATTCTTTACCGTTATCAGTTCTAAAACTTTTAACTTTTTTGTTTAAGAAATTTTCAGCCCTCAATATATGAGTTTTAACAATATCAAACGCCTCAGATTTAAGTTTTAGAGGATACACTGAAACACTTCTAGAATAGTCATCAATTATTGAAAGGAAATAGCGCTCACCATTACGACCCACTATATGACAAGGTCCCCACAAATCCACATACAATAACTCCAAAGGGCGAACCGAACGTATACTTTTCAAAGGTTTGTGAGATACACTACGAAATTTCCCAAGCTTACATGGTTCACAAATATGAGTTGACTCTTTTAACCCCGGTAAGCCTCTAACACAATTTTTATGACTTGTATTAACTAAAATAGATTGATTCACATGCCCACATCGACGATGCCATTGCATTATTGGGTCATCTCTATTAGTTGTCAATGATTCAAAACGAACAGAACAACTATCTGGCTTAGGAATCTTAGGGACGAATTTGTAAATTCTATTTTTAAGTCTAGCTTTAAAAAGGAAATCATTACCCTGACAGATGTCACGCCATTTCTACCACCGTAAAAGGATAAGCCACATAAGTCCAATTGAGGACCTGAAATTAAGTTACGACAAAGCTGGCTTGAATACATGACGTCTGTCAAGGTAAAAATCCTTTGACCAAATCTTAATTTGACCTCCCCCCGACCAGTAATTGGAAAAATAACATCTTTAACAGCTACAGACAAATTATCTTTTAAAGGTTCAAATTTGACAAACATATCACGATTATTACAAAAATGGTGACTGGCCCCAGTATCAAAAACCCAGGAACCATCACTTACACAAGTACTAAAACAAGCTGGTGAGACAAAATATAACTTACGTGAAGAATCATCATGTTCATAGTCATCATCAAACCGGCTACCAGTCGAAGGAGAACGTCTGAAATCAATTTTCCGGCATCTCCGAGACCGCCTTGTCGTGGATGTACCTTGGTCAAATCTATCAGTCTTGCCGCCACGCTGTTCTGGAGTATAACGAGCATTATTCTCAAAAGACCTCGATGACGAAGGGCTACTTGATCGAGAAGACGAGAATCTATCTCTAGGTGGACTGTGATAGGGCCTACGACCTCCGCCTGGATTTCTTCTACTAAAACACCTTGCGTACACATGACCAACACGGCCACAATTCCAACATCTTCTACCTCTATATCTCTGGACACCAGCTCTTCTTGTAGGAGGGGACGAAACAGCATTCTCAACACTAGGCTGTATACTTAAGGCAGCCATCTTCTTATCAGAATCTGCATCTCGTAATTTCAGCCGCGCCTCTTCTGCAACCTATTCAGTCACTATCAAGTCAAATTTAAATGAAGAATCATCTTTTCTCAACAAACTCTGGACACAACTATCATAACAGGAAGATAAATATCTTAATAGTTGATACAAAAGGTATCTCTCAGAGAAATCTTTATCGATTGCCTTTATATTCAAATAAATCTTCTTCAACCTAGTAGCAAATAAATTGATGCTCTCACTTGATTTTATTCTCTCATTCACTAACTCTGAAAACAAGGCCATATGATGTGCTCTCGTGTCTGGATGGAAGTTATCTCTCAATCTCTTCCATGCCACCACCGGGTTATCGCCACAATCATCTACGATACGCTTAAATTCCGGCTCTATATTTAAGTAAATGAGGGACAGGGCTTGGTTTCTCCTCACCATAAAAGCATCAATATTCGCTTGAGTAACTGTAGTACTTAGCTCTGGAATTTCTAATTTCTTGTCTATGATATCCCACACCCCTTTATCCAGCATAAGATACTTGACATCAGAAGACCAAACTGCATAATTACTAACATTCAGTTTCTGTATCGTATTCGACGTCATCTTCACAAAAGAGTATGGGCATCAAAAAAAAAAATTTCACCTGCCCCCCCTACGTTTTCAAGATAATGCCGATCTTCAAAAAAAAAAAAAAAAAATTATGAACATTCACATAGATCTAACTGATCTGGATTTCGAACTCCTGTCTTTCAAAAAAAAAAATGCAAATCGTTCAAACTTGAAATAAAAAAGTCATGATTCAAAATAAAAGTTCAATATCTGTAACTAAAAAAAAATTCTAATCTTGAAATAAGTTCAGTTCAACATAAAATGTTCAGGATTATCGGCAAAATAAAATTCAAACTTGAAATAATAAGTTCATACTTTAACAAAAATAAAGTTCAGAATTAACGAAAAAGGCTCAAGAAAAATTATAAAGTTCTATTTCAAAAACACAAACTCATAATTCAAAAACGTAAGCATAAACTCATTGGCGTAACTTCGGAAAAACATAAGTCCAATCATCAGTCAGATTACGATCTATATTTCAAAAACTCCTCTTCAGTTATGGACACTCCTAGGGCCCATAACCCTTAATAATTTAGGGCATATAACTTGTGCTGATATGCCATTAAAGAAAGGGAAACTATTAAAAGAGCAGATCAACGCCATGAAAGTCTAGCTGGCAAGAGTGAGCTGAAGAGTGCATCGTAACGTCAGTGAAATATGAAAGACATTCCTCTAACTGTATAAATAAAATGGCTGAGGCTTGATTGAACTTTGGTACACACAGTTTATTTAAAAATATCACAGATCGAGATTACAGCTGATAATATTCACAGACAAGAGCAAGGCTGATGAAATTCATAACAGCAGGAACAGATGTTTAATTGCACATTAATTAACATTAATAAAAATATCACAGTTGATTAAAGCTTGATTAAAACCACATTAAAAATAAAACTCATTCAATACTTTCAAATTAATAAACTCCATGAACGCCGTCAAACGAACGTTCAAGATTCTTGAAAAATACTTCCCCTCATGGGAGAAGCAAAACGAAAGGCCACGATATCACAACACGCCAAGGCTATATACGATCAAAGAAAAAGCACGTGATTTCAAGAAGAACCACAGCAACCAATGAGCAGCCGATATCATTATGGATATGCAAAAACCAGAAACGATGAATCGATTTATTCGATTCTAAAAGATTCTGTGCTGCCATCTGGCGACAAAGTGAAAGTGATATCGATACGTCTTATCGATCATGAAACGTTCTATGCACGACGTGGCTAATTCACAGCATGGAGAACGGCAAAAATTCAACGATGTTCACAAAGTAAACATCGCATAGAAAACAAATCAAAAGGATTTCCAATTAAGGACCATTACAGAAGAGATAAGTAAGTAATATATTTAAGTAAATAAAGATGAATAAATGTTAACTATTAATGAAACTGTAATAAAAATATATATATAAAAAGTAAACAAAAGACCGGTACTTTAAGATAAGCGATAAGAGACGAAGCAAGGAGAACAAAATTTATTCTGCCATCATACTCGAGGTGGTGTCGGTCTTAATAAGAAATTAAGATATTTGCTGAAATTACTATTCAGAAATTAGTGGTAACTAAACTTTGGACAATTTTATCTATCTATCTATCTATACTAATATTATAAAGAGGTAAAAATTGTTTATTTGTAGGAGGTAAGCTCTGGAACTACCAAACCGATTCCAAAAGTAATGGTATCAAAATGATGGTGTTAGTCCAACTTAGAACATAGGCTATATCTTATGTCCGCGCCTCTGGCCAAAAGGGGGTGCAGGAGCAAAAAACGTTCTAAAAATGTGATTTTTGTGTTACTGAAGGGCTTAGAAACATGAAATTTGGAATGGTAGTTACTTATAAGACATCAATGATCTCTAAAGACATTTCTTTAAAAAATCGAAATTATAAAGGGGTGAAAATGCGCGAAAAGCGTTCTCAAAAATGTTCTAAATGTCGATTTTTACACAATCTCAAGAAGTACCAAACTGATTTAAAAAATAATGGTGTCAAAATGATGGTGACAACCCTTGCTTCAACATAGGCTACTTTTTATGTCGGTGTCACTAGCCATAAAGGGGGTGCAAGAGCAAAAAACGTTCTAAAAATGCAATTTTTGTGTTACTGAAGGGCTTAGAAACATGAAATTTGGAATGGTAACTACTTATAAGACACCAAGGATCTCTAAGGACATTTCTTAAAAAAATCGAAATTAAAAAGGAGTGAAAATGCGCGAAAAGCATTCTAAAAAACGTTCTAAATGTCGATTTCTACACCATCTCAAGAAGTACCAAACCGATTTAAAAAATAATGGTGTCAAAATGATGGTGACAACCCTTGCTCCAACATAGGCTACATTTTATGTCGGTATTACTAGCCATAAAGGGGGTGCAGGAGCAAAAAACATTCGAAATTGCGATTTTTGTGTTACTGAAGGGCCCAGATACATGGAATTCGGCATGGTAGTTACTTATTAAATATAAATTATCTCTAACAGCATTTCTTAAAAAATGCGAAATTTAAAAGGGGTGAAAATGCGCAAAAAGTGTTCTAAATGTCGATTTTTACACAATGTCAAGAAGTACCAAACCGATTTAAAAAATAATGGTGTCAAAATGATGGTGACAACCCTTTCTCCAACATATGCTACATTTTATGTCGATGCCACTAGCCATAAAGGGGGTGCAGGAGCAAAAAACATTCGAAATTGCGATTTTTGTGTTACTGAAGGGCCCAGATACATGGAATTCGGCATGGTAGTTACTTATTAAATATAAATTATCTCTAACAGCATTTCTTAAAAAATGCGAAATTTAAAAGGGGTGAAAATGCACAAAAAGCGCTCTAAAAAATGTTCCAAATGGCGATTTTTACACAATCTCAAGAAGTACCAAACCGATTTAAAAAATAATGGTGCCAAAATGATTCTGGCAACCCTTGCTCCAACATAGGCTACATTTTATGTCGGTGCCACTACCCCCAAAGGAGGTGAAGGAGCAAAAAAACCTTCGAAAATGCGATTTTTGTGTTACTGAAGGGGCTAGAAACATAAAATCTGGAATGATAGTTACTTATAAGATATACATTATCTCTAAGAACATTTCTTAAAAAATTCAAAATTAAAAAGGGGTGAAAATGCACAAAAAGAATTCTAAAAAACGTTCTAAATGGCAATTTCTACGCAATCTCAGAACGTACCCAACCTATTTCAAAAGTAATGGTTAGAAATTGATGATGGCAGCCATTTCTCCAACACAGGCTCAATTTCATGTCGGTGTCACTACCACCTATGGGTTGCAGAAGCCAAAAATGTTCTAAATTGTGATTTTTGTGTTACTGAAAGGCCTAGAATTCTGAAATTAGGCAGAGCAGTTATTTATAAGATACAAATGATCACTAAGAACATTTCCTAAAAAACAAAGTTTAAAAGGGGTGGAAATGAGCGAAAAGCGTTCTAAAAAACGTTCTAAATTGCGATTTCTGCGATATCTCAGGAAGTACCGAACCAATCTAAAAAAATAATGGTGTGAAAACGATGGTGATAGCCCTCGCTGCAACATAGGCATGCCGGCATTTCATGCCGGTGCCACTACCCCAAAGGGGGTGAAGAAGCAAAAAATTATCTAAATTGCGTTTTTTTGTAGTACTGCAGGGGCTAGCAACTTGAAACTAGGCATGGTAATTACTTATAAGATATAAATGATCTCTAAGAACATTTCCGAAATAATTCAAAATTTAAAAGGGGTGAAAATGATGAAAAACATTCTAAATTGCTATTTCTGCGCAATCTCCGAAAGTACCCAACCGATTTTAAAAGTGTATGGTTGGAAATTGATGATGACAGCCCTTGCTCCAATATAGGTTCTATTTCATGTCGGCATCACTACAACCTTGCACTTGCATTTTAAAAAACGTTCTAAATTGTGATTTTTGTGATACTGAAGGGTCTAGCAACTTGAAATTTGGCATGGTAATTACTTATGAGATGTAAATGCTCTCTGAGAAAAGTTCCTTAAAAATTTGAAATTTAAAAGGGGTGAAAATGAAAGAAAAGCGTTCTATAAACATTCAAAATAGCGATTTCTATGCAATCTCAGGAAATATAAAACAATTTCAGAAGTAATGGTTTGAAATTGAGGGTGACAGTCCCCGCTCCAACATAGCCTATATTTACGTTGTTGTCACTACCACCTGGGGGTTACAGGAGCAAATTATGTTCTAAATTGCGTTTTTTGTGTTACTGAGGGGGTCTAACTTTTTAAATTTGGAATGGTAATTACTTCAAAGATGCAAATGCTTTCTAAGAATTTTCGAAAGAAAATACCAAATTTAAAAGGATGAAGTGAGCGAAAAGTGTTCTACAAGCATTCTAAATTACGATTTTTATGCAATTGCATGGTTGCCAACTTGTACGGATTTTGTTCTAAATGTACGGTTGTACGGGTGAACAGTACGATTGTACGGTTTTGCGCACGGAAAAAACGATCGCGGAAAAACGCGAATTTCGTCAAAGATCGCGTAAAAAATGCTAATTTCTTCAAATTGTCGTGAAAAAAACGCTAATTTCTTCAAAAGATCGCGAAAAAAATGCTAATTTCTTCAAAGGATCGCGAACAAAACGCTAATTTCTTCAAAGGATCGCGAAAAAATGCTAACTTTGTCAAAGGATCGCGAAAAAAAAAAGCTAATTTCTTCAAAGGATCGCGAACAAAATGCTAATATTGTCAAAGTGATTGCAAAAGAAACGCAAATTTCGTTAAAAATTGCGGAGAAAAACACTTAATTTCGTCGAAGGATCGTGAAAAAAAGGGAATTTCATCAAAGATCGCGGGAAAAACACTAATTTTGTCAGGGGATTGTGAAAAGTACGCGAATTTCGTCATAAATCGTGAGGATAAAACGCGAATTTCATCAAAGTTCGCGGGGGGAAAAACGCGAATTTCGTCAAAAGATGGCAAAAAAAACGCTAATTTTGTCAATGAATCGCAAAAAAAACCCCGTGAAAATCGTCCAAGTTCTCGAGAAAAAGCACGAATTTTATCAAAGATATTTGAAAAAAAAAAAGCTAATTTTGTCAATGGATCGCGAAAGAAACACGCATTTCGTTAAAAATTGTGCAGAAAAACACTATTTTTGTCGAAGGATCGTGAAAAGAACGCGAATTTTGTCAAAAATTGCAGGAGAAACACTAATTTCAGCAAAGGATCGTGAAAGGAACGCGAATTTCGCTAAAGATCGCGGGGAAAGAACGTGAATTTCGTCAAGGATGGTGTAAAGAACGCGAATTTCGTCAAAGTTCGCGGGAAAAAACGCGAATTTTGTCAGAAAACTCGTAAAAAACGCGAATATCGTCAAGGGATCTGAAAAAAACGCGAATATCGTCAAAGATCGTGGAAAATAACGTGAATTTTGTCAAGGATCGCGTAAAAAACGCTAATTTCGTCAAAAGATTGCGAGAAAAATGCGTATTTCATCAAAGATCGCAGAAAAAATGCTAATTTTCTCAAAGGATCACGAAAAAACCTCGAATATTGACAAAGATCGTGGAAAAAACGCAAATTTCGTCAAAAGATCGCGAAACGAATGCAAATTTCGTTAAAAGATCGCGAAACGAACGCAAATTTTGTCAAAAGATTGCGAAAAGAACACAAATTTCATCAAAAGATCGCGAAACGAATGCAAATTTTGTCAAAAGATCGCGACAAGAATGCAAATTTCGTCAAAAGATCGCGGAAGAAAACGCAAATTTTTCACAGTATCATGGCAAAAATGTGAATTTCGTCAAAGGGCCTCGAAAAAACTCATAAATAGCACCTGCAGGGAATCCCCCCCCCCCTTTCCTCCCAATCCCCTTGCTGTAACCTTTCAGAAAATTTGCTGTGAATTTTAATTTTTTTTTCTTTTTTTTTACTTAGAATTTCTCATGCAAAACAATTTTCTTGTGAAATCTATTGATTTTCTTATTGATATTTTCTTATGAAATCTATAATGTTTTTATTTTGGGAAAAAAAAGACTATACATGAATATAGCATAGAAAATGTTATAAAATATTACTTTTTTTATTGCATGTGCATATGTTATGTATTTTTAAGCACACAAGAATACATCATAAAAATTGTAAGGATTTCAAAATTGACATGTTGGCAGGTATGCAATCGTATGAAATATGAAACTGATTTCAAACAATGGTTGCAAATTGATGGTGATGGACCCTGCTCAAACATAACCTATATTTTCTTTAAATATAGCACCGTAGTTACTTATAAAATATAAATGTCCTTTAAGAACAGTCAAAAATAAATTTGAAATTAAAAAGGGGTGAAGCGAAGGAAAGGAGTGAACAGCATTCTAAAAGTGTGCTAAATTACGATTTCTATGGAATCTCAGGAAATAATAAACCTATTACAGAAGTTATTGGTTGCAAATCAAGGGTGATAGTCCCTGATCCTATACGGGCTATATTTTATGCTGGTGTCACTACCACCTGGTTGGCAGGAACAACAAGAAAGCCTTTAAAAACATCTAAATTCTGCTTTCTATAGAATATTAGGAAATATTCAAGGTTAATGTTGGCAAATTAATAGTGACAGTCTCTGTTTCAACATTTTTCGAGACATTCTATTTCAACTCTGTGTTGGCATTTTATGTTGGTGCCACTAACACCAGAGAGGTGGTAGACTGTTAGACAAGAAGCTTGGAATTTGACATGATGGTTAATTTTGAAACATGATGTAAATGTGTGTAAGATGGTTTCTAAAAAATTCAAAACTTCAAATGAATACTTAAATGAGCATAAAAGTCTCAAAATACTTTCTAAATTATCATTTATTTGGAATTAGTTTTAGTTCTTCTTATTAATTAAAATCTCATTTCTGTCTATTGCACTTTTATAATGTAGTTTCGTCAAACTGTGGCTTATTTTGTATTTTTTGAATTATTCCAAAAAGTTTTCTTCTAATTAAAAATAGTCATGCAAATATCACTTGGTATATTTCAACTATTACAGGGTTCCCAGCGTCATAGAAAGTCAGGGAAAATCTGGAAAGTCATGGAATTTCAAAGTAGTCATGGAAAGTCAGGGAAATTTCAAAATATATAGGAAAAGTCGTCATGGAAAAGTCTTGGAGAAAAAAGGAAAAATGACGTAAAATTCATCAAATAGTCTCGGGGAAAAAATCGCTAAGTTTGAAAAAGGATTGGAAAAATAAGTTACAAATTTCGTTATATGCACGTTTGGTCAGGGAAAGTCAGGGAATTTTTTGAGATTTGGTCATGGAAAGTCAGGGAATTTGCCCGTCATGTTTTGCTGGGAACCCTGTATTACGCGAGCAAAGCCGCGTGGTTTGCTAGTATTAAATAAGATGCATATATCTCAGGACTCCCTCAAAAAAGGCACCTAAAGCGGTCAGAAATGCTAATTTTTTAAATAGAAATCTAGTGCCCCCTCCCTCCTCCCTGGAATTTCACGTGTCATTCTTTTTTACACTTTATCTTATGCGTTATAAAATATCTTAAAGTTTCAAGCAGATCGACTTGTTAGATTTCCTAATTTTAACAAAATCGCGTTATGTTAGTTCCACATTCCACCACCAGGGAATGCACTCTATTCTTAACAAAAGCATATCTGAACGAAACTGCTTTATGCAATCTTTCCGTAGATACATGGGTCGGGATGGTGGCGGTCTTAAACAAGAATTTAAAACATTTGCTGCGGTAACAAACGCTAAGATTTTAAATCTAGCTCCCCCCCCCCCCCCCCACCTCCTCGAAATATCACACTCCATTCTTTTTTACACTTTTTCTTATGTGTTATAAACTATCTTAAAGTTTTAAACAGATCGAGTGGCAGTCTTAACCAATAATTCAAGATGTTTCATGAAATTACTATTTGAAAATAGTGGTATGAATACTTGTAAACTTTCTGATGATGAATGAGTTATACTTATCTCATAGTGCTGTTCAAAAACCCCACTCAAATTATTAGATTTCCTAATTTAAGTTAATTTGTGGTTAAAAAAGCACGTGTCTCCATTTTAATCGACACATTTGAAAGCAATAAACCGATTAATTAAATAATAATTAATATTTCAGCTTGTAATTAAGATAGGACTTAGATATGGGTATCAATGAAATCAGCAAGAAATTTGACATCGGGGTGCCAAAAAATCTAATCAAAAAATTTAATATTTAAAAAGTTAAAATTTCGTATTAAAATATGCTATTATGGAAAACCGCAGCATCGTCATGTCTACCTGTTTTCCCGCCAAATTGAAATCTTTTTTCCTTGCCTTTTCAATTAAAGAAATTAAATTTTTATCGATCGATTTTTAGTGGATATTTTAACTTATACACATCACAGAAATGTGAACTTTATACCAAATGAAAGTAGATTTTTTTCTGCGTATGTCTATTCCATTTACAAATTTCTCGGACCAATATTTTCTGATATGCGATTTCTCTTTAAAATGTCCACTTCATTTTTCGGCTTAATTTTCTCCGTGGTAACCATGCATCGGCTGATTTTACTGGCAACCCTTAGGAGAAAACCGGATGATTTGGAGAAGGTCCATTTGAACCTGCGTTAAAAAGGTGGATTGGTTAATTTTAGAAGTTAATTAGCCTGTAATTTGGTTAATTACCAACTTTTTCAAAATTTTATGATTTGTTGTTCGATGTGAGGCGTTCAGCTATAAGTACCCAAAATTTCAAGTCTCTAACATGTATAGTTTCTGAGAACGGGCTCTGTGACGGACAGACAGACAGACAAAGGAGTGAGGCGAATAGGGTTTCATCAGATGAACGAAACCCTAAAAATTAGATTAAAAAAATTAGCTGTCTTATCATTCATGAAAAGTCTGATTTAACTATGCTTTCTGCAGATCAGAAAAACTTATTCAGTTAAACAAAGAAAGAAAATGCAAGCATTTCTAATATTTTTAATTTCTAGCATTTTGTTTCAAATAGTTTTTCTTTTCTGAAAAATTGTTTTAGCATATTATTGTTGTCCTCTTTTTATTTTTGACTTTTAATATATTTCTTTTTTCTAATTAATTTATTAATTAATATTATTTGTACTATTTTTTATTTTTTCTTCTACTTTTTGTTTTTACTTTTTGATAGAATTTGATTTTTCTCTCTACTGTACTTGTGATGTTAACTTCTGATTGGTCGTTCCCTTTTGTTTCCTGTTTTTCTAATGGTTATTTACTACGACCTGTCCTTATCTCTTCTCTTTTCTCTTCTATATCCTTTCAGCTTTTTAGTAGTAGCTCATTTTATTTCTTCTGAAGTAGAAGGATTCTTTCAAAACTTTCATTGTGCTTTTCATGGTATATTTCAGGAGTTCTTTCCATTACTGTTAGGTTGGGCACTTATTTAAAACTGTGTTGTTAGAGAAGTAGATCAGCCAGTTTTCCATTTTATTTTTTTCTACGCTAATACTATGGATCTGAAGTACCTACATTTTCTCTCAGGATATCTCATAAAAGACTTTTTCACCATTCGTCTTTTATATGCAGTTGTTTAAACTTGTTGCTCTTTTTTGCTGTCTACAGTTTTCATTAAAAGTAATTTTAAATATTTTATTTAGTGTAAAACACTCAGGCCATGAAACAAAGAAAAAAATAAGTTCCTCTCAATAAACTGGAATTTCCATAATGCTATTTGATATACAATTTTTTTTAAATGTGGCAAAAACTTGTGTTTCAAGTTTATGCACTGTAATCAATCACTTCACTGTTCATTGTGATGAGTCAATGAGTTTGGAATAGAGATGTCCTGAAAGGGTGCCTAATAGTTTTTTCATGCCTCTGACAATTTCCAGGAAAAGGCATCTCTTTCTCTGGATGACAAAATACAAATTTTTTCCTGTCTGATTAATACTCTTAATATTGTTTTGTTGTTTACAGTTTCATTACTCTTGAAATATAAAATTATTTCATGTTTCACATGTTTCAATATTTTAATCATTTTCAGGGGTTGCTCTTTTTTAAGCAAGTGTATTCAGGCTGAACGCTCTGGTGTCTTGGCAGTTATGATTTGTGATAATGATATATCCAATGATGATCAGTATATAGATATGATAGATGACAGCACAAAACGGAATTGTAGTATACCTGCTGTATTCCTGTTAGGCAAAGATGGGTAAGTTTTTTCTCTTTCTTTCTCTGCTTCTTTTTTTTATATACAGTATAGTAAATTATAAAATTTAAAATGTTGATGAGACAAGATTTTGTTATTCTGTTATGTTTTCCAAAAGTTATGTTTTTTTTAAATTATGGATAATATTCTAACTGTTGTATGCATCCTAATTATATGCATGGCCCTACAATGAATCACCCATGTTAGTTCATATTTTTTGTTACATTTAGCTTATTTGAAAGTTATGTGAGAAAACATTCTATTTCTATACATTATTAAAAGGCAAATATTGCATATAACAGATGTAATAATAATAATAATAATAATAATGAAAAAAAAAGCTTCATCTGTTAACTGTTAACTATTATTCATTTTAAATTAATTCGGCTGTGAATTTCAGGAAGTTAATAGCTTGTGTATGTGCATACATAAATGTTTCTACACCTCAAAGTTGTAAATAAATGCTATTCAATTTTGTGTTTGACTTATTTGCTTATTGCTTTGTATAAGTAAATTTATGCAATAATACAGAATTTAATATATAATCTATTTTTTATGAGTCATTTTATATTTAAGACTTGCAAGCATGTGTTTTCTTAATGAGGACAAGATACTATTGAAGTCATACTTCTCTAAAAAATTAGCAATGATATTTGAAAAATGTAGGGTGAGAACCAGACTAATTGATGAAACATATTACAGTCTTAGCAAATTCATCAAGTATATTGTTGCTATTATGATTAATTTATTTAATTAATCTTATTAAGCCTATTAATTATTTAATTAGTCATCTACTAATTTATTAAAGTAGTATTTCTGATTTATCATTAAAAAATGACACTTCACTTATATTTTATGAAAATTATGTTCAGATACATGTAATTGTTAGAAGATCTAATTTTTATGGTGACACAATCAAAAGGGTTGCCTAAATTTTGGAGTGAATTTGGAAACTGCAAGATGCAGCAGTTAGCACAAAACCCCAGCTTTATACCCAATGTGAGATACATCATTCTCACAAGTAACCAAAACAACACTAAATATATCAGTTACTGGCTATTTTCTTTTTAATACAGAGATTTAATTGACAACTCTAACTGTATGAAACAAATTAGAATGATATTAATTTTATAGTGAGAAATATGGAATAAAATGGTGATTTCAACAACTTGTTTTTTTGCTTTTTAATATGACAGAGAGGTTTCTGTTGTGTGTTGTTTATTTTCTTGAAATTTAACATTCTATCTTATACAGTATACTCTGTTTTAAGTGATAAGATATAATACTAGGAGATATAACCTAGGCTTCCTAGTTTACAGAACATGGGTGGAAACAATTAAAAAAAATTTGAAATCCCTAATAGTTTTTTTTACATTTAATGTATCTTTTTAGATTGCTTACTAACAACACCAAAAAGCATTTTTATATGAAAAATATAAATTATGTATTTAAATGAAGTTTTGAAGCGTATTAAAAGCAATACTTTCACATTAGCTGCATGTCAGGAGTTAATAGCCAAAGAAATCACCAAGCATTTTGCTACTTACAGTAGCCTTTCTGAATCTGATAATGTTAGTGGTTTTAAGTGTGTAGTTATTTCCATTGCATGTTTGTAAAGTTCATGGTTTATGTATATTATTTTATTATTTATTTATGAAATTTTAATTTCATTTTGGAACATTAGCCAGAAACAAATGCTGAACTATTTATATCATTTTTACATGCAAACAGCTTAATCTTTTGTAACTGGGCTGCATGTGATAGAGATAGCTTTTTTAAATGATCATGCTTGAAAATTATTCACAATCATAAAAAAAAAATCAGTAAATTGAGATATAGTTTTTAAACAAATTGTATTTGAAATTACATTTTTTTTTTATATATTTGACAGTGTAAAAATTGAAACTTTGCAGTGTTTAGACATTAAAAAAATTGCAATAAAAGAAATTTATTGGTCAGGTGTTGTCCTTTTCAATATGACATTGACATTACTCACAGACATGTTTTTGCTTTATAATAGAAATATTAAACTGTTAATATTTAGCTATATGTCCTATTATCATTCAATTTTAATAATTTCTGTATTTATAGTGTATATAAAACTGTTTGTTGACTTACATTTTTAGATGATTCGATAATTTGAAAAGTTGAGCTATCACTCTACTGTTTAACATATTTCCTTTTCTGCGAGTTTTATTCTAATTTTAAAATTCCAATGTTATAGTTGCATTTTGCTTTTTTATGTATCATGCTTTAAGTATTTGTAAGAAAATTAGTTATCTAAATCTAGCTTTGGTTTTCATATAATTGTAACCTCTGGAACATAGCCAGGAAGTTATCAGACACACTAATGTATTCATTTAAAAAAACTTCTTATGTTAGCTTTGCAGATTTAATTTTTTCATTTATTACAAGCAAATTGAAAAAAGATTTTTGAATTGGAAAAAATACATGTATTCAAGTAACACAAAATGTATATATGGAAAAACATATACTGTTGGAATGCCACATTTACCTTGAAATGATATTGAAATAAAATTATAAAAAAACTTGTTAAAAAGGTGCATTTAATGTCACATATAAAAAAGATATCACAAATATAAAAGATGTTGTTACATAATAAAATAGTTTTTAAAAACTTCCTAAATTTCGTACCAAGCAGGTATTTACATAATTCCATTGGTAACTGAAACACAAGAAGAAAAGGTATATATTGGGATGACTGGACATAAATTTAAGAACAGATTGAAAAAACACACAAGTGATATTAAGTTTAGTAGACAAACCACAGCGTTAGCAAGACTTCACCTACAACAAAATGTAAATATTCATTTTAATGAAGCAAGAAGCATCAAATCTACCTCCCATTATCATATTTCATTAATAAAAGAGTCCATAGGGATTTTAATAAAAGGTAAAAAAGCTATTAATGATAACATGCCATATAACATTCTGGGTATATGGTTAAAGTTTTTAAATTAGAAGATGTTTTGTTAAAGTTGGATAGAAATGTTCAGTTTACTGCCTCCCCTCCCCCTTCCCCTTTCCACTGTAAAGTAGACTCATCTGGTTGACCAGCCAAGGGCAGAGTACAATTAGGCATTTCCACTATGCAATGAAAGCTTTCCTGATGATGATCAAGCTCTGATCAAAAGCGCTCAGCGTGAAATTACGGAAATTTTTAAGTTTTTAAAAACTATTTTATTATGTAACAACATCTTTTATATTTGTGACATCTTTGTATATATGCGACATTAAAATGCACCTTTTTAGAAAGTTCTTTAATTTTATTTTGATATATTCAAGTAACTAATGCCATGAGCCCTCTTTCATGAAACTAGATGCATGTATGTATCTCATCTTATCTTATGTATAATAAAGTGCATTTATAAAATCTCAAACAGTACATTAATTTGTTTTATTTTGTAATATATCAAATTCTTTTCCATAGTTGTCTCATATTGCTCATATTCTGTGCAATCTTCCAATTTGAATTAATCAGTATAAGAAAAACTGTTATAAAAAACAAGAAGAACATATAATCAGCTAGTGGATTATTATTTTTTTTAATTTAAGCAATTAAGTCATTAATAGTCTATAATCAAATATCATCTATAATCAAGGTGATCAATATATTATATTTAGAAGAAACTTAATCTTTTGTTTATATATCAGTTAATAGCTGTATGTGTAGGATATAAACATATTTCATTTAAATTTATGTGATCTGCCTCTTTAGATGCATCATGTGCCTTTTCTTAGCTTTTTCCTTATTTCTATACACTTTCTTTCAAGTAACTATATATATCCATGTATATATTGGATGCAATATTTCACTGTTGCAAGATTTTTTTTAAAGATTTTATTTTTCTAAATCTCATGTTCTTGAAAATTTATCTCCTCATCAATTGATAAATGTGTAAATAGTTGCTCTAAGTTGAAATGCTTTGACAGAAATTTCATGGAGAATATATAAAAATGTCTGCTGTTGTAGATTCCCAGTATTAATTACATTTTTAATGATTAATTATGGCATTACATTGAGTGATTACTGCAAATAATCAAAATTACATGTCTTATTTTTGAAACTGGGTGTCCAGAGGTTGGAATCTCTGTTTATAAACTTTAATGATTATTGAAAATATGCAACAGATGCCATCTCTGGCTATAACATGCATATAAAATGACCATGCATAGAAGTTTTATTTTGATATTTATAATATGTATCTATTATATATGTAATTATTTTTGCATTACATGTCAGATTTTGCTATATTAAACTTCTGCATTGTATATGTATATTTCTCCAATATTCAGCCACCAAAGAGCATTAACAAGAACGCTCCAAGCATTATCAGAGTGCTATTATTTTAAACTTAAATTTATTATTATTTTCATTTTTCATTAGATTGTGTTTATATTATAGTGCAGAAAAAAATAAGAGATAGGTTGGAAAGTTTTTTCTATGGAAAGTGACACATTTCTGGATATGATTAATGATATAAGTTAATTTCAAGCAAGCCGATTTATCACATCTACTCATTCAGTATAGACAAATCGTTACTAGTAAACTCCTCATGCAACTATGCAGCTTTTATAATATTACTGCATTTTTCTTTCTTTATTAATTTGCTGCAGTCTTTCAAAATTATTTTTAATGAGTTACGATTTTGTTGTTTTTATAATATACAAACAAAGAGGCTATTTTTAATTTTCTTAATAAAACTGTTATTACTTAGAGTAGGTCTGGGCTTTAAATCAATGTAAAATAAAAAATCCATTAAAAACTAACATTGGTGATCTGATTTATCTATTTGATTTTCTACAAAATTTTGGAATCCCAATCTATATGGATGTATCTACCGCATGCACAGCAATTTGAACTTGAATCAATGAATTGAACATGATTTAGCTCAATTTAGCAGGATCTGATTTAACACAAATGCTCCGAGCCACAAATCGATTTTAGTATGTTCCAATCTATTCATTCACAGGCAGAATCCGGTTTACTACTGACATACTTCAAATGCTTTTGAACCAATCTCCATGATTTAACAGTTGAACAGCAAATCTGATTTGCTGTACCAATTGAAACCAGACATCACAATTTGATGAATGATTTTTACTTTGCCTATGAGTAAAAGTTGGTCATTAATACACTGAATTTCTTGCTCTGACCTTGGACTTAGGATCTTCGAAGAGATATTACTTTCAACTTTGTTGTGGCTCCTTTTATCAGTTTTCATAATAAAAATGAAAAATATTAGCAGTTTCATCTAAATCTGAATGCTATGAATCCAATTAGTTTAGAAAGTAAATTTTTGATTTTGTTCTTTTTGTAAATAAGTATATTTTTTGGAAATTTATTAAATGTGTATAGTTGAAAAGAAAAAGTGGAGTTTAATATTTAAAATCCGAATTTATTGATTTGTTTATATGCAAATTTATTCTTTTGATCAAAAATTTATTTTCCATTACTGTATTTGAATATTTTTAGTTTGTTTTTTATTATTATTTTGTAATTAATTAAAATACTTTAGAGTGATAGGTAAGGTAGGGTAGTCTAATTTTACCCAAGCTGTGCCCAACTTGTGGTTCAGTCAACACTATTGTTCTTCTGTCGCAGGTCAGTTTTGGTTTGGGTTTTGATATTTTTGGCATGGGGTCGGGCTGACCCCATTTTTTAAAAAGAAAGTCCTGAATATTTTTCTAAAACTATATATTTGAATGTTATTAAGTGTATATGTGTTTATTTTTATATGAAAATGATTAAATTGATATTAGAGATATAATTGTAGACTATTTTCATATATTGTATGAAGATATGGATTAAATTTCTTCCATTTTGGGTTTGGATTGTATACAAACTGATCATGCAGGGACTCTAACTGGGTAATAAATTTTGCCACATGTTTTTGTTTGTTTGTGTGTGTGTGTGTGTGTGTCCTTTTTGCAATGAAGAATATTTTTCTGAAATTGATTCAGTATTTATGTATGAAAAAAAAAAATGGTAAAGCAATCTTAACCTAGGTTTTTTAAAATTTTGCAGTTGTACCAGTTTGTTATTCTTAGTTCTATCGATAAGTATTTCTGTTTTTCTTCTCTTTATTTGTTGAAATTATGTACTGTTTAATTCATTTATGCAACAGATTTAAGTATGAAGATATTTGGATTTCTAGATTTCTAAAATATTGTTTGCCCTATCATCTATTTCTTAAATCAAGATTCACTTTACATTGTGTCTTGACAAATTGTTATGCCTTGAAGACTTACTAAAGTAAACCTGAAGAAATGTTTGTTATTGTCCTTCATAAATCTAAAAGAAGGCTGAGGTGCTTAACTCTGATCCTATGAGAGTTTTTAAAATTCTTATTAACAGTCAGTTAAGGCTGTTCTCAAATCCAAAGGAGTTACTTTCTGACACATTTCTGAATTCATTTTTGTTCAGAAATGCATGAAATCGGCAGGTGTTCATTTTCAGAAACTTTGTGATCAAATGGTGTTTTAATTTTTTTGTTAAAGGCAGAAGATCTTTCAGAAAATACTGTCAAAGTAGACATTTTCAGGACTCCCACTGGTCCACTTTCTGAAAACCAGTATTTTTTTAGAAAAAAATCATGGTAGGTTTCTGCAACAATTGCATCAAAAAGGAGCTTCAAGTTAACTTTCTACGAAATTTATAAAGAGGATTCTATTTTGAAAAAAAGTGGTGTTCAAAAAATGGATCGAGTGGGAGCCTTGTATTTGAACCAAATTCCTGATATGGCTGCGGGAGAAAGGGGAAAATTTGTCTTCATGTGACAAGAATGGCTTATAACTTGATAAGTAATTTATTTATCAAAAAATGTAAAATGCTATTTGATTCCAAATCACTTTAATAGTTAGGCCTGTCAATTTTATGCTTAAGTTTTGTGTTGTTGAGCAGGGAATTTGAGAACCACCTCAAAAGATGCTCCTTTTTTTCAAATTTTTATAATTTTCAGTAACCTAAGGATAATGAATAAATTTGTAAATACATAAACATGCACATACCTAATAAAAAATACTTGATGTGACTGTTTATGATTAAATAAAAGCTCTTTTTTTATTTTGTAATTAGTATGTACATAAAAAGAATCATTAGATAAGTACTTTATGGTAAATCTGGAAATGTTCTTTGATCATAACGTTTATAAGTGTTCACAGATATGGTTCACCAACAAAAAAAAGGCAAAGTATATTATGTATTCTATGTAAAAAAAAAAAAGTTAATTAAAAGATAATTTAATCACTGACAAAATGTTTTGTAAAATTAGGTTTAGTTATTGAAATAGATCATTCTATTGGCATCACAAATGGAAGATTATTGCTAATTTTTTGCAAGTGATGTTGCTAGATTTTTCTAATTCTGGGAACAAGACATTTTAATTATTATTACTAATATTATTTATAAATAATAAGATAAATTCAACAAATGTTTACAAAATATGTCCTCTTTAATATAATACTAGTTTACCAGAATTTTTATCCCTTCAAGGAAGAAAATTATGCTTTCTAAAGGACCCATTGGAATTTCTTTTATTATGCATCCCTTCTGTAATTTTTTGCATAAGTGATACATTATACAGTAGAAGATCTTTATAACGCAAACCTAAAAATGCAAGGTTGTGCGTTATATAGAATTTTGCGTTATATGGATCACATCATTAAATTCACCTTGTAAACATGGCCAAATATGTCTGAAACACATCAAAATACATTAGAATGTCTTTATACTGCATTCCTTGTTACCAAGAGTTATCCAAATTATATATTTTTGCATAATATAGACCAGACATTGTTAAATTTACTTTATAAACATGATCCAAAATATAACTGACACAACCATCCCTTATATTAGACATTTTCAAAAATGTTTATTGTAATAATAGCATATTTTTTTGAGTAAAAAGGTCTTAAATTAGAAGATAAAGTTGAACTAATGTATCAAATTTAGTCCTCTAGAGAGTAGCAATATTTTATAATGTGAAAGTGCAGGTGCTTTTTAACTGCAAAAATCATTGTTTACATCTGAGAAATTGTGCGTTATATGGAGAATTGTGTTATAAAGATCTTCTACTGTAATATCTTCACAGCGTCATTTTCCTCAAAAATGAAAGAAATCATTAGGAAAGGGTTAAACAGTATTTAACCCTTTCCAGTTAAACCCATATTTTTTTAGAAAAAATTCATGGTAGGTTTCTGCAACAATTGCATCAAAAAGGTGCTTCAAGTTAACTTTCTACAAAATTTATAAAGAGGATTCTATTTTGAAAAAAAGTGGTGTTCAAAAAATGGACCGAGTGGGAGCCTTGTATTTGAACTGAATTCGTGATATGGCTGTGCGAGAAAGGGGAAAATTTGTCGTCATGTGAGAAGAATTGCTTATAACTTGATAAGTAATTTATTTATCAAAAATCATTATAATATCTTCACAGCGTCATTTTCCTCAAAAATGAAAGAAATCACTAGGAAAGGGTTAAACATTTTCATTTGTATAAAACAGTTCTTGAAATGAGAAGTGGTTTAAACAAATGTAGATTAAAAACGTTTTAAAAAGCAATCTATTAATAGAAAATAAATGAAACAGAAATTTTAGTCACATTTTCTGCAATTGCATTCTGCTTCTGGAAATATTAAAATTACAGGATGTATATGATCATTTCCCATTAAATGTGATTAACATTGAACAATTTTCAAATTAATTTAAACATTGCAACTTTGTTTGAAAAACCTCTTTAGGATTCCTTTTGGCCTGCTTTAAAAGGGAATTTTTTATTATTAGTTGCAGCAAGTCAAAGGTATTCTTATTCATCTCATTTTTAAAATTGTATATTTGAGTCTATAAAAAGCATTTTTTAAGTTTGACTATTCAATTTTCTGATATCTTATAACTAATTACATTTTTATTTATATTTTTAACAGGATTATTTTATTTTTACAGGTATATGATTAAGAAAAGCTTAAAAACGCACAACTTGACTAGAGCCATCATAAATATCCCTATAAATATGACTTTTGTTCCAAATCATGAACACAGACAACCACCTTGGGTTTTATGGTGATCAAATTTCACCAATTCTTGTCTAGCCGTTTTCTACATTTTCAAAAAAATAAATATGTAAAATATGATGTATGTTGTTATATTTGTGTTTTAAAGGCTTCATTTTCCTTAATTTTGATTTGTTATTGTAATAAAGATATTTATAGATAAAATTGTCATTTATTGTTGATATTAAGTTTCACTTATATATATATATATATAATTTTAGAATGAAAATAACATATAGTTTGATTCTTAGAAATTATCATATATATATTTTTGACACAGCATTTGAAGGTGTTGCTTATGTAACACTGGTTTAATAAAATTGGTGTGCTTCCTATTAGAATCAAGCTTTTCATTGAATCAAAATCTTTAGCACAAACATGATTTGATTAAATGGTGTCTACTGTATTAAGAAATAAATTTTGTAATTCAAGTAAGAGAAAAAAAATACTGTATATTCTATTAGATAAATAAAATTTTTTCCCAGGAAAAGATAATTTTCTTTTAAGTCAGTATAATACAAATATAGTGACACCTCAATCTTCCATTGTTTATTTGCTGGTGGAACCTAGTAGGTTTGGGAATGTCCATTCATTACTCTTGTGATAATTAGAGCAAATTTTCATATATAATTCCAATTATTTTGCTACAAAGTATAATTAAGATAAAAATTGATATAACCAACTAAATTCCACTGTGTTCCACACACAAACATATATCTAATTTCTAACACAAAGCATTTTACCTGTGTATATATTAACCCTCCGTCTACCAGACGGGTCCATTGGACCCGACAGGTACATACAAAATATTAATTCAAACCAGAAATTTCTTTAAAATAAACTAAGTATATAAACCAGACAAAAATAAGGTAAATAAATAAGTTAAATAGTTTTAAATAAAAATTCTGGTGTAGAACGTTTTATTAAAACTTGAATAAAATTCCCGGTAGATCTAGGGTTAAATGACTCTTGTGCCACTCTGGTCACAAGAGTAACAAAATATTGATTGATTATATATACAAGGGAAATGCTTTTTATTACAAATTAGATGTATTTTATGCGAGTGGAATATAATTGTATTTAACTGGCTATATCAATTTTTGTTTTAATTATATTTTGTAATAAAATAATTGGAAGTATTTGTGAAAATTTGCTCTAATGGTCACTAGAGTAACAATGGACGTTCCCATTTACCTTAGGTTCAATCCTGAGTTAGTTTAGTATGTCTCTTAAGAGCTTGAAGCCATTTCTTTATGTGTTGTGATTATAGACTAGGCTCTCATAAATTATTGAGGATTTAATTATTGAAGCTGAGGCAATTACTGTTTACTAAGAATGAGTCAAATTTTATTTGCAATCCATTACCAACATTGTATTATAAATTGAATTAATAAGTTAAAATGCATTCATTGCTTTAAAAATATTATAAACAGTAGTAAATTATATGTAATTGGTAATGCAAGTCAAAATAAGTTTTAGTAAACATCAAATAATAAATAATAATGAAGTCATCAAATGCTTTTTTTAAATCATGGGAATTGTTTAATGGGATGTCGATAATTGTTTTAGTATAATAATTAAACATTTTTACTTATTCAGATTTAATGTGTTAATTTGAAAATCATTTTAGTTCGTTTTTAAAAGGAGTTGTATGAAATTGTTCAAAACTTTCAATGATGAGTTCAGTCATTTTTCTCAGGGAGGGATTCCTGCGGTTCTGAAAGTACCTTATAAAGTTTTGGAAAGGGGGCAAATTTGCAGTTTTTTTATCTTTAATAAGCATAAAATCTCAAACCTTTTGGAAAGTTACAGTTCGATGCCTGGAGGAGCATCCCATCTTATTTTCCAAATACTTGTGCATTTTAAAGATATTGGTAAAAATATTGTTATTTTATTTGGAAGAAAGAAACAGAAATTATTTAATCTGTTCTCTTACTAGACTCATATCTGGACTCCAGATATCAAACTGACAAGTAAAAATGTTAAGGAAAAAACATTTTAGGACACATTAGTGTTTCTGTGAAGTGAAAATTTATTATAAGAAAACTGTGTCAACTAATATAATTCATATTGCGGGAGAAATTTATATTATATCGATGATTTGATGATGAGATTTGTTTATTAAATTGCAATTTTTATTTATACTAGTTTTCATATTTGCATTTGTGTATTTTAATTGTTCAAAAAACACCATTATCTGTTATATACAGTATATTAAGAATTTCCAGATGGATGAATTTCTGAAATTTCACACTCATGTGTTTATGGAAATTGTTAGCTATTTCTATAGTATAATTTAAATATTACTATAATATGGCATCCACCTTTTTTCAAGTCAATCTTTCCAAACTTGTATGTCAGATTTATTTAAATTATTTCTAACATTTTAATATCTTGCCACAAAATTGGATTCATTAGTTAATGCATAGCATAATTGTTCATTTAAAGACAAGATGCAAATCATTTTCCATTGCCTTTGAAAGACAAGATTCTAACTGCTTCAATTTTGATTTTAACATTCTGAGAGGCAAGTACAAAATATTTTCTCTTACTGAGAATGAATAAATCAATAGTGTTATTTTATTAAATAGATTACCTATTGAATTTAATTTCAATTATTGGGTTGTTGGATTATGTAGTGTTTTATGCAGTTGCCTTCTGATTCTTAGTATATAATCATTAAAAAATATAATTAAAAACCATATGAATATTTCATAAAATTAGCTTCAAATATAAAATCCAATATTTATAAAATTGTAATATTACTAAATGTAATATTAAAAGTTAAAGTGTAAATTTGAGGGTACTTTGTTTTTATCTTTTTCTGTCCAGCTCTCTATAAACAAATGTATTGCGATTTGTTTGGTGTTTTTACATAATTTGATGCAAGCGTTTAGAATATTTTTTAGCAAAATATTGGAGAAAAATTATTTTGTAAACAAAATTTCAGTTTTAATTTTTACTTTAGTTTGTTAATAAAAAAAATTATTCAAAGTTTGGAAAATTTTAGCCCAACTGATTAATGGGGTTAAAATAATTGATCATGACTGAGCATTGATTAATTAATTAATTGACACAACCATAAAAAATAGCATTTTTGTCTGATTAGCTTGATCATTCAAACTAGTCACATTTCAGCCAGCAAGGCAGACAGGAAAAATTTTATTATCAAATAAGATAAGAAAATAAATTTTATGAAGACTGAAAAAAAAGTCATAGAAATATATCCATTACTGTGAAAGATTAATGCAATAATTAACTTTTTAGAGGCTTAATTGCATCTTTAACAATTTTAATGGGCTAAATCCAGTGCTAATTTGACGTTTTTTGTCAATGTTAACACTCTTGTTGCCAATCCCGTGCCAGCACGTGATATGGCATCAATGCTAAAGAGCCAACCACGCACCAGCGCATGGTGCAAAGTGATGTTTCAATAGGAAAAAAAGCCAGTGGCATTTGGGGACGGGATTTAAGAATTTTGGCAGCAGCGAAAGTGCTAATGCAAATAAACTTAGTTAAGTACTAATGTTATTAGAAAAAGGATTACTTATCAAAATTAAAAAGTGATTGAAATTTAAGTATAACTTTTGAGAAAAATAAGATATCAGCAATTTAGATGGAAATGTCCAAATATAGCAAAACAAGATATAATTCATTTTTTACCCGTCCTTCTGCAAACTGGAATGAACGAATAAAAAATGAATGACATAAAAAGAAAAGGTGAAAGGTTACTTTTTGTGAAATATACAACTTGTTTTGACTTGGAATTTCCTTGTATACTATTATCTTTAAATATTGAAATGTGATCAAACACAAATATCACATTAAAATAAATTTTTTTTGGAAAATCAACGGTTTTATTGTTTAGTTATTTTTTAATGTATATCTTCTACTGCAATATCTTCTGTAATGTAAAACATATGAATTTTGACAATTTTAATTAACTCTTTTATGATGAGGAACAAGTACATGCCATTTAGAGTACACAAAGTCCTTGAATTTGAATAAAAGATTTTCTGTTGTGAAAAATTCCATTTGGTAAAGCTGATGCTTAAAAATTAAAAGGACAGTGTAAAAGGACACTTGCCATGAAACAGTTGAAGAAATAATGTTAACAAGTTATTTATTTTGCATTTAACCCCCTCATGCATGAATTATTTTTTAATGGAGGGAAAAAAATTACATTTAAAGTTGATTATTAAGAACAAATAATGTTGAATTTTTAAAATCTTACATTTATTACACAATAAATCTCATATGATGACTAAAAGCAATACAAAATTACTATTAATAGTTATTAATTAGTTTTTTGTGGTACTTTAAACTTTGAATGCATTAACACAATGTAGAAAGTAAAAAACATTTTTATTTACTTTTAACATACATTTTAATTATACTTGGAGAACATCTCTCATGCAGAGTAGAAAAAAAAAAGGTCAAAGATTTTTTTTCAAACTGAATATTCGAAAATAAAATTATTCTGCTGTTTATTGCTGCATTTCATGAGCATTATTGAACTTCATGTTAGTCTTATATGTAATAAAAGAGTACAAATAAAATATGCATCGTTCTTTTGGAGTTGTTTTACACTGCTACCTCATGACGTTACCATGCGTGGGATATTAAAGTGTAGCACAGTCTAATAACATTAGATTACAAAATTTAATGTTTTTGAATTTTTAAAAAATCATAAAAGATGTTCAGCCATTAAATAATAGTTACTTTAGTCAATATTTACTTTCTCTTATTCTCAAAGTTCAATAATTAGGTGACTCTAGCTTTTTAAACATATATCCATTGCAAAATTTATTTAGTTTTCTATTAACTTCTTAAAAACACTGTAGACAAAAATCTATAATGTTTAAAATGTTATAGAATATAAACTTTAATAGGTTTTATCTATAGCTCAGAATTTTGCTAATTATCAGTAAAATATCAAAGCTGAATATAAGTTCTAATATATAGCAAATTAGCACTTTACAGTGAGAGAATGGATGACTTATAAATAATCATATTTGATTGTTAATCATGTTGTTATTAAAAATCTCTAACAATGTTATTTGAACTTTTCAGTCTATTTTTGATATTAATAGAATTATAATATTGTTAAATATATTAGTACTTATTAATATTCTACTCAGTATTTCTTAATCTTATAACAGTCAAGGAAAGAAATTCATTGACAGTGAATGATATTCTTCAAAGGTTTTATTTATTTTTTTATTTTATTTTAACTTGAAACACATACACATTTTAAAAGTAATAAAATTGTTTTTTTAGTGTTGCAAAGAAAAAAATGAAGAGATTAGAAAGTTTATTGACTTACATATATGAAACAGATTTAAATGAATAACATTTTTGAATTGAAAATTTCCATAAGTATAGTGAAAATCGTCCAGTTAAAATACTGTTTATTTAAAAATTAGAGGAACTCGCAGTTTTTCTTTTGCTATCAACAAAAGAAACGTAGTTCACAGAGATTATTTTGTTTTCTTAAGATTGGGAAGTAGATTTTTGAATTCGCTGCTCCCATTCATCTATGAGAAGACTACGCCTTCGGGCTTGATTAACTGAGTTTTCCTGTAAAGAGAAGATAAAATAGTTTAAATTTTTTGCTTATTACATAGGAAATAATATATACATCTTTTAAATGAAGTTAATGCATACATATATACATATAGATACAATGCTTGTACATCATGTATGCAAAGGAAGTGTTCAGTGCACACAGGTGCCTCTGGCTAAGACGTTACTGCAAATATTTTTTAACATACTTTCAGAAAATTCTAATTGCAGAATTTTCTTTTAAATGTTTAGGAAAATTTTAAATCTTATGCTTTAATGTGTAATACATGTGGTTATGCTAAAATTCTAAAGACCAAATGTAATATTTATCTTTAGAAATTTAACAGTGTTCATCCAAAAGTAAAAACTTTCTTGTGAAGAGGTTTAGGTTATGTAATTTATATTTAAGTAAATATTATATGGATTCGTTATTTTTGATGTAATATATATTGAAGGGAGAATTTTGGTAATGCAAATAAATATACACAGGCAGTTTATGACAAGGTATCAAGCAGCATTAATGAAGTACGAAGTGGTATCAATCAAAATCCGACAGAATAAAAAAGTTTAACTAGGAACTGTTAGATTAACTTGCAATAAACCTACAAAAATAATTAGAATAAAAATTGGTCTTACACTGGCTACTCTAACACCAAAAGCAATAGTTTAAACTATAAACTATTTACTATAATGCCATTTCTATTTTAACTTATAAAGGAAAAGTTATCAATAAGGCTCTAATTCTAATCTTTGTAATTACAAAATGAACTAGTTGGATGTGCCAATCCCAAAACCACCTTCTATCTCATATATTTTAATATTTCAACATGTTGTTACAAATGTCAATATTTTATTTATTAGTTCAATGCTATATAAACTTTGGCTTTCAACTTAAATTTCTGCTTCAGTCAATTAATCAGAGTAAAAACGAGTTAACCTCCATCATATTTATTAAAATCAATAGTTTTCCATTATTCTGTTGTATATCAGCTGTTCACGAATAGCCGGCTTATCAGGATGGGAAGTTTCCGTCACTTCACAAGCCGCTGGTGTATAATAGAACTATGAAAAATCATGAAAATTACACAAAAATTGCTATTATAGTGCCCCCTTTCTGTGGAATATTTCCCAATTCAGGGAGGACCTAAAAATTTGGTTCAATTCTATGCATAACTGCATACACTTTTCAATGGTACAATATTCAAAATGGCACAAAAATAGCTATTACAGCGCCTCCTTTGGGCGGAAATTTCCCAAGTGCATTGAGGACCTTCTTGCCTTGGGCAAAAACATACACAAAAAATTTGTTCAATTCTATGCATAACTTCATACACTTTTCGATGGTACAATATTCAAAATCGCACAAAAATCACCATTACAGTGCCCCCTTTGGGCAGAAAATTTCCAAATGCAGGAAGGACCTTCTTGCCTTGACCAAAAACATACACAAAAAATTTGGTTCAATTCTATGCATAACTTCATACACTTTTCGATGGTACAATATTCAAAATCGCTATTACAGCGCCCCCTTCTGGCAGAATTTTTCCAAAATCAGGGAGAACCTGCTTGCCATAGCCAAAAACATAAAAATATTTTTTGTTCAATTCTATGCATAACTTCATACACTTTTTGATGGTACAATGGCGATGGACACACAGGCAGACAGACATTTTCTATAAACATGTTTTTGGGGATCTCTGACCCCTAAAATGTGTAAATTCGTCGAAAACTGGAAGGCAAAAAAAAATTCGATTATAGTACTTTCTTCTATTGAAGATAGAAGAAAGTAAAAATCAGTAAACATTAAGTTCCTTTAACATAATCATACTTTATTTTTAGTTTTATTAATAAAAAATACATTTGAACAAAAACTTAAAATCATTTTCACCGGCACAAGCTTTTCATATGTACTTTTCATACTTTTGATCTATGCATATTTTAACATGTTACAGGTTATTAATAAATATTATTTCAGTAAAAATTGAAATATTTGCCAGTGAGAACTTTACATACATATTGATTTTTATACTCCATGGGCACCTTGATGATAGTCTCATCTTGATATCAGCAGAGTAAAAAGTTTAGAAATTTATGTCATTTAAATGTATTCATAAAAATATTTCAGTTTATGAATGAAAATGCTTTCTTATTGATAAATTTGAGTTATTTTAGCATACTTAAGCACTCTGCTTCTTTCCGAGATTAAGGGCTTTAAACACAAAATGGTGTAACGCTTTCAGCAATGGAAAAAGACATGATATACATGCATTTTAATCTATTAAACTTAAAAAAATACTACAAATATGTCAAAATTATGCAGTTTTTCACTGAATTTCATTTTGCCAGTATAAGATTAACCCATTATGGACCGCACTTATACTTGACACAAATGAAATAAAATTGTATTTTATAAATATTAATGACTAGTTAAGAGAAAGAAAAGCGGTATTAGAATTTATTTTATTTTTATGTGAGATATGTTGCGAAAATGCAACGTCAGTATAAATCAACTATATTTTTGCCATATGAAAATCTTTGAAGTATTTACCATGTAGCGGTACATTACATTCACTACGTATAGTTATAGCTTGACACAAGCAATCACATACAATATGTGATTGTAAATTTATTGCAAAAATATTCACAATAAAATAGAAAAATCACAGACATAATGTTGCGAAGACACAATGTCAGTCTTTAATGGTTTAAGGCCCTATGGCCTCAAATTCAGTAACAGGGAAATTAAAAATTATTGAAAATTGCTTCAACACAATTATGTTGAAATATTATTTTGTGAAAGAAAAAGCATGTTTTCTCTTTAAAATGACATAATTTTCACTGAGACACATGTTGTATTTCTGTGATTAAGACCTTTAACTTTGTAGTGGAGGAAGGATGTTTAAGAGCATTTTGTGATTGATCTCTGTATAAGAGGTATAAAAAGGGAATGTAATTTACTGCATTTATGCACATAGTAAAACATTGTAGTTTTTTGAACAGAAAAGTAATTTTTCAGTTGAATGGCTTTTTAAAAAGTGAGGTGAAACTTTTTTTCCATTGATGATTTTGACACTAATGGAATAGACTCTTTTGTGGAATGAAAGATATCTGAAAATGATGTCAATTTGAAGAAACCACAAGACAAAAATGCAGTTTCATATTTTAAATGTATCGTTATGAAAATGATGTCCTTTCAGATATAGGGCCAGTGAGTTAGAGTCCTGCATCGAGTTGAGTAATTCAATTTTACCCGAATCTGCGGTTTGACACTAATTTTTTTCATTGCCAGTTGGGTTCAGATTGACCCAATTTTTCAAAAGAAAATCCCTAATATTTTTCAACCAAATGAAAACTATATATTTGAATATTAGTGGGTATATAAGTAGCGAGTATATTAATAGTATATATGTTAATTTTTATACAAAAAAGATAAATTGATCATAATTTTATTAAGATATGGATTAAGTTTTTTTTTTTGGTTGTTCAGATTGATTTCGTGCTGAAGTGTGTCAGGTTTCCGAAAATTTTCACGTTCGGATCGTGTTCTACCCGACCCATGCAGACCTTGAGCCCCTTGATGGTTTTAAACACTATCTATTCAAATGAAAAAATAATTTCTTTTTTATTGTAATGAGACAATAGTGTCAATGAAGATATCATAATTTGCATTATTTAACCTTTATCTGCAATGATGCACGTAACCCGGTTGTCACCATTTCATTAAAAACTTTTAAAAATATAAAAATTGAAATATCTTGAAGAAACTCTACAGTTGGCTCTTCTACAAATGAACAGTTTTCACTTAAAAAAAGAAATGATAAAATTGGTTCAGTAGCAAGCCTGGGACAGAACATGAAAACAATGGCTTTTATTTTTAATTAACTGTTACCCATGATATCATTCACATAGCATTAAAAGAAAGGTAAATGCATTAATTAAGCAAAACATTTCGCTTCCAATAATTTAAAAAACATAATTTACCAACTCTTTATCATATTTTATAGGAGACAAAACTTCTTATTTATAGGGACCTTGACATAACTCAATCATAAAAAAGGAAATTCTGTGCCTAATAATATAAACAATCGCAAAAAGGAAACTGCAACCAATGAAATAAAAAAGAAAAGTGCCCAGCTAAACTGATGGCATTGAGCTCACAGACTATTCACACTAATTGTATATTATACTCTTATTTTAAAGGATAATGCCCCTCAAAAAAATAAGTGAAGGGGAATTAGCCCCCGTTTCCCCCTTTATACTTAACCAGTGAACCTCCAAATCTAATCAGGGAAGCTCCTTATCATAATAAACCGGTATACCAAACTTGGAGCAAATCGAATAATCTTGCAAAAAAAAAAAAAAAAAAACATTTATCTAAATTAAGGGGGTGGACTAACCCCCCTTTATCCTTAACCAATTAATCGCCAAAACGAATCAGGGAAGCTCCTTAACATAATAAACAGGTATACGAACTTCGGAGCAAATCGAATCATTCTGCATGAAAAACACATTTATCTGAATTAAGGGGGGTGGACTAACCCCGTTTTTTCCCCTTTATCCTTAACCAATGAACTCCCAAAACTAATCAGGGAAGTTCCTTAACATAATAAACCGGTATACCAAATTCGGAGCAAATTGAATGATTCTGCATGAAAAACCCATTTATCTGAATTAAGGGGGGTGGACTAACCCCGTTTTTCCCCCTTTATCCTTAACCAATGAACCCCCAAAACTAATCAGGGAAGTTCCTTAACATAATAAACCGCTATACCAAATTCGGAGCAAATCGAATCATTCTGCATGAAAAACCCATTTATCTGAATTAAGGGGGTGGGGTATGGACTAACCCGTTTTTCCCCCTTTATCCTTAACCAATGAACTCCAAAAACTAATCAGGGAAGCGCCTTATCACGGTGAACCTAGGAAAAAATTTTGAAGCAAATCGGATGTTTCTATCAAGAGTTATCGCGTTACGTACATACGTACATACATACATACATACATACATACAGAACGGGCGGGCACATTAGCTCTCAGGCTTTGATAGCCAGTGAGCTAAAAAGGAGGGCCGAGTAAAATCGTGAAAAACGACGAATTTCACTTCATAAAACGAAAAAGTAACGCTGGGACAATTCTACTACAACAGTGTATTTTAGGTGGTATTTGGTGTGAAACTTCTATATGTATGAATTGCATCGTATAAAACTTTACAAAAATCTATTATAAAAAAAACTATTTTTAAAAATGACAACATATTTTTACTGTTTTAACGCTAAAAGAAATGTGGGATTAAAATCCGATTGTCAAACCACGATTTACAAACGTGTCTCCAATATACTTCGAGCTCCTGAGCCTTAATTTTGATACTGGCAGAGAGAAAATTATGTTACTTTGATGCAAGCATGTTAAACCTTTAGGTTTTATGAACGAAAATGCCATTTCTTGCTAATCATGACGTCACTTTTGACATGGATAACTTTGCATCGTGTGTTATTGACACATATTATCAATTTTACTTTGAAATATTTTTAAATTCTTTTTTTTTTTTTTTTTTTTTTTTTTTTTTATTAAAAAATAAATATTTATAGTAGCCGTGCGCAGACGATAAACCATGAAGTATTGATGATAATTTTCTTTTAATAATAAAAATTAATACCATAACCCAAGACCATTTTATTTCGCCATGAAAGCATATCCATTTTATTTTCCATATATGACATCATATTCGCCTGCTTTCCGTACTCACTCATATTCATGCACCTTGTATTATTAAGAAATAATTGAAAATTTCCGTATTATTTACAATTTGACATCAAATTCTTTTTTTTTTTTTCATTATCCCTTTCATGTGAAAATCTTTCAATTGAAAGTTAATTATTGATCAGAAATTATTATATCATTCCAGTTTTTAGGTAGATTTCGTATGAAATACTACCTATTACATTCTCCCCTATGTTGGAATTTCTGAAAAAGTTTTGCAGATCTACACCGATCATGACCCCTAGAAACCAAAACCACCCTCTGTAAAAAACTTTATATATCTATCTATGTATCTATCTATCTATATATATATATTCCACAATTCTACACAAATCTCTTCCAAACTGATACATAAAATCAAGGGGCATAAAAGCTCGGTCAAGTTTGTTCATGGGCAAAATCGGACCAAGGGGATGGAAATAGGGAGGGGTTTTGTGAAAAACGAAAAACCCCATAACTTCTTAATTTTTGTACATATCAAATCAGTTTAAAGTTTTTATTACTTCAAAAAACAGGGCCAAAAATTTATGTATTACAGATTTTTGATAAAATTAAAAATGGGCTCAAGGGGCGCAAAAAATAGGGTTTTTGGGAGAAAAAAAAATCATAACTTCGTCAATTCTCAAGATATCAAATCCAATTAATTTTATTATAAATCTCCTTAATAGTATCTACAACTTTTATATTCACGAGTTTTTGATAGGACCAATTCGTAGCGCAAAAAAAAAAACGAAAACAAAAAGGGGGGGGGGGTTGAAGAAGAAAAAAATCCATAACTCCGTCAATTCACAAGATATAAAATCCCCATGAATTTATCATATATCTTCTTAATATTGTCTACAACATTTATACAGACAAGTTTTTGATAGGACCAATTCTTACAGCAAAAATAAATTAAAAATACATAGCGGTTGAAGAAAAAAATCATCTTGTTAATGGGGCTGCTTAGTCAAACTGCTTAGTTTCTTACTCATTTTTAAATTCATTTTTGCTCTCAAACGCATCAAAACTGGTAGATTTTCTTATTCAGAAACTATATAATGTACCGTAATGATCGATTTTTTGATAGAGGCAGAATTTCAAAAAATGATGTCAAAGTGGGCATTTTGAACCAAATTTACCGAAGCGATTGTGTTGGAAACGAAAAATATTGTTCTACTGAGAAAATGATTGTTTATAAATCAAGTTTTAATTAACTGAACGAAAAATAAAAACACAGGTCGCTTATAAATCTCTTCAAAAATCACGTCAGCACGTTTCATATTTTTTCTATTAAAAATAAATCTGAAAATGTGCCAGAAAATTTCGAGTTGTTGAGCATGGAAAAGTATTTTTTTTAATACCGCCTTAACATGATTCTGATAAAACCAGCTATTATATAAAAATGAAATAAAAACTCGCCAAAAGCGGCCAGATAAAATTGTTAAAGTGAGTTTATCTCTAATCATGATTTAGTTTTTGTTGGTGAAATTAGTATACTTAATTTCGAAATCTACCTCCGCCTGTAGGCCGGGCCGGCAGTGATATTTTATTTTTTTGGCGACGAAAAAAGAAAGATGTTTAAATTTTATAGAAAAAATATCAATGGACCACATGCACTGCGCTTGCAATGGTTGTGGGAAATTACCCGTATTTGATTGGCTTTTGGCTAACGCTTGTGGGGAAAATAGGGACGCTGATTAGCTATATAAAAGAAAATCGCCATCGTGACGTAGGATGAAGACCGAAATGCTTGTCGAAAATAATGAAATTTTGAATTAGTAAGAAAAATATTTGAATAAAATAAATAAAACATAGCCTATGTTCATTTCTGGTTTATAATCCATCTGTATTCAAAGATACAAAGGCATTAACCCCCTCACTGACAAGCCCGTGTTAATACGTTCACTAAGCTCCAGGTTTCACTGCAATACAAGCAATATTTAAAGTAATATAATTCTATTGATTTAATGCATTTTTAATACATTGAACAATGATTAATACTTCCAAGGATTACATTCATATTTGTTATTAAGTTTTTTTTATAAAATGTTCAAAGAATCATTTTTTAACATTTAAAACAAAATGCAGAGAAAACAACATTACAATTTTGCCCTTTTCAAGGCAGTCGGAGAGTTTTAATTCATCAGTTTTGACACAAACATTCACACACACTTTCACATTTATAATATTAGGATATATAGATTAGTAGAAATGACGGAATTTTCAGAATCGTTTTGTTTGTGCATATCAAACCAAGGTCTTTAAATAAATAGTAGGGAGTTCGATCTCTTTACATGCAAAAATAAATGCCAGTGAATATGACGTCATAATGACAAAATCATACTGAAGTATTTCACATTTATATAGTTTAAAAGTCCTGACGTCATTGATAGTTCCTAACAAACCGTTGCTATGCATTTCCTGATTGTAGCTAAGCTTTTCCTGGCAGTAACTCTTTCACACAATGGAAAACATACCGAGAAACTGGCTGTTTCTTTGGAACAATTCTACTCTATGTCATTGCACTTTTAGAGTCTATATGAAAATGCATGCCGTCTTCCGTAAATGTCATCATTTTCACCACCGGCACCCTTCATCCCTTTCTCGATTAAAGCTTCATTTAAGCAATTATTTAAAAATTACCAAATTTCATTGAATAAATATCAAATATAAAAATCAAACAGAAATGACATATTTTTATGGAATATTTCATTCTGTGGATACCAAGGATTTTTAAATAAATAGCAGGGGTTAAAAAAAAATGATAAAAGAATAAATGTCAGGGAATATGACGTCATATTGACACAGTCATTGCTAAATACTTTATATTCATGTATGAAAATGCATATTTTGATTTCCAAATGGCGTCATTTTCCCCATCTGAGCCTATTACCTGACGTACTACAACCCATTACCTGAACATACTACTGTCAGTAATGTACTATGATAGATTACTGACTGTTATTTTACTTGAACAGATTACACAATATATTATTTTCTCAATAGGTAATTTGTATTCTGCTCTTCTGAGATTAGTACAAAATTCAACACAGTCATTTTAATGCGTTTAAACTTTATGAAAGCCTTTTAAATATGACGCTAATTTCACTGGTGGAATCATACTTCTGATTGGAAGAATGTGATCTGGCAAATTACTTTTATGTTATAGAGAGATTTTCTTAACTTGATTGCCACCATTTTGAAGAAATTTCGTTAAAAACATTTACAAATAAATTAAAAAAATTGAAATATCTTACAAAATAACTAGCCCGGTTTCATCTACAAATAAACAGCTTTCAGTTAAAAGTATAATTATTAAAATTCGTTCAGTACAAAACTCAGACGAAAACAACACAGATTGTGATATTGATACTGAACATTTTTCTACTACGAAAAATTGAATGAATTTATAGGAAAATAAGTGTCGATTCTTTATAAAATACAACGTTAACAAAAATTAAATTGCACACTTCAGAAAATTATGAGATGCGTTGTATTAAAATTTAAACTACAGAACATTCAAGTGATGGGCTAGTCATAGCCGTCATGTTTTGGATATTTGGCTTAGGCTTACTGAACTTAGCGATAGGATATATTGTTTTGCGATTACAGCATCATGTTGAAATTTAGGTAATTTAGGTGGGCATACTGAGCATTTATTTTAAGCATATAAAACATTTATATGAAAGCATTAAAATATATAATCCTACTAGACAATTTTTTCAGTGCCTTTCGATTAATTTTCGTAAAGAACATTGTATGTAATAAATGAAAAGCGCATCATTTTTTAACTTAAATTCCATCTGATTCAGAGCCGTAAAACAAACTTCGGAGGTCCTCAACAGTAAATAATTTATTTTTCGCTAACCCTACATGCTGAATAAAGTGAACTATTTTAGTGGCGTGCTTGTAAAATTACTTAAATTTTTCGAAATTAAGCATGAGCAAATGTAAATGGAAAGTTTAGCTATTCTTACTATTCAAAAAATCTATGTTGCTCATTCAATTGACATACACGAATTATTTGAGAAAATTAGCAAAACTAAAGTTAGTAATTCCTTTTCCAAAATTAAATGTTTCTATAAAGATTGTTTGTTTTTGCAAAGGAACTATATTGAAAATTATATATAAAGCCATTAAAGGTCTTTTTTTTTTACATCTCTCTTATTTAATTGATCACACTGTTCAATATTTGATCTAGTTGAAAATATTTCATAACTTTCTTCATGTCTATTTACGCGGTCGCACTATAACTTTTATAATGAAGCGTTGCCAAAAATAAATTTGGAAATAATCTAAAAAAAAAAAAAATGACTTTGCTATTTTCGTTATTAAAATGTGTATAATATCCGACAGTTTTCTGGAAATGCATTAAATAATTAAAATAGTATCATCTATATTAATTACAAATTCCTTTTTTATGATTTATAATAACTTTTCAATGGTTTAAATAATTATAAAATTAGAAAATATTATTCTGATGGACTATAATTTTTTTTTTCTAACTAAAACTACCGATTTTATTAATTAGATAAAATCTCCCTAAACTAGTCAATAGTTCCGGCTAGTATTGAATATTTCAAAATTATTAAGGAAAATTTCTCTAACAAATATTTTATAAAATAAATTTTAATCAAATTTTGATGTATAATTGATATAAACTGAAACTTAATATAGTGTAATGTATGCAAGTAAGAATGGAAAGTTTTCCATAATTTATGCGTAACAATATATATTTCAATGAAAGATAAAATATTGCTATTTTGATTTTTTATGATAATTCCAGCAAATAAACACTGACATTTTTTAGACACGGGCGAACGATATGCATTAAAACACTTTTGGTCAGACATGTAAATTTGAACTTTTTATGTCCACATGCAATAATTTTCGGTAAGATGTGCAATTTATCTGTCGTAGAATATACTTTGAAAGAAAAAAAAAGAGGTTGGCACGGGAACATTATCGCGCTATGATTTTCTATGAATTTTAAACGAGGCTAATTTAAGAAGACTGCCTTCAAGTCTGCAATTAGTTTATGGAAATTAAATTTCATCTCATGCCACTGTATTCAAATAGTTTACAAAATTTCGTTACCTCCGAAATTCTCTCCTAGGTGGAAAACCTGTAGTTCCAAAAAATGTATCGGTAAATTTTTATTTCATCATGCGAAAATAAATAAATTTTTCTAATGAAACTTCTTTATTCTATAATATTTGCTAATTTTGAGGTTTAGACATATCAATATCATGCTCAAGTTCACAATATCAGAGGTGTCATTTGGAGAATAGAATATAATAGAAAAAGTATTCGTCTGAAAATAGGTAAAATGTATGAAAAAAATTACATTTTAGATGGACAAAAAATCTTAATTGACTATGTCTAATAGAAGAATTTTGTCCTTTCTAAGCAAAAATTGAAATGACGCTGCTGCACAATGTTTCCCCTTTTTGTAAATCATGCCTCAAAATAATACTTCTTTTGAGTTTTTAGGATTTAAGACTTTATTTTACAAAAAATCAATTCTGGAACATTTAAATCTGGAAAAATAGTCACTGTTTCTGTTTTTTCCCTGTTATTTTAAAATGTAAGAAGCCTTATTATATTTTTCATGCAGAAAGGATAAATTCACATTTTAACCTCTTGGATTGTTTTGTATTTCCACATAATGTTAAAATTTATATTTCTAAACATGAAGACTATTAAATATTTCCTAAACTTATTGCCAAAACTTTACAGTAGCAGTAGTAAAATTGTCAAAAAAATTATTTAAATAGTAAAAACTTTGCCCAAAGTTGTTAATTGGCGGATATAAAACAAAAATAAGAAAACCAACTTAAAAACAAGAGAAAAGGACAAAAAAAGGAAAAACTGTTAAATGTTTTCTCAGTTAGATTTTGAAAACTGAAACTAGTAATATCTATTTACCAATTTTATAGTTACCTGTTTCTTATGATTGACGTTTTCTGATTCTCCAGGCGAATCCTGTTGATTCATCTTTGGTGGTGATGAAGCACGAATCTCAATATAGTTTTCTGAAGGAATGGTTTCATTTTCTTCTGTGTTTTTCCCGTTTTGTGGATCTTGTTTAAGATTAGCTCTCTCCCTTCTGAAATGAATTGATTAAATTTTAGAAACTGGTGGTTTTCCTAACTATTACAAATAAATTTACATTTAACTTAAACTATTGATCCTAAAAGTATGTTATATATATATATATGTGTGTATGTTACGTAGAAAATAACAATTGAACAAAACAAATTAAGTATATTCTCATCATAGTGTTTAATAAGCTAAAACTATCTTGCTCCTGTTATGCCTCAAGCATTTGTGTAGTGTGTAGAATTTATCACCAGTCCACAGTTCTAGTGCAGTATTATGTATTTCAGCATACCTTACTCGCTATGTATTTTTTATTCTATTTAGCATTTAATTTTTATAAAATAGAGGTTTCAACTTTTTTGTCTGAAAATTTTTTGCCACCATAGATTCCGAAAGGTAATCTTCTCATTATTTAATCCCAAAGTTCCTGTCATTAACTCCTTCGCGACGAGCGCGTTTTACAGAATTTTTATTCTTTTATCACATTTATTTCAAAACAAAAATTTTTGCCTAATTTATTGGGAAAATGCCCTAATTAAATAAGGCAAAATTTACAATAAAAATTAACTGGTGGAAATAATCAAGGTTTCTGAACACCTTTTGTGACGCTCTCCTCCAAGGGGTTAAAGAAAGGATTTTTCTATTTTTAGATAGTGATAGTTTGATAGCCTGTGGGCTGATATGGTTGAAGTTCTACAATGTAAAACATTTAGGTAGTTTAATTGGTAACTATATTAACTGATTTTAAACATTATAAATTATTTATTTGATTTAATGCATAAAAAATCCCCGCAGTTAAATTATAGATGAAGAGAAATATCTGAAAGATTTTAACAATTATAATTTTTCTGGTCATAAAAATAATAGTTTTACCTTCGGTTTCAGGAATTAATGTGAAAAAACTCATTATTACAATTTGTTTTGGGTCTTTTTTATTCACAGCCTATTGTTGTTCTGATAGCCACAAATCTCGAAAGTTGTTTGAAAAAAATTCTTTTAAATGATATTAAAGATACTGATCTTATCACGAATCTCTTGATATTATCAGATTCTATGTTTAACAAGTTGAGTGGCACGTCGGTCACTGGTGATTGACACTGAACTTTCCGTTTAGGCCGCGTCGGTCATCGGTGACTGACACTTATAGATTGTGTAACGGGAATCTTATTTCGTGGCCCAAACGGAAAGACAGACAAAATAGACTTGGCATTCAACGTGTTAATTGTCTTATTTTGTCTATCACTTAAGTTTTTAATTCCCGTATTTTCCCGTTTCCCAAAATTAACTTAAATTGGCTGTCGACAAAAATATTTTAAACAAAATTGTATCTTAAGATATATGTAAGATAAAAGGGATATGAAGAGTATTTTAGAAACAAACCGTTAAAGAAGATTTAAATTATAATTAGTTTTACAAGCATTTTTATGAAAATGCAGGAAAGCCTTAAGACGTTCAGAAGGTTAAATTTTTACAAAAAGAATTTCATATATATATGTGTATATCAATCGATTGTGTTTTTCTTATATTATGGGATATTGCCCTTGATAACGTGTTTCATAATATATAAGATTCAAATTCAATATTCGTCTTGTTGTGCTTTTGCGTTCCTTTTGTAAATTTTTCTCTTACATATTTTATTACTCCTCTTTTTGAAGCCCCACATTTCCATTTTTGTTTTTCCACGTTTATATAGGATTTGCAATATTGTAATATAGCAGAATTTTTCTTATTTTATTTCAGTCGATTTTTCATTTGTTTAAATGGTTAATATATTTACAAAAAGTTTTATTATATATATATATACTCGTATGTATATATATATATATATATATATATATATATAAATAAATTAAAAATTTCTTCCATAGGATTAGCATTAACGAACGGGTCTTTTGCCTTGACTGAAGTAGCCTCTTAAGCGATGAGCAAGCCTACACTCCTGTATGCCTTCAAGCGAAATATTTATAAAATGCTCCGTCAGCTACAAAAATATTCCATGAATTTACAATCTTATGCTATTCATTCTGCATTTATTTCTTCTTTTTTGCACATTTTCCCTTTTTGATACCTCAGTTTTTTTTCATTCCTGACCCATAGAATTTAACACTAGATCCTACTACTACACTAGACGTAGATAGATAGATAGTTAGAATACTAGACTTAGTTCTCGTAGAACTTATTGCTTCAAGATCTTATTTACGAATGGTCACAAAGCATCAGGGGCGTAGCGTAGGCCGAGGAGAGAGAGAGGAGTGATTATCCCTTTCGTTAAATTTTTAGAGACACAAAAAAATTGTTATATAAAGACAATACTGCACTGTTAAAAATTTGCAGCATTCTGGCAGGTCATTTGACCGTTTTTTTCCGAAAACGGTTACACAACCGTAATTTTAACACTACACTGTTAAAAATTTGCAGCATTCTGTTCAGTCATTCGACTGTTTTTTTTTTTTTTTTTTAAACGGTTTCATAACCGTAATTTAACTATATTCTGACCATAAAATGGCCAATAATATGGTCAGAATAGTGTTAAATTACGGTTGTGTAACCGTTTTCGGAAAAAACGGTCAAATGACTGGACAGAATGCTGCAAATTTTTAACAGTGTAGACTATATTGTAAATCCATCAATTTTAGGATTATGTATCTGCAGAAATTTCTTGAACAACTGAAAATCAAGTGTCGCTCCATAGTGACGTGTGTTGGATTTTGAGTAAACGGGGTCAATTCAAAATATCAAACCTCTTCTTTAGCGGGGTAGATATTGTAGTTTACTGCACACTGTTAAACATTTTGCAGCATTCTGGCAGGTCATTCAACCGTTTTTTGAAAAAATGGTTTCATAACCATAATTTAACTATATTCTGACCATATAATGACCAATAATATGGTCAGACTACACTGTTAAAAGTTTTGTAGCATTCTGGCAGGTCATTCGACCGTTTTTTGAAAAAAACGGTTTCATAACCATAATTTAACTATATTTTGACCATAAAATGGCCAATAATATGGTCAGAATAGTGTTAAAATTACGGTTGTGTAACCGTTTTCGGAAAAAACGGTCATATCACCTGCCAGACTGCTGCAAATTTTTAACAGTGTATGTGAGTTCACTCTAATCCCTATAGGAAGAAACAAAAAGAAAATATCCATATGAGAAAGACTAATTAAAATATAAACGATTGTCACAAAATTCCAAAAACAATTTAAAATAAACGGTCAAGTGCGAGTATGACTCGCGCACAGAGGGTTCCGTACAATAAATATATTAATTAGTAACTGTATTAGTATTAAAAAAAAAAATCGTTGCTAAAGGAATAATAAGACTTTGTAAAAATCTACACAACGTACACTTGTAAAATTTTACAGCATTCTGGCAGGTCATTCGACCGTTTTTTGAAAAAACGGTTTAATAACCATAATTTAATTATATTCTGACCATAAAATGGCCATAGTGTTAAAATTACGGTTGTGTAACCGTTTTCGAAAAAAAACGGCCAAATGACCTGCCAGAATGCTGCAAATTTTGAACAGTGTAGGGTTGGGTATAGCTGTATATACTAGAAAAATATAAATGGATATGCCATGAAAGTTCAGAGAGATATGAAGCCTAAATAGTATCAAATATTGCTATTCTGTATAACTCTTTTTTTTTTTTTAAATTTATGCTAATCTGTTTATGATGGACTCAATTCGGTGCTGACAATAAAAGTAATGCATATTTACACTTCATTTGGCATTTCATAAACCCAAATTCAACGTAGTAATAATCTTTTCTTTTTACACTGTACCTAAAACAAAACTTTTGTTCAAAGTTTAAACTTGACATTGTGCTAAGCGCGCTTCGAAAGAATGTCGCAAATCTGCAACGCCGCCCTGGTCTGTGCCGCCACGTTTTTCCAGATATGTTTTTAATTAACCATTCAAGACACGGGTGGCGTATTGAGAGAGCCACTCAATGCAAACTAGTCGCGAATCCCATAGTAATTATACGATTCATTCTAATTAAATTAGTAGTCTGTTTTCAGTGTTGTAGTCGTAAAAAAATGTACGCTAATGCTTTATTTGAGAAACAGAGGGTATACGGAGCTTCTTAAAAAAATTCAGAAGGTACATGGGGTATACCCCCGTCTACCCTCCTCTACATCCCTGTCTGTTTTTAAAGTTTGCCATTTATTGCTTTCACAGTACTACTGGGCATTGCATTACACAAATATTTGATTAAAAGTTGTTATCCAAGGCTTTAAAAGCCGATGACGCATAGAGTACGCCGCCCGTGTCCTTATGTATGTCCAAATCATTCGTGTTTTTAAGGGTTAATATCTCGGCTAATTACCGACAATTTTTTTCGAAAATCATTATCAACAATCCTTTTATACTTCTGCGACGGGATAGGTACCTCCGGCGCTCCTCAGCTCTTTTGCTGAACGCCCGCAAATCGAAATTTGTGTGTAACGGAAAAATGCAATTTTTTTCAAAAACTATGTGACATAGGGTAATCGCTATAGTTTTCCTGCAAGGTTCAAATTAATTTCTACTACCCCTAATTTTTTTTATAATTTTAGTTTCAGTAGATTCGGAAATAGAGGGGGGGGGGGCATATTTTTGCATTACATTTTCGATGATACCTCTGTAAATGTAATACCTAAAATTAAAAGAAATGTATTTTTGAGTTTGGCGTTACGAAAGCTTTTACACGATATACAAAGAAAAGATTTTTTTGAAGTAACTTAATTTGCCCCTATACTTTTTTCCTAAATATAGTTGTGAATGACTAATAATCTATAAATATGTGGGTAAATAGCCTTTATTACTTCAGCCAATTTGAACTTTCCACGTTCCATAGTTTGCGAATAAAATGACACTGATAGACACAGGCGTTATCTTATAATGGTTCCGTTTTTATTTTTTAAGTATACTGAATCCGAAATATTAGCAAATGAGAGGGGGAAATCACCAATCACTATTTAATTTGCTAAAGATCAGTACTGCCTCTAATGAAGCTAAATATAAAGTTTTCGAAAATGGTTAGATTTTCTTAGTGCAATATTTTTTAAATACTTCAGAAATTTTATTCAACTGTTTGCACAATTTGAAACTCTAATTTTTATATGTGAGTCATGCTGATAATTAACTTGAATAATTTTTTATTGTAATATTTCTTTTTGTATCTACTATGAGTACCACAATGGGTAACTCTGTCGCCCGCGGGCCACAGAGCTACCACTGTTTAAAATAGAAATTAATTTTATTTAATCGAAAAACTTCTGCTATTCAATAAGGCAAAAATCACTTTTCACAAATGGTGGTGTGAGGATACTTTTCGCTTATAGGTTAGTGAGTACCACTGACGCTAGTAAACAATAAGAAATATAAAAGGAAAAAAAAAAACTATTAGCATACTACTAATATAAAAAAAACTGTTATGAAAATGCATGGGAATAATTGCCTTATGAACATTTTTTTAGATACTAAAAATTATTTAAAATCTTTCGCATTTCATATTATTTATGACTAATCGTATAAATTCAAGCTTATGAAATGAAACTTAATTTAAAAACTATTGAGTGTACGATTATAGCAACACTATATATAATTAATTACTTTTAGGAACATTTTTTTATTTTAAATACTAATTAAGAAAACATATTTGCCCGACTTTTTGCATGTTTGTATATGTTAATTTGGATAAAAAACTAATCGTCTGAGTGAAATTTTAATTAGTGTAAAAGTGCCTGGAAATTAGAAATTTAATTCTCCTTCTTTCTTCTTTAAATGAAATAATTTAAAATTTATTAAGTTTTTTATCGCGGTATTTTCTTTTAAAATTAGTTTATTAATCATCAAATAAAAAAAAAGTAAAAATAAACCAGTGAATAAATAGAGTCATCAAACTAAAAAGGTTATCTGAAGAACGATTGAGATGAAATGGAGGTACACTAATATAAAGTATTAGGTTTTTCTTTCTTTCTTTAGCGTAGATGGTAGTTCAAAATAAATGAACTTCCACATAAGTTATCTTTGAAAATATTTTTAAATATTTATTTAAAATTAAGGTAATTATTTGTAAAGTTGAAGGTTTTAAAAAGGATTGCAAATATATAAGGATTTTAAGAAAAGTTAAAATAGATTTTGCAATAAAAGAAAAAAAATCCCTGTCGAATCGGCCAACAGGCGGAGGTAGATTTTGAAGTTAAGTACTAAATTTCACCAACAAAAACTAAATCAAGACTAGAGATAAACCCTGTTTAACAATTTTATCTGGCCGCTTTTGACGAGTTTTTAATTTCATTTTTCTGTAAGAGCTGAATCATGTTAATACGATAATTTTTTATTCAACCCCTATTTTTGTTTAATTTGTTTTTGCTGTAACAGTTGGTCCTATCAAAAACTTGTCAGTAAGAAAGTTGTAGATAATATTAAGAATAAATTTAAGCGAATTTGATATCTTGTGAAATTGATGAAGTTATGAACTTTTTCTTCTTCACCCCCCCCCCCCCTGCCCTTTTTTATTTTTTATTTCTTTTTGTGGTAAGAGTTGGTCCTATCAAAAACTTGTCAATGTAAAAGTTGTAGATAGTATTAAGAAACTTTATGATAAGTTTAAGTGAATTTGATATCTTCAAAATTGACGAAGTTATGAATTTTTTTCTCCCTAAAACCCTATTTTTTAGCTCCTTGAGCCCATTTTAATTTTATCAAAAATCTGTCATACATAAATTTTACGCCCATTTCCATGAAGTAATAATAACTTTACGCCCATTTCCATGAAGTAATAATAACTTTACGCCCATTTCCATGAAGTTATAATAATTTTAAACTGATTTGATATGTATTATAATTAAGAAGATGAATTTGTTTCTCCCTAAAACCCCATTTTTTCTCCCCTTGAGCCCATTTTAATTTTATCAAAAATCTGTCATACATAAATTTTACGCCCATTTCCATGAAGTGATAATAACTTTAAACTGATTTGATATGTATTATAACTAAGAAGTTATGGTTTTTTTTTCAGTTTTCACAAAACCCCTCCCTATTTCCATCCCCTTTGTTCCGATTTTGCCCATTAACGAACTTGACCGAGGTTTTATGCCCCTTGATTTTATGTATCAGTTTGGAAGAGATTTGTGCAGAATTGTGGAAGTTATTTTGTCCATAAAAAGTGATATATATACAGGGTGAACCAAAAGTCTTGCCCTGTTTGTAATAATTTATTACAAAGTAATCGTTTGTATAATAATGTAACTTGTTGTATCATTGGATAGGTCAGTTTTAGTAGTTTTTTTGTGCAATAGATGGCGCGACTGCTCACTACGCTGCGCGATTGATGGCGCTAATATCTGGAGGCCTCCGCACTCTCCAGATATTAATCCTCTGGATTTTTTCCTTTTGGCACTATATCAAGGACAGAGTCTTTGTCACACTATTTGCTGACGACGAAGAACTGAAGACTAGGATACAAGCTGCTGTGTGTACTGTAAAGAAGACATGTTAAAGAACACTTGGCGGAAACTAGAATACCGCTTATACATTCTCCGAGCTACCAAGGAGTCGCACAGTGAAATTTACTGAGGTACGTAGTCTTATAAATTTTTTCATAATAGTGCTTACAATGTATCCAGACAAACATATGTCTAATTATAATAGTTTGAGCACGATAAATATTTATAATCCGGGCAAGACTTTCGGTTCACCCTGTATATGTAATATACAGGTGCTGAATGAAAAAACAACAACAAAAAAAAAGGACAAATATAATTCAAAATCATAAAAATGATAACTTAAATTGTTATGCATTTTTAAACAGATGAACAGAATTCCACTAAAAATTATACAACTTTTTTGGATGCCTGACAAACGTATTGATAAAATTTCAAACTGATTAGATTAGCAAAAATTTAATATCCATAATTTAATATTTAACTAAATCCAAACTTGCCATCTTCTTTTCATTGAATGTTAAAGTTTTAAAATCGCTTGAATTACCGCAGAAAAGCATTACGACATGAAAGAAAATGTTCCATATCATTTAAATGAATGAATCAAAGTAAACCAGATACTTTGCAGCTGTTTTCAAATACCTCTCCAACATATCTACCCAATTTAAAGCTAATCGCATGCTTTTTGAGGCAGTTATTTTGAGACGGACAGACGGATGGACATGCAGACAGAAGTGAAAATCCTGTTACTCTCTATAGTAAGCCTCAGCTATCGTTTTGGAAAATAATAATATATTTTATTGAAGCTTAGTGATAATATTTTTGTAATAATTTTGCTTTTTTAATAATTTGCATTACTTAAAAATTTCAAAGCAAATATACCATTTGCTAAATAGAAAAGCTACACTGAAAGTTTCGAATTTGTGATTATTAAATATTATAAATAATCGCCCATTTATTAAATCTATCCAATTTGAAAGTGAAGTTTATACGATAATCTAACATGTGCATTTAAAAAACGAGCTAACTCGGTTTGAGGCCGAAGGGCCGAGCCAAGATTAAAAATGAGGCCTTGATTATAAGACGCATATTGCTGATTCGGGTTTCGACGTTTAAATGCAATGAATATGTATTTTAATGTCTCCTTCCCTCGTCATCAACCCCCTCAAAAAAGAGGGGGGGGGGGGGGAGGGAAAAGCTAGTCATTAATTTCAGTTCTGATATTCGCGGAATAAAGATATTTAAACTCAAATTGCGTTTGTGATTTTCTTTATTTCTGTAGCAAACATGTTGTCTTTAGGGACCGTTTACACAAACATATTTGTTCAAACGTTGAAACTTTTAATAAGAATTCCTATTTATTTCTTTTATTTGGTTTGTCATGCTTAATTTAAAAAAGAAGTACTAAATAAGTGGCTAAAACGTATTTGAGGATTTTCTCAATATTGCGAAACGCATTCTGAAAGTTAAATTGAAACGATGTTATAACTATATATATATTTTTTTTTTTTTTTTTTTTTTTTTTTTTTTTTTTTATCGGGTGAAAAGTTGCTTTTCTAGAAGTTCATAAATATACTGATATATGCTTGAACTTAGCATACCTGAAAGAAATAAAATTTAATATAATATACGGATTCTTAGCGTGGTTATTTTTACACGTAATGTGACATACAGAATTCATAATGTGTCATGGAAAATGCAGAATGGAAAGAAAATTTATTTTGGATGTTTTTTAACATGCTGATTTTAATCGTGACCAGGAAAGTATATTTTCTTATTTATTGATTTATTTATAATTTCAAAAAGAGTTTAATCCAAAATATCCATGCGCGTTATATTCAGGGTTTCACAAAATATCATATTAAGCTACAAATAATTAAACACCTAAATTATTCTAGTTTCTATGCCTAAACAACGAACGTTTCTTTTTAGCTTGAATTATTGTTGAATCTATATTATAAATCAAAAACATGTGCTTGCGTGACATACGCTGACGTCATATTGACGGTGGCAACACCTGGCCATTGAATTTCAATTTTACTGCATATTTTTTAAAATCTCTAAACATCGTACAAGTTCAATTTTTACACCGTCGAATAGGAAAAAAAAACCTCCTATCTCTCAAATACAATTTATTTAAAGCTATACCTCAATTTACTGATTTTGGCTTAGATGCCGTATATTCCCGCGGCCGGCATCTTGGATGTTTTGAGATTTCTTGACGATTTTTTGTTAGCAATTTTTATCGATATGGCAACCCCGACGAGTGACGTGTTCTGGCAACTCCGTTTTTCGGCGAGATTGTGTTTTGAAATAACCTCAGTCGTGGATTTAGCTGATGTGAGCTGTTTTTATGTTGTGATTTTGATTTTGATGAATTTATATGTTTGGCTATGGCTTCTGTAGTCCGCTGTTGCTCCTGTAATTAAGAAATATCGTGAAATTTTGAAGGAAAAAGAAAGTTTGTTTAGAGTGTGTAGTCATAGGCCTATTTTGTGAAATGAAGGTGATGGTAGCAGGTATTTTGTGCTTGAGCTTTCAAGAAAGGATATGTCTGTTAAGGTATGTTAATAATTTTATGCTATTTTGTTGTAATGTTTTATATTAGCCGTTTATTGTATATTTCTCATGCATTTCATGCATTTTTGAGATTGCTGCACAGCAACATACGTGCATTTACTAACTGCCGCTTTAACGAGTTTCGTGCATTTTTCAGATTGCTGCAGAAGTAGTTTGCTGAATCCAGTGATGTTTTTTTTTTTCGGTTTATGAACGCATAGCTTTCATATTTATATTTACTATTTGCCGCTTTAAGGAGTTTCCTGCGTTTATCAGGTTTATATTTTATTATTTACATATTATTTTCGTTAAGCCTAACATGCACATAAATAGGTGCTTGGCGACATTTACTACTTGACGGAAAAGGGGTTTTCACTCTAAGAAAAAATCCAAGATGACTGTCGCGGGAATATATGACATCTGTCCCCTGATTTTTTTATGGTTTTAAAAGTAATTTTAAAGCATGTTTCTTTATTCATTTATTTATTTTAAATTTATTTCAATCGTATGCAGCTCGATTACAAAAGTTTAAGCCATTTGCACTTAATATAAATAGTTCAGCGATTTGTTTTCGGCTAATATTTTATAACGAAATTAAAACTTCATCAATAAATACATAAAATATTATAAATAAAACACAAATTTAACAGACATGTAATCTAAATGTCTACGCGCTTAAATTATTGAAATTATGAGAATAAAAAAATCTGTTGTAAGTAGCGAATTTTTTGGCGATTTCTTCGGATAGCAATTCCTGGCATGCGATTAATAAGAAAGTGTCAATTTTGATAAATTTCAAAACGTTATTAGAATACATTATAGATATTTTTCAAATAAAAATGCTTTTTAGTGTTGTTAGTGAGTAATTTAAAAAATACAGGGTGTCCCAAAAGTCCTTGACACATTTTAAAATTCAATATAGAATCAAGTAATTATCGTACAGGAGTGCGGTTTGGACTAAAATGCTTCTCAATATGAAAAGTTTTCTTCGAGAGAATTAAAATAATTAGTTCCAAACTTCGAGAATAGATGGCGCCACTTGTCCATATACTTGTTTTTTAATGTTTTCAAGCATGCATTTTTTCTGATTTTAAGATTAAATTTGACGCTGTGACACAGAAATGACGACTCTCAGCGGAAAAATACATCGTGCTACAAAGGGTGCACTCATTGAACTATGCTAATGGATTACTCAAATTATTACTCTTTAGCTGATTTTGACAAAATAAACTGCTCTGTAACTGATTGTCGAGTTCTTTATGCTTCTTTCTGATTAATTTAAGGTACAACACCATCTATAGGGGGTAATAGGAAGTATTTTTTATTAGCTTGAATAAAACTTTTCATCGTGAGAAGCATTTTATTCCAAACCTGTTGGACAATTTCATGTTTTAGGTAGCTTTCATTACAAAAAGCTACCTATTGCAGCCGTTCGGAGGAAAGCGATTTCAAAAAATTTTGGTATATTTTCATCGATCATGACCCCCAGACCCCGAAACCACCCTCCGTTCAAAATTGATATATATATATATATATATATATATATATATATATATATATCTGACCTATGTCACACTGTAACTCTCGTATTTATGAACCGATTTCGATGTAATTCGGTGTGTACATAGTACATACCAATGTCTCGACCGAGTTCGTTGGCCAGCTTCATCCGCCATTTTGTTTCAAAATGGCGGCCATTTAAAAATTTTTTAAAAATTTAAAATTTGAAAAGTGGTACCAAAAAATTGAAAATGGAAAAATATTTTTTCTTACGTATTTGACCTTTATACAAAGATTCTGGAGCAGTTTTTGTTTCGTCTATATCTTAAAAAATGGCTGAGTTATAGCATTTTGAATTTCTAGTGTGGCTGACATTTTGAAACGTCCTGAATTTTGTCACGCGATAAAAGGCGTATTTATGAACCGATTTGGATGTAACTTCGTTTATACATAGTACATACCAATGTCTCGACCGAGTTCGTTGGCCAGCTTCATCCGCCATCTTGTTTAAAAATAGCGGCCATTTAAAAAAAAGTAAAAAATTTAAAATTTAAAATGAGATACCAAAAAATTGGAAAATAGAAAGATTTTTTCGTATGTGTTTGACCTTAATACAAAGATTCCGGAACAGTTTTTGTTTCGTCTATATCTAAAAAAATGTCTGAGTTATAGCATTTTGAATTTCTATTGTGGCTGACATTTTAAAACGACCTGATATTTGTCGCGCGATAACAGGCGTATTTATGAACCGATTTGGATGTAACTTCGTCTGTACATAGTACATGCCAATGTCTCGACCGAATTCGTTGGCCAGCTTCATTCGCCATCTTGTTTCAAAAGGGTTGCCATTAAAAAAAATTAAATTTAAAATTTAAAATGAGGTATTAAAAATTGGAAAATTAAAAAGATTTTTTTTATGTGTTTGGCCTTGATACAAAGATTCTGGAGCAGTTTTTGTTTCTGAAAATTTGTTCTTTTGTTTATATCTTAAAAAGTGGTTGAATTATAGCACTTTGAATTTCTAGCATGGCTAACATTTTGAAACGATCTTGTATTTGTCACGCGATAGCACACGCATTCGCCTATTTCGATGTAAGAAGGCATGTGGATAGTATACTTCAATATCTCGACCAAGTTCGCTGGCCAGCTTCATCAGCCATCTTGTTTCAAAATGACGGCCATTAAATTAAAAAAAAATTATATTTAAAGTGAGGTGCAAAAAAATTAGAAATTGAAAAAGGTTTCTTAAGTATTTGAATTTGATATAAGGATTCAGGAGCATTTTTTGTTTGTCTTTATCTTAAAAAATGGCTCAGATATAGCAGTTTCAATTTCTAATGTGGGTGACATTTTGAAAAATCTGATTTTTTGCCAGCGACAGCACTTGTATATATCAACCGATTCCGATGTGACTGAGCATGTGCACAGCAATTACTAAGGTCTCGACCAAGTTCACTGGTTAGCCTCATCCACCATGTTGTCTTAAAATGGCGGTCACTTTAAGAAATCGCCGAATTTGGCAGCCAAATATAAATTACTTTAAATAAAAGCAGCTTGGATAAACTTACTAATTAAGCTCGAAATTAATAACTAATTTCGCGAAATTCTCATTCATAATGATTCAGTATTGATAAAAATTAGTATTGAATCTCCTATTTTCGGTTTCCACTAAATTGAGCTTCGTGTGTTTGAATAATATAAGTTGGCTTTTTTAAAATAAGGAATATGAAAGCTACCTCTTCCTCCCGGCACTGGCCGGAAGGACTTTTTTTATTGAATTTTAAAATATGTTAGGGACTTTTGGGAGATCCTGTATATTGAATGTTAAAAATCTATTGCTGTTAAAAAAATAGTTTTTTACCTATATTCTGTAACTCGGAAACTCTGGGTTGGATCCTTTATTTTTCCGTAATTTATATTTTATTAACCATTGTTAATTGATGAAATTTTGTACTTGCGCTTTTATTCTCTTTTTTTACACGATTAACTGAAATATGTAATAAAATTATGGTGTTGCTATTGAAATTTTAAATGTTTTGTTTGTTTTTCACGTGTGGATGAATAATAAATAAAAAAATAACATTTCTTGAGATAAAACTGTATTTTTTTCTTAGATCAATTAAAATGAAGTTACGTGTTTGCTTTTATTTTTTTTTTTTAAACTAGCTGATCCGCCCGGTGTTGCTCGGGCTCGTGATAATAACCTTAAATATATCTGAAATCTAAAATCTGTTAGTTACACTTTCTACCGCGAAGGGAACGCGTGCTATTCTAAACAAACCTTTATTCGAACAAAACTCCGTTATTCAACCTATCTGGAAATATATTAGTTGAGGGACTGGGGACTCAAATAAGAGAAAAATACTCTGTAGGGGCAAATGGAGGGGGAGGGGAAATGCAAGTGCAACAAATGGACAAATGGTTAATTAAGAGTACTGAAGTCCTTGGTCAAAAATTTGAACTGGTACATGAACCAGAAACTTAATTTAAGAATTTGATGGAATTACTATTAGGAAATAGTGGTAACCGCTATTCACAAATTAACTTTAAAACTGTGATAGGTGATAATTAAGATACTAATGTAATTTGGAATTAGTTTCGAAGCTGTATGAGTAATAGGAGTTGAGTTATTAAGATAGGGCCCAGTTACGCAAAAATCCATGAAGGTGGGAGGGGGAGGGAAGATGCAAGTGCTCTTCGACAAATGACTAATTAAGGCTACTGCAGTAATCGGTCAAAAATTTGGACTGGCAGCTGAACCAGGGACATAAGATAAAGAGTTTCATAAATTACTATTCGGAAATAGTGGAAACGCTAACTCAGAAATTTATTTTAAGACTGCGAGAGGTGATAATTAAGGTGTCAACTTGCTCCCCTCCCTCTCCTTCTAATGTCTGTGGATTGAAGATATAATTAATAAATACAGAATAAATTTCTTTTTCCATATAAAAATCAGCTTTTTGATATAATAAAAAGTTAACGGTTGTTTTTTTCGATGTTTCGAATTTTTGAAATAGAATAATATTTTGCGTATATATATCAATTTTCAAATCCCAACATGAAATAATTTAAAAAATTTCGATATGCCTTATAATTTCTGACTGTGGTTTTTAATTATTCCAGCCGCTGTTGATTTTCTTTTTTCCCCTTTCGTATTGGAAAGTAGATGGATATACATATCCCCAAAGCAAAAGTAAATTCAATACGACCCCCTCAAATGTCTGCAGGTGTCCTGATGAAATTAAAAGTAATCTTTTCATTAATGAGTTTTTAATTTTCCAAAAATTCGAATTTCGGATTTAGAATTTTTTTATGTATGTATGCCTCGTATCAAATCAATAAACATAATACTTTCTGAATTTGAATGTGTCCGAAATATTCTGACTGTCATATTCATCTGGCAACCCAGTACGGTAACACCTTTTCCGCTCTGAATAATCGATGCAGATCAGAGTTGGGCAGATTTGTAATTCCAATTATCTGCAGTGTATTTACAAGTTGATTGTATGTAATTAATAACAGTTATACATATTCAAGCATAGAAATTTCGTTAAATAATGGGATGGGTGGTATATCTGGCTACAAAGCTGCAAGAACTTTTTGAGGCATGTAATTGTAACTATAATTAATTACATACAATTAAATTGTAATTAGAATGCAAATAATTGAAATTACAAATTTGCCCAAGTCTGATGCAAGTGCTGTCAAAACCAGATACATTTCCATTGTGCTTTCGTGAAAGACGCGCGGTTCATGCACCTTTAATGGGGATTTTTAATGTGTTTTTAATTAATAACTTGGCTAATTATAAAAAAGTTAAAATTCTGAGTGTCAGATGTATAAGAACCTGCCTTGAACTACACTCACTGAAATTTACAGACATGTACGTGCGATAGATTTCGCTAGCTATCGCAGACAGACGCACAGAGAGAGCGAAACTTTCTTTTCAGGTTATATATATCTAGATCATGCTAAATCTTTCTACATTTCTTGGTATCTGAAGTTAGATAGCAAACATTGCAGATGAGTGCAGTGATAACAGGCATTAACCAAGCATCCTCTAGTCTCGAACATATCACTAGTACCGATATATAAAAGGCAAAATCCTCCATGTATTCTTACTATGCAAAGAAAAAAAAATAAAACACAATCCTCAAATTTTTAAAAACGTGGTACATAGTCCGAAGTTCAATGTTACTCTGTTAAATATAATTCATTATTATACGGGTCATAACAGGGAAGATTGTTACATTTTTAATGGATAACTTTCACAACTTGGGACCAGGTAAGCGAAATTCGACCAAAAAATCGATTTTTACTTATAAAGAAATAAAGCTGCAAAAAGGAAACTGGAAGAGACTCTATGAGATAGACGAAGGTGATAATCCTTCATACAAAGTAGGATTTTATTAAATTTAGCTTTTTAATCACCAATAAAAATATCAATTAAATCTTTAAAGAGTGTTCCTGAAAATTTGGATTTTTCAGGTTGGTGTTCCTGGTTTTTCAATATCTATAAAACTTAAGAACTCAGATTTTCAATTATACTTATTTTATATTGTACACTTTAACACAGGGGTTTTATGATTTGTTGAGAATTATTTATTTCAGGCAGTGAAATCTTACCAAAAATGCTAATTTAAAAGTGATTTTCAATAAATAATTAATAATAATTATCAGTTTCACTTAGAAAGAAAATGGACTGTTAAAATATGTAAAACACGTTATTCTAACTACCATAAAAAATCTAGACTTCTATCTTTCACCATTTCTGAGAAAAAGGTATACATAAAGTTGGTGAATTTAACATGGCGGAGATAGAGCTTTCCCGGTCCCTTTAGGGGCAATAATAGACGTGAATACAAGTTATTTTTTTTTTAATATAGTAAACTAAAATCGCAATCAACTTATTCAGCTGAAAATACAGGGTGTTTCGCTCCTAGTTGAATCCTAAATTTTGTCTACAATTTTCAAAATAATGACGCTATCTTAACGAAATTTTCAACAGATAAACTTTGTTTTGTATGAAATGTGGTGACATTAGGGAAAGTGTTGGGAGCGCATTGTAATTCAGTCTGTTAGTTACATTCCGAATGATGGATAGTCCAAGAGCTGTTAAACATTTTAGGGAAGGTATATGAGGCACCCTGAAAATTTGTGCAACACTTCTTTTGTAATGCCTGAATACAAAAGCGAATGTCTGGCTGAATGATCGTGGCCCAAAACCTGTGCCAGACAAAAAATGGCACTTGACATGTGTCTGGCACCGTTTTTCTGCCAACTAAAGTGTCTGTCATTTTCAAAATATTTTTTTCTAAGCATAAATATTATTGTGCCTCAATCTCAGCGTGCCTCAAATACCTTTTTTGGGTAGTCAAAAAATGGCACTTGACACGTGTCTGGCACAGTTTTTGGGCCGACTAAAGTGTCTGTCATTTTCAAAATATTTTTTTCTAAGTATAAATATTATTCTGTTTCAATCTCAGCGTGCCTCAAATACTTTTTTTGGGTAGTGTCAAAAAATGGCACTTGACACGTGTCTGGCACAGGTTTTGGGCCACGATCCTTCAGCCAGACATTCGATTTTGTATTCAGGCATTACAAAAGAAGTGCTGCACAAATTTTCAGGGTGCCTCAAATACCTACTCAAAAATGTTCAACAGCTCTCCTACTAGGAGCGTCTAGTACGGAATTGTTTGAACGTTAATGTTAACCTTTTCTAATACTTCTCGTGGTGTCATCACATTTCGTAGAAAATAAAGAAAATCAGTTGGAAATTTCATTACAATTAGCTTTATTAATGTTGAAAGCTAGGAACGAAAATCCTGGTATTGTTTGTAGTGAGGCATTCTGTATTTTAAACTGCATAAGTGCATTTCGATCTTAGTTTCCTATTAAAAATTGTCTGTGTTGATGTGTATTATCACTCCTAAATGTTTGTACTAATAATTTTAGGATATTTTGTATGTTGTATGTTAAACCATGTTTTATAAACACTTAGATCTCCTATGACGTCTTGCCAGCAAGTTATTTCTTGCATTAACGCTTTAAGAACATATAAACTGACTTATATAGACATAGCACATAAGTGTTCGAAAACTGTAAAAAAAAAAAACCCTGTCAAGCACCAAAAGTATAGTAATGCAAAATCTGCGTTTAATCTCTATAAACACATCGTTGTCACAATTCTGACTTTAAAGACAGAAACTTAACAAGTGTGCCCATTATTTGATGTGAGCTTACTTTTGCACGCGTATAAAAAGTATAAAAAACAAGTTACAGCTGAATATTCACAGACGAAGTTCAGTGGTTCTACCTCCGCATGATTTGAAAGTAGTTGTGATATTTACATATTGTCTTGATATTTCATGAGAATAAGTATCAGTCCTCCCTAGCTAACACCTTGAAGGCATTCCCCATGGTATACTCATAATTAACTTTTTCTTAAGAAACACATTGGCACAGAATATGCTTATAAAAGTGGCTTTTAGAAATGTCGACCATCTATTCGTCATCGCGTTTCACATCCATGTCTTATACATAAATTGTAAGTTTCACGAAATTATAAAGTAAGAGCACTAACCAATACTCGAGATATTAGTGCTTTTCGGCGTTCTGATTTACTTTATGCGTCTATTTCTGAATACTCTCCCAATAGGCTTTAAAATTTTACTGAACACATCTTGAATTCGTTTTGGCTTGGTTTGGAGTGTTGCGATCATCTTTTGCGCAAGAGGACTTACAAGACCTCTGTTTAAGGGGCTACTTCACTCACGCGAAAACACCAGCTCGCTCATGTTAATTCTATGGAAGGATTTTTTTAAAGAATGTTTGCATTTCAATATTTTTAAACGATTTTTTTTGGATTGGATAGCTGAGGTCAACATCTACAAAGACCGTTTTTTATTTTTCGATTTTGTTTGCAGGTTTTTTTTTTAATGAGGATGCTATAACTTTCGAACCCAGTTCCAAAAGTGAAAGAATCCTAAAAAAAACAAGAAAAAAAACCTGTAAGCAAAGTCGAAAAAGTAAAAAAAACGATTTTTGTGGAGATCGACCTCAACTATATAATATAAAAAAATCATTTAAAAATATTAAAATGAAAACGAGATATCTTCAAAAATTTCTTCCATAGGATTGACATTAGCAAGCGGGTGTTTTCCCGTGAGTGAAGTAGCTTCACTACGAAAATCGAAACCTGAACTGGGATTCGAATCCGGACAAACGCCGTAATTACTAAACAAGCAAGTGGTATTTTCTAAATTAGAAGGTAAATTTATACACGACCTTTGTTAATTTATAATTAATACAGTAATGGATAATATTGTTATATATTTATTATAATTAATGGAAATAATTTGTTGAACATATATATGGTTGTAAATTTTTTGATAAAAACGAAGCCAAATGAAAAATGCAATGAAAAACTTCTTTCTCCTAATCTTTAAAGAAAAGAAAATCTATTTCAAAACACTACAACTAGATAATGTTTCTTTCTAGCAGCAAATATAGGTCGTTAAAAAAATCATGATCTGTTTGTTGTACGTGCCTTGTGTATTTTGAAGAAACTAAAAATACTAGATTTTCCCCCCACATACATGTATGGTGTCAGAGAGCAACTGATAAAAAAGATAAATCTTTCCGATTTCTTTTTCACCACAAGCACAATGATCAGTGACAAAGCTTAGTATCTAAGTGCTCAGTAATTTTTCTTTCTATTTGGAAGATATTTTTTAGCCCCCTCCTCTAGAAATGATAAATACTTTATAGTGGTAAGAGTTTTAGAGCAGTTTGCCCAATCTATAAGTAAGAAAGAAAGATCTGATAATCTTTTGCTACTTATTTGAACTTTTTTTTTTCAATTGAGATCTGCCTTATTTGAGAAATACTCTCCTGTGAAAATTTTATAAGAAATTTTTTGTATATACATAGACTAGATACTAAATAAATAAATATAATTCTACTTGCTGAAATCACGTTTTTGGCAAGATTTTCTCTTTAAATCTTAGATTAACTAGTAAAATAAACAAAGAGTATTTGAAAGGATTTCTAATTTGTTTGTTGGCAAGAATGTTTGATATGGCATTTATCAAGGGAAGTGAATTATTTTGGATAGAGAACTATTACAGTCGGACCTCTATTTAACGAAGTCGCTAAATCCCGAAAAAAAGTTCGTTATATGGAAAATTCGTTAAATAGAGAGTCACATTTTAAAATACTTTAAACTACGTAAAACACATTTTAAGTCCATAAACACTAAATATAATAAAAAAAAAAGTAATTAGTCACAGTTTTTTTATAAATTATATCTATTTGTTTTACTTATTTTACCCATCAAAAAAGAAATCTGCAAGGAAAATAAGAATGAAACAAAACATTGTCTGGAAATACATTGTATTTTCAGTTAAAAAAATAATTTTACATTAAAATCACAATTTTTTATTATGGTTGATAAGCTGTTTGGAGGAATACCAAATTTTAAAGCAGTATTTTTTTTTTCTTCATGCCTTTATCCAACTCATCAAGAATATATATTTTTTCTTTCTTTGAGGCTCAAGCATTTTCGCTTTGACATTTTCGAGCTACAAGAACCGAAATTACCAACACGATTGATCATGATCAACAATCTAGAAAACGGGAAACTATAGTTTAAAGACACGGGGCAGCTCCATTGAGGGTTAAACCTCAATGGAGGATGACCCTCAAAGGGGATATTGAAAGTTTGCTCTTCTTGGATGGAAAGCAAAGAATCACAACAATTTTACTGCTCTCGGTGAGTTAGGTGCCTGATAAGACCTGTTCATGGTCATTGATCATCATAAAATGTGTTAAAAGAAAGAATGAGTTTGAAATGTCCAGTAATATTTTAAAAAATAGGGAGAAAAAAATTTAGATCCCAAGGAAAAGTTCGTTAAATAGAGAATGCATTTCGCTATTTGGAGGTTATTTTACGAAGAAATTTGCAAAATGTTCTTGGTTCCAAGTAAAAGTTCGCAAAATAGAGAAATTCGCAAAATAGAGGTTCGTTAAATAGAGGTCCGACTGTGATTATATTTACTTTAACCACTACTCAGCATTTAAATCCACACTGATCCTACTTGGGACTATTTCCTCTGAAGAAATTTTCTTGCATGAAATATTTTTAGGTCGATATTCACCAATCCACTTATTCAGTCAAAAATACAGGGTGTCTCACTCTAGATTGAACTCGGGTTTTCGTTCATACCTCGAATACTAATGAATATATATTAACGATAGTTTCAACAAACCTACTTTGCTTTGTATCATATGTGATGGCAAGACGAGAAGTGATGGAAGTGACACCATTAGCTTCGAACAACATTGAGCTAGAAGCTATGATTTCGAATGCATATGAAAATACATACAAGGACGTGAGTTTCAAAACTCGCCTTGTCGAAAATTTAAAAAAATCGAGTTTTCTCTATCAATCTATTCTATTGGCGAATCTGCATCGCAACAACACTAAAATCTGCCAAAAAAAAAAAAAAAAAAAAAAAAAAAAAACTAGTTTTATCGTGTATTTCTGGCATTGTAAAGTCTTGGTTTACAATGAAAACCAATGGACGCAATCAGAGGTTTTTCGCGATTTCTAAAAAAAAAAAATTGATTTTCTGGATAAAACGATTTTTGAAACTCACGTCCTCATATGGTGTTGCGTTACTGACAAAATTACAGTGCACTTCCATCACATCACATATGATGCCATCATATTTCAAACAAAGCAATGTTCTGATGAAAATTTTGCTAAAACATTTTCATTTCTGTTAAAATTGTAATCGAAAATTTGATTTAATAAATTTATTGCGACCCTGGTTCCCAGTACAAATATTATTTGCATTAACGCGTATTATCACTTATTCCAGTTTGACCATCAATTCAAATACACCATATAATTTAATTCACAAGATTTGCCCTTGGAGTGAACGCCTTGGGTGGTTTTTTTTAACCCTTTCATGGACAAAATACTTCAGTTGCTAAAATGTTGAAATGATTGAATGACACCAGGTTTTACGAACAAATTTGTTTCATAATATGTAAAAGCTTTTTCTTCAAATACATTATAAATGTAAAATTCTGTTTAAAATCTCTAGTGCCATTGTTGCATTTGGTAATTTAAATGGGACATATATATCCCACCACCCACGAAAGGGTTAAAGGGATAACTTTACTACCAGTTACAATTTAGTATTATTATGTATTAAATTTGAACTTATTTAATCTTTGAGCGTTATACGATTAAATAAAGCAAATTTAGTATATAATAATACTGGTAGTAAAATGATCCAGTTAAATTTGACCTTATTTAATCTTTGAACGTTATACGATTAAATAAAGCCAATTTAGTATATAATAATACTGGTGGTAAAATGGTCCAGAAAAATGCTGAAGGAACCCCCCTCATATTAAGCTTTGCACTTATCCGATTATGCAGATGTTAGCAATCTATTATTAATTATATTTTTTAATGTAAAATTAATCATTTCAAATTTAAATATTAGAAAATCTCTACAATTCACATGTTCTTAATTTGTGGTTTTCTGATTTGAAATCATGAATGTTGACTGTTAACAAGAGGCTCATTATAATTAACAAAGTAACATATTAATTAGTTAATGAACTGTTCGTTAATTTATCCGCAGGAAATTTGAAAAATACTGTAATACAGATTTTTGTTTGTTTTCAAATAATCAACGTGATTATCCCGTCATTTGTTTCTTTAGAATAATGTTGCAACTGTGAATTAAAATTATTAATGGAATTAATTAATAATATTTTATCTTGAATTTATACATTTTATATTTTGGGCATCTTACTAAAAACGGAACTGCGTTCTCTGTGCCTCAGTTTAGAAAAGAAAAAAAGTGCAACACATTATTATTTTATTTTACTACATTAATCAATTAATTTTATTTAAAAAATTATTGCTTCTTTTGATAGATTAACACTAGAACTACCGCGAACTGTCATTTTTACGGCTGCCATATGAATATGTTTCGGTTCAAACCAGAAATTTGAATATGAAATAAGTTTAAAAGATACAAAGAAGAAAAACGCTAAATAATAAAGTTAAACTGTTTTAAATCAAAATTCTGGTGTGAAATATTTTTTATAAACTTGACTCAAATTTCGGTACTTCTAGTGTTAAATAATCTGCTGGAGAAGATGTTTTAAAAGATAAAGTAACGAATTTATTTTTGCATTATCAAAAATTTTGATTAACTAAATGAAACTGAAAAGGCAAAGTCGTAACAAAAAATACTGTAATATAGCGGGTGTTCCATAAGCGCGTTTACGTTTCGAAAATTCATAAAAAAGTAACAAATTGTCTTATGGGAATGCGGTTTACCCTATAAGATTTATTGAACAGTCAGATTTTTCTAAATAGTTAAAAAATATATAATTCAAACTTTCACTGACAGATGGCGCTATTAGGTCCACGTTATTAATAAAAAGTATTAAGGTTGAAAATTACATATTTATTTTCGATTTGGTAATATAGTATATATTTTCAAGTGCGAATAAAAACCTGTTGTACGATCTCAAGATATTTTATGTTTTTCAATAATGCAAACATTAATAACGCCAGATAACAGTGAAAAAATGATTTATCTTTTTTTGCAACAAAAAGAATAAATCTTTAGTAAGTTATGATACAAACAATATACGACAATTCGTTACATTTTTTATGAATTTCCGAAATTTAAATGGATTTATGGGACATCCGGTGTTTAAAGAAGAAAAATATTGCATTCGAATGAACTGGTAAGGGGATTTGAACCTTTATCTTCGAAGCAGCCAGTACACACACGATCAGTGTCATTGTCCTTCATGTGTATATGCAAACCATACAAAATTAATTTTTCTATCTTCTACATGATTAACATGTTTCGCAATTACCCTATCTTGCTTATTCAGACATTTGTTCACTTAAGAAATTACTTATTCAATTTGTTGAAAGACATAAACTTAAAATGTCAAGGTGGAGCAAACAATAGTTAAGACTGTCTCAGTGATATAGTGTTTGACTGAACAGCCATAATTATATAAAAGTAAAACTCTTAATGCTTTTTGTAAAATCATGATGATATTGATAATGATTTTAAGAAATAATGACTGAGATTAATGTGACTCTTTCAAGTTCGAGACTAATCATGCCAGATAACAATGGAAATGCTAGTTTTCATTTTCTTTATGTGAAAAATCCCCTTCTGATATGAAGTGCATTTGATCTTTATAAAAGCTTGGTGTATATATATAAAGATATAAAACAAATGCAGAACATACATTACAATTCGAGTAAGTCTTATTTTTAACCCTTTATATCCTGGCAGTACTTTCTGAGTACCATTAAAATAACTTGTTATAAAATTCATTTAATACATCGATTATTAGTAATACAGTTTAGAATGAGCTATAGATACATTACTTTATCTTGTTCCAAGAGCAGTATTGGTTACACCAAACAAAAATATTTTTAAAAGGATGATTTCTTTTGCCTTTGCACCTTTTCAGCTTTTTTGACGTTGAAGGATTGGGTGTGTGTGTGTGGGGGGGGGGGGGGGATTTCAGTTCGGAAATATTTCTATATTTCTATTGTAAGAACATTATATTTGTACATTTCCTAATTCTACAAAATACTAACAATTTTTTTTTAAATAAAAGATTTGAGTGGAGTTATAAATATTGCACAAAATTCCTATAAATTCAAATTTAATCAATCTTTCTAAATCCTTCAACCCTTCTAATCTTTATTAAATGATTATGCAAATCTTCTAATGTAGTTTCAAAAATTCACGAAAAATGCTTTAGAAGATGAAATTTATGAATTGGGTTTGAATGTCCGTCTGTCCGTGCTCTAACTCTCGTAAATGTAGTGAGATTACCATCAAATTAATATATGTTATTGGGGTTTACTATGATATGTTCGGTATTGAAAATGAAGTGTGTAGCACATACGGTTCATTTACAAAGACACTAAAAATAATTTTATTACATTACAGCCTATGAGGACAAATTGTTTGCGGTGTATTTTAAAGTTTTTTCACTATTTTAAATATATCGCAATTATATATATCACAGAGGTGTAACACATGTATAAGCGCTTACTGTAGCATTTGGTGTGCATATAAGTATAGTTCATTTACAAGGACTCACAACAGTATTTTTGTACAGTAATGCCTACGAAGAATAATTGCTGCGATGCTTTTCAGTTGTGGTACGCGTTTTAAAATTCAACCATTTTTTTGCATATTACTTTGTGTGCATAAATTCTATAGATTCTATACAGGGATACACAAAGGATATAGAGTACATTTCTGTTTATTGACGGAATTTTCTGAATGGGAATTTTAAACCGCGCTATGCGTTTAATTGAACTAACTTTTAGCATACTACGTAGTACAAATACCAATCTGTATATCATGTACAGGGAAGAACAAAAATAATTCTAATGTTTTTTCAATTATTGATGTAGAGTATTCTGAATGTGTTGGAGTGTGTTTCATAATCTATCTGGACGCACGATTCTTCGTTCTTGTTTATTTTATTAATTTTATCCTAGCGATATGCATCATATTTTGTTCGAAACAGAAAGAAAATATTTTTATTTAATATTTCATATGCCATGTAACATATAACTCTGTGTATCCTTAATTATGAAAAAACAATTTCTGTTTTATTGTATACAAGTGTAAATGCCCGTCTTAGGACGGTGGGTAAAAATTCTGTTTTCCACTTAAAATTTGAAAAACTGATAAAAAATAATTGACAATATGGAAGCGTTTAGATGAGCAAAGTTCGGCTAGTTTATGTTCTAATAAACACACAATTAGCATCTACAATATTTCTGGGTAAACCAGGTTTTCCAGCTAATGTTCTATAACAAAATTAAGATTTCTTAATAAGACAAAAATTTAACAAATATGCAATAAAAGTGCGTAATTAAAACAGTCTGCTGCAACTATTGAAATAATAGTATTTTTAAAATAACACTTTGAAATTGAATTTTTATCGTATCCCCCCCCCTTCCTCCCCCCACCATTTTTTAATATGTATATTGATTAATAAATAGGTATTTGGGTTGAACCCCATCCGAAAGAGCGAAGGGGAAGCATTGTTAAAGTGTTCTTCACGTCTATTGGTGTTTTTCTTCTGTTTACCCGCGGCTGGCGCCACGCAGCAGGGGTGGGACAGTTTCAAGTGATGTCATTTAAGTCGTCTCCTTTAATCTTCGTAGCTCCATGGTTTAAATTTTTTTTCAATGAATCACAAAAGGAATGACTCTCTACCACAGCTTCTTATTTACGTTGTACGCACGAAGTGCGCTACGTTTGTTTTCTGAAATGGCGGCGTAAATCATTGAAATTTTGAATCTTTTATAGAAAATTATTTTGAACAAAAAGGATTTCAGGTAGAAAAGATTTGTGTTTAGGCTGATACGTTTTCTCATATACATCTCAAATCAAAATTAAGCCTAACGTGGCTCCATCTTATCGGAGCATGGAGGAAAGATATAGATGGAGTTGCAGTATGCCTTAAAAAAGGTTTGCAATATGAAACTATTTATCGCTCCAATTTAAACGTCCAAGAAAGCCCAAACAACACAAGCACGTGGAAGGGATTTTGTATTAATAAGACGAATTCAAAGAGATGAATCACAGCTGAAGTATATTTTAAGAAAAAATGGTACATTTTTTAAAGGGCATTTGTTGTGTTGTTATTTATTAAAATAAATGCTTGCTTTTAAAATAATTGGAATTGTAAAATTAGCAATAAATAAATGTCAAAATAAGATTAAATAAAATATTGAAAACATCTGATAAAACTAAAAATTGTATTATAAGTTTTCTTTCTTTAACCCTTTCCAACATAGATGAAAAATGTTTGTCTTCGGTTTGTATGGCCTTCTGGCCGAACTCTAACTCTTGTAAATATACTGGGATCACCCTACATTTTTTATATGTTATTGACGTTTACTATAGCGTGATCGCTATTGAAAAAAAAAAGTGTGGCACTTATAGTTCATTTGAATGGGCGGTTAAAAGTATTTTGTTACATTACGCTCAATGGGAAAAATCGTTTCAAGTGCATTTTAATGATGCTAGACAATTTAAAACATAAAGAAATTGATATGCATTTATAAAGTGCAGTAAAACATGCATTTCGTAGAATATGGAGTTTGCAAAGCATTTATTATTCATTTACAGGGCACACAAAAGAATTCCGTTATATAATGATATATGGGGGGGGGGGGTGTTTACAGCGATATTATGTTACTGAAATATAATGGAATAGACATAAATTACTCAGATTTACTACAATGTACTTGCGGTGAAATATGATGTGCATAGCATTTATCGTTCATGTACAAGAACACACAAAAGATTCGGATACACTAATGTATCTAAAGTACTTGTCAGTATGTCACACAAATTTTGTGGGCGCTCTATCACAAGAACTATTGCACGGAATTTAATAAAAATTTATATTCATGTAGTCCCTAATATAAATTGGTGCTGATTAGGTTTTGGGGTAAATCACCCAACAGGTGGCGCTGCTATGCTGCATTTTTCACGATTTCAGCAGTAGTTGTATCTCAAGAACTAATACACGGATTTTCATCAACCTTCAGTTTCAGTTGGTCCTTAATATGAGTTGGTGCTGATTACGTTTTGGTGTAAATCGCCCAACAGGTGGCGCTGCTATGCTGCATTTTCTGGGATTTACACGATTTTCGCAATAGCTCTATTTCAAGAACTGATGTACGGATTTTCCTCAAACTTCAGATTAAGTTGGTTCTTGATATGACTTGGTGCTGATTGCGTGTTGGTATAAATCGCCCATCAGGTGGCGTTGCTGTGCTGCATTTTTCACGATTTCCGCAATAGCTCTATCAAGACCTAATGCACCAATTTTCCTCTAACTTCAGAGTTAGATGTTAACACAAGTTGTTGCTGACTAGATTTTGGTATTAATCGTCCAATAGGTGGCGCTGCTACGCTAGAATGTTCATGATTTTCGCAATGGCTCTATCTCAAAAACTAATGCACGGATTCTCCCCAAACTTCAGATTCAGTTTAACGTTGACATATGTTGTTGTTTGGTGGTTTTGGTGTATCATAGGTTTTGGTGTAACGCACCAAATAGGTGGTGCTGCTAGGCTGCAGTTTGCTGGATTTACAGGATTTCAGCGATAGTCATATCTCAAGAACTAATGCACGGAATTTCGTGTCGTTAGAATCCTCATGATGGGTATAGACCGCCATTTAATTTTGGCAGTGTGCTAGCGAATTTTGAAGTATTAACATGTAAGAGATAGAAGAAAGTTTTGGGATTGGTATAAATGGAAGGTTTTTTTTTTTTTTTTTTTTTTTTTTTTGTGTGTGTGTGTCAATTTTCTGAAAAGAAAAAGTTATTCTTGAGAAATGCATAATAATTTTGTGAAAAATAAAACTTTGTATCGAAAGGTCAAGTCCAGTTACTCAAATGCGAGCTAAGCATTTATTGATAATAATTTCATTCTTACAGCTAAAATTTTCCTATCAGGTGAGCTTATTTTTTTGCAAATAATAATGTTTCAAAACTCAAGTAATTCAAACTAATTAATGGAGTTTCTTTGATGGAATGAAATTTTATAATTGCGCTTCAAATAGGCCACCATTTTTTACTGTATCAATCGCTACTAGTTTAATTAAACGTCTTTATTTGTTTTTAACAGCATATTAATAATTGCATGTAAATAGATAAAATATAATGATGAAAGCACTCTTTTAAAATTATATATGAAAACAAATTACAAATACTAATCGAAAATCTAGATTTTCGAGTGCAAACGATTTTAGGACAATAACGAAAGAATGTTACCCTTTCAAATAAAATCTTAAAAGACGCTTCTGATATTTATATTTGAAATACATATAATAAAATAATCAAATAATTCTGTGAAGTGATATATTAGTATCTTTGATACATTCTGATCTAGTACTCCATCCTATAACAGCGCATAAGTGATATTTTATCGAATATATCATATCTTGAATAACAATTACCGACAGTAAAAAATGAAAGCAAAGAAATACAGGTTTAAACCGGTTTGAACTGATAGGCGTGTCAAAGCACGTGGTTTTGTTTGGGCTTTCTGTCGCGGATTTTAGGGTTACGTTTTTGGCGTCACCTCCAACCACCTTACTGCAACTCCATCTATCTCATTCCTCCATGTTATTGGAGACTGGTAAGATTGATGGGTTCGCCTCGGATGCGTTACACTGCCTTTTATTATATAGAGACTAGTAGACCCGTGCGTCTAGGCAGGCCGCTCACACATGCGATACAACGACGCAATACAGAAACAGGGGTACAGAAGAAGCAGAAACACAGAAGAAATATAGTTGAATTTCAGAATTTGTGTCCCAATGCGCGCGTTTTGTCGCTTGTAGTTTCAGTGATCTTTGTAGTAGATTTCCGTAACATGTACTATAGATCACGAAGATTATTGTTCGGATATAACGTTGTTAAAATTTTTGGTGCCATTTTTTCCGCGTCAAACGTTCAATTCTAATCATAATTTAAAAAAGTTTCAAAATTAATGTATTTTTATTTCTTTAATTATTAAAATTTTCGAAGCATTGCCTAATACTTTTGGAGGGCAGTAAGCAAAAATTTACCAACTTCGATTTAAGCGATTTTTCCCTAAATTTATTAAATTTCTCGAAGCATTTATGATTAAATTATGGAAGGATAAAAAAAATTAATGAAGGTGGTTTATAGAAAGCTATAAACCCACATGTGAGAGATTTTTCGTAAATTTATTTCGTTAATCGAACTATTTCTTAATACTTATTTGCCTTAATTGACCCTTTATGTACCAAATTATGAAATCATTTCAGAATTTTCAGCACTTTTCTGAATTTTTGAAATTATGTTAGAAGATTTTTGTAATCATTAAATACATATTCGAAAAATTTCGTCTATTACAATTAATAAACTAAATTGGTATTTATAGGGATTCTGTAGAACATTTACAACTCTACCTTCCACGTTTAGGAAAATTTCCTTATATTAATTAAGATTTTAGAAGCATTGTCTATTACTAATGTCAGCCTTTTCCGGCATGGTGAGTTAAATTCTGCCCTACTTAATTTTAATCCTCAAATGCAACAACGAAAAGCTTTTACTTATTTTCAAATAAATTTGTTCGTAAATCCTGGTGTCCTTCAATAATTTCACCATTTTGGTAACAAAAGTAATTTGGGCCTGATAAGGGCTAAACAGTTATCGAGGAAGAAATGTCACCAAAAGTTTTTAACACCACTACTATTTCCAACCAATATTTTTCGTGATTAATTTTAATTCAAATGTTGTAAGAATTTACCAGACAGATTTTGGTAGTGATATTAAAAACAAAAGGTGCCATTCTTTTCCGTGAGAAACATTTAATCCTACTTATTGCCTAGAGTGGTTGATAAATCGAAAGTTAATAACTTACATCGAGGAGAAATAGGGGAAAAAAAAACAACCGCAAAACTTTCATGGGGTTATCCCATATATTTCTGTAGAAAAACTACGCCCACCCTTTGTGTAAAGTAGTTAATAGATTTTTACTTCATAAAAATATATTTTGAAATAGCTCTAATACAGAAATATATAATTGCTTCTGTAAAATCCAATTTCAATATGTTTGTGTGTTGGTAGTTTTCTGCAGATAACTGTTTATGTTCAGTTTTTAAGGATCGGCTAGTTGTGAGAGTGACGTAATTTTCATTCTATAATAAGATAAAGCTCGAAAATATTCCACTGCCTTTCAGCTCAGACTGCGCTAGTTTCGAAATCGCGAACTTCTTTTCCAAACTTTTCATTTAGTGACCAGCAAACTAGCCATTTGGCTGAGTGGCCCTAGTATATATGTACCAAATATTTAAGCTGCAGCTATTGAATTACATAGGTAAGGAAAATGGATTGCGAAAATTAATGAAAGGAAACATCATGAACGTCCCACAGCTTGAATAATATTAAGAAATAAACGAATTAAATTTAAAAAATCAAAAAACCGGACTGCGTAATAAACGAACTAATTAATTATTTCTCATCGATTTAAAACTATTTTTTATATTACTTACCTATTTTTTTATTTACTTCTACTGATGACTTTTAAGTTGTATTTAATTGTTAGTTCCTATCTATAAACACTGTTTTGATGAGGTCTATAGATGTCTATGATGGTTAGAGTTGCAGTAAAGTTAGAGATCCTACTTTCACAACTTCTAGGTTGTATAATATTTTAAAGGAGCGTCTGACTGCAAAATAGTCAATGAAACATCATCTTCATTTTGAAAGACCTATCCAATGATATGCCACTTAATAGGGTGCGTAAAATTTTTTTCGTCTTTACCGCCATTTTGTATTTTACGGCCGCCATTTTGAATTAATAAAAACAAAAGCTAGCCTATAACCATCGGCCCGTTAAGACAAATTGATAAAGACCTCATTCATTAAAATCCATCCAGCCGTTGGGATGTTTCGAAGGTATAAAGAAATCCACATACCTAGATACGCGTGAAACACAAAACCCTTCTTTTCAGTCGGGTAAAAATAAATAAAAATGGTCCTTAAAAAAATAAAAAATAAACAAAATACAAGGATACTAAAATGGACGGAACGTTTTAAAATTTCAATAATAAGTAAGCAGTGACAGCTATTTAAGTTCTTCTTGCAAGAAATTAATATGTCAAGTTGGAAAAACTTAATTTCACTACTACATTTCATTTTTTGTTCCAAATATCGATGTTAGATAGCGCTGCGATATTTTAAACTGTTCGATTACTCAAACTAAAGTATAAAAACAGATAAAAAATTCACCCAGCTTTTAGCCTTCCTCTTGTTTAGCTGTGAAAACGTCAAAAAAGTATTTTGTTTTCGAAACTGCAATGTTATTATGGGCATTATTACAGTTTAGGATGCCATCTATTGGTGATATTTGTAACTAAAACAAGGAGGCGTAGTAAAGAAAATCCTCACATTACTCCCCTGTAAAGCTAACTTCAATAGCCGTCGTCGTTTACTTGTTTTTGAATTTTAAATATGTCTAATCCTTTTAAGAATATACTGTAGATGGATAAAAAAAATAATAAATATTAAATGGTAGGAATAGAGATAGTTTAAGAAAAATATGTTTGATGGATGGTATGGTATATGATTTTTTTTTTCAAATTTTCCAAGAATCTGTATTAAAATGGGAACAATTATAAAATATAATACGTAATAAAACTGATAATATTATATGTAACACCCCCCCCCCATCCCACCCACCACAAAGATATATATATATATATATATATATTTGCGTCAACAATATCTATTGAACAATACTAGTTTATTTTAAGTTATTAGAAGACCTTAGCTTAAAATCCTATGCTTAAAAACTCTTTTCTGAGGGTCATTTCTTGGATTTAACTGTATTTAAATTCCAAGGAAATACTGCTATTTCCCACTTTTGTTTTGTCAGAGTAAATAGAAATATCTTTTTCAGATTTCATCTCTGTATCCATGGAAACGGAATGATTACTCCCTCTTAAATACCTCTGCCACGCTATGCGGCAGGAATTTTGCATTAGATTTTTTCTCCTTCAAGCTTTTAAAAATATTCAATATCCATATTCCTCTTTGCCACTTCACCTTGAAAGATTTTATTTTACCGGAGAAATTAGGCGTTTTGGAAATCATATTTTTATACTTCTTATGTTGTAAGTTAAAATAAACATTAAGCGACTACCTAAGTTTGATATTGCATTACGATTATTTTGAGTGAAAGGATTATTTGATTGGAACTTTTTTAGCTATCTTGCATTAAATTTGATTTTCAGAATTTACTTTAATGTTAACTTTTGTTTAAAAATGAATTTTATGAAAAGTTTAATGTTTCGTCATTCGTGCTGGCATTTATTGTTAAAGGAAAACAGTTAGGTTTTAAAATTATATTAGAAATTTTTATTGATATAAATAAAAATATTTTTACTTTTATAAGATTTATGTCCGGAATTGTATTTATATTTAGAAATTCCATATTTTTCTTTCTTGTCACCTTTGTACTTATGCTTTCTTTTTTAGGGTTCCGAACTTAAAAAGTAAACACGGAAGCATTATAAGATCACTCTTGTGTCTGTCTATCTGTCACAGCCGTTTTTCTCGTAAACAATGGAACGTGGAAAGTTCAAATTCGGCAGAAGTAATAAAGGTTATTGATCCACATGTTTATAGATTATTAACCATTCACAAATATATTTAGGAAAAACGTAGGGGGCTAATTAATCTACTTGAAAATAAAAATCTTTTTTCGCATATCGAGTGGGGTATCGTGTGAAATCTGTTGTAACGCCGAACTCAAAAATACACCTGTCTTTATTTTAGTTATTATATTTTCAGAGATATCATCAAAAATGTAATGAAAAAATATATCCTCCTCCCTCTATTTCGAAATCTTCTGAAACTAAAATTATGAAAAAAATAAGGGTAGTAAGAAGTTTATTTTAATCTTGCAGGAAAACTATACCGATTACCCTAAGGTCACATAGTTTTTGAGAAAATTGCATTTTTCCGTTACACACAAATTTAAGTTTGAGGGCGCCCAGCAAGAGAGTTGAGTGCAGCTCAAGTACCTATCGTCGCGGAATGGACCCGACAGGTACATTCAAAATGATTTTTCTTATATATATTAAAAAAAAAAAAAAGACTGAAAATTCTGTAAATATGTGACGTTTTCTAGAATGCTCTACTCTTTTTATAAAAAAGAGTAGAACATTCCAGATATATATCACTGAGTTGGAATAAAACATGCTTTCTTAGTAGTATAGAAATAGTAGAATTTATAGTTCGTTTACAGGGATGCACAAAAGATTTTCATTGCATTATGATATATGGAAAAAGAGGATCTGCTATGCATTTTAATGATGTTATGTTACTTCAAACATATTAAAATTAAGGAGCCACTGAGGTGCATTACAACATATTTCTTTTAGAGTACGGTGGACGTAGCATCCATCGCTCATTTAGTCGTTCAGACGCACAAAAGAATTCGATTACAGTGCGCACTCTTGTATGGATTTAATTGTACGGGAAAATAAAATTTCTTACTAATATTTTAATGTTGGAAAGTGTTTCATAATCTATACATGGCGCATGATTTTTTTTTCTTGTTTATTATTCTCTTTAATCTACATTCAATGCGAACTGTTTATTTCATTTGGTGTCTTTTTTATTAACGAATGTGTTTAGTAAATATACATAAATGAAGAAAAATAACGTGCTATGATTTCTTTTGAAATCAAGTAAAACGGACAACAAAATACACCAAAATCATTTGGTTAGAGTAATTTTAGAATACAAGCTTGTTTTAAATTTGATTTAGAAAAGTTAATGTTAATTCTCTTTTTGAAATGTATTTTATGAAAAATTTTGTATTTTTATTAACCGCGATAGTATTTAGTCTAAATGGAAAGCTGATTCTGTTTTTATTTGGCTTTTTTTTAAATAAGTAAAAATATTTATCTATTTTTAAAATATATTTTGCATTTTATTTGAATTTAGAAACAATATCTTTTTTCGCCATCATTATACTTTTATTTTTTATTTTTTAATGTAGTATTTTGCTCATTAAATTTTCGCATATCGCTTTTTATGCTCATACTATAAATTTCACTCCTGTGTTAACTTTTCATTTTTATATTATATTTTTTATTGATTGCAAAGTGTTTATTTAGTCTTTGTAACAGAGTTTTAGAGATAGATTTTTTTATGCTTCTTCTATTTTAAGAAAAAAAAAAAAAAACTATCTATTTTAATATTGCATATTACCGTTAGTTTTAGGCCTGTTTGGGCTTGGTTTAGAGTACTATCTTGTTTTGAATTTAATTTGCAAAAATTTACTTTAATGTTAATTTTCGTTTCGAAATAGATTTTAAGAAAAAAATATTATTTCTTATATTATCATTCGCAATATTATTTATTGTTAATGGAAAGTTGATTATCATCTTATTATTCAGATATTTTTGTTTGTTTATATAAGTAAAAGTATAATTTTATAAAATATATCATACAGTTTATTTAAATTTTGAAACGATGTCATTTTCTTTAGGCCAACTTTTCATACTTTTCTTTATTATCTTTATACTTTTACTTTTATTATTAATTAACTTAATTTTATCTTTTTTTTTCTTATCTTTATACTTTTACTTTTATTATTAATTAACTTAATTTTATCTTTTTTTCTTATCTTTATACTTTTACTTTTATTATTAATTAACTTAATTTTGACACTGCTCTCTTTTGTTCTTAAACTTTTACTCTTTCTTAATATAGCATTTCGTTCATTATTTTTTTATATCGTTTTTCATTTGAGACTATAAATAATAAATTTCTCTCTTGTGGAATTTCTTCATTTTTACATTACTATCTTTTTTCGTATTGAATGTGAAGTTTTTACTTATTTATTTATTTATTTTTTACCAGAGAAATTAGCGTTTACGAAATGAAATTTTTTATGTTTCTCGTGTTCTAAATCAAAATAAACTTTAATCAACAGCCCTATTTTAATATTGAATTACGGTTGATTTTGAGTGCAAGGTTTATTTAGAATAGCTTGTTTCAAATTTGATATACAAAATTTACTTTAACTCCTTGAAGGCGAAGGGATAATTTTTATACCACTTAATTTAAATCAACTTTTGTACAATTAAAAAAAAAATTACTTTTATAACTTTGGCGAAAAATAGCTGTAAAATTGCATTAATTTATTTTCAAATAATATTTTCGAAAGTTCTGGCGTGAATTCAGTAATACAGAATGATAATTAATTTCCACCGAAACGGCTAATGTTGATTATCATTCCGAAATGCATTTTATGAAAGTTTGGTACTTTCGGCAATCGTGTTGGCATTTACTATTAATCCTTTGGCCACGGGTCGGGACATATACGACCCAATGGATTATTAAAAAAAATTCTATTCGTATTACTTTTTTGAAAAATAATCTATGTCATACATTCATACTAGGATATTTTAAAGAGGAATCTACAACAAAGAATATTTTTTGTAAATTGTGGTACTGTGCCGGCTTAACTTGCCGTTGAATGAACCGCGAGTAAAAACTAGATTAGCACCATGAATGACGTTTTCATATCACACATTTATTTTTTCTCACGGTACAACATTTAATACAAAACACTAATTCTTTAAATACATAAAATCAAACTCCGCCAAAACGCTGCATTTTAGTTCATAACAACGCCCATCATTCTCTTACTTTTTTCTAGATGTCTCTAAGGGGCGAAATTTCCAGGCCCGGGCCGACCCATAGAAAAAAAAATCGGTCCAGCCGTCCCGGTTTAAAAATTATCAGTTCAGCACGAACCCGGCCCGTAAAATAATGTATTGGCCCGACCCGGCCCGGTATAAAAGTTAAGAGTTCGGCCCGAGCCCGGCCCGTTGAAAAAAATTATTGGCCCGCCCCGGCATAGCAGCTAAAAGTTCGGTCTAGAAAAAAGTTAAAATCTCGGCCCGATCTCAGCCCGACCCGAGTGAATTTCTACAAAACAATGTCGTCGATTTGGTAAAAAAAATGTCTCCTACAAGGAGTTCTGACCAAAAATACTTACCTTAGCCTTTTTTTTTGTTTATAATCTTCCTTTTTATAGAAGTACGTAGGCAGCGATATATATTTTTATAATGACTCTATATTTGTTGTATGCATATGTGACAGTTAGCATTAATAGTGTTAATCCATATTCCGTGTATTGGGGACTTAAAAATCTGAAAAATGCTATACAGTACAATCTTCTAAGACGGAATTGCATAGGAAAGAAAAAAAATGCGTTATAGACAAGTTCCTTTCTTAGCAGGTGTAAATGTATCATATATTCTTTTCTCACGTATTTATATGTACATTTTATATGGATCAACACATTTTTCAGTTTAAGACAGGATTCCGTCATAGACAGGTTTCTTTTCACACGTTTCACTATATCTTAATAAGCCTAGAAATCTACTATTCTTTAAAAAGAATAAATTTTAATGTTTAATTGTAGAATAATGGCGATTTTAAAATGTATACACCTTTTGTAAAAATTTTTTGGCGATGCCAAATTTTACTGACTTTTGAACGAACCAGGCCACTCCGAGATAATGATTTTCCTACGGGCTGGGTCAAAACCGGGACTGAAAATTTTGACCCGTGCAGACTAGGAAGAATGAAACCAGCCCCGGTGGAAAAAATGAGTTAGGCCCGGCCCGATCCTTAAGGAAAAAGTAAGGCCCGAGCCCGGACCAGAAAGAATTGTGACTAGGCCCGGCCCGAGCCTTCTGAAAAAAGTAAGGTTCGTGACCGGCCCGTCCCGGCCCGGTCCGAGTGCCGTGAATGAAAATAGCTCCGAGCCCGTCCTGCTGGCCGAGCCGGGCTCGGCCCATGCAGATCTCTGCTCTTTTTCGCATCTAGATCTGACGCTGTTCGACACCAAAACGCCGCCTGGCCAATCGAAAAGAAGAAACAACTCCAATTGAGGGATATTTAGTCAATGTTCGCACCTTGCGAGATGGTTTGGATTCAAGGGTTTATTTGAGGTCGTTACAGTACGACTGAATATAAAAAATAGTAGCCAGTCCTGACCCGTAATCCAAGATTTAATTGTAAACTGGTTATATTTTTAGTACTTGGATTTTTTGTTTATAAAATTAAAAGTACATATATTTCTATGAAATATGTCTTAGATTTGATTTAAACGCAGAAAGCTATAATTTTTTTCAGGTCATTTTATTTTTCATACGTTTTTTGCTTGTCATCTTTATAAATTTACTTTCTGTTTATTAATGTAGTATTTAGTAAACTTTCTTATATATATTTTTTTGAAAATGTAAATTTCTCTCCTTCGACAATTCTTTATCTTTGTATTATTATGCAGCAATCAGTCATGATGAAACATAATTCAATGAACGCTTTTAGGATAAAAAAGGCTAGAATAAGAGCTAGAATTAAGGAGAATGTTGAGTCAATTTTTCTTCATAAATATGCACCATAAAAAAAAAAGCAGAACTACTTTATGTGAGAGAATCGTCTACGACATTTCAATTATAGGGTAAGGTGGGGCAAGAGTGCACGGTGTACAAGAGTACGCAGAGCAGTTATCTAATCTTAAAACAGAGTTTTGCACGTTGCTACACGATGCGTAATGACATGATAAGTTTATGGGGAAAAAATTGTGTATTTTGGTGTAACTGTTAATGATTTAGAAGAAAAAAGCTGATTTTGGTCTTCTTGTTATAATATTTATGGTTTTTGGAAACAGGATTATAATAAAGATTACAAAGCAAATTTACTTTTTTTTTGTTTTCATGGCTTAGGTTATTATTGGACTACCTGTAACTTAAGTGATTTGGATTTGCTTATCAATAGATGGCATTACTGATGTTTCAAAGATATTTAGTGACGATAGTGCAAGAATGCGCAGTGACAAAGTCTGCTAGAGTTCGCACCTGCTTTTGGAAAAAATGCTACCGCCGCTAAAGTAGGACTTAAAGTAACGGTTCTTTAGTCTCGAAGAAAACTATCCAACAAAAGGTTTGAAATTTTAAATACATATTCGTAGCAGAATTTTGTTGAGAAATTTCAAATTTTTGGAAAATCGGATGTATAATTCAATTACAGGGACAGTCAAAAGTATTCCGTTACATTACGGCCAATGGGAAAAAGTAGTTTCAAGTACATTTTAATGATGTTACGGCGTTTCGAACATAATGAAATTGTTATGTATTTATGAAGTTCACTAATATATACATTCTGTAGAACTTGCGGTGCAAGGATTATTTATTATTCATTTACAGGGCAACACAAAATAATTCCGTTATATAATGTTATAGGATGAAACATTATTTGCGGCGTATTTTGATAATGTTAAACTATTTCACATATAATGAAATTGATATACGTTGCTGAGGTTTACTACAAGTTACTTCTTGTATAATAGAAAGTGCATAGTATTTACAGGGAGACACAAAAGATTTTGGATACTATACTGTATATACGAAATACTGCATATTAGCAATGATTGCTGGAAGTGCATTTTTATTTGGGATATGAGTTTTAAGTTTAACTAAATTTTTGTATATTACGTTCTGTTTATAAATGCTGTAGATCATATACAGGACTACACAAAAGAATTCGTAAGGGTTAATGAGTATGAACGAAAATCGCTTAAAGATGGTTTTTAAATGAGTTATGAATTTTTAAGCTGAATTACATTTAGTATACAAAGATATGTTTTTAGAATATAGATAAAATGATATACCGGGTCACGCAAAGAATTGGACACATGGCCGTCTAAGGATGATAAACACAGGAAGTGTGATGTCAGAAGTTTTAAGCGTGTTTTAGTCGTAATTAAATGTTAGCTAAATAGTGGCGTGTATATAAAGATAGTATGTAAAATGCAGGGCTGTACAAAAGTATTCAAGTATGCTTCCGTCTATTGGTATAAATTACTGAAAGTCAAATTTTAACCTATTATGCGTTTTTAACACTTTCCAACATAGCGAAAATGTTTATGAATTCAGTTTGTCTGTCTGTCCTAACCATAACTTGCATTAATATAGTTGGACTGCTCTGTAATTGATATATGTTATTGAGATCTACTATGCCATGTTCGGTATTGAAAATAAAGTATGTAGCGTTTATAGTTTAATTACAGAGACACTCAAAATTATTCTATTACATTATGGTCTATGAGGAAATGTCGTAATTATATAAATACGTAGCACCTATTGTCGCCTTCTTTTCCGTCCGTCTGGCTGTCCGTTTGTCCGCATATAACAGCGCAAAAACTATCCAAGTGAATGGTTTAAATCTTAATACATATAATCGTTGCAGAATTTTATCATTTCAAATAAAAATTTTCTTCATTCTATTAAATCTATCATACGTAATTAATTAAATGGTATCCCATGATAGGTAATGATTCTAGGTTACCGTGGTGATTGCGTCACATTTAAGATTGAGTCATATTATTTCCATATTACTGAATTTAATATATGTAATCATAATAAATTTTGCATTTATGCATTTTTGCATAAGAGTGCAACAGCTATTGCACCAAGTTCTGAATATTTATAAAACTAGTTATAGTACGAACGAACCTCATTTGCCACGTTGGACGTACAATTTCAGACTTGTTTTATATATTGATTTTTGAGTGACTAGCGTCACTGGAAACCCATTAGAATCCAAACGTTTTGATACACATACGTCAGTTGAACCACAAACGCTGAAAAGGAAAGAAAACTGTTTTCAATAGAAAATGATATTTTAGAAAAGGCAAAGAAATTATTTAAAAAAAAGACGCACGCTCAATGGGAAATAAACCCAACTTCGGTTTCTCTTCGACTTCAGCAACTTCATCTTACGTGAAATTAACAGAATTGTCACCGTATCCAAAATCAGCTGTGCTGCGATACTATAACAAGAGGAGCAGGAAGGCTGAAATTTTAAACAGTTCACCACACAAAAGGTAGCTTGAAGATGACACCGGGGGAAAAAAGCCAAAACCCTTTACCAAAAAAGAGTTACAGTAAACCCAAGAAGGCAAAAACTGCACCAAAGAGAAAACTGTGTATGCCCAGACTGCTCAGAAATCCACAGAGAACCAATTGTATAGGATTGAATCGAGCGTACTTCTTGCAGAGACTGGTGGCTTAAAGAGTGCACAAACTAGGCAGATTCGTGATCACTACAAATGTGGCGTTTGTAAGCGAAACGCTTCCTTTTTTAATATTGCACACTCTTGCACACTTGGCTGCGCACTCTTGCCCTCAGATGTTGTACAAGAGTGCACATTCACGAGTACAATCTTTTTTCAAATAATACCGAAAGTATTTCTTTCAAGTTTATGAGTACAATTTTTTTGTTATCCTAATAATCGAAGATTACAATAAAAATAAAGTATAATATCATCCCTTAAATCTCTTCATATATTGTTATTCAATGAAATAGCTAAAGTGCGCACTCCTGCATCACCTTACTCTACATGTAGTTACCTACGATTCTTGAAACTTTTCCAGTGTTTTTTAAAACCGTTAGAAGAAGAGAAACTCCGGAAATCAGGTATCCGAAATTAACAGAAAAGAGGCCTTTTTGTTTTAGAAACATTTCCGTTATCCTTCTCGGCGGTTACTGATTAGTTCTTTTCCGAATGATTTTGTAGATAATTGAAAAGTTTTCGGAATAGTAGATAACTACGTGGCTAGATCCAATTTTCTCACAAGTAATTTTGCTAAATCAGAAAAGGTTTTTAGAATTTTTACAGTGTATATATATATTTTAAATATTCCTAAAAATTCAAAATTATACTTGTTGGCCATAATATTTCCTTTATAATGAAATGCCTCTCTTCTTTTCATTTAAACAAGCATTCCACTTTCTCTTTGTTAATTAATATTCATTTAAATGCATCTCCTTTCAGTTTCCTCTGAACTAGAATATTTCGAAGCTAACACCCTTAGCCTGAATACTCTAAACAAAATAGAAGCAAGCACTTCTCGCTTTTTATGCTACTCACAACAGCATCTAACATAGACGGAGATACGACTGTTAAAGATCTTTTTTTATATGTAGGTTAGTCGATCCACCTATTGGATGTCCTCATAAGAATATGCTGAATGTTTCTATGGATACTTGGCAATATCGAACGTACAATGCTTCTATATTGTGGAAAAAATAAATAAAAATAATAGTAGTCAAAGGTATTCTTCTGATTTACAGAGGGTGTTTAGACATATTGGGAACAATTTTGATGTTAAATTAAAAAACTACGATAAACAACAGGGGAAAAATCTGTGTGTAATAGCGTGATAACTGAGGCACGCGAAAGAAGCGAATGGCTTGAAGAGTATATATTTGCTCTTTCCGAAAAGAATTATTATGAAAATCTGTATGAAAATCATTTAGCAGGTGATAAGTGGGAAAAAATTGTCACAATGGATGAAGCGTGGATTTATCTAAACAACTGTAATAAAAAAAGAAATCGATTTATTACCGGAAAAGAAGTCGAAAAGACTTAAAACTTTGGTTCAAACACTGCAAAGAAAGTTTCTCTAAAGGATTTATGTTGGAATCTCTTGCAACGGAAAATTAAAGATCAGAAAAGTTGAGAAAAATGTCAAAATTAACTCTACTTATTATCAAAACAATGTTCTAATTCCTATTTTTAAAGAATAAATTCCAAAACTTTCTTCTACGGTCGTTAAAAGTGTTGAGTTCCACCAGGATAAAGCGAGCAGCTATACATCTAAAAGTAGTCGCATTTCTCGAAAGATTGACAAGAGAAACAGGAATAATTATTTTTTCATCAAATTAATTGTCAGAAACACTGTTTAAACAACGGATATATAATACATTACCGCAGTCTTATCACTTTCAGTTAAACATCTGGTAACTTATTTTTCTTTCTTTATTTTATATAGATTTTTTTTTAATTACGTTCCATTAGTATTATTTACAATTGTTCATCATAATAAAGAAATTGACATTATATGGGTGCGTGCCTTACATGAGAGTTGACTACTCCTACGAACGTAAATCATATGAACGCTTAGTGAATATAATATAAATATATATATTTTTAGAAAGATGATGAATTAGGAAAAATTTGAAAAAGAAATAAATCGACTTATTATTTATTTTGAAGATATTAAACATAAGGAATTATTTTATTTAGAATTTTTTAAACCGAAAGGAAAAACCTGTTTTAAATTTAAGGGGGCGACTATAAATTGTAAACCTTTATCAAATATTACACAATGTAACTAAGTTTTCCCCAAGTTAACTCAACTTGAATTATAGAAAAAATAAATCGATTTTTTGGTCAAGAAAACAGGGCTAAAAACTATTAATCAGTTGAAGCTTTTATGTCCTCTACTGTAAACTTAGATTTCTTTATCTAATTCTTGTTACTTTTAGTCAAGAACTACTGAAGCGATTTCAATATAGTTAAAAAAATGCTTTGTCAATAACTAATCTATAATTTAATTATTCGGTAAAAAAAAAAAAAAAAAAAAGCAATAGTTACACAATTTCGTAAACTAAACATCTAAGATTTTTCTTTGATATAACGCCAATAAACAGCAACTGATTTCCTAGGAAAAAAAAAAAAAAGACCAAAATGTAGCTAATTGCAATAGCAAAATGATATAAAAAATATTGAAATACACTGAGTGTTTTCTTAGGAAATGGGAGTATAAATATTAGCTGTTTTTTCATACGTTTCGAAACTTTGCTTGATCCTGAATCTTCATCATGCTTGTTTGGAAAAGGAATGTAATGTTAGATTAAAAAGTTAATTTTAAAAAGTTCCATAATTTTACGGCCAAATTCTGGCAGGTACTATCCTCTATTCATACAATTTTCAATTTTTCACTCGGTTGGGAAAATGGTAATTCCTATGATATCATTACCAATCGTTATGACTCAGTTAAAAATAACAAAGTTTATTTACGTATTCGTCGTTTAATGGAGTTCCATCACCTGCTGTTTATTCTATTGAGACATTTGACATTTTATTAACATACATCTGACCTGTGTGCTTGGCGTCAAGCGCCCGCTTATAAGTCATCGTCAATATATACAGGGACGAGATAGCATACCTAAGGAAATTTACAACACAGAGAAATACAGCCGGGAGCTCTACAAAGAGTGTGCAGCGGAGCCAGCGGAATTCAAACCCGCACCCACCTACATCCGCAAGCGATTAGCGGTGTGATGCCTTGAACACTCAGCCACGGTGGGCCCTCTATTGAGCTGTTTCAGATATCAGACCGAATGCTATTGCAAAAGTTTATCTGAGTGAATTGTGTCTGCGGTTGTCGGCCCAGGTAACTGAATAGGAAGAGCATTTTTTGGTTTCATTCTCGGGCTGGACACTTTTTTACTCAGTTAGAAAAATGTCAATTCATATGATATCTTTACCAATCAGTATGATCGAGTTAAAAATAATAAAATCTCTCTTCTATGATATACATCACCACTTTCATGTCTTACATATGGTTCCAGATTATTTTTAACTATTCAAAAGACAGACTGCAAGAAAAATTTCCACTTCCTAGACTAAAGGTGAAATCGTAGTTTCTTATTTTATCTTACCATTTTTTTTTCTTTTTGCGTATAATCCTTTGTAGCTATTTTGTTTGTTCAGATGTATTACGCTGAAAATGAATAAATTATTTAGCTTCGAATAATTGTTAGATATCATATACAATGAAATTTAAGTGTTTCAGAAGTAGCATCGTTAAATTGCTAATAATGTCTTTAATTAATGATTTCAAAATCAATTCATCATACGCGTGCGAACACAAAATTTTAAAATGCATAACAAAACGAGGCCAATCTTGATTTTGCTTGTGTACTGATGGCTTGATATTTCTATTCGCACTTGAAGAAGTCATATTTTTAAAACGTGTTGCATATTCTTTGCTTTTGTTGTACATTTATTAAGAATTTATATTTTAAACGAGCCCTTAAAACTGCCTATTAAAAATTCCAAGCATAACCCTTTCGCGGCGAGTGTCTTTTACAGAATTTTTAATCATTTATCACCGGTTTTTCAGAGCAGAAATTTTTGCCTAATTGAATCCAGAAAATAACTGAATTAAATAAGGGAAAATTTTCAATAAAAAATTACTGGTGGGAATAATCAAGGATTTCAAGCACTTTATGCGTCATGTATACTTGACGCTCGTTCCAAGGGGTTAAGAGAGAAAAACTGAATGTCTATATCAAAATATTTAAAAACTTATTGGAGTAAAAAATTAAACCATAAACTATTCCCGGGGTTTCCTTACCTCATAACTTTTGATTTGAGAATATGACGAAAATTATTATTACACATTCGTAAAGTGCAATTCAGACATTTTTTGAATAACACATACAAAGTTAAGTATTCCCTGCCAATTTATGTGGCAAACCTAGCGGCGTCGCGGCGTCGCATTGTAAATGTCTGAGACGTGAGAATTCAAAATGGCGAGTGCACGAGAGAAAGCAACGTACACAGGGCCCTCGCTAAGGGGGGGGGGGGGAGTGCAGGGGGTAGGAGTCTCCCCCCAAAAAGCTTCGCGAATGCTGTTACACTTGGCAAATTTACAAACTTAGCAAATTTGTTTAAAACTTTAATAAAAACTATAATACACTTTCTATTTCTGATAGACTTAGCAAAAGTTATAAATAGAATTGGAAATATCATTAAACTTTTTACGATAATAAAAATTATATTACATTTTTTAATTGTGGTAACGTGGCAAAATCATAAAACTAGTTGGCAAATATTGAGAACTATTTATTTTTGCTTCTCAATGAGTTGGCAAATACTGAAATTTTACTTGGCAATTTAAGATCCTCTCCCCCCCCCCCCACCCCCAAATAAAAAGTCTTAGCGATGGCCCTGAACGTAACACCCTTTTTGTCTACTCATTGATTGATTTGATAAAATTTTAATATAAATTATTATTTGATTAAAATCGTTATTTGGCAAATAATGTTTTGAGTTGCAACTTTACGCATTTGGATTTTTTTTTTTTAACTTTTTGAGTTGTACTTTAGGTATATGTAATTATATTTTTAGTCATGTTCTTAAATTAAAAGTTCTCAGATAAGGAAAGCACAGCAATAACTTATGCAAGCCCTGTGTTTCGGAAAATATTTTAATTTATAGGTATGTATAGAAAAAAAGGTAATTTTTTATTATGTTATTCAGAAAATACATTTTGAAAGTAAACGAATAATTTTTTTTTCATGAGTTGATTAATATTTAGAGCACAATTTTATCTAACTCATAAATAGCATTCATGAAAATATGTAAAAGCATGCTGCTGCACATAAATTATAGCGTAGTATCTATTTATTTAAAACTATGTTCCGATTTACATGTCGAATGAATGCAAAATCGGCCTGTTCACGTTCTTCCAATATATATGCTTATTAACGAGCATGTGAAACTCTCAAGCGAAACAGGTTACATCTATACGAGTAAATAATCTGTAACTAAATTGTATGTTTGGAGAGATTTTTCTTTCTTAAAAATCGAGACACGTATCGCTTAAATTCTTCCATATCTTTGGAGAAAAACTTTTATTTTAGAGAAAGGGATTTTGTTTATTTACCATAATTTTGTGTGTAAGTTTAGTATTCAAAGCTCACAGGTAGCGAGAGCAAATTTTTTTGTATACATTTATCGAAAGAGTGAAGTGCTGCAAAAATACTTTCTTTAAAAGTTTATACTTACATTTTAATAAATGTATTTATGAACATAAGTCTATTTTACACAAGTATATAAATACGCATTATTCCCTCGTACATAAGGTTTTTTTTAAAAATCAGATGGACTTTTGATGAAACATTTGCTCATTAAGACTTGATTTTTTTTAATAATACACTTTTGTTACTGAGCAAGAACTGCAGATGATTTGAAGGTTTCAAGGAAAGATTTCAAATATAAAATTAATGCTCTTAAATTACTAGGGTAAGGTGGGTAAAATAGGTAGTTTTCAAAAATAAATTCTTAAAAATTACAAATTGTAATTTTTTGCAATTGTTTTGCCAAATTAGTAACAGCCATTTTAAAATTTTGGATGATATGAGTTGGTTGTAGTGATGAGAAAAACTTTGGTTTTAAAGTAAATAAAAAATTATTTTCAGATTATTTATACATTTTGTTTGTATAGTACAAAACATTTATTCAGTATTTACTTTCTGCATTTTTATTACAAAATAACGTGAAATTATATTTTTAGAGCAAAAAAACCTGTGTGGGGCAAAATAGTTATACTGCCAGGCTTAGCAAACAAATAGCAACTTTTTTTTTTACTTTTTTTGACACTTTGATATTTTTCTATGTAACATTTGACATTAAAGGAATAAATTGCTCTAAAATTATTTATTTTAATAAGTTTATTAAAAATTAATTTAATTTCATAAATTGATATACAGTAAAAGCAAAGCATGCAACTTTTAGCTTTATGCTTACTTTGTACCAATGGTACAAAGTAACGCAGGGAAAGTAACACAAAGTGTCACAAGGGATTTTAAAAAGTGGCAGAAAAAATGAAGAGGAAGGCCGAAATAATAACTAAATTATGGTTAAAAGTCTTACCAACAAAGATATTGATTATTTAGAAGAGGTTTTGCTTCTTCTGAAGGGAAAAACATATCTAATTTAAATAGTAATAGTAGCGGACAAACTATCAAAATTCGATTTTAGGTCAGAGTTTTTGAACAAGATAACAAATTACATTTCTTGTGATCACAATAATCAGGAATGCATAGTTAAATTCGCAAAAGAGAGTGGATGTTCCTATTCCACGTTTTCTGAGAAAGTTGACATGTTTAATATATCACAAATAGCAGCTGTCCTTTCTGGTCCGCCAATGAACCATAATTCAGACTATTTCTTATCTTAAATATGTTATTTAATATTTTCAGAATTCTAAAGAACGCATTTAATGAGATTCATGTGCAACTATTTATTTAATAATAGTAATAATAATAAAAATAGAAAGCTTTAAATAAGTATTGCCTATTTTATCCTACAGCATGAAGTAAAATAGTTATTTGACAATGTGTTTTAAAAAAGTCCTTCCGGCCAGTGCCGGGAGGAAGAGGTAGCTTTCATAATCCTTATTTAAAAAAAGCCAACTTATATCATGCAAACACACGAAGCTCAATTTAGTGGAAACCGAATATAGGAGATTCAATACTAATTTTTTATCAATATAATGAATGAGAATTTCGCGAAATTAGTCAGCTTTATCCAAGCTGCTTTTCTTTAAAGTAACTTATATTTGGCTGCCAAATTTGGCAATTTCTTAAACTGCCTGTCATTTTAAGACAACATGGTGGATGAGGCTAAGCAGTGAACTTGGTCGAGACCTTAGTAATTGCTGTGCACATGCTCACTCACATCGGAATCGGTTAATATGTAGGAGTGCTGTCGCATGCAAAAAATCAGATTTTTCAAAATGTCACCCACAATAGAAATTGAAACTGCTATATCTGAGTCATTTTTTAAGGTAAAGACAAACAAAAAATGCTCCTGAATCCTTATATCAAGATCAAATACTTAAGAAAGAAACCTTTTTCAATTTCTAATTTTTTTGCACCTCACTTTAAATATATATATATATATATATTTTAATTTAATGGCCGCCATTTTGAAACAAGATGGCTGATGAATCTGGCCAGCGAACTTGGTCGAGGTGTTGATGTATACTATCCACATGCCTTCTTACATAGAAATAGGCGAATACGTGTGTTATCGCGTGACAAATACAAGATCGTTTCAAAATGTTAGCCATGCTAGAAATTCAAAGTGCTATAAATCAACCATTTTTTAAGATATCAACAAAAGAACAAATTTTCAGAAACAAAAACTGCTCCGGAATCTTTGTATCAAGGCCAAACACATAAAAAAAATCTTTTTCATTTTCCAATTTTTTAATACCTCATTTTGAATTTTAAATTTAATTTTTTTAAATGGCAACCCTTTTGAAACAAGATGGCGAACGAAGCTGGCCAACGATCTCGGTTGAGACATTGGTATGTACTATGTACCAACCAAGTTACATCCAAATAGGTTCATAAATACGCCTGTTATCGCGTGACAAAAATCAGGTCGTTTTAAAATGTCAGCCACAAGAGAAATTCAAAATGCTATTACTCAGCCATTTTTTTTTAGATATAGACGAAAGAAAAACTGTTCCGGAATCTTTGTATTAAGGTCAAACACATACAAAAAAAAATCTTTTTCATTTTCCAATTTTTTGGTACCTCATTTAAATTTTTTTATTTTTTAATTTTTTTAAATGGCCGCCATTTTGAAACAAGATGGCGGATGAAGCTGGCCAACGCACTCGGTCGAGATATTTGTATGTACTATGTACACACCAAGGTACATCCAAGTCGGTTTATAAATACGCCTGTTATTACGTGAGAAAAATCAGGACGTTTCAAAATGTCAGCCACGCTAGAAATTCAAAATGCTATAATTCAGCCATTTCTTAAGATATAGACGAAACAAAAACTGCTCCGAAATCTTTGTATAAAGGTCAAATATATAAGAAAAAAAATTTTTTCCTTTTCAATTTTTTGGTACCACATTTCAAATTTTAAATTTTTAAAAAAATTTTAAATGGCCGCCATTTTGAAACAAAATGGCGGATGAAGCTGGCCAACGAACTTGGTCGAGAGATTGGTATGTACTATGTACACACCGAATTACATCCAAATCGGTTCATAAATACGCCTTTTATCGCGTGACAAAATTCAGGACGTTTCAAAATGTCAGCCACGCTAGAAATTCAAAATGCTATAACTCAGCCATTTTTTAAGATATAGACGAAACAAAAACTGCTCCGGAATCTTTGTATAAAGGTCAAATACATAAGAAAAAAATATTTTTCCATTTTTAATTTTTTAGTACCACATTGGAAGTTTTAAATTTTTTTAAAAATTTTAAATGGCCGCCATTTTGAAACAAAACGGCGGATGAAGCTGGCCAACGAACTCGGTCGAGACATTGGTATGTACTATGTACACACCGAATTACATCGAAATCGGTTCATAATTACGAGAGTTACAGTGTGACATAGGTCAGATATATATATATATATATATGTATATATATATGTCAATTTTGAACGGAGGGTGGTTTCGGGGTCTGGGGGTCATGATCGATGAAAATGTACCAAAATTTTTTGAAATCGCTTTCCTCCGAACGGCTGCAATAGGTAGCTTTTTTGTAAAGAAAGCTACCTAATATCATTATCAGCAATAACTTGCAATTTTATTATTAAAATTGTCTTTGTAACGTTGAAAACAATGTTCCATTGCACGTTCTACGTAATTATTTTTCTGATTAAAATGATATTTTTTGGCAAACTAAGTATAAATAAAAAGAGGTCAGTTTTTATAACTATTTTACCCCCACCTGACCCTATTGATCACATGTTTAACAAAGTTAAGCTTTACTTTGTAATTGCGATTATAGTTCATCAAAACGTTTCATTAAATACATAGTTTTTTAATAGATAAATTATTTTTTATTAGACATAATGATTTTTATTAGTATTTACTATGCATTATCTATAACCTAGTTATTTCATAGAGATATGACTATTTTGATGAGGTTTTAATATGTAAACAAAGCAATGACTTAATATCCGCAAAGTCCTTGGTCACAAGTTACGTGCTGATTTTTGAGTCTACTGCAATTCAAATAACATCAATAACATTTACTTTTTCTCTCAGCTTATATATATTTACAGGTGTAATGTAAAATATTCTGTACAATTAAGGAACTTTTTAACCAGTTTCCGTTTTTGTTTTTCAAGGAAAGAATTTTTTTAAATATATTTACATTACCTGATATTTCGTTTAATACTTATTATTATTTTTTTTTCAATAAAAGCGCCAGTGTATTTTGTGCAACGTTATAGTGATCATGCCTTGTCAGGCATTTTATCAAGATGTTTTAATAAATTTATAATCTGTGTACGTATAGAATATAAATTGTATAAGAAATCATATATTTGTTAGAAAAAAAAAAAAAAACTTTTTTTTTGTTCAAGAGGAAAACATTGAAATTTTTTTCAAAACTGCTTAGCTAGAAATATCTATAAACTTACAGAATTTATTCGCTTTATTCAGCTGTTCTCTTATAGCTTGCGGCACAATAGTAAACGCAAAATATTTTAAAGTGAGTAAAGATATTAATTTATCAAGATAATTATTACTGGTATAACAAACAGCATTTAAGCTATTTACACATACATACATATACAGTATATATACAGTAGTGTCCAAAATTCTGGAAACCTTTTTGTAAAGGTGTATTTTTGAAGTTTGAGGGTTCATGACACCATTTCCTCTTTGAGTAATACCATAAAAGTATAAACCAATGGAAAGATAATTTATTGAAGAATGTAATGCAATAAATTTCATGTAGGAATGTTTATTAGAACAGCAGTTATAAAAAGAAAAATGAAACATATCGAAAAAATAGGGTATACAAAAATTATCACAATGCTAGTTAATACTTAGTTGGGCAACCTTTACTCGTAATTATGGCTTTACAATGTCTTCCCATGGAGTGAACCAAGTCTTTTAGTTATGAAGCTGTTATAATGTGATACCAAGATTGAATTATTGCTTCTGTTAATTGGATTTTATTGCTGGGTTGCTTTTTTGCAACAAGTTTCTTTAGTCTGCTCTATAGATTTGCAATTGGTTTAAGGTCTGGACTATTCCCGGGTCATTCCAACAGTGAGATATGATTATCTTGAAGTCATTTTTTGCACACTTTAGCAACATCACACGGAGCTGAATCCTATTGAAATATAAATGCTTCATTATTTTGGAAAAGATCACGTACGGGAAGCTTCATTTGAGATTGAAATATTTCATTTATGTATTTAGAGGCGTTTATATTATCATTAATCGCACAAGTTGTGCCCACACCTTCTAACGTCGTACAACCCCATTTCATAACACTGGCTGAATGCTTCAGAGTGTGTCTAATGCTATTAGAATGCAAATCGTCTCTGATTCTTCCCCTTGAGCATTTTATGCCAATCCTACCAAATAGGAAGATTTTTGGCAACGTCAGACCAAATAACTCCGTCCTTTTGTTCCGATGTCTAGTTAACATAGGTTTTAGTCCAGTTTAATCTTTTCAACCTTTTTTGTCGAGATAAAAATGACCTTTTCGTGGAATTCTAGACTTTTAAACTAAATTTTTGTAGTCTTCGCCGAACAGACTTTACACTCAACATCACGTTGGTTTGTGCCATTCTATCTTGTACATATCCAGATGATTTTCTTTTGTCACTTATGCATAATCTCTTATTTCTTTTATCGTCACTTGCTGTTGTACAACTTTTCCTGCATTTATCAGTTTCATTTTGTAATGATATAGTCTCCTTATACCGCTTCACAAATTTAGAAATGACACCTTTAGTTACATTTTTATCAATTTGCCTTCTAATTTCTTCATAACTGTAACACTTTTCACTTAATAGTACTATTTTACATTTGTTTCTAGGTTACCTATTAACTCTTTGTACATTTTTAAATTTTATTGTCTTTTACTCTAATATTAATAACATAAAGCACTGACAAATGCCCTCTTCAAAGTCCACAAATGCCCCCAAAACATGACAACAACAGTTGAACCCTACTGTTACCTTACTGACTCGCTGTTAAAACATTATGATACTCGATTGGCTCTCTAAACGCTTGTGCTTATTGGCTGCATTCAAATAAATGAAAGCTACTTCATATTAACGATATGAAGATATATACATATAATTAGCTTTCATAAGCAAGTTGTGTTTCTTTTTTTGTGTGTGCGTGTGTTTATTTGCCTATAACTTTTGATTAAATACTACACTACATGGCCAGTGATGACTGGTCACTTTCGATTTTAGACGTCTTGTTAAATATCTAGAAGAAAACATGAGGAATTATCCTGAAACTTCAGGCGTGTAAACAGCATAGTAGATGTCATTTATTTCCGCGAAGATTTTTTTCCCGAAATCGCATTGGAAACCGTGAACAAATTGAAGAAACGAACGAATATCTTTTGGAAACCCTGTAAAAACTAATGTCACAAAAGCGTTGAAACTTTAGCACATGATTAGGAGGCTTCTTGTAATAAACTGTGTTCATTTTTATGAGGATAGCACTTGTACTTGTGGATAAATTAAGGTTTTTATAAAAACAATCCCAATTTTCACCTAGTGTTTTGCTTATAATTTGCAGAGTTTTTAATATAAAAGAATGTTCTTTTCTGGAACCATGACAAATGACATTGTACACAATACCCTGCAATCAGAATTAAAAAATAATAAATATTGGATGAAAAATGAGTAGGTTCAGAAAATAATGTTTCAGTGCACATACGCGAATGCAATCAAAATATGATGTGCATAACGTATTAGCAAAATGTGCAGAGCAACTTTTGTGAAAGTCTCAAAAACATAGCTTGAAATTTCTAAAAGTAATCGCCAATAGAATAAGCTCGAAATCCGTTGTTCCCAAAAGGAATCAAGAAGATGAGGGACTGTATCCAAATAAAGAAGTACGTGCAATAGAGTGTAACATATACTATATTGGATACAGCCCCTCATCTTTTTGCTTCCTTTTGGGAACAACGGATTTCGAGCTTATCCTATTGGCGATTACTTTCAGAATTTTCAAACATGAGATAATTGAGAAGGTAAAAGAGCCATTTTAAATTACTTGTTTTGTCTTCATTTATTATTTTGTCTTATTTAATATAAATAGTATGTGGGTTATTACAATTTTATTATATTCTAAGTCAAAGCAAAATTACATATGAGGACGTGAGTTTCAAAACTCTCCTTATCCAAAAAATCAAACTTTGGGAAATAGCGAAAAACTTCTAACTGTGTCCATTGGCTTTCATCGTAAACCAATATTTTACAATGCCAGAAATACTCGATAAAACTAGTATTTTTGCAGATTGTAGTGTTTTTTCAATGTAGGTACACCAATAAAATATATTGATAGAGAAAAATCGATTTTTTAAATGTTGGATAAGGCGAGTTTTGAAACTCACGTCCTCATATCCAAAATAATAAAAATTCAACTTTGAATTAAATAAATGATTTTTAATCGTGATTTTAATCAACTTGATTTAAATCGGCGCACCATATCTGCATATGTTGTATTAAAATCTGACTATCTGTTTGTATTTCACAACTCTTCCTCTTAGAGTATGGAATGTAGCGTGATAAAATGAACACCAATTATCTATATGGACGAGTATGACATATAGAATTGAAACGAGAAATTATTTTCAACGAATAGATGTTGAAATAAAGTATTCATTAAATTAAATTTTCTATGAAAATTCGAAGAAATAAAAACATATTTTCACATATTCAAGCTTCATGAATCAATTCTACAGGACAAAAAAATATCTGTAGACATTTTGACAAATTGCCATTTAGAAATTATTACATTGAAAATTTCTTCTGCTTTGCATTCAACCAAGGAGGAAGATTTAAGCTCCTTGAATTCAGATAAATACTTATTGCACCTATTCACAAGAATTGAATTTAAAGAAAAAGCATACACTATTTTCAGTGAATTATTTTTGAAAAATGGCAGTTAAAACGTTTCACAAGGGTGCTAAAAGTAAAATGACTTAACGGGTAAAAATGTGAAGCTCTTCCTTGTAAAGCATTTTTTTAATTTAAAAAAACTAAAATATATTTTTTTATAAGTTCGTCAAAGTGACGTCATGTATATCATGTATATGTTCTTCAGTTCCGAAATTTAAAACCAAATCTTAAAAGAACAATATATTGTCCACAAATAACGGTTTTCATAAAAAATCACGTAATCTTCAAAATGTAATTTCTTTTTAACGTACATTGTATATACGCTTTCTTACTTGAAAGTTAGGATTTAATAAAATTAATGTTATAATTGCAGCGAAACAGCACCGAAAACTGGCGATATGAAGCAATTAAAATAATAAAACTTTGTAAAAAATCACCATAAAATTAAAACAAAACACAGGACGCGTTTCGAGCTAAAAACATAACAGCTCGTCAACAGCTAAGCATACACGTGTCCGAAAACGACCCGAAACTGTCGTTTTCGGACACGTGTATGCTTAGCTGTTGACGAGCTGTTATGTTTTTAGCTCGAAACGCGTCCTGTGTTTTGTTTTAATTTTATGGTGATTTTTTACAAAGTTTTATTATTTTAATTAATGTTATAATTATTTTCTAAATGTTCAATTACATTGGATTATTTTCCTTCAAGAAATCGAAAAGTCTCATGCAATGTAACATGAAATGCAGCACACCGGGTTGCCACACAGATAGTATATTTTTAGATAAGGATAAAGGAAGTCTCTAATATATTTTTTATTCCATAATGTTTTAAACCACATATATTTGAAGATTTTTTTTTATTTCAAGAAAAGGGATTTTGATTATTGTACTGTAATTGTGTTTGGAGATATAAAATTCACAGTTCATAGGTATTGAAATTTAACCAGCATTTGTATACACATGGAAAGAGTAGAGTGGTTTGAAATTACTTTCCTTAGTAGCTTATACTTTGACTATAACACCAGCCTGCATTTTTAACATTTTTGTCAGATGATTTCTTATGAATAAATTTTACTGAATCAATTTTGTATGCTAATTCCAGAAATGACTTTCATTTTTGTCTATCACGTCTGGATTTTACAAAAAATAAGAAGTTGTGTTTTCAATATTTTCATTAATGCAATCAAAAATTTATCGCAGTTTCATAGAAAGTATTTCATTAAACACATTAAAAATACTATAAAAAATATCCTTTCATGATATTTCTTTAACAAAACGAAAAGCAAACAGTGTTCAATTAAACAAACATTTTCTTTTTGTCTTTCTTGCAGATCCTCCTTCATCATTTATGTCCCTCTTCAACATCCAATTGTAGTCTATCCATCATATTTACATTCAATCTTCCCCTTTACATATTCTCCATCTTTTGATATCCTAGTGAAAGTACTCTCTATGCTCTTCATTGTAATGTCCCAGATTTTCTGGAAAATAGTCGATATGGGAATGCAGAAAGTGGATTTTTACACTCATATTGCCCATATATACCCAACTTCTTAAAATTTCAAGCATTGTTCAATAATATTCCTGTAATTTGGATATTTCTTATTCCTTAGAAAGATTTTGGTAACACAGTTGAAGGCGGTTCATGCGTCTTGTTTTACCTCATTCATCGTTTTTTCAAAATCTTTGTCCTTCATCAGCTTTTTTGATTTGAGGACCAAGGAAAATTCCAGCTTTAAATTTTTCGTGGGTGATGAAGGGAAATTTCATATTAAGGTACTTGAAGCAATTCTCATCTTGTGGTAGAACCTTTACAAATTGCTTCATTAATCCTATTTGTAACTTGATGCGTAATGATGGAAGCACGACTTTTTGGGAGTTTACGAGTGGTTCATGTACGATGTTTTTAGTCTTCGGAACAACATTTTTCTTCTCTGGCCAAACTCTCATAATCCAATGTTTTTACTTTGCCGGACTGTCCCATTCACATAGAAAACAAGGCATTTTTGTGTACCCAGTTTGTTGTCCTAATAGTATTCCTATAGCTTTAAAGTCACCGCAGATAAGCCATTTGTGTACCTCATACTAAATAAGTCTTAATAGTACCTTATAAAAGTCATTAGATAAGTTGGTAAATATTCAGAAGTACATTTACGTTATGTGTGACTAAGACATAATGCTTGTTCTCCGCGATGAATCTTCGAAATCAACTCGGGTCGATTGCAAACAAACTAGACGTGATAGAAGAAAACTAAAAACAGTTCTGTAATCAGCATAAAAAATGCATTAAGGGCAGCCATTGGTTTTTAATCATCTGATATCAGGCATACTAGTGTAATAATTATACTTATGAACATAATTCCATTTTATATGAGTACATGGGCATTGGTCTCGTATATATTAATCAAATCGAAGATAATGAAAGTTACAAAATATATTATTTTATTAATTAACAATAAGGATCTTGGTGCAATAATAGAAGCGTGACAAATAAACAACGTTGAAAGCACCAAAAAATTATAAATTTAAAGCATACCGGTTTTGGTAGCATGTAGCATACCTTCCTCAGTGCTAAGGATGGCGGAAATTTGCTCATATATATAGGAGAGATGGGGTTTCAAGTTAAAGGTTTATTGACCAATAGGAAAACAGAGGATTGCAGGTAACAGCCAATAGGAAGATAGATTCGAAATGGAGCCGAAATAGTGAGAGAAATTAAGAGAAAGAAGTATTTATGTAATATTTCCAACAATCTGATAATGGAGGAATAGCTAATTCACAATTAACAATATTATTTAAATTTTTATAAATATGAAATGCTTCAAGGAAGTTAAGTTCATGTATCGAACTAGGTTTAGAGATTATTTTAACCGAATTGAAGTCAAAAGTATGATTCATATCCCAGCAATGTTTTGCAATAGAGGATTTATTGATTTCTTATTTTTTAATATATTGTTGATGTTCTTTGATACGAAATTTTAAGCAGCGTTTGGTTTGTCCAATATAGGAAAGGCCACACTGGCAATTAATACTGTAGATAGCACATGAATTGGATAATTCAATAAGGTCTTTGAGTTTGGGGAGGGTGAGTTTATTGGTAGGGGCAAAAATTATTTTGAAGTCATTTTGTCTAAGAATTTTAGCAATGGGAAAGCTTGATTTAGGAAAGAAGGGTAACACAATGCTAATATTGGAAAGAGTAGAAGCCTGAGGACAGTTTGAGGAACGAGGATTCTGAAGTTTAAATAGAGCAGTATCAATTATAGAAGGGTTATAACCTCTGTCAATCACAATGGCTTTAATGTATGATTTATATCTTTATAAATCGTGCCATACATATTTGCTCTGATTCTCAGTCATTTAATAGTGAAATTCAATACATTAAAGCCATTGCGATTGACAGAGGTTATAACCCTTCTATAATTGATACTGCTCTATTTAAACTTCAGAATCATCGTTCCTCAAACTCTCCTCAGTCTTCTACTCTTTCCAATATTAGCACTGTGTTACCCTTCTTTCCTAAATCAAACTTTCCCATTGCTAAAATTTTTAGACAATATGACTTCAAAATAATTTTTGCCCCTACCAATAAACTCACCCTCTCCAAACTCAAAGACCGTATTGAATTATCCAATTCATGGGCTATCTACCGTATTAATTGCCAGTGTGGCCTTTCCTATATTGGACAAACCAAACGCTGCTTAAAATTTCGTATCAAAGAACATCAACAATATATTATAAAATAAGAAATCAATAAATCCTATATTGCAAAACATTGCTGGGATATGAATCATACTTTTGACTTCAATTCGGTTAAAATAATCTCTAAACCTAGTTCGATACATGAACTTAACTTCCTTGAAGCATTTCATATTTATAAAAATTTAAATAATATTGTTAATTGTGAATTCGCTATTCCTCCATTATCAGATTGTTGGAAATATTACATACATACTTCTTTCTCTTAATTTTTCTCACTATTTCGGTTCCATTTCCAATCTATCTTCCTATTGGCTGTTACCTGAAATCCTCTGTTTTCCTATTGGTCAATAAACCTTTAACTTGAAACCCCATCTCTCCTATATATATGAGCAAATTTCCGCCATCCTTAACACTGAGGAAGGTATGCTACATGCTACCGAAACCGGTATGCTTTAAATTTATAAATTTTTGGTGCTTTCAACGTTGTTTATTTGTCACGCTTATATTATTTTATTATTCAATTCATTTTTTTTAATGAACAATAGTAATTCGAAAAAGTTATTTGAGATTGATTATTTGACATTGATTTTGTTGACTTTTAATGAACAATAGTTATTCTAGAAAATTATTTTTGATTGGTTTTATTGACTTTTAAATACTTTAAGTGTATAAGTAATGTTGAAGAAATTTTTATTTCCTAAAAATCTTTACAGGTATTGTTTAAATTCTTCCCTATCTTTGGAGAAAAAAAACATTTATCACATCATAATTGTGTTTAGAGATTTATCAATCAGAGCTTATAGATAGTGAAGTTATAATATTTGTATGTATACAGTGATCATTTGAAAAGGGCTAAATTTAAAGTAAAAATAAACATAGGATTATTATTTTGCTTCGATTTTTTTAAACCTAAAGTGAAATCATGTTTTATATTTAAGCCAGAATTTGTGTTCGTCTTCCTCAAACTTGCTCGAGAAAGGGATATAGAGTGAAGTGGTCCAAGTTATTCTCTTAAGTAGTTTATAGGGACAACGGGACTGGTCAAAACAAAAACCAAACTTTTTAATTTTTGAAAATATAGGTATTCTCTTTAAAAAAATATTTCGAAACTATCGTAAAGTTTTAGTTTAGTAGATTATCAAATTTCGTGGTTGAAATTTACTTTTTACAAATTTAAAAATTTTAGGAAAATTGTAACAATTTACCTCGGTCATGGGCTAGTTGTCACACAGAATATCTATGAAGTTTTGGCTGAAAAGTTTTAATATAAACAGTAGCGGCTCATGACTACCTTTTTTTTGGGTGCTGTATGTTTCTTTTCAGAAGATTTTACTCCGGTCTTTACGTTTGTAAGCACGTTACTACATCACTATTTGAGAATGCTAATCTTAGTCTTAATTTTTCGTAAAATTTTCTACGATTAAGTAAGCCAAAAATATTAGTACACGGAACTATTAGCAGTAAAGTACTTACAAAATTATAGACCATGAAAATAACATTCACTACATTTATAACACACAGTCACGGGCTTCTATTGAATATAAAGACAATTTGATAAAGAAAATATGATAACCTAAATGTACATATTTTTTTTCCATATCATACAAAGAATGTTTGTATTGCAGTAGTACAAGAATATAAGAAAATTAAAAAGTTAATAGAAACAATGAAAACAAATTAAATCATGCATATCAGCTGAAAAGTAAGTTTTTGCTGGGTAGTTCTGAAGTAAGTTTAATTAATTTGTTTCTTCTACTTTATATGCCTACTTACTTAGTTTCTTTGGATTTGAACCAAAATAAATGTTCGTTGTTTGCAGCAAATAATTTAAGAGTTCATTTTCTGCTCCAGCTGAAAATACTTGTCGATATTTCACATACCCTATATATTTATGGTATGTCAATATCGGCTGTTATAATTTGCTGTACATGTCTAGCTAATGTATGATAATTTATGTTAAAATCATGGTCTGTTTGCTAAATTGAAACGTGCTCAATTTTTATCTTCTTGGCTGAATATAGTTGTTAAGAGGAATTTCCCAGAGAGTAGTACTCGTTTTTAAATTCATTGTCATTTTAAGGAAAGAGGGAATTTGTTTCCTGAATTGAAATAGAATTTAACCCTTAACTGCTGTTAGTGGTCTTACATGCTTTTTTCAACTTTCGCATTTAACTTGCAATTTCTTGTTTAACTATAGATATTAGAAAAATTTTGTTTCGTTTGGAGCCCTAGTGCTAGTACTAGCATTAGGGAATTATTTTACTTATAACAGTCTTGTACATAAAGCTTAGTACAGAAAGTGTATTCTTTGAACAATCCAGCCTTTTATTGATGTTTAGATCAATTGGTCTCAGAGGTCGCTCACAGTAGTTATGCGACAACTTCTGTCACAGCAAAGTTAAGGATTAACTGTGGGTTTTATGACTGGGGTTGATTGTCACATGAAATAACTTGCCTTGCCCATCCCGTGACAACCAACCACGTTCGAAATAATGCCAAAATTTTTATCTTTAGAACGTTATCTAACCTTTTTTTTTTCATTTGCAATGCTACATATAAATGTAATTTAATTGTGCACTATCAATAATAGGGAATAAAAGTTAGAACGATATAAAATAAATACTCATTCCCTCAGCACACAAAAAAATTGTAAAAATAAATATTTTGTCATACAACAACGTTTTTTCAAGACAAAGTCAAACTAACCAAGTCATGAGAGCATAAATCAAATCCATTGCGATACATCATCGAATACATGTACTGATGAATTTATAATTTGGTACAGATTATAATCTGTCATGGAAGAAATGAGCTTTATGACAACCATCTATGTGACAATCAGCCCGTGTCCCTTCGACAGTGCTACCGCGGTTAACGAAGATAATTTCCGGAATCACATTACTTAGCCGAATCTTCGTTAACCGAAATGTGATGTCCCGTCCAATAAAAGTGAAATCTGGCTGCGTTAATTAGCGTGCGCATCCAATAAAAATTCATTAACCGAGGTGAAAAATAAATGTTAAAAATATCTTCGTTATCCAAAACATTCATTAGTAGAGGCACTCGTTAAGTTGGTGTGATATATGACGGAACTGCACGAGGGATATAAACCCGAAGGGGAGTGCCCTCTGTGGGGGGTCTTTCTAATGGAACCTGATCCGTATTTACGCATGTAAATGCAAGGCTCGAAGAAAACCACGGAAAACTCCGAACGATTAGGTCGACGGGCGCGATTGGGTTGGAACCTAGCACCTCCCGTCTACCTGCTTCGAGAGCAGAACCTCCCGGACACTGGTGGGGCTCGCACTCATTAAGACTGAGCTCCATAATACAAAGGAAAGCTTACTCACCAGTCCATTTTCTGCTGTGACCGCATCACATTTTCAGTGCGCGCAAGTAATAAATCCTGCACTTTTCCTAATATTAAAAGCACTTTTTCTAATTTTTCCGCATAATGCTTATTACTTTTGGTTATTTCTAAACATTTTCCACATTTTTATGAGCAATACTTAACAAATATTTCATTTTTTGTTGAGCTTAGAGAAAATTTTATTTTACAATAATGTCAAATTAAATATTTGTGATGAAATTAAATAAAATTTATAGTTTTTTCAATAACAAATATATATCAGTGAAAATTGTAGAAACTTCGTCATATTTTTTAAAAGAAAATCCAATTTGAAACTATCTACCCTATACTACTCTATAAGAGAAAATCTATGTTTGCCATAAATTTTGCGAAAATTCATTTACGTCAAAAAAGTTGTTATTTTTAATTACGAAATTTAAATTTTTATACTGTCCTGGTTTCTATAAGTTTGATTAAAAAAAAATATCCATGTTCTAACAAGTAAAACAGTAAAAATTCCATTCTGGTATGGCTAAATGTGGCTGAATTATGATACTTTGAATTTTATGATTTGCGAAGTTTCCTGGTCATAAAATGGAAAAAAGTGTTTTTTAAGCGAAATCCAATTATTCTGGTTATATATCCGGTTCTAATGTGATTTTTGTAATGCGAGTTTTTTTAATCAGTTCAGCATCCATTAAGAATAAATATCAATAATAATTTTATTTTTTATTTTTTAGCGATTTTAATACGTTAAAATACAAAACGTATTATAATAATATAATATATTTTAATAGGTTATTAAAATTTCATTTACTTTTCATTCTTTTTTTTTTTTACTAAGAAATCAAATATCCGCAGTCGCTGTTGCTTTAGCTTATTGAAAACACAAATAAGTAACTTTAGATGTAATTTTATCAATTTATAATTATTTTATCAATCTGATATCATTATTTAACTAAGAATTTATTCTGAGATTTCTGTATTAAGGTGCATAAAAGATTACTATAATATGAGATATTATCAGCCACTAATTAAGGAAGATACTGTAAAAAGGAAAGAAAATTATGGCTAGAGCAGTAGCTAATTAGCATCCATTGTATTAGAATAGTAACAAACTTAGAGAAATAAATCTCTGAAGGACTTGATAAAACTTTCTTTTTAAAGTAGAAACATTTTCTTTAAAATCATGGGTTATCTTAATAAGTTGTATGTTGTAAAATTTCTTTATATTTAATCATTATTCATGCAATTTTTGGCTCATGAACTTTATTTTGCTTATTCAGTAAGAATGTCGGTTGTTTTGCTTAAAGGGTTACAGACATTCTTAATTAAAAAAATAAAAATAAAAAGTCGATTTTTTGTTTTGACGGAAATTAAATGCTTTTAGTGTGTATAATTATGGGCAAAAAGATTTAAAGTGATATCTTAATTACTAAGAAAGATATGAGCAAACATGTGAGCGAGCGCGCGCACGATCAAAATTCTCTGGTGTGCAAAAATTAAGGAAAATCACAAAATGCTAATTTTCAAATACGCGAACACTCAAAAGGAAATAATATAATTCGAGTAATTACTATCTCTACGACACAGCTAGTCCATATAACATCTCATTCATGTCACACATGGTCACAACTGTCACAGTCACTACGGTGAAGCAAAAAAATAGGAAATTCCATACATCTGATTATGAGTCTCAAATGATCACTATATGTGACTCCACTGAGACGACACTGTGACTGCTGCTTTGTGACGAGTCACCATGTGACTTTACAATGTAGTTATATTGTGATTCTCATGTGACTGTCATCTGTAGACTCAATTTCAAAGTCATCTTGAACGCTGCATTGTGATAAATTACCAAATAATTTCACATTAAAGTCTCATTATGACTTTCAGGTGATAGAGAGACTACTGTGAAGTCACCATTGTGCTCTTTTGGGAAAATTCTCAATGTGACTATAATGTGATATTATTTGGTGACTTATCATAATGCAACGTTCATGATGACTTTGAAATTGAGTCTAAAAATGACATGAGAGTCACAATTTAACTACATTGTAAAGTCACCTGGTGACTCGTCACAAAGCAGCAGTCACATTGACGTCTCAGTGGAGTCACATATAGTGATCATTTGAGACTCATAATGAGATGTAGGGAATTTCTTATTTTTTTGCTTCGCCGTAGTGACTGTGACACTTGTGACCATGTGTGACATGAAATGAGATGTTATATGGACTAGCTGTGTTGTAGGGATAGTAATTACTCGAATTATATTATTTCCTTTTGAGTGTTCGCGTATTTGAAAATTAGCATTTTGTGATTTTCCTTAATTTTTGAACACCAGTGTATATTGAATCCTAAAACTTTAAACGCGATTTTCTGAAAAATACATTTTTCAACATGGGCAACATGATAACTTGATCAATTTTTAACATTTTTGGATAAAATTTGCCCTCATCTACGCATAATTAAATTGTATAAGGTCCATTGAGTCCTTTTCTGAAAATTTAAATTTTTTTAGATTTTCCAATAAGGAAAGTCACAATTTTAAACGAAAAATGATTTTTTTTTTCAAAATAGCGCAATTTTCTTATTTTTCATAAATTTAAAAATTTGAGCCGATGGCCCTTAGCTACAACCTTATTTTATAAGAAGAAACTGTGATTTTAATAATTTTTTGTTTTACATGAAGTTAGGGCTCTGCCTATCGAATCCGGATGTTTTTGTACAGGTCAACGTGGCTGCAAGTTTCTGATGTAACATGTGAACAAATTTAACAACAAAAAATATTTTAAATACTTGAAGCAATAAAAAAAAGTAAAATTAGTAGTTTTTCAAGTAATTTTACTCCCTTCCCTAAAAGAAATTCTGAAATATGTTAATTTTTCACCGCCAAAAACGTATGTAACCCTTCAATTAAATTGCTATTTGTGTTTATTTTTAAACATGTATGTATGCAGATGCGCACTTACATCTTTTCGTCTTATCTTGCACATTTTTGAATGATAACATACCTACCTACGTGCATACGATATACAACAGGGGTGATTGTGACTCAGAGTGAAAAAACCTGAAAATTAATTGATACAAAGTGAAAAACCCTGAAAATTATCGACGCAAAATATACCAATATCAATTTATATAACAACTGATGCTGCAACAGTATGGCAATCAAATGAGATATTTCTGCTATTGTTTGAAATATACAATTGCAGATAAACACAATTTGGTAAACTTACATTAATTTCACTGAAAGCTAAATGGTTTCATCAAATGGAGAGTGCAATTTATCTTGCTAAATATGCAAAGTTCGAATTCTATAATCAGTAAATAAATTTATTCCAAGTACTCATGAAACAAGTATAAATTATGTGTAAAGAGTGGGATCTCTTAGTAGATTTAATGCAAGTCATATATATGACACCTAATTATTTGAAAACAATAAAAAAAAGTCACAACCAATCCAATTTTACTTCTAAGGGGCTAAGTAAAAAAGAAAAATAAATGCATAAGAAAAATAGATTTTTTTTTTTTTTTTTTTTTAACTTTGCTCTTACACAAGGTAAATTTCTTTTTCCTGCTTTCTTCCTGGATATTACACTACACATTACAGATATGCGATTCTGGACATTTTTGTACTGAGATTGAGATGGATGACACAATACCAAGGGTGATTCAGAGTAACAAAAAATGTATCTGAAATTCACAGCAACGTTTCTGGAAGGTTACAGCAGAGGGAGGGGGAATCACTCCTGGTCCTAATTATGTGTTTTTCTGCGATCCTTTCGCAAAATTCGCGTTTTTCCGCGATCTTTCGGCGAAATTTGCAGTTTTTTTCGCGATTCTTTAAAGAAATTCATGTTTTTCCCGTGATCCTTTAACAAAATTTTCATTTTTTCTGTAATCCTTGACGAAAATCGCGTTTTTTCCCTCGACCTTTTGACGAAAATCGCGTTTATCCCGCGATTCCGGGGGAGGATTAATCCCTGCAGGTTTTAATAATGTGTTTATTCTGCGGTCATTTGACGAAATTAGCGTTTCTTTCCGCGAATCTTTAAAGGAATTGTTTTTTTTCGTGATCCTTTAATGAAATTTGTGTTTTTCCCGCGATCTTTTGACGACATTTCCGTTTTTCCCGCGATCTTTGGTGAAAATCACGTTTTTTCCAGCGATCTTTTAAGGAAAATAGCGTTTTTTTTCGCGATCCTTTGACGAAATTTGTGTTTATTTCGCGATCATTAGACAAAATTTGTTTTATTTGGAGATCATTAGACGAAATTTGTTTTATTTTGAGATCCTTTAACGATATTCGCGTTTTTTCCGCGAATCTTTAAAAAAATTCATGTTTTTTAAGTGATCCTTTAAGAAAATTTGTGTTTTTCCCGCAATCCTTTGACGAAAATCGCGTTTTTCCCACGATTCTGGGAAGAAGAAAATCCTTCCCAGTTCTAATTATATGTTTTTTCTGCGGTCCTTTGACGAAATTCGCGTTTTTACCGTGATTTTTTAAAGAAATTCATGCTTTTTCCGTGATCCTTTAACGAAATTTGCGTATTTCTAGCGATCCTTTGACGATATTTCAGTTTTTCCGCGCTCTTATGACGAAATTTGTGTTTATTTCGCGATCATTAGACAAAATTTGTTTTGTTTCGAGATCATTAAAGAAATTTGTTTTATTTTGAGATCCTTTGACGAAATTCGCGTTTTTTCCGCGATTGTTTGGTGAAATTTGCGCTTTTCCCACGATCCTCTGACGATATTTCCGTTTTCCCGCGATCCTTTGACGATATTTCCGTTTTTCCCGCGATCCTTTGACAAAAATCGCGTTTTTCCCACGATTCGGGTTGGAAAAAACCCTTCTCAATTCTAATTATGTGTTTTTTCTGCAGTCTTTTGACGAAATTTGCGTTTTTTCTGCGATTATTTAAAGAAATTTATGACTTTTTCCATGATCCTTTAACGAAATTTGCGTTTTTGCAGCGATCCTTTGACGATATTTCAGTTTTGCCCACGATCTTTTTGCGATTTTTCCGTTTTCCCGCGATCCTTTGACGGTATATCCGTTTTTCCCGCGAAGTTTTGACGAAAATCTTGTTTTTTCACGATCCTTTGGCGAAATTTGTATTTATTTCGCAATCATTTGACGAAATTTGTGTTTATTTCGCGATCATTTGACGAAATCTTTGTTTATTTCGAGATTTTTTGACGAAATTCACATTTTTTTCGCAATCCTTTGACGAAAATGTCGACTTTTTCAGCAAATGATTGAGAAATTGATTTTTTTCGACGACCATTTGTCGAAATTCGCGATATTTTTTAGTGTCCGAAATTTCCACTAAACGTAACGATCTCATAAACCCGGAAGGATCGATCGAAAAACCCGAAAATCCGGGTACACCGGGAACACAATCACCCCTGAAGCAGACACACTCAGAGAGAAAGAGAAAGAGAGAGAGAGAGACGGACAAAGAAAGTGAGAGACAGAGAGGGACAGACATGTGGACAAATAGGTTTATTGTTTCACTGATTAACTGAATGATAGATTAAAAAAAAAAAAGATTACGAAGTAAACTAGGTCAAGAAAAAATCCGAACGTTGGCTATAACTTCGGTTCTGATTAACATAAGAAAGAAGAAAAGTATTGTGTTAATTTACATAAATTATAACTATATATTATTATTCTTTATAAGTATGTTTATTTTGTCATAAAGAATCTTCCACCCCCCAAAATGGAACGCAAATTTTAAAATCTCAATAGCAGCACTAAGATTTTATTATATTTTTATGTTTCACATGCTACAGAACGTGAAAATAAAAATTATCACCAAATTTGAATGATAAGTAAATATCCGTTATATCGACATAACGGACTATATCGACAGTCCGGACATATCGATATTATATACTTGAATACTCATCTACTTCATTACTTTTACTTTCATATAGTACTCTGTAAAAGTCTACACTGCTAAAAGAGGCAAATATTTCTTAATCTAGGAAAATATAATGTAACCATTAATGAAAACATACAATGACTTCTTCCGATTTACCCATGATTCCGAAAAGCGTTTTTATCTTTTAAAAAAGCAGAAATCAATATATTTTTGAAATTTAAAGAAACATTTATAAATAAATAATTTTTTTTCTGTCACTTGTTTTCGGAAACGTTTTTGTGTAGTTTTTATAGTGCTTCACTCAACCCGGAATGTAGATTTTTCGGATTCTATTAATTCTCAAGTAAACGGTTTCCTGTTCCCAAACATGCTTTAGAGAAAAACGGGATAAATTAACTTTATTAACATTAACTTTAAAATTAATATTAAATTTTTATTGTTGCCTCAATTTGACCTCAAAGAAAATCCTTTTAAAGAAAGAAAATTCTAAAAATGGATCTACACCCTGGTATATATTTTCTTCTCGTCAAAATTTCAAGAGTGTTGTAATTTGTTCGTTTATTTTCCCATAAATTCCCGCATATATTGGCCACGATTTAAAATTTCTTTGTTTTTGCATCTATTTCTTAACAAAGCAAATTTTAAATAACTTTTAAGAATAGATTTAAGAAAATTAATTAAATCTTGTGAAATTTACATCAAATATTTGATTATTAAATTAATTTGAAAGTAATATTTATTAGAAATTAAGATTTATTAATTTTAGCAATTGAAGGGATGCAGTACCTAACTTAAAAAAAATATATAGATTTATTTTGTTGCATTAAATCAAAGCTACTTCTTCCCCATACATGTGAGTAAAATATTAGACTTGTATTTTCATTTTTCATATACAAATAAAAAAGATAAATTTTTTTATGCACGATGGAGTTTTTTATATAAATTGAAAACTTTAAATACGTTTTCCCCAGTTTTTATTTTTCTGCGTTTTAATGTATTCAAAATGTTAAGGTTTTTTTATATTTAAGTTCGAGTTTTGATATTTTTTGTTGATACTTTCAAATATTTGTGGAACAAAAATAGGTATAGTTTAATTTTTGAGTGCTATACTTATTTGAAATAGTAATCAGATCTCAAAATTATATTGTTTTCAGTTGTCGATACTTTTCAGATTAAAAAAAATTACACAAAATTTATTCTGTGCCTGATTTAAAAATCTAGACTCATTTTTGTTTAGCATTATTTCAGTGATGTTAAGCAAAAAAATTAAATCAAAATATTTAAAATTTAAGGAGTAGAAGCAATTTAAAAAATATATTAAAATGTTATTATTTTATTTTTCAATTTATTTGAACTGTCAGTCGAATAGGATTTTTTTTCAGAATTAAACCTTTTTTCACTTAAGAAAAGGCTAAAAAAAAGGAAAAAGAATTCTAACGCGAAAAAAAAGGAAAATTTAAAGGTACCGTATCCCCCACCACCACCACCACCACCCAAATTAAATGAACGCTTTTAGCTTTAAATAATTTAGAAATAATTGAGAATTATCAGAAATTTTGGTTATATATATTATAATGTAGTTCAATTATTCAATATAGTTTAATTTTTAGGTTCAATACAGTATAAAATTAGTCAAAATTCAGTTTCCTCAGATGCAAACTTTAGCTTTTAAAATGTGTCCTATTGGAATTATGGAAATATTTAAATTTATTCCACAGTATAAATAAATAAATAAATATATATATATATATATACAGTGGCGGTCAAAAGTTTCCGGCCAGTTAGTTTTTTTTATTTGTTTGACAGAATGTTTTAGCGAAGAAGAAGTTCAATTGCTCCAAAAGTTAGGAATAAGCTAATTACCTCTGACCACGTGATCATTTTGATTAGTTACTTAAGATACTTGATGCAAAGGGGAGGAATTCAAAATTCGCGCGTGCAAAAGTTTCCGGCCATTCGTCATTCATTAGTTTTTGCTATCGCTAAAGTGTTTTTTTGGCCATGTATGTTAATTAATCAAGGTGCATAATGTATTTGAAATTCAAAAATGAAAAGTTTAATAATTTATTGTTCCTAAATGAGTGATTTGTTTGTTGCTAAAGGGGCAATCCTCTCGTGAGATTGCGGCAAAGTTGTCGATCGGAAAATTTGCTGTAAACGATATTTTAAAAAATATATAAAGATGGTCATGGCCTTCGGAACTTGCCACGGTCTGGGGGACCCCGGAAAACGACTATTCTTGTGGACAGAATTATCAGAAGAAAAGCAGTTGATGACCCGCGTAAAAATGCCGCTGCAATTCCACGCCATTTATGGAGTTAAAAGCGATTTATGGTGTTATGGTTATTGGCGAAACAAGTCTATCTACAGTGTCCAGACGCTTATGTGAAGTAGAACTTTATAGAACAGTCGGTGTTAAAAAACCTTTCATAAGTAAAAAAATTCAGAGGGCCCGAATGGCGTTTGCCAAGGAATACAAAGACTGGACAACTGAAAACTAGAAAAAAGTACTATTTTCAGATGATTGGACGTTCAATCTTTTTGTGAGTGATAAAAAACATTACAACCGATGACCTAAAAACAAAAGATAAGGTTCTAGATATATTATTCCTACAATGAAGCACGGCGGAGGACACGTTATGCTGTGGGGAGCATTTTCTGGAAAATGCGCCAGTCCGTTATTTGAAATCCGCGGCAAGATGAATAGTGCAATGCATAAGGGTATCTTTCAAGATCATTTCCTGCCTTACTGGAGGAAAAATTGTGGTCGCAACTATTTGTGTCATCATGATAACGACCAAAAGCATACACGCAAGCTCGTCAAGCAGTGGCTTTCGCACAAAAAAAACTTAGCTTTTGAAATGAACAGCCCAATCATCCGATCTGAATATAATAGAAAATCTTTGAAACTAACTTGAAAACATGTGTGGAATTATAAATATTCCAATTCAGCAGCATTTTCACAAAATTGCCAGAAACGTGGACAAAATTTAACTTTGATGATCTAAAACCGTTCATTGAATCAATGCCACGTTGCTGCGCCGCACTACATATTGCTAAATACATGGATACAAAATACTAATTGTAAATGTTGTTGATCACTGTTATTTTCTTTTATGACACCATTTTTTTCCAAACTTGCCAAGGTGGCCGGAAACTTTTGAGAACAAGCGTTTTCTTTTGCAATTAATTTTGTCAATTAAATTTATTAATATTTAATTTTTATTCCATAAATAAGTTCTTAACTGTCATGTCAATAAAGTGTATAAGTATCACTTTGAGATTCCTCTTCATATGGGTATACTTACAAATTAACCAAAAATTTTATGCTGGCCGGAAACTTTTGACCGCCACTGTATATATATATATATATATATCTATATATATATATATATAACCATTAATTAAACAATACCGACCATCATCAAAAACCGCAATATTGTGAATGATTGATATAATACATATATATATATATATATAACATACAATCGAACAGAATAGCATAGAATAAAACATCAAATTATTCCATTTCAAAGTAAGTTGCTATTTTCTTAGCATTGTTCATTTCATTTTGTTTTAAATCTGCATTTATCTCCTGAAGCAAAGTGAAGTTTTAAAATAATTTTGCTTGTTTCTTATAATTCGTTTTGCAAAACGATTAGCAATATCTAATACTTTTTGCAATATTTGTAAAATTAAACTTTAAATATCTTTACATGTTTCAGATCAAAACAAAATAATATACTTTTTTGTGCTTTTTTATAGATAATGCTAAATGCTTCATAGATATGCTTCATCTAAAAGAATCTGGTAACTCTAGGATACACGCAAAAACATCAAACAAATCTACTTTTACAAATGAATGGTATTTTATTTTTCTTTATTTACGTATCTATTTGAAATTTAATGCAATATAAACAGTTTGTTGATAACATTTTGCTTAGCAACCGTTTATCAGTAGGTGGAAGTATTGGGAGCTATTATAAATAGTAATTGTACATTACGCAATAATTAAGCAATTGTAAATATTACTTCATATCTAAAGAGTTTGTAAATAGAAAATAGTTCACTGTGCTAATCTCAATAAAATGACTTTTAGTAGCGTTAAAATACTTATAAACTCTTTTCTACATGATTGTTTAAAATGGGCGAGAATGAAAAAAAAAAAAAAATACACGCTATTATTTGTTAAATTAATGTGCAAAATATAAAGGATTTAAAAATGTTCACTTCCCCAAAAGTTCATCAAAATAGAGTTTGATTCATTCATGGTACAATATTAAGTTGATTAAGGCACATCCCGAACGTACATCCGTAATATTTGCTTACGGAGACCTTTTATTTCAGCGTTATTGTGAAAAGTCTAACACAGCGATTGCGTAGGAACTAGATGTCTGAACGGTCCAGAATTTCTAGCCCCGTCCCAAACAAAATATATTACCTGCCTGATACATCCTGGGAAAAATTAAATCCAGTTTCGGTCGATCTGGACTATGAAAAATGTAAGTTTGATCCTGGCTCGGTCGGAGTCTACTGAAAAAATTTAAGCCCTGGTTCAGACATGATGTAACTGCCCGATGCTGATCTCTATGCTGGACATGTTATATTTCTGTATTGATGTTGTAAAATCAGTATCGGCTCGTGCAGCACACTTATTCTCGTGAAAGGTATATCCCTTGAAAATGATTCTTATTTTATCGTCTTAGTTTATAGGCCCGTTCAATTTTTTGTCGGCCCGGACAGGCCCGTTAAAAAAATTGTCCTAATTATGCCGACCCGCCCCGAATCGGCTCGTTTGAAAGTTTGTCTTCATGTTGCCGGCCTGTCTCTGGCCCGTGCAGAACTCTAATAGGAGCTATGCAAGAAAAAACGAAAGCCGAACACAGAGTGTATTATTTCAAAAGCAGAACATCTATAGGCTACAGGGGCGTTCACAGGCGTGGGAGAGGGTCGGGTGCAGTTGTACCAGGCCTTAAGCTGAAGCGACCCCGTCAGCAACCGATTTCGTGTGGAATATATACATTTATAACGGATATACGGGGCCATAATCATAATTTGAATAGGGACTCAAAATTCCTGTGCACGCTATTGCTGGCCGAGCATGCATGAAAACATCGTACACTTTCACATCCCTGCGTAAACATAGCTCCCAATGTTATGATTTTTTTCTTACCCTAAAAAGTTAATAGTTAATGTTGTCTTATTTAATAGTAGAAATTTTCAATTAAATAAGGCATAAATTCTATTAAATTTTAGTGGTAACAAAAAAGTGAAAAGTTTGCAGCTATGCTTAAAGAGTAAGTACATTTCTGGTTTGAATCTTTATGCAGAAAGGGGTTAAAAGCAAACTGAAAATTTCAAATGGGAAAAGGCATATGTATACCCTGTGACAAATATAAATATGGCTGATTATTTTCAAACTTCATATAAATTTTCTGCTCACTATTGCTTTCGGATTTTATATTAAATTATTGCAATATTTTTAGTAACGAGATTGAAGAAATTTTTTTAAAATAAACATTATTTATTTTAGGTAAAAAGACTTAAATATACAACATTAAACTCTTCTTTATGTTTTGTTATTCAAATACGTTGGCTTTGTACGTAGTTAATGACCGTAATCTTTAGCATTTTATGAAAAACAAACAGTCTAGCAACATCCTGCAAAAGGGTGAGCAAACGAACATAACTTTTGAGGACGCAGTTCACGCTTTGAACGCCAGCATTAACTTTATTTTAAAATTGAGTTTTAAAAAGTTGATAAAATTATGAAGTTTAAAAAATGTGAAGCTTAAAAACTTATAAATTTGAAAGTTCTGAAAGTTTTAATGTTGAAACATGGTTTAAATTTGGTGACTTTATTTTATACGCACACTATTGCATGGAAATGTTTACTTTTCCATTGATTGTGTTTAACTTTATTTTAACAGTATTTATTTGCAATGTTTAATTTCTTTTGCCAATTTGGATATTATTTTAGGCTCAATTACCCAAGAAAATAAGCGCTTGTTAAATGAATCAATTTTTCGGAGAAATAGTAGTGCACGAAAACTATTTATTTAGCAACTCAGAGGATGTATTTCCTTTTAAAGTATTTATTCGTTATAGCTTAGAATATTTATTTTGCTGAATTCTTTGCCTGTTTAAATCATCTTTTCATATTTATTTGAATACGTACATCACTGCCTCATGTTTTTTCCCCCGATACAGAATATTTTTGCTCTAAGGCTATTTTCCTTCGTAAAAAGAAACATGTTATGGGTTGCTTATCTCAGGTTTATTTGTATAAACTAAAAGGTATTGGAATAATCTGCATTTACTTTCAAAAACGTGAAATGATTTTGGCAGTTACATATGAATTATAAAAATTCTTTATAGAAAAACAGCATCTTATCACACGTTTATCTATATAACTTTAATATCATTTAATTACTTACTACGCATTTTTTGAAATTTAATGTGTCTGATTTTTTAATATATATTTGTAATAATTTATATATTTATTTCTAGAACACTTTCCCTGCACTGTAAAAAAAATTCTGTAAAGTTACTAAAGTTTTTCTAGGAAACTGAGATTCCTACAACTTTTTATCTAACGGCAACAACAAAAATCCTTGTAACAGCGTCTGTTACAAGAATTTCTCTCGTTGTCGTTACATAGAAAGTTCTAGGAATCCCAGTTTCCTAGAAAAACTTTAGTAACTTTGCAGATTTTTTTTACAGTGTGTATAACCATTATTTTATATTTTAAAGTAATAGTCATTTTTTAATATATACTAAAGTTGATCTATAGGGGCTATTCCTTATAGAAAAATATTAATAGTTATATTTGTTAGTACGGAGTAAATAAAAGTAAAAAAGAATGTTTATTTATGCTGTAAAATTTACAATACTTTCGCAAGAACCTATTATTTACCAAAGTAATCTACGTAAAACGGCATTTTACTGTGAGTTTCTTTTCTTTTGAAGTAAAATAAACCATTTCACTTAAAGAGCACTCAAAGAGATTAGGAAAAATAAAAAACAAACTACACGTAAACGGTTGAAAAATTACTGTAAAATTCTTAATCTTTCATTTATATCCATTAAAAGCTGCTTTGATCTGATGTTAACCGATGTATTCGAGCGTTAAAACTCTCTTTGGGATGTTACCCACTTCTTAAAAATTTCCTGGAATCATTCTGTTTGTCGTTCCATTTGATTGGAAAATCTTCCATTTGACTAAGATTGATACAAGTAAGGAAGCTTTATTGAGCTGATGATATGATAAAAACAATGCTTCAGTTTACTGGTCCTTATGATATAAATAACGGAATTAATACTGAATTGATACGATATTCCTACGTTTGTTAATTTATGAGATATTCAAGTTTAAATTATTTTCTCACGCGGAATGTTGTTTATAACATAAACAACATGAGTTGTTTGCGGGAGAAGGTTGCTGTTTTTTGAGGGTAAAAAAGATCAATTTTTTCTTTTAAAAATATTCTTAAAGATGACACTCTTAAAACCACTAGGTAAAATTTAAAGTTGAAATTCTTAGAATTATATGAAATGTAAAATTTTACGTACATTTTTCTTTAAAACACCTTTGTCAAGTTAACAAAAGTCCTTCACAACTGCGATATTATGCGATTAACACAAAGTTAGACTTTAAATATTCAGAAATATTGTCTCTACATTTTTAGACTTGTATAATACATATTTTAATGTACTTAATATACATATACAATAAAGTGTCCTACATTTTTAATGAACAAATAAAAATTATACTTGAATCATTGTAATTCATTCAACGATTATTATTATTATTATTATTATTTTATTCTGGTCTACATAATCCGCAAATATTTATAGACTATAAAACGGTTATATTTTTTTTTCAGACAATTTCTTGAGGTTCCAAAACTAATAATGAAGCCCCCCCCCCCCCAACTCCCACCGACCCCGGAAGATTTGATGATTTATACTTTTTAATGCAATAAAAATGCAAATTCCTCCTCGGAATTCCACAATGTCTTCCCTGGAGCTTCAGAAATCCAGGGCTGAAACGGGTGACTAGCATTTTTTCTTTTATTATTTTGTCCACTAACTTTTCCGAAGAATTTTCATTGTGGTAGAAATTCTGTTTATCTTTGAGGTAGGGGATTAATTATTGTTTAGAAAAAAGTGGTAGATAAATAGTAAAAAATAGTCGCTTGTGATAGCACTGAAATTCCTTCTCGGAGAAAGAAGTGAACAGTCTGAACTCAACAATGCTCCAAAACTACCACCGCACATCATTCAATCAATCTTTGCACTGTTTTTCAATCTCTTTCTGTAGATCTAAATAAGAATTCATTTATTTTTAAGTTTAAAAAAAAGATATAGTTAATTGTTTATCAAATTTTATCATCCTATATTTAGTGAATTTTTTTAAATAAAAAAAATCATAAAAAATAGTTATTTTTTAAAGTCAACAAATTAGATCAGACTTTTGAACATAGGAGAAACAGGTATCCAAATAAAACTTTACTTTGCAAGTTCGTTTATACTAAATTTTTTGGATAATATATAAAAATAAAATTATATCTATAATCTTTCAAATCAGGCCAAGGAAGCAAGAAACATTTTCAGATTAATTTTTCTTTTTACGTGACACATCATTAAAATAACCATTGTAGAGTATTTGTACGTATAGTTTCTATTTATTTTTATCAAATAAAGCACTCTTTCATGCTTGCGTGCGTATAACAAAAATAAATTTTGGGGTAATGAAAACGCAAAAATAATGATAAACGTATTACGCACGTCAGTCATTAACACTGTGGAAAGTGAGATATTCACTTAAGGCATTTTACTGTCTTTGTGCCTTTTTAATGATATTAACATAAGTTTTCGTGAAATGAAATTACGATATGTCTTGTTTCCATTGTTACTTAGCAGTTGTGTGACTGTCGGAACTTTTTCATTCACTTTTTCCTGCTCAACATACTGATAACTTCCTTAGTCGAAGAATTGTTTTATTGTTGGACCGAGCGATGACTTTGATATTTTAACTAGAAAGTAAAAATAATTTCGTCTCTAAGGAATCAGACATAGTCTATTTATAGATGTAACATTTTTTTTTCAAATAAAAATAGTGATATCAATGAAAAATGCGATAGTCAAAATGTAGTCAAATGACTAACTTTTCTACTTACAGGGTATTTCATAAAGGACTCCATAATTTTAAAATTCATTAATTAATTAACTGTAATAAACACTTAGCAAATCCCGCGGCTTTGTTCGCGTAATTGTTGAAATATGTCAAGTGGTATTTGTGTGCCAATATTTTAGAGGAAATTATACTGTTACGGTTAATTCCAAAATTACTAATTAAGCCACGGTTACACTAAACTTCATTCTTATACAGGATTAGGCGAACACGAGACTTACATTAATGAGAAGAACTGAAACTGATTACAAATAAATGGTAATTTAGAATGTATTTTGAAGGTTTTCCGTTCATTTCATTTGTTATTTGAGTTTGCGAATTTTTTAGAAAATGTTCTTAGCGACCATATGCATCTTAAAAGTAACTAACCATGCCAAATTACAAGCTTCTAGTTATGCAAGCTTCTCTAATAACTATATGACAGAAATCAGAATTTTAGAACGTTTTGTGTTCCTGTACACTTTAAAATTTCTATTTTTTTTAAACCTGTTATGTGGGTGTATTTATGCCTTTAAAGTAACAGCCATCTCAAATTTCAACTTTCTAATCCTAACAATTTCAGACAAATCATAGTTAGAAGGTTTGTAGAAGGTTTCGCGCTCATTTCATCCTTTTAAGTTTTGATTTTTTAGAAACGTTCTTAGCGAGCGTTTATATCATAAAAGTAACCGCATCATGTCAAATTTTAGGTTTCTATACCAACCACACAAATCGCAATTTTTGAACGTTTTTTTGCTCCTGCACCCTTTTCAATTACGAATCTTGTAAAACTTGTTCTGCATTTACGTCTTAAAAACAACAGACATGTCAAATTTTGAGCTTTTATCCGTAACAATTTTAAATAAACTGTGATTTAAAATGTATTCCACCCACTTCACGCCTTTAAATTTAGAATTTTGACTCAACTGTTTATACCGTGCACCTGTATCTTAAAAGCAACACCTATACTAAATTTCAAATTTCTAATCCGAACAAATCCAACTAAATTGTAATTTAGAACATTTTTAGAAATTTTCAGCTTGTTTTATCTTTTTAAATTTAAATTTTTTTAGAAGCAGATCTTAGCGAGCATTTACATCTTAAAAATAACCATCATGCCAAATTCCCGGCTGCTGAACCAACTGCATCAAATAAATCGTAATTTTAGAACGCCTTTTGTTCCTCCACCTTTTTAAATTTCGAATTTTTAAAAACAATTCTGGGCGAGCATTTACATCGCTAAAGTAACACCAATGCCAAATTTAAGTTTTTAGCCCTAACAACTCCAAATAGATCGTAATTTAGAATGTTTTTAGAACGTTTTCCTCTCACTTCAGCCTTTTAAATTAAAAAAAAAAAATAAATAAAAATCGTTCATAGCATGTATTTATACATCTTAAAAGTTATCACAACACAAAATTAAAAATTTCTAGCCCCACCAACATCACAGAAATCACAATTTTAGAACATTTTTTGCGCCTGTACCCCCTTGGCGGTTGTTGAAACCTATGTTTGAGCAGAGATGGTCACCACCATTTTGCTATGATTATTTTTGAAATCGGTTGGGTAGTTCCAGAGTTTATCTTCTACAAACAAACAAATAAAAAGTTACTTCTTTATAATATTAGTATAGATAAAGATTATGTAAATGACAAGCTAATCACACAGTTAATCAATTTTGTTTAGAGTATTTAAGAAAATTCCCAACAGATGGCGCTGAGCCTTCTCAAACTGTAAAACTGCTGAAATTAACTCCAAAATTTTAAATTACAAATATATATTTCACGTTTAATAGTTAAATAGAATGCAAGGTATACACTGAGACACATTTAACACAGTTTGACACCTTAGTTTGAACATTCTTATACTTACGTCAATATACGTCGAAATATGCGTCATTTAATAGAACAAATTAGATTTGGAATTAAGAACAATCAAGAAATAATTTCTCTCTTTATGCGAATAATTGTCTAAGTTTTTGCATAAGATATTATGAATAATGCTTTAAAATTTTTAGGATAAAATGATCTTTTAAAATGATTTTAAAAAATGATCTATAATAATATTATAGGAACTTGAAGTATAGTGATTTTATGTTAATAGACTTTTTAATATAGAAGTAAAAGAAAACAAAAAGATCTTGTAAGAAGCCATGTCAATTTATATATCAAAGATGTCAAAGTAGAAATAAATAAGAAGTAGTCGCGCCAATGCACATGCGAAATATTTCATGCAAATTTATGACTATCAATAAAAGTTCAAACATGAATAAGTGATTGAGAGGATTAAGGAATGTAAAATAGTTCTTGTTGATACGAAGATACATATTACTGCATATAATGCATGAATAATAAAAGGTAAGTGAAAATTAAAAATATAAGAAATATCTGTATGGGATACTTTCGCTGCTGAAAGAGACGAATATTGTAATATTATACACACAAGGGGATATATCCGGGCTTCCCGGGTTACAGAATATATGTGAAAAGCATTTTTTAAATTGATAACTATAATATATTTTTTACATTTAATATATTTTTTAGAATGCGCACTAACAATACCAAAAATCATATTTATTTGAAAAATAGCGATTATGCGTTTAAATAAAGTTTTGAAATTTATTTAAAACGGTAGTTTTGTATTGGTCTCGCGCCAGGAGTTAGCCGAAGAAATTGTCAAAGATCACTATTTGCAATCGGTCCTTTTGATTCTAATCATTTCAATTGTTTTAGTGCATAGTTTAATTACATGTCTTAAATTTGTGTTTTACGTATGATATTTTATTTATTTATTTATTGCTTGGTGAATGTTTTAATTTCGTTATGGAATATAAGCTGGAAACAAATGCTGAGCTATTTAAATCGATTTAAATACAAACGGATTTATTTTTCGTTAGCGATAAATATAGATTAAAAAAAATTCATGTTTGAAAATTGTTTCAAATACATTTTTCAAACAAATTGCGATACAGTTTTCAAAGAAGTTTCATCTGAAAGAACATTTTTTCCCTATTCGACGGTGTAAAATCATTATTTGTTTTAAGCCAATAAAAAAAAATTGCATTTTTTTTTAGAATTTTTAGCCCCGAACCCCCTTACGAAGAAAAAAGTTAAGTGAAACATCAAAATTGGCAACCGTGTTAAATGAGAAGCTACAGTTCTGCCAAAGGTATTATCTCTGGTTTAAAGGCACTTTTATGTTGATTTACTCGATCCGATTTTACATGCAATTTTAAATCCAAACTCTTCTAACATTTCTGTACTGTCAAACTTAGCCTATAATCCTCTATGTTTTATTTTAACGCATTTTTAGATCAGTAATGTTTTATTCAACTCAATATGATTGACAAAATTTTAACATTTTTATGTGTATACTTAAAAAAACATTCTTTTCAACTAATAATTTTAGTACTATTTATTCTTCCGATAGCAATGCCATAAATAGAATAAACCATGTCTTCATTTTAAATCATAAAACACTGTTATGAAAGTATTATGCATGTTATAGAACATATCATTTGAGAACAATAGATTTAAGGCTATGTAGTCTGTCACATCAATAGTGCTTGCGTATTTTAATCTTTGGCTTTCTACCTATATTTGTGTTACATAGCGTCTGCGATTTAGCCTGAAACATCAGAACTTAGTTATATTGAGGTGAAGTGAGGCATGAAAAACGCATACGTGCAAATGTAGTTTTCAATGATACATGCAAAAGATTTCTAAAAATATTATTCGTTGAGTAGCATGTAAGATTTTGAATGCTTTTCATTACTTTCTTCTATATTTATATAAAGACGAAAGTATTGGAATCGTGAAAATTTTCGACTTCCGTTTTTTGATGGATTTACACGTTTTGGGATATACGGGGCACGATTTTACTGTTTTCGAAAAATGTCTGTCTGTCTGTTAATCTGTGTGTGACACAATTTTTGTGGCCGCTGTATCAAAAACTAATGCAGGGAATTTCAGAAAACTTTATAATATGTTTAGACCTTGGCATGAACTAGTGCTAATCAGATTTAGATGTATAATGCCCAACAGGTGGCGCTGCTATGCTGCACTTTTCATGATTTTCGTGATAACTGTATCTCAAAAACTAACACACATAGTTTCACAAACTTGCACATTATTTTAGACCTTAATATGAATAGATGTATGATACTGTAGGCCTCTAAATGAAACATTTTGACACGATTCAGCGTAATGACGTTCAGCAGCGTAGATTCTGGATGGAATTTCACCAAAATTTACATGTTATACATTCAATAAACATTATGTTGTTCCAGTTTTGACTTTGTTCATTCAACAAGAGGCTGCTACGCTGTGCTTTTCACGATTTCTGTGATAGGTATATCTCGGCATCTATGAGATGGAATTTCGCCAAGTTTAATATGGAAGACATTTATTAAAAATTATGTTGATTCAAATTTGATTTTGTTCACTAGACCTGGGGGAGGGGGGGGGGGGAGGGGCTGCTAGGCTATATTTTAACGATGAATATTATTAGTTATCAGTCAGAATTATATCTCAGTTTCTATTCGATAGAAATGCATGAAATTCTATATGTGGAGTTATTAGTGAAAAATATATATGTTGGTTGAATTTTGTATTTGAATACCTAACATTATACCCAACATTAGGTGCTGTTGAACTGTGGCATTTTGTATACACTCATCACTTTAACTCCGAGTTAAATTTAATGAAATGCGCTCTTCTTCGTAATTTTCTTCTTGTGCAACAGTACTATTTAAATCAATATATCTATATTATAAAGGACAAACGTGTCTGTGCGTAACGATAACGTCATATTTACAGTGGAAACAGCAGACGATTAAATTTCGCTTTTATTAACTTTCATTGCAATTTTTTAAGTTTCTAAATACCGCACATTTCAAATTTTTACACCGTCGAATAGAAAAAAAAATGTTCTTTCAATTGCAGTTTGTTTGAAAACTATATCGCAATTTGTTTAAAAACTCTATTCGCATTTAACTCATTTTTTATTGTTTTAAAGATAATTTCCAAGAACGAATTTTTTTCAAATCTATCTCTATCGTATGCACACGATTATGAAAGTTAAAACAGTTTGTACCTAAATTAATATAAATAGCTCATCATTTGTTTCCAGCTCAAATTCCATAACTGAGTTAAAACATTCACCAATCAATAAATAGAACAATAAAATATAAATTACTTTAACTGCTGAAATGAACAGAATCAAAAAGGCTGATTGAAAATAGCGATTTTTAGCTATTTCTTCGGTTTTTAACTCTTGATGCCAAGTCAATATGAAATTATCGCTTTTAATACGTTTCAAAACTTTATTCGAATGTATCATTGCTATTTTTCATATAAATATGATTTTTAGAATTGCTAGTGGGCATTCTGAAAAACTATATTAAATGTAAAAAGTCTAATAAAGTTATGAATAAAACAACAACAACAACAACAACAATAGACCCGTGCGAGGCTTTCTCGCCACAATATTTGAGATTATTTGCTGATACATTCTTCATCAGTTTTTGATTAACTGCAATTTTTTTTAATCAAACAACGTGTTTTAACGATATGTAAGTATACTACGTCAAAAGCCGCTTGCAGAACCTTTCGAAAAATACTTTATTCATTGCTATACCTTTACTGTGTGCAGAGAAAAGAGGATGTTAAAATCAGAAACAATATAGATATATGGGGATTTCACCTACACTCTGTATCCCGGGAAGCCCGGGTTTATCCCCAGAATAATATAGAAGATTGTTTTGAGATAGCTGCAGCATAATAGTTTTTATTGGAAATAAATGCTGATGAACTTAACATTGAAAACATTCCTTTTTTTTCTTTTCAAATATTCTTTATTATTAAATACAGTCACACACACACACCTGCACACACACACACACACAAAAAAAACAAACAAAAAAAAACGATTTTTTTTCTTTTTAATGCGCATTGAAATAGATAAATAAAAATGCTAAGCTGAAAACTTTTGGGGTTTGTTTTACACACCAGCATTTAAATGTTGCAGAAATAGAAGAGAAAATAATAATAAATATGATACTTCAATTATAAATAATTATCAATGACAAATTAAATGAATACTAACAAAAATATGATTATCTCTTCATAATGGTAAGATTAATTTTTAAATTATGAAAATTAGGTAATTGCCATTTTTAAATGAATCTCTCTCCCCCTAATTTTTCATGATTAAGATAATGAAACGAATTTCTTTAAAAAAGCTTATACTGTGATTATGTAGAAAAAGGAAGTCAAAACCTGTCTGTTGGATTTCATTAAATAGGGGAGACCGGGGCTTGTAGGTGCAGTTTTTAGTTTTTGATTTTTATAAATTTTTTATTTAAGTTTTTTAACAAACTTTAACTGCATTTTTAAAGAAAAGACATTTGGCTATAAATACCCGGAATTTTGAGTTTTTATCTTTTGTAGTTTATGTTTAGCGAAAGCCTGAAGTAAAAGGAAAATTGTGCGCCAACTTACCCCGCCACAGGGCAAGTTGCTTCTACCTATGGGGTAAGTTGGCACACGCTTCATAAAAATTTAAATGAAACTAAAATAAGGCACGCAGTTAAGAGAAATAAATTTCTCTATTACTAGTAAGTTTAAACAAAAGCTTTATCGCCGTACAATGTAAATTCTAAATTATACAGACATAAAAATAATGAATAAAACATTAACACTGAGTAACTTCTATCTTACTATCAGAGTTACAGTTGTCACAAATAAAAAACAGAGTGTTTCGGTTTGGGCAAGCTCCATGTGCCCAAAATATTGCATTACAACCACTTTTCACTGTGTTTGTTGTATTTCAATCTACCAGAACACACCAGACGCCGAGCCAACTTACCCCGTGTTCAATGCGCCTACTAGCCCCATAATAAATTTCTTCACAAAAGGGAGACGTAACATTCTAAACATAAATAATCCAAGTAAATCACATATGGGGTAGGTACAGTGAATCATGCACTAAGAAAAACTGCACAAGTTAAATCGCAATTATTAAGATAAGTATTAGAAATTAGAAAAAGAATGAAGCAACAAAAAATTACTTATGAGTGCAAAAAAGAGAAAAATCGTAATAAATGTCCACTTCACGTAGGTATCGCTGCAAAACTACAATGAAGATTATAAAAAGCAAGAAGAAAGGCACTCTCTGACTGGTTGCGCAATCTATCAAAAAACAGGCGATTTATGAGGACTGTGCCTACATACCCCTGTAGCCAACTAGCCCCGGTCTCCCCTACTAATATAATTAAACACAAATTTTCAAAATTTCAAGGAACGTTGTATTTATTGCTACAGTTTAAAATGCTCCCACTTATTACTTGAATAATTATTAGTTCGCAATTTTCTTTAAAGAGGAATTGTTCCTTCTGAAGATTTTTAACAGCGGAAAGAACTCCTGTTCTGAGCACCTACCTGGGAAGTTCTTCGGTGGTCCTAGACCAGATTGATTTTTTATGCTCTTTTTATACATTAACATCTTACAAAAAGAGGTATTTATTTTTCTAAAAGTTTCAGATTTGGAAAAATCTAACTATCATGTGGCTATGAAATGGAATTTGTGGATGTATATTTGTGGATACATATTTTATTATTTTCGACCTAAACTAAAGTTACCAAGTTAAAGTTATGCCTACTTAACGTGTTTATGCGACAAGAAAATACCATGCTTAACACAATGCAGCGAATAATATCCCACAGTTACAAATAATGATAATAATAAAATGAAAATCTGTTATTACGGAGTATTTTTATTTTCCAGAATTCTAAATATACAGTTTTAGTTTTAAAATTAAAAATAATGTTCACGATAAACCCTTTTCGGGCCCTGGGTCCATGTGCTACTCACTCACCATCTGTAAAGACGGCACTGGATCTCTATCCAGTTGTGAAAATATTTTATGAAAGGCTGAGAAATGTCTTCAATTTTCTTAAACATACCTGAATATCCACACCACGTATTCGTTAAACACAATTCATGTGAAAGTGAATCATTTCGTATAGACCGGGAGGCAACTGTACAAACCATCACTCCTCGAGATCCAGGAATTATTAAAACTCGATTCGCATATTAAAATGCAACTGGTCTGTCAAGTCAAATCCTGGTGGGAAAACAACTGGAAATCCAATTTTAGTGGATGACTGGTAGGTTTACCATTGAGTTTGTCTGTTCCCTGTCCTCCATGTTTTCATACTTCTCACTCTCAGAAATACTTTTTTCATATCACGGAAATTATACTGGCAGCACTGCTTCCAGGGATTTTCCGTTACTTGTCAAATATCCGTTTATTTCTTCTCCGTTACAGGAGGAAAAAATTACAATGGGATTTTAATTTTTATTCTTAAATTTTTTTTTTATAAATTACAAAAATATAAGTGTTTACATAATTTAGACAAAAACTGGGATGAATTTAAGTAGGTAATACATTTTGAAAGAAATGTGACAATTACACAGAATAAATACGAATAATTTTGCTAACTGTGATAAGGTCTTTTTTTAAATCTCTTTTAAAACTACAATTTGTTTGATTTGAGACAGATTGTAACATTTTTATAAATTTTTATTTTTAATATTTCTGCAAAGTTTTAAGAGATAAGCACGAATTTATAATGACTAACACTTTTACATGCATCTTATTTAATTGTACGTAAACCGATCATTAATTTGCTCTAAAAAATTTCCAAGTGATAAAAAATAAACGGTCAAGTGCGAGTATTACTCGCGTACAGAGGGTTCCGTAGAATAAATATATGAATTTGTAATTGTATTATTAAAAAAAAACCGTTGCCAAAAGAATACCAAGACTTTGTAAAAAAACTATACAGCGTAGGGTTGGGTTTAACTGTATATATTAGAAAAGTGTAAATATTATACCATGAAAGTTCAAAGAGATATGGAACCTAAATAATATCAAATATAGCTATTCGTATAACTCTTTTTTTAATATTATCCTAATCTGTTTATGATGAACTTAATTCGGTATTGACAATAAAAGCAGTGCATAGTTAAACTTCATTTGTCATTTCATAAAACTAAATTCAGCGTAGTAATAACCTTTATTTCTACAGCACAGCTAAAACAAAACCTTTGTTCAAAGTTTAAATTTGGCTTTGTGATAAGCGCAATCGAAAGCGCTCTTCGAAAGGAGGTCTCAAAGTTGCAACGCCGCCTTGGTCAGTGCCACGTTTTTCCAGATAGGTTTTTAATTAACTTTTAAAGTCACTCGAGGCGTATTGAGAGACTCAATGCAAACTATCGCGAATCCCACAGTATTTATGCGATTCATTGTAATTAAACCTTCCGAGGGCTGTGCCCTTAAAAAAAGGACACCTAATTTTAATTCCAAAACAGGCAAACGGCACCAAGAATATTTAACTAAAATTTTCCTTTTATCATGTACGTGAAAATAAGCAAGTTCTCATTTTCTAATAAATTCGTTCATAAATTCTGGTGTCAGTTCATTACTTCATAAGTTTATAAATAGAAATACTCCGCGCCAAAAAGGGTTAAGTGGTCGTAGGACTCTTAAAGCTTCAAAATTTAAGAAATTTTAATTTTTTTAGATGTTAAACTCTATACCTTTTACGAATATTTTGTTATAATTGTTTCCTTGAAACTCCCATTAGAACAAACTGAAGGGACGTTTCCGAAACTTTGAAGTCGTTTTTCTCCAAATGACGTTTTTTGGGCATAACGCGCAGGATACCTCAAAAACTTCTGAATATTTTTTCATGAAATTTTCAAAACATATATTTCATGTTATTCTGTATAAACGAAACCTGAAATTTCCTTTTTATTGTACAAAAAATATTTTTTTAGATGATTTTACTGTTGGAATTTTCAAAATTTTGTATTAGCTAAATGCAACATTGCATTAAAAATATAAAAATACTTTAAATACAAATTTATTTAAGTTGAGATAAATTGTTACAATCTGAAGTATAAGTAAACACCAACATTTTCATTCTAGTTGCAATATTTATTTTGTAATCCTGCGCGTAAACTCTTATGCCAATTTTTTGTTCGACAAATGTCTAACAGTTTCGAGCCCCCTACCTTTACTAATTCTGTATCTTGCAAATTTTTAAATACATAAAATGAAAGAACATACTTATCTATTTCATCCCAATTAAAATTGTGTTTTTAAATCATATACATTTTAAGACATTAAATGTTGAAAATGGTCTTTTTTTTTATTTTATTTTTTTTTTTTTCATTTTTCCATTTTTTAGGTTACCGAGACCCCTTAAATTAGTATGTTTTTATCAATTTGACGTTTATTGCTTTTATAGTGTTACTGAACATTACATTACACATATATATAATTAGAAGTTGTTAACTAGGCATAGAAGACGCCGCCCCTGGCCTTTTGTATGTCCAAACTGGCCGTATCTTTAAAGGTTAATATCTCGGCTAATTACCAATGATTTTTTTCGAAAATCATTATCAATAATGCTTTTATACCTCTGAAACGATAGGTATATCCACCGATGCTCAACAATTTTTCTGAATGCCCGTAAATCGAAATTCGTGTATAACAGAAAAATGCTAATTTCTCAAAAACTATGTGACCTAGGTTAATCGCTATAATTTTACGGCAAGGTTTATATTAACGTCTACTACCTCTAATTTTTTCATAATTTTAGTTTCAGTAGATTCGGAATTAGATGGGGGGAACACATTTTTGCGCTACATTTTCGACAATATCTTTGAAAATATAACACCTAAAATTAAAAGGAATATATTTTTGAGTTCAGCGTTAGGAAAGCTTTCACAGGATACCCCACATGATATACAAAGAAAAGAATTTTATTTTTCAAGTAGCATAATTTGCCCCTCTACATTTTTACTAAATGTATTTATGAACGTTTATTAATCTGAAAATATGTGGGTCAATGGTCGTTATTACTTCCCCGAATTTGAACTTTCCACGTTCCATAGTGTACGAGTAAAATGGCTGTGACAGACAGACAGACAGACAGACAGACACAGGAGGGATCTTATAATGGTTCCGTTTTTACTTTTTAAGTACGGAACCCTAAAAATGGCGATTATGTGTAAAATTACTTCACATGTATAAATTAGATGCAATATTCAGAAGATTGTTTTAATGAGCTTTCCTCCATTTTTTCAAAATTATAAATAAAACATATTTATTTGACACACTTAAAAATAGTAAAATACTAAAAACAACTTACTTAAATTGTTCTTCTCTCTCTTGCATTTCCCTCAACTCATTCTGTATTTTTGCAGCAGCTGTCACGAATCTTTTGCAAGTCATTTCTTCACCTTTCTTTATTTGTGGAGGTTTTATTTCATAGTAGGCACCAACAGTTCCGATATTTTCACCTTTAAATTTAACTTCTTTCCCTTTACTAGAGATAAATCTTTCCATATCCACACTTTTGCTCCTTTTTTCGGAACTAATTCTAGAAGATGCAAAAGGAAATCCAGGTTTACAATAAGCAGAATCTGGAGACAAAGAAATAATTGAGTCGTTGATGGAACCACCAACGGACTGAGATCCTGTGGTTTGCCTTTCTCGTTGTGAAAGAGAATCTAAGGAGCATAAACTGCCAGCACTTGAGGAATACAAAGAAATTCCATTGCTGTTACTCAGTTCAGGAGAAACAGTCCTTGGAAACAAAGGAGCTAACTTGCTCACTGAATCAAAGGAAGAATCACTGCAAATACTGAGGGCCGAATCTGCATCAGTTTCATTGGCGCTTTCAGAATTGAAAGAATCCATTTCCATTTTGGATTTTAAAGCTTGCTCTCTTTCACGTCTTAGTTCTTCTTCGCGTTCTTTGGCTATACGAATTTCACGCTGAACAGGTGTTTCTTGTTGGGTAATGGCACTTGGAGATTTGTTGGTCGTTTCAGAAACATCATTTTTGAGTGAAGCATCTTTCTTTTTGATGGCAAATACACAAGCTTTAATATAATTAGTGTTTTCAACTTTCACAGGTGAAGCCTTTATTAAAGGATTTTGATCACAGTTAGGTGAGGAAGGAGCAACTTTATCTGGCTTAGGCTGCTCAGGAAGAGCCTCTGAATTGCAATCTTTTTTGGCAATAACTTTTTCTGATATTTCTTTTGCAAGCTTTTCACGCATAACTCTTAAATCTTCTTCACGTTCTTTCATTTCTTTAATTTCTTCAGCAATCTTTTTCTCTATTGACGTTGAGACTTTCTTTTCCTTTTTAGTTATTTCTATCTTATTAGCATAATATCCTGTTTTCTTTGGAGTAGAGGAATCACAAACTGAAGCAGAATTTGGAATCATATCCAAAGGTTTCTTCTGGACGATTTTTTCATCAGGAAGGTCCTTTATGAGCTGATTAGTTTCTTCAACGTTCTCACTTTCATTAGCATTTATGTCAATTGACTGGATCTCAGGATACGTTATCTCATTTTGTCCTTCACATTTTAACGTAACTTCCCCATTTGGTGTACCATTGGTTTTAATATCCACACATGTTGGTTCGTTTTCATTTGGGGCATCATTAAAGTTTTCATTCGCATCCGGGATCTTCACTTCAACATTGGCAACCAAAGAAAATTCGGAATAAAAATTGTTTGAGCAGTTGAAACTCATGACTGTGGAGTTGCGAGGTGATATGCGTATATCTATTGCTTCCGTAATATTATCTATCTGTAATGCCTCTGTTTCTTCGACGATTTCAAATGAGTAGGTTGATGTAATAGAATTGCTATCATGGACTGAACTTATTTCACTGGAAGTTTGGCTTAACGACTTTTCGTTATTTGTGTCCAGATCAAAATTCTCATCTGAGCTTGTTTTACTTTGGTCAGTAACGGGAGAAGATCTTTCTTCACAGAAATCTTCCAAAGAATCACTGGAATAACTATCTTTCTTCACAACAGTTTTTTTCATCTGATTATCTACCTCGGTTTTGAAATCCACCCAGTGGAGCTCTGATGTCATTCTGTATTTACCTATTATTTGAGCAAGCTCATCTTCATCTTTGATACTACAATTTTTCTGACCTATAGGGCAAAATGGAACATTGTAAGTGCTCAAAGCAAATAATATATGAAACAATAACGAAATTTAAAATAAATTATCAATAAATATAAATTTCTTTAATATTAGTCAAATGTATAACAAAATTGCAACTGAAAGTTGTAAAAATCTTATAAACTTTATAATGTAAAAGAAAATTGTAAAGCTATAATTAAAGATATAGCGGGGATAAAAAAAAAAGCCAGATATGAAAATCCTTGACATTAGAAGAAACCCTCAATAGAAATTTCCCGAAAGCCCCAAGAAACATTACATTTAACACTTTCTTGCGAATAAATACATCATACCGATAACAACAATTTTTACTCTCTGTTTTTATTATAAATTCAATGACTTTGTTTTGAAATTTAAAACAGAATTTGCGACATATCAAGGCTAAGTGCTTTTTTCGATAGTGTAAAAATTATGCTTTATATTACAGGAGAAAATATTCATAGAAGATGGATAAAATTAAAGTATCCTGTTCCGAGCATTGTAGATAAAAATTCCAGAATCCCGGTCATAAGAACGCCAAATCTGCGTAGTATGCATTTCAGAACATGGGGAAACGAATGACACAAATAAAATGAATAATTTAAAATGTGACCGATCACCGGGAAGAAAATGGTAGTAAAAAAAAAAAATAAATAAAACATAATTTAATGAAACTATTTGTCTTCACGATACATACTAATTACGAATTCTAAGTGGTATAAGCGATCATCAGCTGTCATAAGCCTTGGACGGGAAATTTAGAAAAGCATTTTCTAAATGCCCTACATGGAATTAAGAAAAGACGTCCCATTTTTGTAACTAGTTCAAACATATAGTGCTACAGAAAGATTCCGCGTTATTTATTTTCCCAAGTAGTACTGTAATGCATACTACCTATATATATGACCACTATTTATTTTTTCTCTTACAGTATTTTGAACAGGAATGCTTTAATTCTAATCACCCTGTATATGAAAGGCGGTCGTATTAATATCACTGTGCTATTTTCAGTAGTTAATTGATGTTGGTTACGCAATATTGTTACCAATATTCTATTTATAGGTAAATGATGTGAATATGCATATTTTAAAGAATTCGGGTATATCTACAATATTAACCAGGCTATCTCGTGATGCAAGTTCGATGATTTACGGAAGACAGACAGTAGCGTGATTTAACGGTTCACAGAACACTTGCTCATAGTTATGCAGTGTCACTAGATGTTCCGATTATTTCAGTGCATTTGTCCTTGGGCATTACTTGTGGTTGCTACGGTTTGTGATGCGCTACCTGGACATGGAAATTGAACCCAGCTATAACCATCATCACTCTTTTTCGACAGTTTGTTTAGCTGATGAGCATTAGAGCAACCTAGACTTATCATTTACTTATCAGTGAACATAACATCATGTATAAATTCTAAATTATTATGCTCGACATCGCATGAAATTGTTTATAGACAAATGTGGTGAAAATAATATGGTGGTGTTTAAAATATACATATGAATGATATTTTTTCTTTATATTTCAGAGAAATAAATTTACGTTGTTACTATGTTTGAGGAAAAATAAAATAACTGACATACAGCTGAATGGATGCGAATTAAATACTTTAAGAGCATTTCAACAACATGAACAAAATAGAAAAAAGCTGCATTTCGGCTGCTGCTGATATATTTTCGGTTTTCGAAAATTTACATTAATAAAAAATTAATTCTTAAGTTAGTAAAATTTAAATAAGTAACACGCAGCTTAAAGAATGCGAATTAATACACCAGGGCAATTTTTCTACTGAAAAAACGGGAAAAAATTGAAAATAAGCAGCACTTTGATTGATGATGATATAATATATAATCATTAAAGTCCTCACATTCTTATCCACAAATTTAGCATTATTGCTACAATGAATTCTTATTTTAGTATAATTACAAAACTTTACAAAGTTGCATTAAAATTTTGCTATAAAAGCCTGTAGAAATAAAGAATTTATTAGCAAAAGAAAAACACACACACACACACACACACACAAAACATTCTTTTCTTAAAAAAAATCGAATGATATGAATAATAAGACTTTATCAACTCTATTAACGAGGCTTTTTCTAGTTTTCAAAAGCAGCTTTTTTACTCAACTATGTAGATAGTTTAGTTTCGTAATAGTGCACAAAAAAGACTTAAAGTAATAATGAAATATGAATAATTTTAATAACTCAGTGTGGTTAAATATAAGACGTATTCCCACAAAGGCTACATAAAAATTTTATTTTTAAAACCGCTAGGCATTTTCACGCAATGAAGTTCTTAAACGCTATAAACATTCATGCTATACTGTCAAAAGTTAGTCAATTTTTCAGATTTTAAAAATAAAAATAAATATGGTTCTTAGATTCTTTCGAGAAAAGAGAAAAAAGAATAGAAGAACCCGAGATTTGAACTGTTTAACGTTTACGAATACTATCGTTTTCCAAAATATGTTTATTTAAAATTTTAAAGAAACACCAAATAGTTTTCTTTAATTTTACACACATTTTTTACTGTACGTTGCTTACTTTCACTTAATTTCTTCATTTAAAAAATAATGCATTGTATGCTATATAAAACGTCCTTATCAGTTTTGCGTAAAATGCATTGATTTATTTTCTTTTGAAAGATATTATATAAGAAATTTTAACTACAAGTATCTTTAACTTTTAAAAATTCCCAACGAATAATATTGGCTATAAGTACTACTAAGAAATATATTAATGTTATTTAACGAAATTTTGAAACCAAAGTACAGAATGTTTAATAACTTTAATATGATCAGTTTTATGGGCAAAAACGCTGTCTGTAAAGAATAATTGGAAATAAATTCTAAGAAATAATGGGAATATGTGTGATGTGAGCTATAAAAAGTGCAATGCGAATTGGGGAAGTCATATGAGAATGTGAATATGAAAAAAAATGCAAGCCTTTATACAAAGAATATAAAAGATGAATTCTTGCAGTCAATAGATAAACAAACTGATTTATGTATCTGAATTGCACCATATGTGATAACAGAGTTAATAAAAAGAAAGGTAAATTCTTTTCCCCAAATATAAGTATTTTTCTTTCTCATTGTACGCCGTGAGCTACTTTTGATTCAGCAGATTCAATAGCTGAAATATGTATTACGTTCGATATATTTTTCTGTACTTTTTGCAAAAGATAGGAAACTATTGAAAAAGGATTTGTTGTTACAGTAAGGATTAAAAAGAAAATGAACGTACCCCTTTCAGCCTTTAATGATTTTAATTCAGCAGAAAATTATAATCTTAAAGCTACTTTAAATTATTGTAAAACGTATGCAATTAAAAGTTTAAAGGGAGGTTCTGGTCTAGACCTTTAAATAAATCGAGTTTTAATTATTTCACACGTTTCATTTCATGAATGTATAAAACATATGTATTCTAAAGGAAATTTTGAAAATCTTAAAGTTACCAATGTTACAGACTTTTAAGTGGCAACTGCCACATGTGTTTTATACCTGATCTTACGGGCAGCAAAAAATTTCAAAGAAGACAAAGAAGAAAAATTTAGAGGTTATGAAAATGTTTAATGAAGATACAGAAGGATTAATGTGTGGAACTGAAATAGAGATTAGAGGCTTCTTTAAGAAAACTTTTTTACACATTAAAATTTATGTGCAATTTTCTCGAAATATTATTTTTTGATTTGGTGGGATACATATCTCAAAAATTAATTGATCAATTTTAATATGCTTAAATATAATATATAAATAATAATATATATAATATATAATACATAATAAAATAAATTATGTATATATAGTCAAACATTTTGTAATTATGAACCATTTTAACAAATGAAAAATTAACCATAAAAATGAAAATTATGATACCATAAAACTAATTATCCAAATTGCTGTATATTAAAGTGGAATAATTGAAGTACATATATACGTGTATATATATATATATATATATATATATATATATATATATATATATATATATATATATAATTTATTTTATTATATGTTACATATATTTATGAATATTAAAATTGATCAATTAATTTTTGAGATATGTATCTATAACTAAAGATTATATTTTTCCGGAGGCAATTAACCTTTAATATATTAAGTTCATGCAAATTTACTAATTTTTAATCATGTAGAATTTCAAGAAAATACTTTAAAATAATTGCTTGATTTTAAAATGTCAGAAGAAATTGAAATTTATTTTCTTAAACAAAAGTTTTTTTTCCGATTAATTGCTTAGGAGGTAGATGTGTCCCATGGACTGAAATGATTCTTTTTTTTTTTTTAAAGATTGTTATGAAGGCTATGAATAGCTTTCATTGATTAAATATTTAAAAAGTATTAAATAATTTCATAATTTTTATATTTAATGTGTATATAACAAAATATAAAGGCGCGATCTTCTTCAGAAGAATGTCAGAAGAAATGTCAGATGAAATTGAAATTTATTTTCTTAAACAAAAGTTTTTTTTCCGATTAATTGCTTAGGAGGTAGATGTGTCCCATGGACTGAAATGATTCTTTCTTTTTTTTTAAAGATTGTTATGAAGGCTATGAATAGCTTTCATTGATTAAATATTTAAAAAGTATTAAATAATTACATAATTTTTATATTTAATGTGTATATAACAAAATATAAAGGCGCGATCTTCTTTAGTTGTTTATTAATAAAATCCTAAAAATTATTAACTACCAACCTCGACTTAACAAATATGCACAATTTAATTTTCCGACATTCCAAATAGAAACGATCTAAAAAAATAACACATAGCTTCTCTTTTATAGAAAAAATATCTAAATTTATTTAAGGATCTTTAATCCTCAAATGCCCATGATAGAATGCGTTCTAAAAACTCCGTAATGCAGAGAATCTGAATTCAAACCAGAAAATCTGAATAACAAATTTCACTTTATTTAACTTCAGAATGTCTGTTATGAAATAAAGCAAAGATTTATATTTTAAATTTTCAGTATGAATTCGGAATATCTGAATAAAAATCTCCGTTAAATTGGAAACACTGATGGTAGCATAAATGCTATCTGGGCATTAGAGGGTTAGCCTATAGATATTAATAGTGTGAACACATGTAGCATAAACACTGCACTCATATACATGAGTATACTGTGTATGAATATTTGTATATCTGTGTGTACATGTATAAGAAATTTTTCCGAATTCAAATGTTTTATCTTAAACATTATTAAATACATGATAATGTAATAAATAAGCTTTTGTGTATTGCATTCCATTATATCATATATACTTCAATTACAATTTCTAATACAAATTTATTTACTTCATAATACACACGCTAGCTTTTACATGAGTTTTTGCATCATATAACTGAATTTTTTCATATACAATGTAATTGAAGTATTTTAAAGCTTAATTTTTCATTAATTATTTTTACTCCATATATACACACGCACATTTCTATTATTTCTTACAGCAGATATAGTGAAGAGTTTCAACATGAAATATTTATCATGGGATTGATTTTGCTCGTCTCATCGAAGATTATATTAAAACTGTTCAAAAATAGAAAGAGAGGAAAAAGGAAGCCACAAAAGTGCTTTAGTAACAGAAAAGATCTTACTGTACTTATCTTTCGAGAAAATTCACTCTGTATTATTTGAAAATATTTGCGGCCGATATACCATTACCATAACAGATAGCATCTCACGAAATTATAATAGACAAAAATAAATTGTAATAATTCTTATTCTTCACAATGTTAAAAATGGGTACTTACAAATAAACAATATGCATATTTTTTTAAATTTTCTTCCGGTTACAATAGCTCCGAATAGGGGAGACCGGGTCTAGTAGTGACATTTTCGACATCTTTGATATTAGCCGAAAAATTTGAACTGAAGCGAAACATTTAGTGTATCATATCATTAGAGTAAATCTTGCGTAACATATTTATAAAGCTACTATTAACATTATTAATGTTTTTCATAACACAAAATGAATTCTGCGTAACCTCGAAATTTGTTACTGCTAACCCCCGCTACGAGGCAAGTTGTGACATGCTTGGGGCACATTGTGACACATAAATGACACATACAAGTACATTGTAACATATACAAATTATGTAAGAAAGGCGATTAAATGGGATATGTTAAATCATTAATGAGAAATTTATTTATTTATAAAGTTCTTAACACAATAAAACACATTCATGTTTTAATAATATTATAAATCAAATGAAAATAAAATAGTTAAATTGTTAACACTTGTAAACTCTTAGTCCTTTATAAAGACACTTTTAAAGACACTTAGCAATAAAAAGAAAAAATAAACTGTCTAAATCAGGAAAGAAATAAAAAGAAAACCAACACTAATTTTTAGCCATATTGATCTTTGACTCGGTAGCCTACTACAACGTGCAGGTCTATATCCTATATTTTTAATCACTCATTGTCATCGCTTGTTTCAGCGTCTGATTTGCAGTTAATACAAATATAATGCGATTCATTTTTAGTACATTTGACATGTGCCCATCTTCTACATGTCATGCATTGCACCCAGTCTTCTCCGGGTCTAGAAATTTTGAATTGCTCCAAGCAAACTAGACATAAGCAGGGCTCCCAAATGGTCCGCCAACTGAATACCAATATTATTTTAGAAAAATTTTCTTTTTAGATTTTTCTCATAAACCGCCCCGGAACCACCTTTGAAAGTTAATTCTAGCGCAAACTTGGCCTTTCCATACAGTTTCTTTTTTGCCTTTTGTTCTTCAATTTGTTTTCTGCGTTCTTTTGCTTTTTGTTCTGCTCGAATTTTCTCTTTTACAGGTGTGCTTGTTAGAATGGCAGATTTCAAACATTTACGAATAGATCGCTTGCCTTTTCGAGGTCCTGCTTTAGGTAGTGGTCTTATTTATGTAAGACTTACCACTGACACATTGCTATTATCAATTGTCATAGAATCATCTAATTCAATGAGATTTCTTACTTCTGAAGACGGTCCTGCAATCTCACCATCATTGATTAAAGTTATTGGTGAAGTGCTTGGTTTATTAACAGTTTCATATTTACTAATTTTTTTTTCATTGTCATTCTGGTATTTAACGCTCTCGTCTCTGATGGATAACGGTCGATCAGTTACTGAGGAACATAGGAAGTTAAAATTGTGAGGAAAAACTAGGCTGGGGTGAGTAATGACACTGTTACAACGTGCCTCTTAGACTTCGTCACAACTAGCCCCACGTTACGCCATTTTGAACTTTATTCATTAGTTTCCGAAATGTTGGCATGATTAACAAATGAAATACATAGAATAACAGCTCAAAATATAAGCATTTAAATAAAGTTTGGGAAGTTTACATACCTCAGTATCGTTTGTGACAATGACGATTCCAACGCAGGTCGCAAAATTTACTTTTACGATAGAAAACATGATAAATATTTTTTATCTCGAAAACAACGCAATGCTATACTTTAAAACATACGCAGCACACTAAGACAATCAACCTCTTCACTCACATGACGCAACAGGTGCTGCAAGCTATTGGCTCAGTCAGGAAGCTCGATGGCACAACTGGCCCCTGGCACAACTAACGCCGGTCTCTCCTATTTAAATCTCAGTTTTGGGAAACACACGTGCTTATATTTTAGCATATATTCCGTTTTTATATAACTTCGCTTACATAAATGCGCCTATGGTAAATCACTGTGCTACAAAAAATATAAAAAGAATGAGACATATGGCCACATGATCATGTACTTCAAGATAAAATTCGTTGAAGAGCGCAGGCGAGTCATTTTAGGGAAAATGCTTTTTGAGTGTAAAAAAATGCAATAAAAAAATTAAATCAACAAATATTATATTAATATCTACAGTTCCCCTTTCACCCCCTTTCAGATTTAAATAGTTGGTTGTATAATCTTTTTATTATTTAATGCCTACTTATTTTATAAATATGTAGAGGCCAATTTCTTTAATCATATTGTAACAGATGATACAAATACCTAATATTTTGTTTCATAATGCCATGATTATTACAGGATATAAAATTTGAAGTAAATATATTTAAAAATATCTTTATGTATATAAATTAAAAACTTATTTTTATTAACCCGGGAGAACTCGCTAGTGAGAATTTCTCTCACGGTGCCCAATTGCTTTTCTTTAATTTACATTCGCTTAATATAATTTTTTTTTGCTTGGCTTAGTACTTTTACTCACAAATAGGTAAAATAATTGAAATAACATTTTTAAATTTTAATTAAAATGAAAAATGGTTTAAATAAGAGTCTTAAAAGAGTACGGCGGGGAGAGAAAATCTCATGTAGCGAGTTCTCCCGGGTTAAATAAATGATGTTGAAACACTGAGGGCCCGCTTTAGGTTATCTTGAGGTTGATCTCCTGATGAAGGCATATTCGCCTCAGAGCAACAGTAGGATATCTAATAATAATAAAAAATGAGATGTCTGATTTACTGCTATGAATAACTGTGTTTGCATCTAGTGGAAAAATTTCTGAAACACAATGTTTAATACTATATCTCAGATGTGTTTTATAAAAATTCCCTACTGTTCCACTAGATGCAGACACAATTTTTCATAGCAGTAAGTCAGACATCGCATTTTAAATTATTACTAGATGTCCTACTGTTGCTCCGAGGTGACGTGCTGTATAGCAGCTCAGGCCCCATGGTCAAGAAAACAGGCCTGGGCACTGCAGTGCATGATTCTTAATGGTTTGTAACGCCGCAAGTTTAGTTTTTTAAAATCATATTTACTTTTAAATGAAGAGCGGAGGTTACTTAAATTCATGACCTTTTTCTAATTCAGTCAAAATATTTCAAATTAATGACAAATGACTGTGGCACTTTAAATTGCATCTTCAAGATTGAGGCCAATGGAAAAAAGGTAGCCCCGATCACGGAATACCTCACCGGTAAAAATTAAAGGCGATTTTCGTTAGGTGAAAGGCATCGGCCAGTGGGTTCGGGCGAGTCGGGGCGTTTAACCCTTTAACAGTTTCCTTCTCTTTTTTGACACAATAAATTAAAAATAAGGACCCGGCACCACTTTTTTTTAACTGAAATATTTAGCTTTGTACGATCGAAAAGGGTATGCCATTTAACAAACCAAAGATTACAGTTAAAATTAAGCGGTATCCAAAAGCTTTTAGTATCGAAGATAGCAAACTCTTTTTGCCCGAGCGGCACTCGGGAAAAACAGTTAATGGGTTAATCCACAGGGTTGCCAGTTTGCCCTCCACAGTCAGATAATTCGGATTCATACCATAAAATACAAAAATATTTTCAGATTTATTTAATCACAGACTTTTCTTGATTACTTAAAATAAAAATTCTTCTTCAAAAAGTTCCGGTCTGAAGTCGGAATTTCGGAATAAAAAATGGCGGCCAAAATGGCTATCCTGTTAATACAGCGGCTTCGAGTTCATTCATTTCATATTCACGGGTTACAACGGAAATTAAAAATGGATGCAATGAATATTTTTTTTAGGCGACGAATGCTATATTTGGGAAATTATTGCGCAGAATTTCATTGTAATGGATGATACGAGAAAAGCTTTTGACAGAAATTGAAAACATAATAAGTACAGGTATACTGAGTGCTCTTTAAGAAAATAAAAAGAAATGCTGATGCAATATTTATCTTATCACTTTATTTAGGGACAACTCTGTTGGGCGGTGTCTGCTGGGAGATAAGACAGTTTTATACAGGTTTACATGTTACATTTGTAAAACATTTTATTTGCAAATTTATTTCATTGTTTTTGTAAACAATTAAAATAATAAAAAGTGTTAGAAAGAATAATTATTTTCGGCGCTGATTGTTTAACGGTTATCTCAATTTACTTAGTTTTTTCTTTAAATAAATAATTAGTTTTTTTAAATACTATTTTTAAAATTCAAAGTTAATTTTTCAAAAAGAACTGAAAGGTAAATTTGTTTATTTAAATTTGTGAGTATAAACTTCAATTATAGAAATTAATCAGAAATAGGATATAGTTTAATTGAGACAGCATGCTAAGGTATTAATAATTTTGATTAGACTAAAATTCATTTACGACAAACTCAGTCTTAAATATGCATGAATTGCTTTTATATAGATAAAGAAAATACTTAAAATAGTTGTAAAAGGAATTAACAAGTAAAAATAATGTTGAAATTATAAAATCTTAGATTTATAATGCGCATATACTCACTGCTGAGTCTGTTTATAATAGTTAAAAAAATTATAGAGTACAGAAATATACGTGCTAAGCATTACGCATGAAGCGTCCAAAAAAGTTTATATTTTAGTTACAGCAATTTACTCAATTGTTTTTATCCCGACTTAGTAATAAGCGCGATTTCAATTTAATAAATATGGCGGAAAACAGTTACTGTATAATACAACTTTCTAAACTTAAAAAGTAATAAAGAGTTATTCTGAAAGAAGCTTTTAAGAAAGCGCAAGTTTAATAAGCGAAACCTTTAATCTCAAGTTGAAAAAACGACCGAAAAATACGTGAATGTTAAAGCAGCTAATATTAGAATATGATTTGTTGTTTCTAACAATTTTCTGAGTTTAAACTGTACAAAGCAAAGAAGATTTTGACTTTATTACCCTTAATTTGTGCCCTTAATCCCAGTTTCCCTTTCAGGTAAAAATTTTTATACGTGTTTCAAGTTTTCAACTCTCTGGGAATTTTCAGCTTAAAGTGAAAGCATTATAATTCAGTGTTTATAAATCCAAGTTTAAAGTAAAGGCTAAAGTGAAAATACCAGACAAGAAAAGATATATTATTATTTTCCCTTGGAAACAAAAATTAGATTTTTCCCTGTCTTTGGCATACTTTTAAATTGCTATGCTGTATTCTAAAACACAAAATTCTTGGTCATTTTCCAGATGTAGTTTTGTTCTTCGTATACAATTTATAACATTCTATTTCTTCGAAATCTCTAATTTTTGAAGTAATTTTTTAAACGAAATTTTTTTGTTTATTAATTTATTCTATAATTTATTTAAGTAGAATATGCTTAGTCTTTTCAAAAGTTTCTCTCTGACTGTTTTGGAATTTTATAATACTGCTTATTTTGATAAAAGTTCAGATTGAGAGTGTAACGAGCAGTAACATTTATAATTTACAAATTTTATTAAATTTTTAGCAACATTTTACACACATAGTTATAAAACATGTGTTAAACACAGTTTACAAAAGGTGTTTGTCTTCATGGGATGCGATAATGCAACTTATTAAAAGCTAACTAGAAAAGGAAAAAGAAAGAACCTGTGATTATACAGTGAACATTTCCAAAAAGAGCACTTAGAGCCATCTCTGACGACAACAACAATAGCAACAAAACATAGCCTACTAGCATACACAGTGACGTATACACCAATTTCAACACAACCTCTTTGTAAATACAGTCGAACCTCTATTTAACGAAGTCGCTAAATCCTGGAAAAAAGTTCGTTATATGGAAAATTCGTTAAATAGAGATTCACCTTTTAAAATGCTTTAAACTACATAAAACAGATTTTAAATTCGTAAACACGAAATATTTTTACTAAAAGCAATTAATCATATTTTTTAAAATAAATTATATCGATTTGTTTTATTTATTTTACCCACCAATATTCCTCATCAATTCATTTTTTCTATGTGTTTAAATCTTTGAAATCTGCAAGGAAAACAAAACATTGTCCAGGAATACACTGTATTTTCTGTTTAAAGTAAATAGTTTTACATTAAAATTAACGAATTTTAATGACCTTATCGTATTTATTATTAATGTAACAAATAATTTTAACCATACATTAACTTATGAGTCTTTAAATTTAGTTTCTGAAAAACTCTGTTAATTTTGTCTGAGATTTTTTCTTTTAAAAAGTGCTTTCTCTCGTAATACGCCTCGCATCTTTGCAATGCACCAAAACCCCCTTCATGCGTATTTTCTTCTAGCTATAATCCGCGTCGGATTGTTTTAAATGATTTTAGCATTTCATCATACGAAGTTTTGTTAATATCATCATGATCATTTCCATCATCATCATATTCGTCTTCATCGCAATTCATTCCTGTATTGTTTTTTTATTTTTCACACTGTCGAAAATATCCAATTCGGATAGTGTTTCCGAGGTCTCAATTTCAGAATTAAGTTAAATACAATCATAAATCAGCACATCATGGTTAATTTCTTCTTTTTTTCTCATCTGTATCCACTTTTTTAAAAGTTACTCTAAGGGATTATCGTCTACGTCCTCCGTACTTACCGAATTCTCACTGCTGACAAAGAAGGTGCCTGGTAAAACCAGTTCAAGGCCATTGAACATCATAAAATGTGTTTAAAGAAAGAATAAGTTTAAAATGTCCAGAAATATTTTGAGAAATGGAAAGGAAAAAAAATTTAGATCACAAGAAAAAGTTCGTTAAATAGAGAATACACTTCGCTATTTGGAGGTTATTTTAGGAAGAAATTCGCAAAACGTTCTTGGTTCCAAGGAAAAGTTCGCAAAATAGAGAAATTCGCAAAATAGAGGTTCGTTAAATAGAGGTCCGACTGTAAAAATGTGCAAATTTTACAGATAAAAAGCTGTCAGCTAAGACTCCAATAATGATGTGGAAAATTCTGATATAATTCTGATATGGAAAAAATCGGATTTTAACAGTGAAATACAATATTTGACTATTAAAATAAGAGAACGTTCGTAAAAGTGGTTCGTAAAAGTCAGCTACGGCATCAGAATTTTCTTTTAAAATCAACAGATTCTGTTACAATGCGGGCTCGTCTAATGGATTTTTTGGATTGTTTCATCACGTATTACAACTATAAATTTTGCAGAATTACTTTGCAGTCTTGAAATATAAATGTAAAAATTTGATGGTTTCGCCTAAAAAAGTGGTATTTATACGTTAACGGTTTGTTTGAAAAGTTAATAAGTAATTTATATATGTAACAGATTTCATTAGAAAGACCCCAGTCTAAGGTCTGCTATATTAAATAGTGAGTTAAAAATATTCTTGTCACTATTAGAAATATTTTTTATGTAAATGAAGGTTTTTTTTTTATTTCGGAGAAAATACAGTCATTAGTATATATATATATAATAAAAGGGTAAATTAACACGTTCGCTGCCGAAGCTAAAATGGAGCATCTGCTCACATACGCCAAGATCATATCTGCAATTTTATGCTTTTAAATTATTTCTTGTTGCTTTATTATTTTAATACATATAACAGATTACTTTTAACAACAAATAAATTCGTTTACTATGCACCAAACACCTAAAAATTGCATGTATTTTCTATGGCATGATAAAGAGATCAATAACGAGTTATCTCGTAGCTGGCAAGGAAACCCAGTTGGCCAACTACGAGTATTCTCGTAGATGGCAGCGAAAGTGTTAAATAAAACTAAATCCGACGCTGCAAAACATTTATTTATTTATTTTTTAGACATACTCATTACAATAAAGATATATGCACCAGTTCTACGCAATACGAAGTAAAAATAAAATAAAATAAAATAATAAAAAATGGAAAATAAAATTATAAGTATATTATAAATTATCTGAGCATAAGGGAGTATAACAATTTATTCTAATATTTATAATAAACATAATCTATAATCGTACTCAATTTTAGAGCTTAAAATACATATTTATTTTGTATATCCATCAATAAGCAATTTTATTATTATGATGCTGTCTCGGAAATTTATGAAACTTTCTTTGCGGTCATTAGAATTCCAAATATAGGTTAATAAGTAATGAGTTGTTCTTCATCGAAATTATTTAAAATGTTGAATATGTCGGTTTTAATATATGTAATCTCGAATAATGTCCATCGTACTTACTGTTAAAACTTACAATTCCTTCGAAACTTATAATCGAATTTCCAATTTCGTTAGATACTTTGAACTGAGTGCCTAAAATAATGGGGAATCGTCAAATTTCATAACCAAATTGCCCAGCCATTCATCTTAGATAGAAATTATTTGTCTTTTCATTTGATAAAATGTTAATGAAATGTTATGTATTCGTGGTATACATATTTTAATGTAAGTAGAATAAATATTTGAATTCCTTAGTGGATAAAAGTAAAATTTTAATTATGAGATGCTTTTAATAACATGATATTCAAATTTAAAGCAACGAGACTTACTAGTGAACAATTTGACATTACTGGTTTTAAAAACTGGAAATTTATGCACAAATTATTTTTAAATGCCTTTGAAATTTTAAACAGATAATACAATTTAACTTAAGGGTGTATTCCGATCCAAACTGCTTATTTCCTGATTCATTTTTAAATTATTTTTTGCTCTCAAACGCATCAAACTGGGAAATTCTCTTATTTAGAAACTGCTTAATGTGCCGTGCTTTTCGATTTTCTGATAAATGCAGAAAATATTGTAGAAAATACTATCAAAGTTGGTGTTTTTAACCGAATTTTCCGAAGCGGGAGATCTGGGAGTAAAAAAAATGGTCATACTGAGAAAATAATTGTTTAAAACTCAAATTCTAATTAATTGGGCGAAAAGTGAAATCACACGGCCTCTTATACATCTCTTCAAAAATCACCTCAGCAAGTTTCATGTTTTTGCTATTAAAAATGAGTCTGAAAATGTCTCAGAAAATTTCGAGCTGTTGAGGGAGGGAAAATATTTTTTCGAATACAACCTTAAGTATTATAAGAACGTTTTAAAAGAATATAAATATTTTAAAGTGTGCTAAGCTTTTGTGTGCATTAAAACAGTAAGAGTCATTTAAATTTTTATAACATAACGTTTTTACTGAAAGGACTATAAACCGGGGTGTATTAGAAGGTATACGGAGGTATATGCCGTACAAAGATTCGTATTCCCTCTGTTACTCAAATAAAGCTATAGCATATATACTCTAAGCATGAACGTTTATGACTCTAGCGTATATCCTCTGCTTATAGCGTGTACCCTATGGTTTTTTTAAGACTACAGCACAGCTGTAAACATTTATTGAATTCACGAAAATTACATAATTACAGGTATGTGGAGTAAAATGAAAAAAGAGAAGAAAAGAAAAAAAAGAAATCATACAGCGAATGAAATAATCTGTAGTAAATGAAAGAGATAAAACTCTTCTTAAAACACAATTTGCAGAGTGCAAATCTCTGAAATGCACAGTAAATGCACAGCAAAAAGTTACATATTCTGAAAATATGTGGAATTAGGGTTCGTGTGTCTCAGAGGATTAAGAGGGATTTAAATACCAGATTTTTCGTAATGTCGTCATATTTAAACACTGAATTTCTTCATTAAATAAGGCAAATATTTCTTTACTAAAAAACTGGGATTCAGATACCCCAAGGCATACGAACCCTAGAAATTACTACATGAGGAGAAACCGGGCTAGGAGTGAGTCCTGCTTTATGGTAAAAAAGAAGTTTTATCCTTCAAAAAACATTGCTTTTTCTGTGCGTTTAAGGTCTACTTAGGAAGCTTGTACTTTATAAAATACTCTTTCTTAATTTACGCCAGACTACTTTTATTTATTTTTAGAAACGTTTAGGAAAGAAAGGACAGACGAAGTAGTTTTGTACATGCTAGATCAAAGAATATATATATATATATAGATATGTGAGTGTGTGTATGCATGCGCCACGCGTGCGAGTGTGTGCCTGTGTATTATGACTGTCTCCTGATTAAAAAAAAAAAAAGCATACTCACACGATGAACTGAAACTAGAGGAAATTTCAGTATCATTACTTTCTTCTATCTTCAATAGAAGAAAGTATTGTAATCGAAATTTTTTTCGACTTCCAGTTTTTGACGGATTTACACGTTTTAGGGGTCAGAGATCCCCAAAAACATGTTTATAGAAAATGTCTGTCTGTCCTTGTGTCGCCATTGTACCATCGAAAAGTTATGAAGTTATGCATAGAATTCAAACAATTTTTTTTTAAGTTTTCAACTATGGCAAGCAGGTCCTCCTTAATTTGGAAAAAATCCGCCGAAAGGAGGCGCTGAGCAATTTTTGTGCCATTTTGAATATTGTACCATTGAAAAGTGTATGAAGTTATGCATAGAATTGAACCAAATTTTATGTGTAAGTTTTTGGCCAAGGCATGAAGGTCCTCACTGAATTTGGAAAAATTCCACCAGAAGGGGCACTGTAATAGCGGTTTTTGGGCCATTTTCAATATTGTACCACCGAAAAGTGTATGAAAATATGCATAGAATTGAACAAAATTTTCTGCGTATGTTTTTGGCCATGGCAAGAAGGTCCTTCCTGAATTTGGAAATTTTCCGCCGAAAGAGGGCATTATAATAGCGATTTTTGTGCAATTTTCTTGATTTTTCGTAGTTCTGTTCTATCGTACACTGGCGGCTCGTGAATCGACGGGAACTTCCCATCCTGACATGCCGAGTGTTTGCGAACTGCTGATATAATACAGAATAACGGAAAACTATTGATTTTAGAAAATATCATGGTCGAGATTAACTCGTTTCTACTGCGATTAATTGAATGGAGCACAAATATAAAATGAAAGTCAAAGTTGATATAGTATTGAACTAATAAAAATGAAATACTGAAATTTGTAACAACATTTTGAAAGATTAAATTACATGAGATAGAAGAAAGTTTTGGGATTGGCACATCCAACTAGTTTTTTAAATAGTAAATTATTACGAAATGTGCAAATTATATGTTTACATGAAGTACAGTAATTTTGCCCAATACATTGTTTAATACCAAAGAACGAAAACTGCGTCGAGTTATCTGGGTATCGTTTTAGCTTAATTTTGAGTTGTTTCTCACGAGATCTATAAGTGGAGTCAAAAATCTTTGATATATTTTTAAATTCAATAACAAATCACACGATTATTGTACGAGAGTGTAGTTTGTTCGAAAAATGATTCTCGTGATCGAAAGTTTTGTTTAAGCAAATAATAATAATAAAAAAAACCAGTTCAAAATTTGACCATAGATAACGCTATAGTTTCAAAGTTGCACAAATGAACTAAAATCTCAATATAAGTAGCTACAAATAATTTTATTTTGAATAATATCATTGGAATGCAAAGAAGGAAAGGGGGAGACTACATGTACTATTATTTTTGTTTAGAAATCTTTGCTTTAATAAATAGCAGAATTCTGCAATTAAATAAGGCGAAAGTTTCTATATAAAAATAGTGATATCCGTAGCTCCCTCCTCCCATTGCATGCACCAATGTATAATCTACTACCATATTTGAACGCGTAGAAAGAAACTGAGTGCTGTTTGAATGTGGTTCGAGCTACAAAAGGCACACATGTTGAAATATGACAATAGATTGTACAAACTACATGGTATGTAATTGCTTCGATTTTCAGATGATTTTTTTTACAGCTTTGAAAGTCAGTACCATCTATTGGCAATTGTGGAACTTTTTTTTTTTTTAATTTTCCTAAACAAAACGTTCGATCATGAGAAGCATTTTCGCCGTTTTTGATAATTTAGTATTACATTATATTATAATTAAATACAAAGAAAAGAGCCTAGTTAAACTGATAGCATTGAGCTCATAGGTTACTCACACTAATTGTATATTATATTCTTATTTCAAAGAATAATGACCCTCGAAAAATAAATTAAGCCCCCCGCCGTCTCCCTTCTTTATACTTAACCAATGAACCTCCAAATCTAATCAGGCAAGCGCCTTATCAGAATAAACGTGTATATCAAATTTGAAACAAATCGAATAATTCAGAAGAAGAACCCTTTTAGCTAAATTTAGGGGAGGGATTAGCTCCCACATTTATCCCCTTGAAACTTAACCAACGAACCTCCAAATCTAATCAAGGAAACGTCTTATCGGAATAAACCGGTAGAGGGGACTAGGGACGGTTGACCATACGGGAGGCTTAACCCATCCACCAATTTTCATATTTAAATGATTTTCAGAGTTTTATCAATTGGTGTCAACCAAAGCTACTGGAATGCTCAAACAACAGTCTTCGTTTCATAGAGTTAATCGAAATATGTGTGGAAAAAATCAATTGTGAATGCGTTTTCAGCCTAAAAGTTGTGTTTTTTTAGAAATATTTTGTAAATTTTTTCAAATAAATTTTATCATAGAAATTTAAGTAAGTCTATTTAAAGTAATGCAGAAATATAGAGCTTTCATTCCAGGCATAAAGACTGTACCATAAGTTAGGCTTAAAATAACATTGTGGTATTCTTTAGAAAAGGTCTGTGTAGTGTGTAGGGAGGCTTGACCCAGTCAATGCGAGGAAGGGTTGACAAGATGCTCAATGCTCCCCTAATTAAGTGCTTTTGGAACTTTTTTATTATGCACTGTGATTAGTGAAAAGTTAATGGTATATACATAAAAGAATGTAAATTTATTCTGTAAAGCTTCAGTAAAATGGTGTGATGAAAAAGAAAATGTTTAAAACTGACTATAGAAAAATGTGAAAAATTTCTAGAAAATGGGAAAGTTGATAGGAACTTTTTTCCATTTAAATATTGCTTACAACTGGTAAATAGAAACAGTGGGAAAGATTAGAAAAGGCTAGAATGGATGAAAGCAGCAGTCTTAACCCTTTGAGGGGGAGTGGTATGTTTATAAAACCACTTAACTTTAATTCCGAAACATCACAATGACACCAGAGTTTTGCTAAAACCTTTTCATTTAATATGATGTGAAATATAGCCTTTTTCTTATTTGCAAATAAATTTGTTCGTAAATTCCGGTGCCAGTCATTTATTTCAACATTTTAGTACTGAAAGTACTTTGCCTCTTAAAGGTTTAAATCATGTTAATGATAAGTTAAGTGCTCATGCTGTTGCAAAAGAATATAGCATCGATCGAAAAACTTTAGGAAGGTATGTAGAAAAATTTCACCATGGTGAATACAGTGAGATGAAGTCAAACTATGTGACAACTAGAGTTGTCAGATCGAGTGTCACAAAAAATAGAAGAAGGAGATAAAACAAGTGGGACAGTGACCATAAATCCGGACATAATAACATGAAACACTATGAAAACGGAACATGTCTCTAACAGAATACTGCCTTAAATGTTAAAATTTCCTTTCCCCTGCTGCACAATTATACCTACTCAGACAAAATCCTATTTAAAACAAAAATTTTCTCCTCTGACTTAGAATTCTTAATTCAATTCTTATTCATTATTTACAATTCATTATTTACAATTCTTAATTGCGTCTTAATAGCCTCATATTAAAAAAATATATATATATATAATGATTAAAGCATGTAGAATAAAATTATTTTGCTTTTTTTAAACTGATTTTATTTCGCTTCGCAAATAGTGCAATATAAAACAAAGTGGGTCAAGACTCCCATATTGTAGGTCAACCCTCCCATATGTGGGGAGCCTTGACCCATTATTTTTTCATGTTTAAAATCAATCATTTTTCAAATTTCTTATATGTTACATTTATGTAGCAATTTTATTTTGATAACTGAATGTATAATGAATAAAATGATACATAAAACTTTATTCTACGTTCAATATTTAAAAAATAAAAAATCATTTTGTAAAAAGTGGGTCAACCCTCCCTAGTCTCCCTATTATCAAATTTGAAGCAAATGGGTAATTATGCATGAAAAACCCATTTATCTAAATTAAGGGGGATTAGCCCCCATTTCCCCCTTTTATACTTAACCAATGAATCTCCAAATCTGATCAGGGAAGCGCTTTATCAGAATAAACCCGTTTACCTAATTTGAAGCAAATCGGGTAATTCCGATACTTAACCAATCAAATACTTACCCCCCCCCCTCCAATTTTCCCCCTTTACACTTAGCCAATGAACCCCCAAAGCAAATCAGGGAAGCGCCTTATCAGAATGAACCCAGAAAAAAAATTGAAGCAAATCGGATATTTCTATCAAGAGTTATCGCGTTACGTACATACATAAGTACATACAGAGTCTGCGGGCACATTAGCTCTCAGGCTTTGATAGCCTGTGAGCTAAAAACCAAGTCATTATGAAAAGTATTAATGAAGGATATTTTGTATTTTTAACTAGTCAAACTAATATCTTCCAAACTTTAGTCCAAAACGGTTGATTTGATGTCGTAATATCAGCGTTTTTGTCAAAATGTGTCAAATTATCAGGGTCTTGTCAATAGACTATTCCGTATTCTAATCATTTATATCAAAAAATTTCGACTTATCCGGAATGTTGAGTTATCCGAGTGTCGGGTTATCGAATTTTCACTGTATTAATAATAGAAAAGAGTAATAAGGTTCATTTCCGAGATTAAATTACTTTTCCTTTTATTTATCTCAAAATATGTATTTTGATAACTATGATGCTATTTGTAAATTAGTAAAATTTATTTTTCGTTCATTAAAGTTCCAAGTATAGGTTAGTTATAAACGAGCTATTCTTCGCTGTAGTTATTCAGAGTATTGAATATATCGGTTTTAATATATATAACATAACATTGGATAACAATATTTTAGTTTAGAATATTCCATGTTAAAAATTACAACTCTTTCCGAACATATAATCAAAATTAATTATTTCGTATTTGTTTAGAAACTTTAATAAAATTGAGTGTCTAAAATAAAGGGAATCGTAGTATTTTCAAACCAACTGCATAACCTTTCATGTTAAATGAAAATCCGCAGTTTTACGATTTCATGAAAAATTATTGAAGTATTGTTAAGTACTTGTGAAATATATACAAACTATTCAATCCCAACTGCTATTATAAGTAGAATAAAGATTTGAAAGACGTTGTTTGGGAATAATAATGAATTCTAAAATTAGACACAGTTTTAATAATACGATGTTAAAACTTGCAGTAATGAGAATTGATAAGTGGGTAATTTGACATTATTCGTTTTAAAAAATTTAATTGATCTCTTTGATTTCCTGGCTTATTTTCATTTTTTTGTATACGTGTTCTAAATTTTAAACATACAGAAAGATTGCGATCAACTGTTATATTACTTTTCATATAAAGGTAAATTTTAAAAGCGTGCTTAATTTGAGAAGATGAAGGTGTATAGACTGATCTGAAACTATACCAGTAATTTCAAAATATTTTAAAATGTATTTTCAGAGGAAAACTATAAAAAATATTTCGATTCAGTTGTTTTATAAAAAACATCAGGCGGTGCTTTTCTTCTCCGACAATCTAAATTCAGAAAAAAAAAAAATAAAATTAATTGCTAAATAATAAAAGATTTTAAAATGAGTACATTTTATTGTAATATTGTAATAATGATTCTACGACGTGCAGCAATTTTTCCAATATAAATAATAGACGTACCTATTTATGCAATTTCAAATACATATTTTTTTAGGTATATTAAATATTACGATGTTAATGTTAAATTTGAAAAAGTTTCTTTATGTTCATTAAATTCCAATTGTAGGCTAGTTATTAAACGCGCTATTCTTCACCGCAATTATTGAATATATCGGTTTTAATGAGTTTAATATCAGATAATAATATCTTGGTTTAGAATATTCGCTGTTCAAAATTATGATTATTTCAAAAACTTATAATGAATGTTAAGTATTTCGTGTTCGGTTGAAAACTTTGATATAACTGAGTGTGTAAAACGAAAAGAAATCGTTGAATTTTCAAACCTAATTGTATAGCCTTTCATGTTAATTGAAAATCCGTAGTCTTACGATTACACGAAGTATTATTAAGCGTTTGTGAAGTGTATTGTTATTATAACTGCAACAGCTATTTTATCTAGAATAAATATTTACGTTTTCGAAAGTGAAATTACTCCCAGAAGAAAAATAAAAATCCTCAACTGAAATTGAAAAAGTATAAAGTAGCCGGTTAGAGAGTGTCCTCAAATATCCTATGAAAAAAAAAATCATTTAAAAATATTAAAATATAAACGGTAAATTTGAAAAGAACGCTCCCATTGGTTATACATAATACATTACATATACATACGAGGGTAGTTCAATAATTATTGTCCTGAGTGTGTATAAAATATTTGTACTGCGATGGTTGATGTGGATTATTGAAGCCTAATGTTTTTGATGCCTATATGCTCAATTTCAGAACCGTAGCTGCTATATTAACATATTTTGTTTCGTTTTAGGTGTGAGAGGTGGCACCTAGCTTGAAAGGTGGGGGGTTAGGGGGAAAGGATGGTTTGGAACTTATGGGGCCAGACCTGAAGCAGTTCTGTGATAGATTTGTGACAGTGGATGAGACGTGGCTACCTCCCTATGATCCCGAGTCCAAACGACAGCAGCCACGTCTCATTCACTGTCACCCTCCAATCCCCCCTTTCAAGCTAGGTGCGACCTCTCACACCAAAAACGAAAACAAATATGTTAATATAGCAGCCGCAGTCCTGAAATTGAGTATACAAGCATCTAAGACATTAGGCTTCAATATTCCACATAAACCATCGTAGTACAAATATTTTATATGCTCTCGGGACAATAATTATTGAACCACCCTAGTACCTATACATATACATGTACTGTACATATACACTATATGGCCAAAGGTGACTGGTCACTTGCGATTTCAGACGTTTTGTTAAATATCTAGAAAAATACACGGTGAATTAACCTGAAACTGCAGGTGTGAAAACAGTATAGGTGTGAAAACAGTATAGATCATATATCTTCGCGAAGATTTTTCCCAAAACCCCATAGTGGACCGTCAACAAATTGAAAAAGAACGAATATCTTTTGGATAACCCTGTAAAAACTAATGTAGCAAAAGCGTTCAAACTCGAGATTATTAATAAGTGGCTTATTGTAATATACTATGTTCATTTTTATGGGCATAGCATGTATATTCCTTGAGAAATTAAGGTTTTTATAAGAACAGTCTCAAATTTCGCCAAGTTTTTTGCTTATAATTTGCAGCGTTCTTAATATAAAAAAAAAAGTTCTTTTCAGAAAATATGACAAACAACATTGTACACAATACTATTCAATCAGAATTTAAAAATAATAAAATTTGGATGAAAAATGAGCAGACTTACTAAAAAATGTTTCACTGCGCATGCGTGAATGCAATAAAAATATAATGTGCATAATGTATTAGCTAAGGATATAGAGCAACTTTTGTGAAAGTCTCAAAATCATAGCTTGAAAATGCTGAAAATTATCGTCGATAGAATAAGCTCGAAATCCGTTGTTCCCAAAAAGAAGCAAAAATATGAGGGGTTGTATCGAATATCTGTTGATTAGTGCCAAAATAGCGTACACAATCTTGCACATACTACTATATTCGGGTACAACCCCTCATCATGCTTGCATTCATTCGTACATGTGATTATTTGCGTAAAAATAATAACTGTCACTGTAGTATGTGAAGAGTTTTCAAATACGCAAGCAAAATTAATGCCCCCCCCCCCCCAAAAAAATAACAACAATAAATAAAACTATCATCTAATTATCTGAGATCCTCTGATAGAAAGATCAAATTTGGTAAAACATGTAGCTTTATTATTTTTTTTTCTTTTGAAATTATTTGTCTGACATTTTTAAATTTTAAAACGGAAATTTTCAACTTCTTTTTTTAAATTTGAAATTTAAAGTAAATCATATAACAATTCACAAAATATTGGTTACAGAAGAAGCCATCTTGTGTTTCCATGATGATATGGTGTCTGTCCTTTATTCTAAAATAGTATCCTGTTGATTTGTAAAAAATGTATTTCAAAATATGTAATGTGAGGTATAACGTTATTTCCATACTTAATTCTCATTTGTAAAGGTGCCTTTGAAGGGCGGTGATACATCATATATACCACTTAATTTTAATTAAAATTTGTATCAGAGTTTTTAAATAAAACTTTGTTTTTTAATTTTCGCAAAGAAAATTTTTAAAAAACGCATTTATTTTTTTAAATCAAATTGTTCGTAAATTTTGATAAATCGTTAAAATTTCATTAACAAAACTACTTACTCATGAAACAGTTAATTATGTGCAAAATGGCATAGTAATAATTTTAATTGCGTCTGAAATTTATATTAGAATAAAAAAAAAAATAACATGATATAGCTCCTTTTAAAACAAATGTAGAGTTGCAGAAATTTATTTAGTCTATTCATTCATGATGAAGAAAGACAAATATTTCAATCTGATCAGATGAGAAATTTATGTTTTAAACAAAAAGAAATTGCCAAAATTTTTAAATTTATTCTAATTCACCATGAATCTGATAAATAATTTCGATATTAAAATTCCACGATTAAAGGAAATATCTATAAAATGAAATAATTTTACGTAGAAACCATATTAAAAATTCTTCGCAGACGTGAACTAGTATAGATTTCCATTATTTAATTAAAAATGTGCAAAAACCTCACTGTGATGTGAAATCACATATCTTTTCAATTATCCCCTTTTCCTTTATTAAAAATCTCATTTTTTTAAATCAAAAAATAATTAAGCTATTTATGGCGCTCCCACGCACATTTTAATCTTTAGTCATCAAGCGAGATCAATAGCATAAATCAGGTAAAAATTAAGTAATATATCGCTACAGAAATATATTTTCTCCTATTTTAGAGTTAGTTATAATTTGTCATTTATGCATTTGTTTATTTTTGAATCATGTAATGGCTAAGCGATAAACTCCCTTCTGTTATTTAGTCGACCTATGTGTTTCTCACCGGGTTTCCAAAATCCTCATAACATATTGTTGGCATGTCTCCAGGGTTGCTAGCTTATCAAATCTTTCTTTATAAATTCAAAAATCTTCTTATATACCTAAAGGATAACTTCCGATTCCTATGTTCTCGCCACATTAAATATGCCAGTAACAGCAAGTCAAAGGAACAGTTTGTGGCATATGATTTTCATCATTCTTTCTCTGACCCCTCTATCTGTCGACATGTGGGACTCAACGTAATATCTAACTATACCGGTTGCCATTGCCATCGGTAGAAGGTAAGTATTCAACTTGTATTGTTTTCTGTTCTTCTGTATTATGATGTGAACCTAAACAATTAATATTTTCATATATTCAGACTCGATTCTTCTTGCCAAGAGCGTCGTCTGTTTTTGCTTATCAGAATTTTTCGTGCACTGGATTATTTTAAAATATATATTATTGGATCACGTCTAATCAAAATCTACCACATACGTCTCAAGTTCACTGATTTTTGCATAACAAGTACAAAAAAAAATAATAATAATAAATAAATAAATAAAATAAAATAAAGAAGAAGAAGAAGATATTTCTGCTTTTATTAGTAGACTGTTTGTGATAAAATCGCACCAAAGGTGTCATAAGATCCGGAATATTATATTTTCTTCTTTCAGAATATGAATGCAATTTTTGAAAGAGGAGTTGGCTACACATTAAAATTTGCACCAATTTCGATTTTTCAAATGGTAACAATCACTTTTAACACCATGTTTCAGTTCTTTGGATCAAGGCAGCCCGGAAAAAGGTATAGTTTATGTACTTTTTTGTTAAATAATCATAGAGTTATAAAAGAAAATTTATTAAGGATAAATATGCAAATTCAGAAAACTTAAATTAGCGTATCCAATAAAAATCTTTTAGATTCATATCAGTAGAATTTTAGAGACAATCGATGCATAAAGTAAACCAAAAGAAACTTTCATCTTTGAAATTTTATTTAAAAGAATGTTTCAAATAAATATTCCAGTTGTTGTTTTCCATTTTCTTGCATGCTATTAACCCTTAAATGCCTGATTTTTCAAAAATCATTTTAATAATGTTTTTTGGCTTTCATTTTTTAAATAAAATGGGAAAAATATTAAAAAAAATAATATTTTGTTTTAAGTATGACTTACGGCTAAAAAACAGTTTGTTACTAATAGGCAATACTGGCCTTTAATTGAAAAAAATAATTTTCTCTGATAAAATTCTATAATATTAAACACACAAGAATTTTCAGAACTATCGTAAGAAATAAATTTTACTTGCTGACGGCAGAACAAAATAGGGTATTTCGCAAGCTTCCAAACAAAACAAAAAGAACATGTAGCAACATTTGAAAAAATAAATCTATCTTTATTCTTCAACAGCACAAGTGTTGCCATCTACATGTTGAAAATCTATTTAATAATATTTTCAGAATGTATTTTATTGGTAACATTAGGCATTATAGCTTAAATATTATTCTAATTGTATTTTAGAAGCCTAAATTGGGTATGTTGCCGAAAGGTAACACCCGGCATTTAAGGGTTAAATTATCTCAAATCTTGTTTTTTTTAGACCTCAGGAAAGTAAAACTTAATTTAGCTATATCTCAAAAAATAATGATTGGAATGAACTGTAAACATATACGCCCATGTTTTTGACGATGCCCTTTTTGTTTATGTAGAAATTGGATGTAGGTCATAATTCACCTTTTTTTAAATATGAATTTATTAATAATTTTCACAATTAAAATTATCCATTTGAGTAAAAATATGCGTAGCATATGTTTGGGTCCGTTCAAAGTATCCCTCTGAAAAGAAAAAAAAGAAAATAAATAAATAAATAAATAAATCCGATCGTTTGTTGCGAAGATATAAATTAAATCTTGCCAAGTGAATTTAACATTGGCATCCTCAAATTTTGACATATTCTAACTCCAAGAAGATTTAAAAAAATTATGAACTCTATACTTTTTCGGGGTGAATGGATCTAAGGAACTCAAATAAATTGTTAAAAGTGGATGTTAGCATTTGAAAAATCCTTTTGGTGCAACCTTTAATATACATGCAACTTCTATTTAAAAAATTTCATTTATAGTCAGAAAGAAGATAATATTCCGCGTTTAATGACACATTTGGTGTGAATTGATCGTAAATGGACTGCGAATAAAAACCGGCGTATCTTTTTTTTAATACTGACTGTACCTTGATTGAAAGAGAAGGGGCTCTATTTTCATAATATTGAAAATTTTATGAAGTGAAATAAGAAAAAATGTGTTGAAATGCAAAAGATATAAAGATATTTAAAATCAATAAGATGCTATATCTGCATTTTCTCAGGAAATATTGTAAATAGAATCGTGTTCTGTAATCTATATTTGATGAAGTAGGGAGTTCTTTTAATTTTAAACATCTGATATCATCTTTAAATTGATATACATACCATACATTTGCTTCTTTATGCAAAGAGTATAAAGCTTGAGTTTAAATATATGCGCATTGTTAAGAGACTAATTTCAAAATACTAGACATCGGCAGTAAGCAATATTAATCTAACAAAAGAATGGAAATTCAGTTTGATGAAGTACAGGTGCGGAATAAAGAATACAAAAGTGCTGCTGATTTAGAGAAAGAAAACGCTTTGTACTTCAAAAAATCATTACAATTTTTGAAAGTTTGCTTTTGAGTAATCAATAAATTTATTAATCAATATATAGTGAGAAAGGAAACATCTGCATGAAGGTAGATCACATTCTTTATATAGGTATATCATGTAAAATCTACTTGTCAGCAATATAAATTTATAAACTTTTGGAATTTCTAACAAATCTTTTGCAATGATCACTGTCTTTAGAAAAGTAAATAAATTCAAGACATTCAGTTTAATTGTAATAGTAATAAAAATTTTTAGACTAGCTCATTAACAAAATATGTAAAAAAGCATACCAGTGATGAATCAAACAAAAATCATTATTTATAGATAACTTCTTTTTATTTCTAAAGTTAATGTGCAAATTATACATATTGTCTCAAGTTGAGTTTAAATAATAACAACGGAGGAAATCATCCTTAAGTTTTACGAGGTTTATGAGATGAATAGTTAAATAGGTTAAACAAACCCAGTTATTTTAAGCACATCTTTCGTATTCAAGGTAATGAACTTGAATTTCTCCTCTGGAATACATAAATTTGAAGATGAGAAACTGCGCGATCCAAGAGAGCGTGAAATCTCACTACCGTTATAATCCCAACTTCCGTGTCTAAGTAAAGAATGATACATATATATCGCTTAACGTTTGTTTCTATGGCAATTTTTTGATAATAAATGAGGCCGAATTTAAGTTACTTGGAAGATAACTAACCAAATAAATTTATTATTTTTTCAAACTAATTTAATGCAAAAGACTTTAATAAATCCTTTGTAATACATCGGAAACCATTTATAGCGGAGATGAATAGGGCGTGAAAATTGTACTTTATGGCCAGTCTTTGTTATAACCAATTTCGTTACAACATTAATAGCATCATTAATAAACGTAACAACTTTTTTAAAAGCCAATCTTAGTGTTTAGGATAATTTATATTAGCAAAAGAAGAGCTAATTTATTTCCGTAATAATTTTATAATTTTTAATTATATTTAAGGAATTATATTATTTAATATTAATTATACTAATTTATCATAATCAGAAAAAAATGATAAAGGAAGTTTCATTTAGTATTTTGCTAAGTATTAAGAAAGTCATGTGACGAAAAATACTGAATGCATGCTGATTCATCCAGAATTATCTTATAACAGAAACTTTTATTATAGTAGAAGCAATTTTGAATAATATTTTTAACCAAAACTTTGCTATATATGATATTAATTTAATATTCGTTATAGGCGAATTACAAAAGAAGGAGAAGTGGTATGATTTGCAGGGAATATTAAAACGTTCGATTTATTCGATATTTTGACTTAACCCTTTCGCGACGGGAGCCTTTTACGAAATGTTTATTACTTTGCTACCGGTTTTAAAAAACAGAAGTTTGTGCCTATTCAAATCGGGAAAATGCTCGGATTAAATAAGGCAAATTTTACAGTAAAATTTTACTGGTGAGGATAAACGAGGATCCTTAGGCCTATTTCCGGCACGTATACGTGTCGCTCGTCCCCAAGGGGTTAAACAAGATTTTTTTTTATCCGGAATCCATTGAATTTAGAAAGTTGCCTTAATTTGGCTTGCTGAATCAAAATATTTGTGTGGAAAGACTATAAAATACGAATAAAACTCTAAAGAGAAAATGCAGCAAAATCGTATCTGCTTCGTATTGGTGAATATAACGATTTCGCAGAAATACTTTATTGCATTAAGCATCTAAAGCATAAGAATATTTTATTACCCTTTACACTAAAGTGAAAAAAAATATTTTATCTCTTCTCGTAAACATGATTTTAATATATTTTATATAAATACGGACGTTTTGAAATGAAACATAAGTTAGCTTTTAACCCTTTATATCCCAAATTATGAATTTAAAAATCTGTCTCCTGGAAACTATTTATCCTTGAATTGCTATCATATATTATAAGGTATATGTGCTAAAAATAAAAGTTTTAATATTTCTTTGTTGATTACGGATAATTAATTGATGTGGTACTTCAAAGTACTGTTGAGTCATAACGCTTAGACAAAAATCGAGGCTTAGAAAAAAAAAAACTATATCCAATTTCTTCTTATCATGCATATATCTACTGTAAATTTCTCTGTGATGTTTATATGAAGTAAGCATTTCGCCATCAGAAGAATATTCTACAATTGTAACACTATCGTTCGATGGAAAGTATATCTGAAAGAAATTTCCAACATTTTAGTTGTAGAAAACTCAAAAGGATTTATAAAAATGCTAAAAAATATTTTTAGATATTTTTTTCTAATTTGTAATTGTTTTCCATTTTGTTTTATAAAAAATCAACATTTTTTCTAAAGGTAAAAATAACATATTTTTTGCTTTATTATTCATCAATGTCAAACATAAATCATGCAATATCTTCCCTTCATTGTATCAAAATCCACCTGTCTAGCACCCACGCATCGCTGGTAAATATATATGTTTTTATGCACCGTACGCATACAAACAATAAAAATCTAAGTAAAAATCCTGTTCAATGTAGCCCCAAAGCGGGCTATACTCAAAAGTACCGCTTTGAAAAGTGCTTCGTAAAGTAAACACACTAAAATTTAATATTTTTTAGCATAACATATTTGTCAAGTGATCTATTTAAAACAAGAAAAAAATATGAGATAGCCTTAGCTTTAAAATTTAAGATGTTTCAAAGCAAAAGTTAGGGATACCATGTCAGACAAGAAAATGGAAGCAAAATTAACACTCAGACGCGCCAAAGTAACTTCGTAAACAATTTTCAGATTATTGGAAGTGTATTGCTGTCTAGTTATTGTCAAGGGAAGTATTTACTACTGTTTCCTAAAAGTACCATTGCGAATGCATTCAATGAGTGTGTTTTAATTGGGATAGAAAACTGCGGTACTTTAAAGTACTGTCAGGGCATAAAGGGTTAAACTACAAGTAAGAATGATTTAGTGAAGACTGAAACTTTTCGAACTCGTATGTTTTCTTCAGCAAGAAAATAAGAAAAAAGGGTATTAAACACAGGAAGTGAAAACTATTTTAAAGTATTGTAAAATCAATGAAAAATCAATAAGCCTTGGAACATTAAATCCTATTTTATCAAGCAAATCCGTTCTCAACAATTATAAGATGAAAAAAAAAACTTGAATTTTTTAGATAGTTTCCTGCGTTTTAGCTCAAAGGAAGAGTGAATTATTTGAAATGCGTTGCTTTTTCTAATCTTTTACGACGTTTTGGAGAGGTTTTTTCGTTTAAAAACTGCGTTGCCCTCTCACTTTTTAATTATTATTATTATTTTTTTTGGTTCGAGAAAGAATTTAATTGCGAAAATTACACTTTTCATATCTTTATAATTAAACAGAAAATATTGTATATATCCTAGAACCGCCATCTTATCTACAAATGTATAATTTTCGAGATTAGAATGCATATTAATTTGATATTGCAATAGCTTTAATTAAATGATTCATCTGAAATACTAATATTGTCAAAACAAATAATTTATGTTTGAGGTTTTACCAAATGACAGACTTCACATAGAAATTAATATTAACCACACTCTGTTAAGAAGCTAATTCTTTCTCTTACTGATCATTTAACGTTTAATCCTTTCAGGGGCAAAGTACTTCTATTCGTAAAATGCTGAAATGTGTGAATGACACCTGAATTTAAAAACAAATTTATTTCAAAATAGTTATTCACGTACTTAATCAAATAGAAATTTTCACTTCAAAATTCTGGTGTCAATGTGGCATTTTGCAATTAAAATTAAGTGGGATACATTATATCCCACCGACCTTCTAGGGGTTAAATACCATCATTTACAAGAATAAATCTTATTACAACTGTAGTTTGTTCATACTAAATATTCTGATTATTTCTATCATTTATCACATTTTAAAATAAGATTTATTTTTAAAAAAGTGCTTTGCTGTTTTATTGGATGCGAAATATTACATGAGATGTATTATATTTTTATGCACTCTTAAAAAATCCACTCAAAAATGAGAAACTAAATTTACCCGTTTTTAAAATTACAACTGTATCAAAAACAAGTACATAAAATGCCCAGCCCGTTTATAAGTAATTTTAAGTATTTAAAAATAACATTTAAAGATAAATATATGAATAATCTCGTCTTATTTCGCTTTATCTATTATTTACATTTAAAAAAATTGTTAATATTTTCTGCATATTTGTTTATTGTACATGTTCAATTCCGAAATATGTCCCAACAGTTTTAAAAATAAATGTTACGCACATCAAACTTAACTCGTGAACTCCACACTAGCGCGAATTCACACCACACCGACAAAAATTTTAAATATCGGCGTTTTTTGAAATCATATTTTCATTAATTTGCATTTTTCATTAACAAAATGAAATTTTTTATAAAAATAAATATCATATTTCGATTCCTCATTAAATTTCGTACAATGTGGCATTTTGCAATTAAAATTAAGTGGGATACATTATATTCCACCGCCCTTCTAGAGGTTAAATACCGTCATTTACAAGAATAAATCTTATTGCAACTGTAGTTTGTTCATACTAAATATTCTGATTATTTCTATCATTTATCATATTTTAAAATAAGATTTATTTTTAAAAAAGTGCTTTGCTGTTTTATTGGATGCGAAATATTACATGAGATGTATTATATTTTTATGCACTCTTAAAAAATCCACTCAAAAATGAGAAACTAAATTTACCCGTTTTTAAAATTACAACTGTATCATTAACAAGTACATAAAATGCCCAGCCCGTTTATAAGTAATTTTAAGTATTTAAAAATAACATTTAAAGATAAATATATGAATAATCTCGTCTTATTTTGCTTTATCTATTATTTAGATTTAAAAAAAAATTGTTAATATTTTCTGAATATTTGTTTATTGTACATGTTCAATTCCGAAATATGTCCCAACAGTTTTAAAAATAAATGTTACGCACATCAAACTTAACCCGTGAACTCTATACTAGCGCGAATTCACCACACACCGACAAAAATTTCAAATATCGGCGTTTTTTGAAATAATATTTTCATTAATTTGCATTTTTCATTAATAAAATGAAATTTTTTATAAAAATAAATATCATATTTCGATTCCTCATTAAATTTCGTACATGGATCAATTCGGGAGGCAGTGTTATATTTTCAGAACCAATTTTAGCGTCGATGATGAATGTATATATGATACACTAAATAGTAGAAATAACACTGCTGCCAGCCAGCTGACGCAACAGAGGTGGTTGTTGGCATAGCAACATGGCTGATGGATGTCTCCAACTGAGAGGTAGTCATAAGTAGTCAGGTTGCCATTCATTTCACATTGCAGTAGGTTGTGCGATGTTACTATGGTACCTCCGGTGTTGCGCCAGCTGAATGCTAGTTTCGTTATCTGTAACATCTAACCACCTATAAATATAAAATGCAAATAGGAATTTCGTCTCGGCTGCTTATAATTTGGGTTCTACTAATTAAATTTAGATGGAACTTTCACCGTTAATTAGATAATTTTCCAGGGAAAGTTTTAGCACATAACATACAACTCTACGTTGGTTAGTTACTGAATTATGGGTGAAAGTTTCATAATCAGATGAGCCCAATTATGAAATATTAACCTTTATAAAAAAAGATTCTGCTGATTGGATTTCAATGGAGCTTGCACTATTAGTTAGATAATTATCAAGGAAAGAATTTGGTATATAATATATAGTTGTACGTTACTTAGTTACATAATTGTTGGGGAAAAATTCTATAATCAGGTGAACCCAATTACGAAATGCCTTTTTAAAAAGTTTTATTGTACGGATTTTGATGAGACTTGCATTATTAGTTGATGGTTTTTCAGGGATGGTTTTAGAATATTGTATATCACTCTATCGTTCTCTACCAAATCCTACAGTAAAGTATGAACTAAAAGAGTTTATCCTTAACAGCCTAAGTTTTGTCTGGCACATTAAAACATACAATAGCGCAATGGCATCTATATTGTTTTCAGGTATTCGGAAGGATATTTCAAGTAAAGGTCCATATTGCTTTAAAACACAAGGTGAAATTCATCGACGTATTTTGTTTGATTCAAGGTTCATTTGAAGAAACCGACGAGCGTAGCAGGTGAAACCTGCTTCTTTATCGATTATACCCAAATCATCGATGCTAAAATTGGTTGCAAAAACGTGACGCTACTTCCCGAATTATAGTTTAAAGTACACATTTTTATTAGTATGCTAAAGTAATGTAGAAAAATATTCACAGTAAGTTTATAGAACGGCTTTAGTTTTATTGAAATACCAAAATAAACTTTAAGCATGTAATTATTTCTTCCATTTTAATTACATTGAATAACTGCGTACTGTAACGTGTTTTAATAACATATAAAAGTTTGACATTGATTTAACATTTTTTTTTTTATAAGAATTACAATAAAGTTGAAAACGTATTACCTCATGCATAATTCAAATATTGAGTCTTTTAAAAAATGTATTTTGAAGTTATGTAGACAGCAAAATTTCTTTAATGTTTACTTAGGTTATCTTGAACATCGATATAACATTTTTCTCTCCATTTGTTGGATGCATATCAAAATAAAATATGTAATATGCATTACGTTACTTCCTGTATATTTCTAAACAAAACCATTTACATATTATACGATAATATTATGTATTTAGAAATAAATATGAATAGAAACTAGATAATTCAGTTTTAGGCAAGCGTATATTTTAAAGATTTATGTCTCTCTTGGTACTAAAATGAATAATTCAGTTCATTTTATCTTTACAATTCTATTAATTTTATAAGTCAAGTCATAATAACTTTCAGACATTTCGAAATAGATTTATCAATGCAAAAGTGAGATGGGAAAAGACTTTTCAATTTAGATAAACGTGGAGCCTGTTAAAAAAAAAAAAATATATATATATATAAATTAATGTTAATGTTTATTTTTAAACAGAATCTATAATCCATGATAATATAAATGCATTTTAATTAAATAAATAATTTTTATTATTATTTAACAAAGTGTTATTTGAGGTATGAAGTCATAAAAGTACAATCATATTTTTGGAATGGATTTTTTATCGATGAAAATTTGGAATGGGGATTTTTTTTTAAAAATTTAGGTAGGCATGGATTCCGTATGGAAAAGTTTTATAAATCAATGCTACTATTTGTTCCCAAATAGAATTTAGAATCCAGAACAATATAAAATCATTTCAATGAATTTGAAAACTTTATTATTTAACATAACATAGAGTTTGTATGGAAAATATTTATAAATTAATGTTACTATTTGTTCCTAAATAGAATTTAGAATCCAAAACAATATAAAATCATTCTAGTGAAATTGAAATTTTATTATTTAATATAACATATTTTGACGTATGTAGACGCCTTTTTATTGGTAAAATAGATATGGAAGCTGTAATTCAGTCATTTTGATGTCACTGATAATATCAAAAGACTTTAAAAGAACGGACAAATAGTTTTTCTGTTAAAAACACGCATTTAATTATTCTAAAATAAAAAATAGTGTAGCATTTCGATGTTGCATACGCTATTTGTTTATAACTTTTTGCAGTCGAATATCTTTATAAGAAAATGTTCATTTGATAAAAGTTTGGAAACTATCTTAAAAGTCCTTTCAGATATGACTTTTTGGAAGCGATTTTGCTGTTTGAACATTCCTGGATTTTTGAAATTATGATACTTTTTATATTTTATTTTAGGTGTAAGAAACTTCTTTAAAAAATAGAATAGTGAAAGCATTTGAGAAACTAATCTTTTTTAGACTGTTTTGACTCTGACAATTGTGCTTCTGTTACCGACATTTTATGTTTCCAAGGAGTCAAATTCAATCCCTTATAAAAAATAATTGCCTTGTAACTAGTCATAAGATTAGGTAATTTAATAATCTAACTTAATTTCATGGGAATTGATGATGCCATTAATTTTCCTGATAATTAAAATGAAATATGTTAAGGCAAATATTTATGTGTTGGGGATAAGAATTTTACATACTATTAAAAATGTTAGCTTCAGAAAATCTTTATATTCATATTTATCGATACAGTTTTAAGTGGTATTTTTCGTGTGAAGTAACATGTACTCCGTTATCGGAACATGAAGGTTACGATTTAAATTTACAGTAAAAGGGGATTGATATAAAGATGTTAGAAAAATTCAGCCACTTGAAGTGAAACAAAGTTAATACCAAGAAAATATGTTTTTGAATAGTGCATTAATTTCAGCTCTGGTGGTTCATTATAAGTAAAATATAATAAATGCGTAAGTAATTAAAAATAATTTTTAATGAAAACTGTGATAATGACATTAAATTCTAGAAGGAGGTAAATTTGTAAAATTAATGCGTTTTCAAAATTTATCCGAGTGAAAGAAAATAAACGGTCAAGTGCGAGCATTACTGGCGTACAGAGGGTTCCGTAGAATAAATATACGAATTTTTAATTGTATTATATATATAAAAAAAACGTTGCTAAGACTTTTTTAAAAACTATACAACGTAGGGTTGGGTATAACTGTATATATCAGAAAAGTATAAATGGGTATACCATGAAAGTTCAAAGAGATATGGAACCTAAATAATATAAAATATAGCTATTCGTATAACTCTTTTTTTAATATTATCCTAATCTGTTTATGATGAACTTAATTCGGTACTGACAATAAAAGCAGTGCATAGTTAAACTTCATTTGGCATTTCATGAAACTAAATTCAGCGTAGTAATAACCTTTATTTCTACAGTGTAGCTAAAACAAAATCTTTGTTCAAAGTTTAAATTTGGCATTGTGCTAAGCGAGCTTCGAATTGAGGTCTCAAAGTTGCAACGCCGTCTTGGTCAGTGCCGCGAAGAATATTTAATTAAAATGTTCCTTTTATCATGTACGTGGAAATAAGCAAGTTCGCATTTTCTAATAAATTCGTTTATAAATTCTGGTGTCAGTTCATTATTTCATAAGTTTATAAATAGAATTACTCCGTACCGGAAAGGATTAAGTGGTCGCAGGACTCTTAAAGCTTCAAAATTTTAGAAATTTTAATTTTTTTAGATGTTAAACTCCTATTTTTTCTGAATATTTTGATATAATTGTTTCCTTGAAATTCCCATTAGAACAGAAGTTTTGACCTTAAGAATTATACCCGCTCAACAGCTGAAGTGGCGTTTCCGAAACTTTAAAGTGATTATTTTCCAAATGGCGTTTTTGGGGCATAACGCGCAGCATACCTCAAAAATTTCTGAATATTTTATAAAATTTTCAAAACATATATTTCATGTTAGTCTGTATAAACTGAACCTAAAATTTCCCTTTTATTGTTCAAAAATACATTTTTTTAGGTGATTTTACTGTTGAAATTTTCAAAATTTTGTATTAGTTAAATCCAACATTGCATTAAAAATATAAAAATGCTTTAAATACAAATTTATTTAAGTTCAGGGAAATTATTACAATCTGAAGCATAAGTAAGCACCAAAATTTTCATTCTAGTTGCTATATTATTTTGCAATCCTGCGCGTAAACTGTTATGTCAATTTTTTGTTCGACAAATGTCTAACAGTTTCGAGCCCCCTATAAATACTAATTCTGTATCTTGCAATTTTTTAAATACATGAAACGAAAGAACATACTTATATCTTTCATCCCAATTAAAATTGTGTTTTTAAATCATATACATTTTAAGACATTAAATGTTGATAATGGTCTTTTATTCATTTTTTCCACTTTTTAGAGTCCCGAGACCCCATAAATTAGTATGTTTTTAACAATTTTACGTTTATTGCTTTTATACTGTTACTGGATATTACATTACACATATATATTATTAAAAATTGTTAACTAGGCATAGAGTACGCCGCCCCTGTCCTTGTGTATGTCCAAACTGACTGTACCTTTAAGGATTAATATCTCGGCTAATTACTGATGATTTTTTCGAAAATCATTATCAACAATGCTTTTATTCTTCTGCAACGATAGGTATATTCAGCGATGCTCAACAATTTTTCTGAATGCCCGTAAATCGAAATTTGTGTATAACAGAAAAATGCTAATTACTCAAAAACTATGTGACCTAGGGTAATCGCTATAATTTTCCGGCAAGGTTTATATTAACGTCTGCTACCAGCTTCAGTAGATTCGGAATCAGATGGGGGGGGGGGGGGACATATTTTTACGCTACATTTTCAACAATATCTTTGAAAATATAATACCTAAAATTAAAAGGAATGTATTTTTGAGTTCAGCGTTACAAAAGCTGTCACAGGATACCCCACATGATATACAAAGAAAATATATATTTTTTTCAAGTAGCATAATTAGCCCCTCTCTTTTTTTACTAAATATATTTATGAATGTTTATTAATCTGAAAATATGTGGGTCAATGGTCTTTATTACTTCCCCGAATTTTAACTTTCCACGTTCCATAGTTTACGAGTAAAATGGCTGTGACAGAAAGACAGACAGACAGACGGACAGACACAGAAGTGATCTTATAATGGTTCCGTTTTTACTTTTTAAGTACGGAACCCTAAAAAGGTATGAGAATATGCAAAATGACGAATTATTCATTCAAGATGTTTTAGCATCCACATATATTGATAACAATTATAAGAACGAATTAAATAAATGTTATGAAAACTAATTAGAAACCCAGTAACACAATTTTTATTAAATTGGGATTTTAATAACAACATAAAATGTTTATTTCTATTTGTTCCCATCTCACGTCAACCTATCTTCTTTCTTATCTGTGTAACACCATCCTGACGGCTGACGCCTTGCCACGGTCACGACTCTGGTGGGGTCCCAGATTAGCAGAATCTGGGTTAACTAACACAAGTATATATATACCGGGTGTCCCAAAAAGGACTGACTGATTTTAAAATTCAATAACTTGCAAACGCTGACAGATATTTAAAAAATTCTTGCAGGAGGGTTATGCATAAGGTCAAAAGTTTTATTACAGTGATTTTCAATTTTAGTTCGAATTACAAACAATAGATGGCGCTGCGATCAACAGACGCTCAATTCAGGCTCGATTTTTGGTACTTCGCGGCCCGGATAATACATTTCCATCTCCTTTTTCAGCATGGAACAAGAAAAAGGACCAGAAATCGAGCCTGCATTTAGCGACTATTGCTTACAGCGCCATCTATTGTTTGTAATTCGAACTAAAATCGAAAATCACTGTAATAAAACTTTTGACCTTATGCATAACCCTCCTGCAAGAATTTTTTAAATATCTGTCACCGTTTGCAAGTTATTGAATTTTAAAATCAGTCAGTCCTTTTTGGGACACCCGGTATATATATATATATATATATGTGTGTGTGTGTGTGTGTGTATTTATATATAGATATATGTAACTCCTTTTATTATTACTGTTGTTTTATGATTATCAGAAACTGTATGAAATTATTCTCAGAATTATATTAAAGATCATGATTTTTCTTTTGCTTATTAACTAAAATTTATGTATTAAACGATAGGTTCACAATAGTGCTATAAGAAAATAGAAGATGGTGATCAATAGATTCCTTTTTATAACCACAAGAACTATTTATAATTATGCTAACCTATTATATAGTTTTGCAAATTAGGGTTAATATAGGTTAATTTGCAAAGATTGTTCTCCTCCCTCCTCGAAAAAAACCGATTGAGCTATGAATGCATTAAGACATCATACATCTAAACTAAAGTATAGATTCAAATAATTAATATTTATGTTCTTATATGTATCTTTAGATATTCTGATTACAATTCTGACTCAAAAAAATATGTGCGATATAAACTTTAATTATTTAATGATCATTCCTTACACCAGAACTAAAACTACCGCATTATGCGATTTTCGCACAATCCCAATTAGCCTATTTATAATTTAAATTAATGCTTACCCATTGCTGTTAATCTGTGCAACCCTGAGTAAAGCCAGCCATACGGTACAAACACAAACTTGGGCTCAACTGATTTCAAACATCATGATGTTTCAAACTCATGTGCTATGCATGTTCAATGACCCGTGCACAGGAAGAGAATAACAGTTGAGTACATCACGAGTATTTGGCTGGCGGGTAAATGAGTGTGGGTGATTCTGATGCTACTTTAGGAATGTAGTGCCGTTATAGGTGCAATGAGACATCACTCATTGAATTTCAATTAGTGTGGCATTCAAATATGATAAAACTTAAGGATTTTGACATACATATTAAATCTGGTGTTCTCCGAACGAGACACTGGATAATGGAAGGCCGGTGATTATAATTTAGGACGTCTCTTCTACTGAAATTTATTTATTGATTTTTATGAAGCACTTTTAACATCACATGATATGAATTAAAAAAAAAAACATGCTAAGATGGAATCGTGAAGTACCGAACAAAACCATAAAAAGGTTTCCGTTTTAACAGGTACACTACCTCCTACGATTGTATCGTATTATTTTCAGAGGGGTCATGAAACTTTTCCATTAAGTTTCCACAAGTTTTACGGCATATAATGCTCAAAACGCTAAAATTTGTAATAGTAGAAAATTATATAAACGTGATTCTAAGTGCTTTCTGGCAATTTGATACGAAATTTGCCTTTGTACGGTATACGAATTGAAAATTTTTCTAAAGCGTTAAGTTTATGCATCGTTTCACGAATATTGAATTTCGAAGATTTTTTTTCCATATAAAAACCACCTATTATAATAGAAATATTTTCTAACATAATTATCTTTTTCTGTTGAAGCCGACGGCGTAACTTACTGTCAGTGATACCGATTCTAAATTTACCTTCCTAAGAGCCCCATCGAAATTTTACTGAAAATTGATAAAAACATTTCACAGCAGAAATTTTATTTAAAGCTATTTAACATATTTATTTAATTTAGTTATCTGTGACATTTATTTAACTTACTTTATGAAGAAATTTATGGTTCGAATCGAATGAAGTAAATTATAGAAACGGGTCCATTAGACCCATACAGGGTAGGAAGGTTAAGAATGTAATACTGTTATAAGTGAATGACACGTAGAATTTTAATGTGTTACATTAAATGTAGCATGTTAATACAAGTAATGAAACGTAAGGATTTTAGTATACACAATTAATCTAATTTTTTCATAGTGATACGCCAAAGAAAAGAATACGTACTGATGATTATCTTTTAAGACTTAATTTTTCTATAGATATACAGGGTGTTTCCGAATTCGACCGATAAATTCAGAGGGGTGATAGTAGGTATAAAGAGGATGAATAATTGTCATTGAACATCATATCGCAAACTTTCATCACAAATACAGGGTGTTTCATAATAACTGTACTTGGGTTGACGGTAATAATTATGAGGAAAATAAAAACATTGCAATGAAAATGCAACGATATGTACCTTGTTTTGTGTGTAATTTTATAACATCACGAAAAGTTCTGGAAAGATAGGGTGCTCAAGCAGTAGATGATACCGTATGAACTGGTAATCGCAGTCCAAAATACGGAGCATCAAGTGCACGCTGCTGGCGCGTATAATGGAAACTTTTACCACATTTTTTTAAAATTATTACATTTAAAACAAAGGTGAAAATGTCTATTAAAAGTTTTATTATAATATACTGCAGTTTTCAGAAAGTTATTACCATCAACCAAAATTGAGTTAGTTAAACGCTGTAATTTTGATTAAATACATTGTTTGTGACTACATTTTCCATGGTAATCGCTCTGAATTTGTGGCAACTCCATATATATAAATTTAAACATTTGAAGGCAATACACAGAGTAATTTAGGCTCAAACTTTCAAAATTTATGTTGTTCAAACCTTATGATCGTTCAACTTACTTGGTGGCGTAGCGTACAAGAACAAACAGTTTTTATTTAGGTAAACAGGTTCGTAATTATTCACACAGGAAAAAACATTAATTTATTCACTGAAAAGCACAATGTGTTTCACTACAATAGAAACAAAAATATTGTTTATACCTTTAACGAAAATAAAGCAATTTTAAAGAAATTTTCAACAAACATACCTTACTTTGTGCAAAATGCAATGCCATCTTGAAAACTGAAGGAAGTATTTTTGTGAGTGAAATTGAATATAGTGTGAATTACATTCGGAAATATGGAGCGTCTAGTTCAGCACTATTTGGATGTAGATTATAGCTATTTGTACTAGTTTTCGTAATATTCTTATATTTTACACACACACAAAGTCTGTTGCAAATTAAAAAAAAATTATATATTCGTTATTACTAAAATAAGAAACAAATTTCCGTTTTCGAACCACCTTGTACTTTTGGCTGAATTACGACCCTGGATCCCCATGAAAAAATTGTTTGACGTATTATGCTTTATCTCTTCTTAAGGCTTGATCGATCGAATCTGAATCATCCTATACATTCAAATGAATAATATTAAAAACTCTTAAATTTTCTAATAATCGAAAATTATCAAAATGTAAATCCCAAGTTTTTTCTGATCATTTTATATGGAAGTTATCCTTTTGCAACACGTAATTTTAAATTACGTTAAAAGAATAACTTATGTATGCATTGTATCAACAATAATAAATTTTAAAAACTTTTATGTACTGAAAAGCGTCGCGATAAAAATTTTTGCTATTATTTTCTTTTAGTTGACGTTCCAAAAGAAAATTGAGGTGATGCTATTGTAAGAATGTGTAATGAGACACCACATATTGAATTTTAATCAGCATTGTATTAAAATATGGTGACACTTAAGGATTTTGACATACATATTAATTTAATTCAGAGATTCCCAAACTTTATTCTTATGCGACTCACCTTAAAAACTGAAACATTTTCGAGACTCACAAAATATGTGATATATAAGATGTCTTGTGTAATTTATCATACGAAAAAGCAAACTTTCGTGAAAAGTCTGTATACGAATACAGTTATAGACATTTTTTAATGCGTAGAATGGTAATAGCAATTAAATATGAGCTTCTACTACGCCAGATTGAAAAGTACGTTTATTAATGAGTGTATTATTAAGAAAATACAGCTTAAAAATCTATGCTATTTATAACATTGTTTTGCTCAACGAGAGGATTTTTATAAGGGTTTAAAGTTTTTAACACAAAGCTTTCTACACAAAGTTTAATAACACTGTCTTTTTTACGAAGTTGTTCATCTATAATTGTTCACATTCTTTCACTTAAAGATGTAACATAGTGTGTTCATTATACTTTTACTGCAGGTAAAATTAATATTATATTAAAAAAAAAATGGATCGATCATTTCACGACCCATAGTTCGGGAACCACTTATGTAGTATTTTCAGAATAACACAATGCACTATAGAAAAAAAGACTGGTGATTTTTTATAGGGCTTGTCTGGTGAATTTTTTTTTCTTTTTGCATTTATAAATGTAACGTTTTGAACGTCATAATTTTCAAATATAGAGAAGACTATGAATGTTTAACCCGCTTTTTACTAAAATGCTCGTATTTTGTGCTTTAATATATTATAGTATCTTAGTGTGCCTCATATAAATATCTTATTATGAATTCTATCTTTTTATCGCACAGACAACGCACTAAATGATTTCTTTAAAAAATATTTTCAATAACTCTCTAAACTGGGTCAAACCTCACTTGAGGGAAGTTTGACCCTCTAAATCATATAAAGACCACTAGAAAATTTATTTTATGAAATGTTACATTTTTTTTTTTTTTTTTTTTTTTTTTCTTTTTTTACAGTATTTGCTCATTTCTTTTGCTAAATAAAATTTTCGGTATGAAACATGTTTAATTGACTTGAAAACTGGGTAAGTCATATTAATATAGTAAATTCATAATTAAAAAAATTAATGAAGATTTTCATAACCAGAGAAGTCAAATCTTATTCTTATAGTCACTCTTTCTAAAATACTACTGGTGACTAGATGTAATTTAAGAAGACACTCAGAAGAAACTAAAGCAAGGTCTTCAGCATAAGCGCTAATTTATGCATATTATGATATTATGCATTCAACATAAATATTTAAGGTTTATGTAGCTACATTCTGAATAATTTGTTCCAAATTGTAACACAGTTATGGTTGAATTTATATTTTACACCATCTACTAATAGGTATTTTTTACATTTAGTTTAAATCGAAATATTCTATTGTAGTTTATATTTAAAAAGTACATCAATCAGGCTATTAATTACTGAAATAAGTTAATATTTATTATTTTTGATAAATTGAAACTCAATTATTAAAATGTATTCAATTACACTACATGAATAAGTCATCATATGCAGTGGGCCGAACATCTCGCATCTGCCATTTTGAAAACAAGTATAAAATATGCATAGCAATAGCTACAATTAAGTATCTTATCTTGTACATCATTAAGTAAAGTACACTATAAAGCAAAAGTATCTTCTTTATTTGCCGCAAGTATTGATGTTAACGACTGGAAAATGAAAAACATACTCGAGGGGAAATTGCAAAATTTCACTTTCCTTTTCCCTTATCACGACAAATGTCTGAAAAATAACATTAACTAGTAGAAAAGGCTTATAATGTGCTTCCTATCTTCTGCTTATCAGGAAAAGAAAGGATAAATGAAATAAAAGCAGTGGGTCAAACATCCCCATTTCCGACTATAGTGTTCAAAACGAGTAAATGTAGAATAATTGGAAATTATAAAATAGTGGTTCTACCTGTTTTCTGAAGATTTGATACGCAAGTTATCTTTGCACAGTGTACCAACTTATAGTCGTCTAAGATTATAAATTTCAGAGCGAATTAAGAATATTTTGTACAATTCAATAAGTATTTTTAAGCAACATTAACCTCTGAAGACTTAAGATTTCCAAATCTTATTTATATTAGCACAGCTGCCAACTTTTATGCTTTTTAGTGAACACCAAAACTTAATATACTTAGTTCGCCTTATTTAATCTCACGTATAGGCGATTATATTAGGTAACATTTACTATTAAATTTATGTGGTAAGGAAAAGGAAATATAATTAAAACATTTAAAAAGTCATCCAAGAATATAACTTTTACAGCAAATTAGGAAATATTTTTACAATACAAGACACTTTGGTGTTTTTTTTTCTTTTTCCGAGCAACGGCGACTGTTAATGTCAGATTATTTCAGATTTTCCAATTGTAGTTTTAAAAGGCAATCAAGCATAGAATACACAGTTTGGCTGTTATGCACATAATGCACAATAAACTAATCTAATTTTCCACCTATCTGGCGGATCCATTGGACCGACAGGAACATTCAAAAGGATTTTTCTAGTGAAAAAAAGACTGAATATTCTGTAAATATGTGACATTTCCTGGAATGTTCTACTATAAAAAAAGTAGAACAATCCAGAGAAAGTCACATATTTACAGAAATTTAAGTCTTATTTTTTAATGAGAAAAATCGTTTTGAATGTACCTGTCGAGCCCATTGGAGCCGTCTGGTAGGTGGAAGGTTATACTTTTCATAGGCAAAGTAATTCTGTTATCAACGTGGTGAAATGATTGACTGCCACAAGAATTTACGAATAAATTAGTAAATAAATTCTTTTTTTTTGTGTGTGAAATTTTAAAAGCAAAATGTAAAAAAAGAATCTAGATGCAATTTGGCGGTTTGGGATAAAATAAGGTAGTAAAAATAATGTATCATCGTTATTCAAAAGGTTAAGGGTGCAAGAGCAGAGCTGAACGAAGATAAAAAATAGTTGATATTGAAGTATCTTTTACTCAGGTACTACTAAATGGATCCGAATATATTTTTAAGTAGTTTTGAAAGTAGCTAAACAGTGGATTGATCGTTTGGAAAGAAAAAATAAAATTCAACAGCTACGCCGATTATACGAAAAAAAAATAAAATCTAGATAAAAAAAAAATAACGCTGTTAAAAAAGTATGGATTTCTTTTTTTTTTTTTTTTTTTGAAAGATCAAAATATAGCTAATTACAATAACAACAAAAAATATATTGAAATCATTTGAGTAGTTCCCGAGAAAAAGGTATACCAATATCAGCTGTTTTTTCATGAGATTTCTCATTTATTTCCGTCCATTTAAATATCCATCCAAGACAAAATCTTTCAGAGTGATTAAATTTTTTTTATGTAATATAATAATTTTTTTCAGCAATTTTAATCTTGGAAGTCAAATTAATTAGAATTTTAACGTAGTGTATAAGAAAATGAAACAATAAACAGACAATTTGGGTTTTATATACTTAATGGACAATAAAAAAAAATAAATAGCCACATTTTAAAGCAAAATACAAAAATTTCCTATTTAATAATCATTTAATACTCTTATGTTTAAAGTGGCTCCTTTATTAAAATGCGAGTTAACAAGAGGTAATGATTCTGAAAGGGGGAATATACTAGCATGAAAATTAATGCACAGCAGCATATTTTCTTAATGGCTAGACTCAAATATTTAGTGAGAACTACAAAAATTTTGTATTTAATAAACATTAATTTTCACACTGGTTGCTTTGTAAAAATTACTATTAACAAGAAGCAATTATAGAAGATAGCGGGATGCATGTGTGTATGAAATTACATTTACAGCACTTTACTTTAATAAATGGCTGAAAATAAAGCTGTTTTAACGTCGCAGGTGAGAAATATTTATTTTTATAGCTGTTCATATATTCGTAAAAATATAAATCTTTTCAAGTAAGTGTTTTAATCGGCTAGCATACTTTATCGGCTTTTTCAGCCCTGCTTAAGTTGTACTTACGTTAATAAAAATGATTTTCTTTTCATATGTAATGTAGCGCATTAAATTAAATTTAGATACATTACTGAAATATCAAGAAATTAATTCTACTTTAACAACAGAATTTATGAGTGTCTTTTGAATAATTCTAATATAAATAAAATGATATAAATATAAATTATCAGGACGTTTAAGATCCGCATTAATTTATTAAAATATCTCCTGTTATGAATAAGAGAAAATGTTTGAGACTTTTCGATAAATACGTTTCCAAATGCAGTACGCCAGGAAATATTTTTTTTTATTTACCGGTTATTTCAAAAGTTTCTACGAAAGTAAAACGCAATAAAGAAAGATCTATGGGTCGGAGAGACATGCGGTTTGCAGGTAAATATTGAGCGTGGTACTGGATTTTATATGACACCAACAAGAAACTTAATTCAAAATCTCGACAATAGAGGGCGCTACTACAGACAATTCCATGAAATTATTCGCAAGATTTGGATACAAAAAAGTGTACATGAGTATTCTCTTGTGTTTTTTACCCATATCTTGCATTGTGTGAGCAATATGGACTTATTTTATAGAATCATCTGCAGTAGCGCCCTCTATTATGGAGATTTTGAACTAATTTTTTTTGTTGGTGTCATACAAAATCCCGTACCACGCTAAATATTTATCTACAAACCGCATGTCTTTCCGAGCCATAAATCTATTTTTTTTTTATCGCGTTTTACTTTCGCACCGAACTTTTGAAACACCCTGTATATCAATGAATGGTAAACAGGATTGCTGCGTTTCAGCAGCCATTTGCTCCTAATTTCTGCTGTAAGTAATTCGAAAATTAATTCAATAAAAAATTTTAATTAAGGATTTACTTGCTAAAAATATAACAAATTAACTTTGTGTGAACATGCCAAAAAGTGTTCGATTGATAGCGATAACGTATAGTTAAGTTACAATTATAGTTAAGGCGACCAAACGTCCCTAATTTTGTTCGCGCAGTTCACATTTAGAAGTTACAGACCCCGCTTTTGATTTAAAAAACGTATTGAGTTTTAAATTGTTATTTTTATGAAGCAAAAAGAAAGTAAAACTTAAAACATTTATACATTTTAAAATTTGAAATCTTTGAAGTTGAAGCATTTTTGGAATTTGATCATTTTAATTATAGTAGTAGTAGTACTCCAGAAAAGAAAGAAACAGTGGGCCATCAGCTGGAAAAAAGATGGCAGCCAGCACTGCCATCAGCGGTAAAGTGCAATGGTGCCATTACTTAAACCAGTACAAATGTGTCCATGCGGAACGCAGCTGGCCCATCAGTGATGGTTAACAGAAGTCCAGCATTAGTATGCCATCACATTACTTCAATCCGGTACTTTTCCTGCAGTGCTAGCACCTATCCCACTGCTATTACTTTGCTGGCCCAGCACTTTCCCTTACAAAAATTTCTTATAGAATTCTATAAAAAAACAAAGTATTATGGCTCTTTTTTCTTTAAGCTAGTTTTACCAAGAGCTATTGAGATATTTGTAGAAGTGTCTATAGAAATATTTAAACTTGCAGCGGTTTCCGTATGGTCACCCTCCCAAGTACTAACCGCGCTTGATGCTGTTTGGTTTTCGTGATCAAATATGAACAAGTACTTTCAGCGTATGCTACGACCTCTCGTAGTTTTCAAGCTCTCATTACACTATTTCAAGTTTGTTTCTTTTGTGATTTACGTTCCCAATCATTAAATTGGTATAGAAATTATTGTATTGTATAGAAATCCTATATATTTTATACGCTTTTTTTTATTGATTCTCAACTGTGTAAATTATGAAAGCCGAAATCCTTTGTAACTTAGTAAAACCAGATTTAAGGAGAAAAAAAAGTGCTTGAAATAAAGAATTTATTTATTTATTCATTTACTTATTTATTTTGTTGGTGGCAGTGATGCTATATTATTTACAGTTTAAAAAAAAATTAGCTTCACAGCTTAAATTGTGTTAAGATATTCATTTCAGATTTGTGTTCAAATACTCAATGTCTCCGATATTCGCAACGCCACCTAACGTAAGGATTCCCAGCAATAATACTGCAAAAGTTCATGCACTTCCATGTAGTGGTGGGCCAGCGAATGAGATAAAACGGAAGCCCACCAGAATTTTATCTGATGATTTCCAACGGCAAAGTTGACTGAAGCTGTCCAGCATTGGTCATGCAGTGGTAGACCATTAGCCAGCACTTCTTCCTCATTGCAAGCAATTTCCTCTTTGCTGGGACTATGAAGTATTTAAAAATATAAAACTATTTTAACAAAGAAATAACTTGGTTCTAAATTTCACATAGATTTCAGAAATAAATTCTCATTTAGATTACTATCTTTTTTCACCTGAAAATTCATTTTACATACATTTTATGCAAAATGATTTACTTGTTTAAAAAAAAAACAAGCTCTATAAGTAAACTTAACATAAACATGCTAGAAATATATTTCATTAATAGAGACATAAGTACAGGTTGTTAACCCCTCAACAGGTTTGCCCGTATACCGTATGCGCAAGAAGAGTTTGATTGTTTCGTTACTAAAAGTTTTTCTACACCACTAATTTTAAACTGCAACGCTTTATTAAACGCTTTACTTTTTTAAACGCTTTATTTAATGGTAGACATATTCCGATTATATGCCAAATATTTTAGTACGGTAAAACCATCCCTATTTTTAGGTTATTGTGTCAAAAAAAAAAAAAAAAAAAACCTCTTAAGGGATTAAGAAGCATATGTAAAATGTTTTCCATACTTGCCAACTATCCCGATTTTAGTGGGAGACCTCCGTTCGAACAAACATATATTTGAACCGGAATTTTTTTTTTTAATGAATGAGATAAAGTACACTGTAAAAAAAAAAGGACTAAAAAACGGAAATACTACTGGCAATCTAGACGCAGTACTATTTACGTTTTTTTACGGAATTTTTACCCATAAATTACAGAAAGTTTTTCCGTTTTTCTGATTAAAAACGGAAAATTTTCTGTAATTTATGGGTAAAAATTCCGTAAAAAAAGGAAATAGTACTGGCGTCTAGATTGCCAGTAGTATTTACGTTTTTTAGTCCGTTTTTGTTTTTTACAGTGTAGATTTCAAATGGCTATCACTTGGAGGCAAGATACATTTAATTAAACGGCTTACCTGGTTTAAGGTATACTTTTTTTATTAAAAAATACGGAAGGTTGGCAAGTATATTTTAACGTACAAAATTAATTTAACAATTATTTAAACATTGTATAAGCCCCCCCCCCCTTTCTGCACTGAAACTCTTCTCTGTCATTCGTACATTTCGACTGAGCATATGTTTTGAAGTTAGTAGTATTCATTAACATACACGATTAGTCAAAATTATGTTAACATTTAAATGAGAACAATTATATTAACATTTAAACGGGGGAAAAATTATTGAACATGTTTAAACATATTTAATGTAAGGTCTCAACCTGTTGTTTATTATTATCAACACACACAAGGTTGTATTTCAAAGAAAAAAGATTTACCATTTAAGAGTTAATAAAATTTTAACTATTTTTTTCTCATATAAGTGTTAACATAATTTTGATTAATCCTATAAGTGTTGAAAGAATATCCCTTCAAAAAGTATACGCACACAGATCCACAAAGCCATTACTATTAGCGAATCACTAAAAACATGTACAGCAATCGGTAGGATAAAACAAAAACGTGTACAGTCGAACACGTTTATAGCGAGCTTGGATGTAAGAATCTAGATAAAAAGAGCAAAAAGCAAGGAAATGATTTTTTAAATATCAGTACACGTTATGAAGGACTTGACTTTAAAGAGAAAAAACTTGTGTAACAAAGAAAATGTTCAACAACTCATAAAAATATTCCTTTTCTTTTCTTAACTTTTTAAACAAAATAGGTCATTTCATGTGTGTCATCATATACATTTATGGACGACACATCTCGAAAAAACTCAGAAATAGCGATGTGTTTTCTGAAATTATTTATCATACCTTATTTTAAGTAAAACAAGCAGAAATAAAAAATACCCTCCCCTCTTTTAAGTTCAATGAATTATACAAAAGAAAAATGTATGGCATGAAAGGAAACAAAGTATAAAAAAATTTATATCCCAAACCTACTTAAAATAAAATAAATACATAATAAACAACATTTTCTTAGAATTATCTTATTATTTATAAATTCAGAATTGAAAAAAAAATAAATAAATAAATAAATGTTAAGTTCCAGTTACTAATTTAATTTCACATTCTGATTATTTATGTATCTACACGTGAGTATATAACAGTGATTATTTAGCAATTCTTATTGTAATGCAGTTGAACTTCTGCTTATTTTCTTTATATTTCAGAGCACGAAGACTCAAATTTGACTACTGCTAGAACTGACTGAATTTGACTACTGTTACAACCAGTAAGTGTTGTGGCCTTATCGTATTTGTTACAACCTAAAAAATCCAAGGCAGCAAGTTGCTGGAACACCCCTGTGATTGAAAGAGATTTTTCTGTTATTTAAAGAAATTTACGTCTTTTGATTACAGAATTTTAGGAAATTTACAACTTTGTTTTTCAAATTTTTCATGCTTTGAGGGTAAAGGGAAAAAATTCATTTTCTAATACAAAAATGTAGCAGCCAGCACCGTTGCGGAACACCATTGTGATTTAAAGAAAATGTAGCTTTAGGATGAAAGATTTCAGGTCATTCTTTTTTTATTTTTTTGAGAGCATGTTACATATATATTTTGTTAAATCTCTTGTTTTAAGCAATTTTCACGATGAAGGAAAAAAAAACCCAGATAGATCAAGCTTTTAATTCACTTAACTTTTTCATATAACTTTTTCGATTCATAATGTAAATTTAAATTGCAAACAATATAATTTATTGAAAGTAAAAGGAAACTAACAATTAAATATCTATAAAACTTTAATCCAATTTCCATTCTTATCATTTTAAAATCCAATTCATTTCTTCTTTTGCATCGAGATAGATTGCCGATTAAAAGGATATTAGAAATGGTAAATAGCATAAAATGACCTACTTTCAATACCGTCAAAAATGAAATTGCAAAAGAGAATGTTAGGAGATACAGTGAAAACTCAAATATATTTGCGACGAATAAAAGCAATTGTTTTGAAAGGAAGAAAAAAAGGCCATGTATTTGTTCTAAGGTAATCGGAAGACTGGCTACAGAAAATTTTCTCTTCCCCAATGTATGTCAAAAGTTGAAGGTTCTAGAACTCTTTCTAATATATTTTCTGTTTAAAAACAATTGTCAGATAAAATTCAATTTGTACGTAGAATGAGATTTCAATACAGACATGATATTTGTAATTTAAACTCAAATGCTAAATTATTTTTAAATTATAAAATCCCCCCTAAGAAAAATATTTATTTTTCAAATAAATATTTTTTTGAAAATGTCTTTATTTATTATTTCTTTAAAATAAAAATTATTCATATTTATATTAAATGTTCCATATATTATCATTATCAATTTCGTGTTTTAAACTTCAATGCCAAATTATTCTACAACTAAAACATTACTGGAAGAAATAATATATATATATATATATATATAATGTGAATTTTTCAAATAAAAGTGTTGGAAATATTAAATTTAATATTCATTTTCAATTAAAAATGATTCATATTTATAGTAAATGTTTCATATTTAGAATTGTTACAGATGTACTTTTTATACAATTTAATACGAGGTCATTTAAAAAGGTCTCTTTAGTAAAATCTTATATTAAAACAGGAAAAACTAAGTACGGAAAGATATGTTGTTCAAAGGAGAATTTATGACTGGGATGATTATAATGAATGTAAAAGCAATGATATGAAAAATGTTCCTATTTATAGTACCTTAATTATCTTGAATTGTCAAACTGTTAAATTATTTATAAACAACTGAACTGAAAGAGAGAGGCGAATGCTTGTTAGCATTTATATTGTTTTTTACTAAATTATATTTAAACTATATTTATTATCCTATGAAACTAATCAAACTTTATTGTTGTCAGTACTTCCGGATGTTCGGTTTGCAATATGCTAAGTAGTTAATATGTTAAATATATTAAATAATACTAATTCATTGATTTTATAAAATTAAATCACTAAAATATAGTTTTTTACTTTAAAGATCGTTTTATTTGTTTGGAAGTTTTACATATTCGAAATCCTGAAAAATATTTCAATGAAATTTTGCCTTGAACAAGTAACTTTGTAATGTACAAATCCTTATATGCAATTCGTTATTCAAAATAAAGCACGTGGAACCACTAGAAGAGCAGAAGAACAACTGATATCAGTCGCGTTGATATTTTCTGTGTATTTACGGTATATAGATATTAACATCCTAATTTGTTATCTTCTATATTATATTAAAAGCATGATGTGAAACAAAGCTGCATAACATTTCTTTATAATGTGAATAACCGGGGGAATTTCTCTTTTTAAATGAAAAATAATATAATCGTGAATGTTTTTTCTAACAGGAATTCAATAGCTAATCTCTATAATCACTTTATCCATTAAAGCTGGCTTTCACGAATATTATTATGTATTATAATATGAATGAGTGAACATCAATAACTTCATTTTATTGAAAGTCACATTCAAATATCAGTACTTTTCCGAAATAAATAAAATCTAAGGTCTAGAAAAAGAAAATGGTATGAATAATCTTTGAAACTAGGACAGTTACTGTGCCTTTACACTGTAAAAAAAGACAAATGTTCCTTAATCTGCGAAAATGTACAATAATGATGAACGCAAATGTATAATAACCTCTTCCAAGTCACCATAGATTCCGAAAAGTGTTCCTTTATCTTTAGAAACTTCAGAAAACCATTTTTTTCGAAATTTAAAGAAGAACTTATAAAAAGAAATTTTTATTAGCTGCCCGTAATTTTCGGAAACGTTTCCTAGTAGCTTTTACAATGCATTAATCAGTTCTCTGTAACCGGAAAATCAGTTTTTTGGATTCTGTCATTCTCAAGTAAACATTTTCAGCCGCATAACTGAATTTGTGCATACAATTTTAACAAAATAACGTTAATTTTTATATTAAATGCTGTTAATTTAGTATGTTTGTCTGTTAAATATATTTTCTGAATATCAAAATATTTACCTGAAAATTGACTGCATCCGAAAAAGTGATCTTCCAATTTGAGAAAACTGATTATCGCACTGTAAAAGCTACTCAGAAACGTTTCCGAAAATGATGGGCAGCTATTAAAAATTTATTTTTATAAATTCTTCTTTGAATTTCGAAAATAAACAGTTTTCTGAGGTTTTTAAAGGTAAAGGAAGACCTTTCGGAATCTTCGGTAACTCGGAAGAGGTTATTGTATAGATTTCGTTCTTGATTATAGTACATTTTTGTAGATTAAGGAACATCCGTCTTTTTTTACAGTGTATGCTCAGCCATACGACACTTTTTTTTTTCAAATTGTCACGAAGACCTTAATTAATAAGCCTTTCACTAATGATGCATGGATATATCTATTTAGTTATTATTCTTCATACACATTTTTAATAGTGAGTTTCCATTTATTTCCTATTTTTTCTCCGATGAATGTGAAGTACTGAAAAAGTTAATTTAAAAATTTATTCTAATCATTTATCTTTTTTTTTAATTATTTTAATTAAAAGGCATTTTTCTCGCGAAATGGTATGAAATCAATTCCATTATTTATTATTTGGCAATTCATCATTCTATCAAGATATTATTTGTTTTAAATTATTGGATATCTGATTGAAGAAGTTTTATATATTTTCCTCAAATTATGAACACATATTATTAATATGATTTGAGAAAAGTCAATATAATAAACCTTGTGCAGATTTTCTGAAAATATATATTAAACTGTTTCATACACACATGTATAATTTAAATATTTTAGAGTTTCAATTAGTATTTAATAAACATTTAAAGTTATCTGTTACAGGCATTAAGGCTTAAGAATAGCTAACATGATTCATGAAATCACGATTTTTGTGATTTCAAATATCATATTTATTATTCTTAATACATTATGTGAGCAGCAGACAACTAATATGTTTCATAAGAGTAGTGATTTCTTTCAACTGAGTGAGAATGTGCCCAGGCTGCGACTCGAACCCGAAACCTTTGGCTTTAATTGCTAATGCTCTGGCAATAGAGCTATCTGGATGGCATGTGGCATTCCAGCTAACACAATATTTACTCCGACAAACATTTCGTAATGACTAGAGATCAACCGAAAATTCGGTTTCGTTTTCGTTTTCGGCGAAAATGCTGCCGAAAATTTGATCGGCCTGAAACACGACCGAAACTACCTGTATTCCAAAAACCTCGTTTCTTCCTTCGGAAATTTTCAGCATTACTCATCCATTTGAGCTATATCGGCTCAAATGAGACACTCTTTACTTATTGCTATGAACATCACTGTTTATAATTATCGCTCAAGACGCGAGTGAAAATTATAAAGCAAGCATTACATATATGACTAAACTCTGAAGACGCTTTTCACGTGCTCACTGAAATTTGCAGTCTTAACAGCAATAGAAAAATTTTCTTTTGAAATCGCAGAAGTGTTTCGAATACTCCTTGAGAAAGTTCTAGCATAACAGATGATCATTTACAAAAATCGTTATAAAAGATAAATCGAGGTATGTATACCTGAAACATTTTTTAATTAGATGAAATTCGTATAATTAGAAAATCATTTTATGTCGTTCATGAATTAATTACATTTTACTTTATATCAAAAGAGAGCCAACTTGGACCACACTTATAATTAATTAATAATTACGCATCTTTAATAAACACGTGCAATTAATTAATAATTTGCATATTTATGAATGTATTAATTACTTAATTTTTTTTACATTTTTGTTTTCGGCCGAAAATAGCAAGATTATCGAAATTCAGTTTCGGTTTCGCTCTTAAAAACCTGTTTCGATCGATCCTTAGTAATGACCTCTTGTCTTGTCTATTATTTGAAAGAGCACAACAGAATAAACCGCAGATAAAGGAACTTGAATAAACTATGGATGTGTATTTAAACTTTAAAAATAATTTTAAACTAAAATGTTTGTTAAATATTAATTAAAGGCCTTAAATTAAACTGTTTGTTCAGGTTTTACATCAAATGTAGTAAAATCAGTGTTGACATATTTTTGTTTCGCTAAATCGGGAGTTCGTAAAGTAAAAAAAAAATCGGGATTTGATCTGAAAAAACGGGATAAATTTAAATGAAGACTTAGGTATTTCAAAATGGTTTTTTAACAAAATAATTATGCGTGAATTATCTTATAATATTAAAATACAAACTAAAAAATTATTTGAATATCAAAATAATAATATTAAACAAATAAATATTATTTAAAAACGATTAACTAATTGTGTTTTACTGAAGATCGTTTTTCTTGAACTTCTTTCTGTTCGTTAGTTTGTTACTGAGTACTAGATGCACTGTAAAAAAGACAAACGCTTCTCAATTTACAAAAATATAATAACCACAAACGACAATATGAAATATCCTCTTACGAGTTACCAGCGATTCCGAAATACATTTTTTATCTTTAGAAACACCAGAAGCCAACACATTTTCGAGATTTAAAGAGCAAAGTTTCTTTTTCTGCTAGTGATTTTCAGAAATGTGGCCGAGTAATTTTTACTGCGTAATAATAAGTTTTATAAAACCGGAGTATCAATTTTGAAGATGTTATCAATTCTTAATTTAACATCTTCAACTGCTTAACTGAATTTATGCATGCAAGCGTACCAAAATAATATTAATTTTAATGTTAACGTTAATGCTGTTAAGGTATCTGCCTACGTTGAAATGAGCACTTTCGCGAAAATTATCAATATTGTTTTTATTATTTTATTTGAAATTACAGCTTTTTACGATTCTAAAACTGCTTTGTTTTTGTTCCTATCGTATTTAGAACATAAGACAATCCATTATTTATAGTAAATATATACTAATTCAACGTTTAAATGCATTTTTCTCAAAATTGATTTTTACGCAAAAAACTCACTTAAAAAATGATAACTAAAAATATTGTTATCATTCTTACATAAAACTTTGTGAGCTTTGTCTATATATTGCTATATAGTGCATCTACTAAAATAATTTTAATTTCATGAATATTTTCAAAATTATGGCCTGTTATTTGAACAAAACTGGGTAAAACTGTCGAAAATCTTATAATTGACTCTTTGATCCTTTCTAAAATTTTTATTTACTAAAATATCATTTAACTTGTAGTAGGTGCACTTAGTAAATTTTTTCTAATAAGTTTATTTGTTTTTCATGTAGCATTTTTCAAGTTTTTGAAAAAGTCTTCAAATTTCCATGCATATTTAAAATTTTTGCAAATTCACAGAGATATATATATACTGGGAGTTTCAAAAGTTCGGTGCGAAAGTAAAACGCGATAAGAAAAGATGTATGGGTCGGACAGACATGCGGTTTGCAGATATATATTTAGCGTGTTATGGGATTTTGTTTGACAACGAAAAGAAAATTAGCTCAAAATCTCGACAATAGAGGCGCTATTGCAGATAATTCCTTGGAATAATTCCATATTGCTCACACAACGCAAGATTTGGATCCAAAAACATTAGAGAATACTGCATGTACACTTTTTTGTATGTAAATCTTGTGTTGTGGGAGCAATATGAAATTATCTTCAATAGCGTCCTCTATTGTCGAGATTTTGAAGTAGTTTTTGTTGGTGCCATACAAAATCCTGTACCACGCTGAATACACAAGCCTGCGATGAAAAAATTGCCGGTATAGTAAGCGGTATTTTTTATAGTTTTTTGGATGCTGATTACTAGAAAAATAATGAAAAAATTATATCACGTACAGTTTCATGACAAATCGCAATCTATTTTTTTATGAGTTTAGTATATTTCGGACCAAAACTTATTATTTATATGAGTTTGATAAATAAATTTATGGTCTTAAAATATTAAATTGGCGCATTAAACTAATAAAAAAAGATAAAAGAAACTATTTCAATACAGAATATTTCTCTTAATTGGTAAATTACCTATTAAATACAATATTCAAGACAGAGGAAACCAGTTGAAATCGGATCTATCCTACTTGCAGGTGTCTGCTCGCCACCCCTTCTTCACACCCCTTTCTACTGACCTTATCTCTACTCCTGAACTGAATCAGTGTCTTTCTTTACTCTGTGCTGTACACATGTGTTTTTATTCCGACCTGTGTGTTATAAGTTATAGCAGTAAATTTTACTTCTCGTTTTTGCTGCATTAGAGAACATGGCTTTCAAAGGATGTGCTAATTCACCGAATTGTTTCTGCTATATTTGTGGTAATTATACAGTGAAAAAAACGACAAAGAAGCATTTCTGATTTTGTAATAAAAGTGTATTTCGCTTATTTTGACATGAAATTGGGCGATCAAGACAAGCCTTTTGCTCCACACAAAGTTTGTCGTATTTGTGTAGAAGAATTAAGGCAATTTTTTCAAGGTAAAAAGCAATTTTTTTTCAGTTTCGTATACCAATGGTTTGGAGAAAACCTAAAAATCACAGTGACGATTGCTATTTTTGTATTTGTAATGAGAAAGATTTCAATTTAAAGTACAAAAAGGAAATATTTTATCCTGACATCCCGTTTGCCATTCGTCCTGTCCCTCATAGACCTGGTAAAGGAAAAATCTTGTTGATCCAAAAAAGTGTTACTTTCACCGTTTCATATAAAATTAGATCTTATGAAACAATTTGTCAAGGCTTTACCAAAAGAAGGTGAATGTTTCAAATTCCTTTGTGGGCAGTTCCTTGCTTATCCGAAGCAAAACTGAAGGAAGGTGTGTTTGCAGGACCAGACATCAGGAAAATGATGAAAGATGAAAATTTTGAGAATAAAATGAAAACAAATGAAAGAAAAGCCTGGAAATCTTTCAAACTAGTTATTACTAACTTTCTTGGCAACAAAAAGAACCCAAACTACAAATCTGTTGTAGAAGAGATGGTAAAACATTTCAAGATTTGTGGGTGTAATATGAGCTTAAAAGTACATTTTCTCGATTCACACCTAGACTATTTTCCTGAAAATTTAGGTGCAGTTAATGAGGAACAAGGTGAAACATTTCACCAGGGTATAAAGGAAGGGATAGGCAATATCAAGGCAAATAGAATGTCAGCGTGATAGCCGGCTACTGCTTGATGCTACAAAGAGACAATCCCTGCAAAGTTCACAATAGGAAAAAAGGCAAAAAAATTTTGATGTAAAGAAAAATCATTACTCTAAGGGCTTGTAACCTTCTACACATACATAATTATTACTTGAACTCGGATATAAATGTAATTTATATGGATTTATAAATAAAGGAAATTTAAATGAAATGTCAAAAATTCGTGATTTCAGCTTTTTCTTTAAAAATATGCAATCATTTTGTGAAAAATCCTTGCGTGATAGAAAAAAATGGATTTCATTTTCGGAATCAGCAATAAAAAAAACATAAAAATTAGTTATCAAAATTAATGCAATTTTCAAAAAGTATTTTTTTGCAGGTCTGTGATCTGGAAACCACATGTCTCTCCGTCCCATACATCTTTCTTTTATCGTTTTTTACTTTAGCACCGAATTTTTGAAGCACCAGGTATATAATTCTAACGGTAAATTATTAATTTTTATTAAAACTAAATCAAAAAATGTGAATACAGTGTTTCATTGCAAAGTTTTTTTTTAAGTGCTTCGAAAATAGGCAGATACATTAATTTATCATGTGTGTCTGTAAAATATGTTTGTCGAGCATGAAAATGTTTACTTGAGAAAACTGATTAATACACCATAAAAATTACTCGGAAACATTTCCGAAAATCAATGGCAGCAAAAGAAACACTGTTTTTATATATTCTCCTTTAAATGTTGAAAATATATCAGTTTCTGAGGTTTTTAAAGATGAAGAACGTTTTTCGAAATCGTGAACTCTGAAGTGGTTATTGAATATTATCATTCCTGCTTGTATTATATTTTCTTAGAGTAAGAAGCATTTGTCTTTTTTAGCTCACAGGCTATCAAAGCCCGAGAGCTAATCTACTCGCAGGTTCTGTATGTATGTATGTAACGCGATAACTCTTGATAGAAATATCCGATTTGCTTCAAAGAAATTTTCTAGGTTCATTCTGATAAAGCCCTTCCCTGTTTAGTTTTGGAGATTCATTGGTTAAGTATAAAGGGGGTACGGGGCTAATCCCCCCTTAACTTAGATAAATGGGTTTTTCATACAGAATTATCAAATTTGCTTCAAATTTGGTATACTGGTTAATTCTGATAAGGCGTTTCCCTGATTACATTTGGAGGTTCATTGTTTAAATATAAAGGGGGGTACGGGGGACTAATACATCCCTTAATTTAGATAAGTGTGTTTTTCTATCCGATTTGCTTCAAATTTGGTACACCGATTTATTCTGATAAGGCGCTTCCCGAATTAGATTTGGAAGTTCATTGGTTAAGTATAAGGGCGGGAACGGGAGACTAATACACCCCCCTTAATTTAGATAAATGAGTTTTTCTACCCGATTTGTATCAAATTTGGTATACCGGTTTATTCTGATAAGGTGCTTCCCGGATGAGATTTGGAGGCTCATTGGGTTAAGTATAAAGATGTGAAACAGGCGTGGGGGCGTTAATCCACCCTTAATTTATTTTTTGAGGTTACATTATTCTTTGAATTAAGAGTATAATATACAATTAGTGTGAATAGCCTGTGAGCTCAATGCCATCAGTTTAACTGGGCACTTTTCTTTTTATTTACAGTTTGGTGAAATGAATTAATTCGAAATTTATCACTAGAAGTGAAGATTTATTCTTTGCATTATACCATTTTAAATATATTTTAGAAAATGCGGACTTATTTCTAATATATTTTTCCGAGAAAGTCTGAAAATGTTGATTACATTTTTGTTCCGCTAAATCTTTTGAATTTTTCGAAAATAAATTAAGAGATGGTTTAAAAAAATTAAATTCCTCGTATAATATTTTGTCTCTTTGCGTACCCCAAAAGAAATTATGTGCTATGCACTACGGTCCTGAACGATTTATACTATGAAAAGTCGTGAATATAGCTGTCAAGCGTGGGATGTTGAAATTTAGCCAAAAACATTGTGATGTCCTCAAAAAGCTGGGACCTCCGGGAATACTGACTAAGATACAATTTAGATTAAATTAAATCAATTATAGTAACATAATTAAATAAATGATTGATAAATTTAGTATATCAGTTAAGAAATATACTCTATTTTTTATTAATCTGAATAAAAGTACACATTGACAACAAAATTAAACAAATCAATCTTTTCGAAAGAAGGGAAGTTATCGATGTTCCAAGGGTGGAGAAGAAATTTTAAAACAGAACACTGGAATTTTAGGTATTGTACTTGTAGAGATATCGTCGAAAAATCAGTGCAATAATATGTCCCCCCCCCCATCTATTTACAAATCTACTCAAACTAAAATTGTGAAAAAAATTAGAGGTAGTAGACGTTAACTTAAACCTTGCCGGAAAATTATTGTGATTACCCTAGGTCACATAGTTTTTGAGAAAAGCGCATTTTTCTGTTACACACAAATTTCGATTTGCGGGCATTCAGCAAACGTGTTGAGGAGCGCTGGAGGTATCTATCCTAGCAGAACTATAAAAGCATTGTTGATAATGATTTTCGAAAAAAATCGTCGGTAATTAGCCGAGATATTAATCCTTAAAGAAATGGACGGTTTGGACATACTTAATGACAGGGGCGGCGTATTCTATGTGCCATCGGCTTTTAAAGCGTAGATAACAACTTTTAATGATACATTTTTGTTCTGCAATGCCCAGTAGCAGTATAAAAACAATAAACGTCGAATTGTTAAAAACAGACTAATTTAATTAGAATTAATCACATAAATACTACGGGATTCGCGACTAGTTTGCATTGGGTGGATATCTCTATACGCCTTCCGTGTCTTTAAAAGTTAATTAAAAACCTATCTGAAAAAACGCGCACGGACCAAGACAGCGTTGCAACTTTGCGACCCCCTTTTGAAGCGCGCTTAGCACAATCACAAGTTTAAACTTTGAACAAGGGTTTTGTTTTAAATATACTGTAAAAAGAAAAGATTATTACTAAACTGAATTTAGTTTTATGAAATGCCAAATCAAGTTTAAATATGCACTACTTTTAATGTCGGTACCGAATTCAGTTCATCATAAACGGATTAGGATAAGATTAAAAAAAGAGTTATAAAGAATATTTGTTATCCTTTAGGCTTCGTATCTCTTTGAACTTTTATGGTACGCCCATTCATACTTTTCTAGTATATACAGCTGTACCCAATCCTGCGTTGCATATTTTTTTTACAAAGTCTTATTAGTCTTTTAGCAACGATTTTTTTAATAATACAGTTAATAATTCACATATTTATTGTACGGAACCCCCAGAGCGCGAGTAATACTTGCACTTGACCATTTATTTATTTTATCATTATTATTATTATTTGTTTTACAGTCCAAATAATATTCGTTAAACTGGAAAATTCGTTGGAGTGACATTCCTAACGAAATTCTACTGTAGCAATATTTCATGTTGGCCTCGCGCCAGGAGTTAACAGCCTAATGAAATCGCTGAAGATTACTATTTGCAATCAGCCTTTTTGTTTCTGTTCATTTCAGTGGTTTAAGCGCGCAATTTGATTTTACATCTTAAATTTGTGTTTTATTTATATATTATTTTTTTATTTATTGATTGATGGATGGTTTAATTCCGTTATGGAATAAAAGCCAGAAACAAATACTGAGCTATTTTTATTAATTTAAATACAAACGGAGCTATCTTTCGTAATAGTCTGCACGCTATAGAGATAGATTTAAAAAACTATCATCACAGTTTTCAAACAAAATGCATAGGAAAGTACATTTGTTCCCCTATTCAGCGGTGTAAAAATTGAAAATGTGCGATATTTAGAAGTTAAAAAAAATTGCGATAAAAGTTAAGAAAAGTTAAATTTAATCGTCTGCTATTGCCACTGTCAAAATGACGTTAGCTTTATGCACGACACGTTTGTCCTTTATAAGATAGATAAGAAAGCCTGCTTGGAAAAAAAAAAAATATATTCTAAGGTCAAGTAACACAGAAGTTATGAAATATTTTACGTAATAATATTAAAAGTCAACCAAATTTAAGCATTAAAGTAATTTAACTAGCATAAAAATGTTATTGTAAAATGTGTGAAGTTTAGGTTTAGAATATTCATTTTATCAAATCTATTTTGTTTCCAGTTTATGAAAGTTTCTCAAAACTTATTATTTTCAGGTTAATCATAGGGTATTTGTGATAAGGAAGACAACAAAAGGCTAGAAACAATGTTATTTGTTCAAAATACTGTAGGTGTTTCTTTCGAGATACGAATCATACAAATACAAGTATCACTTTAGAAACTCAGACAGGTAAGGATCTTACCTTTGCTTAAGCTGTCACTGATTCTAACACGAGGAATATACTTCAACCCGGTCAAGTTGTAGGTAGTTATGAAAAGTCTTTGGCTGTTTCACGCAAGACGTAGGCCGAAGTGTCAAAACATTTGTGTAGGTTCACTGTAGGATTGTTAGCTGTTCACTTCATGCCGGCTGAATGAGGAACATGAACAAACTATCCGCATATAAATATGTATAAAAATTAACTTTAAAAGAAATCTTATTTATTATTTTTTACGCAATATCAATAGCAATATATATCGATATGTTACCCTCTTTTGTATATTTGCTTATTAACGAACTTTCCATTTATTATCTTATCATTTCAATTAAATTTCGACATTTTCATTTATATTTCATTCTATTCGCGAATTTGTCATTATACTATTGAAAAATAATTAAAGTAGCATTTTATTCTTTTGTATTGTTTTGTCATTATTTTGAGATTCAGGCGGTATTGTATTTTATTACATTTGCGAATTTGTTATTATATATACTATTGGAAAAATAATTGAAGCATCTTTTTTTTTTTCTTTTGTTACCATTTTTTTAGGATCCTTAATGTATTATTATTTTTTTTAATCGTAATGGGAAAAAGCATTACCAATTTTTATTTTCAGTAATATAAGTTTTCATCAATTGTACTATGAACTTCTGATTCAATTTATTGGCAGAAAAATAGGTAAAAACATTATGACTCAACTTTAAATTCACCATTTCACCTTATGCTATTAAACATAGTAACGGTGTCAATCGAAAATTTTTATTAATCATTTTGTGGAATATAAGATATCTTTCAAAAATTGCTTATTTCGTAAATGATCCTTGAAAGACAAAATAAATATTTACGAAGATAAAAAATGCGAGTTTTAATTTCTGCCACTTTTAAAAGATTTTTTTTTTAATGTGAATAGAAAAGTAATTTTGTGCGCTGCAATTATTTTTCTTTTTTTTTTTCAAAGGCAAAAATGAAGCACTCTAAGAACAAGAAGGCGGTTCGGAGCAATCGGATGTAAAAGTCTAGACAGGAGAGAGAGAAAAAAACCTTATTATTCTTTTGACAAGAAAGGTGAAGTAGTTGATGTGTTTTATGTTTGCATCGTAATAAAAACTAAAATCAAATTATAAGTTAAAATCTGATAATGTTTTATTTTAGTATTTGATTTTTCCTCTTCTTACAGAAATAAACAAAATATACGTTTAATAACTTCTCACAAATTACTAAAATATTTTTATTGATCATGTCTGATGAAACTCTGAAACTTACTTAAATCCAGAAGCAATTTCTTTGTGTTAAATTTAAACAAGTCGGAAATCATATGTCAAACGTGGCAAATGAGATGCGTTCGTACTATAACTAATTTTATAAATATTCAGATCTTGGTGCAGTAGCTGTTGCACTCTTATGCAATATTGCATGAATACAAATTTTATTACGATTATATATATTAAATTCAGTAATACGGAAGTAATATGATTCCATCTTGAATAGGACGTAATCACCATGCCAACCTAGAATCATTACCTATCACGGATATCATTGAATTAATTACGTGTGATACGGAATAAACGATATTACGACAGAATGAAGAAAACTTTTATTAATATCTTTTTATGTTTTGATTCGATTTTTATAAAATTTGAAATGACTCGACAAAATCCTGCAACGATAATATATATTAAATTTCAAACCATTCAATTGGGTAGTTTTTACGCTGTTACATGCAGACAGACGGACGGGACACGCGACGATTATAGGTGCTACATATTTATATAATTACGAATGCACCCAAAAAAGTAAAGGTTAATTTTTGTCTTCTCTCTCTATATATTTTTAAGTACATGGCTTGTTTTTATGGTGTATAGATATTTTGATACAAATTGAAATAACAATGAAGTCTCTTTTATCCTCTTCGGTCCCTGTGTCCCCAAACGGGGACCTCTGTTCATTTCCTTATAAAAACTAAAATGTCCGATTTTTTCTACATTTTCACATCACTTCTTAATAGCTGAATGTTTTTGGCATTCAACGCAAACGAATAAATAACAGCATCTAAGCTGATTCATACATAATATAAATGTTATTTTAATCTGAGTTTGCAAAATGCCTAAAAATGCCCAAAAGTCAATATGACCAAGAAAGTGAGAAATTTTCATAAGTATTTAACTTAAATCTTTTTTAATAAAAAATTTTGAGGATATGTAGATTATTTACTTGTGTAAAGACCTTAAATTTGTGATTGCGTTAATTTAGGTTAATGGTTATTAAATCGATGTTTTAAGGGTGTTTGTAGTTTTAGATCCATATTTTTGAACATAAATTACTAAGCCCCGAAAGGATCGATTTCAGAAAAGATATTTTTCCTGTCATTTACGATGTCATTTTGTTTGGAAAAAACCAATGAATAAGCAGTTATATTATTATTTTAGCTTCGGAAGTAAAGAGGTTAATTTAACTGGCTAACGTTGCTGATGTAATAACTTCAAACATAAGTTTTACTTTTGAAATAAAAGGGCGAAGTTAAATAAATAAATAAAATAATTGGAAATGATCAATTTTGTATAATTTTCCTTCTTTCTATAATTTTTCTGCTTTGTTATTTTTGTTTTGCGTTTCTTTACCAATGGTTTATTACACACGAATCTTTTGCAAATAGTGGACTTATTTTTTTAAATGCAAATTAATTTTTTTTCGACTTTTCTGTAGGTAATTGTATATACCAAAAGCATTAATTTTTTTTCTCCCACCATTTGTTTTGTATGGATTATTTTGCATTGTGTAGAACAATTTAAATATATTGGTAAGATTATAAAATAAACATTTTTGTTAATTATAAAAATTAAATAGATTGTTTAAACAAATGCAGAATTTCTTATTATCGATTCGAATCCATAATAGGTTTTCTTGATTGGTAAAAAGCTGAGGATTTATCGCAAACTTTTTTTTTTTGAAAAAGTCGACGATATTTAAAAAATTAATTGAAGTTTCTTTCAAATTTATTTTGTAATAATTAGGAGATCCCTAGTAACCTTTCCGGGTTACCAGAATATAAATGAAAGCTATTTTTTTAAATTGAAATCTCTAACAGATTTTTTTTTTTTTAATATATTTTTTGAGTTTGCCCACAAACAACACCAAAAAGCTTTTTTATAGGAACAATATCAAATAATCATTGCAAAAATTTTTGAAATTTATTTTTAATAACTTTATAATAAATTTATAATCGATATTTTTTTATTAGTCGCATGCCAGAAGTTAACCCCCTGATCGCCGCCGAGCAAAAGGGCAAAATTGTAAAGTTGGTTTCTCTGTAATTTCTTTTAAATGCTAAAAAAGATGTGTTTTCCAACATGATGTAATTTTTTTATTACGTATAGGCATAATAGCCTTGAAAGTATTAATAATAACTTAATTTCTTAAAACTGGTATTATAGTAATTTAAATAATGCTTCTATTGCTGTGAAACCTGCAGCATAATGAACGGATATATCAGTTCGCGGCAGTGTGAAGGTTAATAGCCAAAGAAATCGTCATAGATTTTGCTACTTAGAGCAGACTTTTTAGTTCTGATAATTTCACTGATTTATGTTCGGTTACATGTCTGTTAAATTTGTATTTTATTTATGGTATTTTATTATTTCATTTAAGGTAAATGCACCTATAGTTTGCCACGCACCATTAGTGGGCCACTAATTTTAAGTTTAAAAACAAGCTCAAAATGCAATTCTTGAAAACGACTGAAAGAAATCTGATTGATGTTTTTTTTCTGCTGGTACATTTGTTTATTTTCTACAGTGTCCTCAGAAATAGATTTTTCGGTAAATTCTTAGAGATTTCATTCAGAGATAAGTTTTTATTTAAACGATTGTTTCTTTAATATTATGTTTTATTTTAAATTAAACTACTGTTAATATACTCTATTATATTATAAATAATTTACTGGATAGGCCGAAATCTTAAATATTCGTGCAACAGAAATTTACTAGGCCTACTACTGGAGCATATAGTAAGGTAACATTTTGTATTTTTCCTTTTTTCCGAAGAATATATTTTGAAACTTTGAATGTTTATTTTCATACATGAAGGTTAGTATTAGGCTAAATAAGTATATTCCTTTTGGAATTATCTAAAACTTTAATAATAATTAGATAAATGTCCTTAAGTGGACCACTAATGGTGCGTTTACCTTATTTATTGATGATTTTTTAGTTTCGTTATGGAATATTAGCCGGAATCAAATGCAGAACTATTTATATATTTTTAAAGTGGAAACGGGTTATTATTTTGTAATCGGGCTGCATGCGACTTAGGTACATTTATAAAAATTAATGCCAGAAAGTTATTTAAAAAAAAACATAAAAAACAGTAAACTCAAATGCAGTTTTCAAATTGCATTTGAAAGATCATTTTTGTTTCTATTCGATGATGTAAAAATGGTAAGAAATGTGAAGAAATTTTAAAACATTCCAGTAAAATGGAAAATTGTTGGTCAGGTGTTACCACCATTAATATGACATCAGCGTTATTCATGGACATATTTTTGCTTTAAAATATAAGTTGTACTAAAAATAACAAAAACATACTCCCCATCATTGCTTCTATTTACTTTATACTTTATTGCTTAGACTAATGTATTAGTTATACAAAATTTATAAATGACATATTAATGCATTGCGAGTAGGTTTTCATGAAAAAAAAATCCTTCAATTTTTATCAAATATAATCGAAAAGAAAATAGTTCTTCCATCAAATATGTATAAGATATTTCCTTAAAATGATAACTATGTTTTAAGTTCGTCGATATGTTTGTTAACAATTTAAACAGGAAGAACACGCATACATATAAGTTCGAGAGTATGTAAAAACTTCTAATCCTGTAAACATCATTTACTAATGTTATTTGTCAATGCTGAAATCATAGAGAAAAATGATAAAATAAAAAGGTTGTTAAAGTTATGCTGATTTCTGATCAAAAATAATGTTAGACTCGCCTATATTCTTAAACGTGATTTATTTTTCTAGTAAACGGGATCAAACACTGGATATCGTTCAAGGAGTTGTCAATCATATTTTCTCCTTCTATTCATTCTTTTTTTGCTGAACAACCTAATCATTAACATCACTAGTATAATTTTCCTCAATGACGCATGTAAATCTAAAATGGTTTACTTTTTCCTTTATTCGCCTTGCACCATTTTTTTTACTGATTTTTATTGAATCTATATGATTTTGATTTTATTGTTCTCATGTAAACTAGAACGAGAAGAAAATGACTTGCGAATAAAATTTAGAGAAACTGGTCGAAATAAGAGGGATATATGAAATCTCATAAAACAATATGCAAATATTTCATAATTATTATAAATTAAGTAGAAAATTGAGAAAAATATGAAAATATTCCTCATGAAATTTTGTGACATAAATTAAGCAAGGTATTTTAATCATTTACTTTTATAAGCGTAAGTTAATAATAATAATAATAATAATAATAATAATAATAATCGTCAAGGTATAGCGAAATATGTAACAAGTGTTTTTTAATTTTGTTACTTATTACGGAAATTTGTGCTGCGAAATAAACAGCGATAAATCTCGTTTTTATATTTTCTATCGAAACATTGTAGAACAAACTAATAATAGTAATAATATTTACAATATTAATAATAATTTTCATAAATAGCCTTATTTATTTCAGTAATAATTATGAATGTAACAACATTATAGTAAACTACTGGAAATTAACTGTTTTGCATTGGATAATTTAAAATAATATTGATTTTTTAAAAACATTTTATGGTTATTTTCTTTTGAGATATGTAAAGAATTAGTACTTAGAAAAAAAATAGATCATAAAACAAATGCGCACATTTACGTTTAGCTTTGATATTAAATAACGTCACTCTGAAAAATGAAATTCAAGATATTAGTCTGTTACGCATTCTTAATTCAGTTACTCATTATGCATCTAATACTTTGATGACCACTAAAAAACACAAATGCTTTGCAGGCAGGCATTCTTTAAAACTGAAGTTTAGAGGTCAATTTTCACTCATCCATGAATGCTACCAAACAAGAGGCTGAATTCTATTGAAACTTCGGGACAAAGCAAGACATTTTATGAATAGAATGAAAAAAGTTCCCTGGTAAAAAGAAACCAGTTGCTGAAATCACGAAAGCAAGAGTTGTCAATTACAAAGAATATGTATTTCGATGTTTATCAGGAGTTTATGAACGTGAACGCATTGTCTGTTTCATTCTGCTTCAAAGAACAAAATTTTTTATAGGGGGAAGAATTTAAAATATGCACTTTTGAATTTCAAAATTTTTAATTATTTTACAAAATTTAATATGTTTAACCTTTATATTTTTCTAGTGTGAAAGAATATATTTTTTAAAATTCTGCATTGTTTCAATTTTTTATTTTGTTCGGGTTCTAAAGACATTGTTTAGACATATTACAGCTCACATTAGTACTGCATTTACAGGGGTAAATTTTAAGATATGAAATGATTCAATGGAATTGAATTTATGTAGCATCGGTACAAAATTTATTTAATTGTTTGAGCACGTTTTAATGAAGGACAAAGTGAAAATTAACAAAGACAGTTAAAAAATAGATCTATACTCTCTGATGATGGTAATTTTCTTACATAATATGTTACAATGTGCATTACTATTTATATGTAACATATATCAGGAAACGAATTAATATATACATGGGGCACATAAAACTGTAAACGGATGTAGAGATACCTATAAAACAAATATAGGAATTGTTTAACAGACAAAGATTAACAATGGTTTATAAATGAATATTTAAGAATTTTTGCACAGATGTTTTTGGTACTTCAAATGAATTTTTACAACTGAAATAGCCTTTTAACGGAGCTTTTTTACAATATGATGCATTGTACACTGTAATCGGAATATGTCTTCCAATTTGGACTGTACCCAGCGATTTGGTCGATTTTGATTAAAACAAAATCATAAAAAAACACAAATAAAATCGAAAAGCGGTTCTTCCCCTGCTTCCGATGCGTAACTGGGTTTGTTTGCATACACGAGAGCTTTTCAGAGCTCGCGATGAAAAAAGAGAATTTTTGATGAGAGTTCCTTGCCATTTTTAATCAGTATCTCTATTAATTAACAAAATATCAAAATTCTGAATCTCAGGTGCATTAGGTGAGGCTTTGGACTAACATCACACAAATTTTCAGCCTCACACGTGCCGTACATTTTCCTAGCCATCGCACATACGCCGAGCGAAATTTTCTTTTATTAGTATAGATTATCTTAACGCTAAGCTTTTCTTTTCTACTTTTCTTTAAAAATATTAAAGTAAGAAAAAAATCTAGACAAATTTTCTTTTATCTTAAAAACTAATTTCTCAATTAATTAGTGGTAGAATTAGGCTGAGGAATTTTATTTTGAAAATTTGAAAAAGATTTTTTTTTTTTTTTTTTTTTTTTTTTTTTTTTTTTTTTTTTTTGTGGAAGAGAAAATTATTTCTTCCATTTACAGCTGCATATGCGTAATCATCCTCATGTACAAGGTGGCCATAATTAAACTGACAGTACTTAGAGTGTTCTGTAGAACGATCTAATTGAGAGAATGACGCCAAATTTTGTAAGAAGATTAAACAAGACGAAGGACGAAGGATTCCGCAAAAACAAAAATTAGTTCCAAAAGTCAGCGCTAGAGGAATATGTGGCGCTGTGTAACAGAAAAGAGAGTTTAAAAAATACAGAATCAATACTAAAATCGTTAAATGTGCTAAATAAAAGGTAATTTTATTTCAGTATTGATTCTGCATTTTTTTAAACTCTTTTCTGTTACACAGCGCCACATATTCCCCTGGCGGTGACTTTTGGAATCAAATTTTTTTTCGCGGAATCCTTCGTCCCTTTTCTTGTTTAATCTTCAAAACTTACCGCCATGCTCTCAAATTGGATCGCGCTACAAAACACTCTGAGTACTGTCAATTTAATTATGACCACCTTGCATATGCGGATAGATTTTGTAACTCTACACGCTCTTACATGACTATCATATTAAAAAGATTGCAGTTATTATAAATTTGCATGATTTCTAAATAATTCAATTCATACATAACATTTTAAAAACTCTCTCTTGTACATCAGTTATGAAGTCTAAAGAACAAGTTTTTTCTCAAGTAAAAAAACTTCCTGTATGATATTATCTGTATTAAAGATGAACTATGTAATAATTAATTTCACCGGTAATATTTAAAAAAAAACTGTCTCTGATACTTTGGTTATGAAGTATAAATAACATAAGATTTATCGATGAAGATCTTCTTTTTTCTCTTTACACTCAGTAGAAGATACAACTATTGTTTCGAGAACATTTAATTATCGGCTGTCTTCATCAGGCGTTTAGTAACAGAGTAAAAAAAAAAAAAAAAAAAAAAAAAAAAAAAAAAAAAAAAAAACGGAAAAACAAGTTCTCTGTCTATCGGGTTAACTACTCTGTACTACAAATCACCTGATGAAGAGAACCGATAATTAATTTCTCACAAAACTTATAGTTATATTCTCTAGTAATTATACGGAAGAAAAAAAGATCTATACATTTTCATCTCCTATACTAATAATATCTTTTCTAAACAGAATTCTTTTTCCAAAATAAAAAAGACTGAAGGGATTATATTATGCGAATTAACCGTGAACTATATAGCAAAAATATAATGTTATGGCCAGGAAAAATATTATAAAAATGGATACTCATAAGAATTAATTAATAAAGAGTGATATCCAAAATTTTTAAAGGAACTTTTCTTGTAAATATCAGAAACTTCTAGGAAACTCTGTTCACATACTGTTGTTGTCTACTTTAATCAGGAATGTTTCACAATAGAAAACCAGAATTTTTCAGGAAATTATTTTTGACCAACAAGTAGCCCATTATTTTCCAGTAACGTTCCTGGATTTAAAAAAAATATTTAAGGTGTATAGTTGACAGTATACTTTTCCCAAATAAAGATACTCAACATCATATGAACATGTATGTATTATGTGTATCAAAGATGAACTATTTCGACAAAATGTATTGTTATGTACAGGAAAAATGTTATAAAGTCTGATTTAATAAATACTTAATAATGTATAGACTTTTTAAAAATACAAAAAACATAAAGAAAGCAACGCCTTTAAGCGAATACTTCTTTTTCCAGCTGAAGCACGTTCAAACAGTGAGATCAAAGGCATTAAATAACCCTGTCTGAACTTATTGCTTATTTGCAGTTTCAAAAACAAGTTTTAAACTAAAGAAGAAATATTTGCTCCTTCGAAATACTCTGATTTTTGTTGTGTTTTTTCCGCCTGTAACTATCTCAATTGTATCATAAATGAGTGCTGGACATGCTCAACTGTTAGTAACCATACGTGCTTAAAAGTAACCTTCTCGATAAATATAAATATAATCTCGAACTACTCTATTTTACATATTATAAATTATTTAATAAATTCACGTATACAGACCTCGGAGCGGTCACATTTTTAGCCACCACTAATTTTATAATGTTATTTTTATGGCAGATTACTACAAGAATTGCAATAAAAGACTCACCACGAAACGGCTTCTTGCAACATTTACAAGATAAATCTAAAATGAAAATTTTCATAAGAAATAGTGGTGGTAAAAGTTTTGATTTAGTCTCTATAAAAAGAGACCGCTCTGAGGCTTGCGTATAATTCGGAAATGTGTTAGCGGAATAGTTTGATGAATAAAAGTTGTGCATTTCAAGCTCAACGACCTATATCTTATGGTGGATGTATCGAGCTTGTATGTAATTATGTGTGTCTAGGTTCATTTACTTTTATTCTGGCACAGTGATTTATTATGGCTGCGAAGCTATATAATAGTGATGTTACATAAAATAGAAATATATTTCCAAGCAATGAGTTCGTGTTGTTCAATATTGAGAATTAATTACTCCAGAAATACCCTAAAATTAGTAAATATTTTAAGCACGCATTTTTAAATGCGATTTTTTTCCGTTTGAGAAACTTTGTACTTAATAAAAGTTCACTTCCGATATGGAAATTGATTATTTTGTAATAGATTCTCCATTTATTTTTGATACAAATGTGCTTTGTATGTACCGTCGAATGAATAAAAATTATGTTCTAATATACTCAAGAAACTTCGTTTAACATTCCGTATATTACACGAAATAAAGTATTTTATTATTTTCTCTAGCTATTCGTAATTGTGGATTTTGCCAAAAAACAAAATGTTGTGTAACTTCCTTATTGTTATCGCATTGTCCAACCAAGTTCAATCAGCAAAATGAAACGTGACAGTTCTAATTTGACATTTCCCAAAGAACTGAAGAGACTGCAATAGACGAAAAAAAAATGCATGTGTTGCCAAGTAAATAAGTATTCTCAGCACTTGAATATTTTTGTGTTTTTTCGCAATCATTGATAAACTTAAAACGAGAGTAAGTAAAATAAAAATAAAAAACAACAAGAGCTTTGTTTGTATATTTTTTTTTGCTTGATAATTATTATTTAAATTTATGTTTCTAATTAACGTTTCATTGTTTTCCCTATTCTAGTAATTGAAATTAATGTCGCAAAACAATGCTCTAAAAAAGAAATATGTTAAGGCTATTCCGGAAAGATAACTTTAACGCCAGAAGCATCAAAGTTAACATAACAAAAATTACTAAGTATGTTGGTGTATAAAAATCTATTCTTTTTCTCATCTCCCATTATAAATATATTTAAGCATATAAAACGACTTTTTGTAAGAAACGAGTATTGTATAATTATTAGTGTAGTATTCGATTAATACTGCTTATTTGTTCCAATATTATTTATTTTCTGGAAACATATAACCAATATTTCCGTGCAAACTAATAATACATTTAAGAAATGTTGGCATAACATTGCAATGATGAAATCTAAAAATTTATCAAATAATAAAATATTACCAGTAAAATATATTTATATGTTTAAATTATTAATGTGTAAATATTTGTTAATACATCGAAAATATTTGAAATGTAACATTAATAATGGTAGTTTTAATTGTATTTGGGGGAAGAATTAGTTCGTTAAGGGATATTTATGAGCCGTATTTTAAAAGTTTTGGAATATCCATTTAACATTAGAAACTGAGTATATGTATAATCTGTATATAACTGTATGTATACAGTAGGTCGAAAAAAAAGGAAAATAAAACAAGAACGAAAAATCATCATGCATCCAGTATAGATTATGAAACACTTTCCAACACATTCAGATTACCATAATAAAACTTCGCAGCTTGTTAAGGTGAAAAATGATGTCTAAATAAACAATTTGGAAAAGGTATAACGTATTTGAAAACTCAATTTCTGCAATTTATTACCAATAGTCGAAAAATATGAGAATTTTTTGTGGAACCCTGTGTACGATCTATACATTTGTATGTATAGTGCATAGTATGCTAAAATTTAGATCAGTTAAGTACATAGCATAGTTCAAATTTCCCCCCCAGTAATTTCTGTCAATAAACGGAAATGCACTTGAGATCTTTTATGCAGCCCTGTATATGATCAATGGAATTTATACACACTAAGCAATATTAAAAAAAATAGTTACATTTAAAAACGCATATTACAAATTAAAAAGCAATTCCAGCAACCATTGGTCATATGGGCAGTGCTGTAGCCAAATTGTTTTACGTCTGTAAGAGCATCATAGTTAGAGCATGGACAGACGGCAGACCGACACACAGACAGACAAATCAAATCCATAAACGCTTTTCAACTATGTTGGAAAGTGTTAAAAAAAGATTTCCAATACATCTGAATCAACAAATTGCCCCAGAAAAAAATGGAAATAGTCATTCGACTGGCATTTATATCTTTTTTAATTTATGTTAAAACAATAAACTTAGGGAATCGTCTTCATACCGAAATTGTACCAAACTCTGAAATGCTCAATACGAACTCCAAACTTTGACAGCATAGATTTGGTTCTTTTCATTGCATTTTACATTAGAATACTAAATGGGAAGTCATTCCGTCAAATCGTTTAGGAATTATGAAGGTTTAAAGTTTGGAACTACTAATGGTAAATTACATTTTATTCGTTGCAAAACAGTTTGCAAAGCGGTTAGTTTTTAAACCTTAACTGAAAATCTAACCGGCGCTAAGTGCTGTAATTTTGGATTCGCACACATTTGAAGCTTCTAGAATTCTGTTTAAAAAAATTATGCGTCACATTTCATATTTTTTTCGAAAATTAATTTTGAAAATATACATATTTGAAATTGATTTTCGAAAAATATATGAATTGTAACCTATAAAATTTTTTGTAACAGAAATCGATTCCTTGAAGTTTCAAATATGCGAATCCAAAATTACTGCTTGTTCTGTCAAATCGTTAACGAGTTATGCTTTAAAAAATATTCGCATTGCAATCTGTTTTGCAAGGATTAAAAATGAATTTAACATTGGTGTTTCCAAACTTCAAACTTTCGGAATACTTAAATTACTTGACCGGATGAAAGTGACTTCCCGTTTGATGTCCTAATGTAAAATTTACGAAAATAGCCAAATATAACGTCAAAACTAAGTGTTCGTATTGAATATTTCAAAATTTGGTGCGATTTTAATATGAAGATTAACACCAAGCTTTTTAACACTTTCCAACATAGTTGAAAAGTGTTTATGAAATCGGTTTGTTTGTCCATCTGTCTGTTCAATCTCTAACTCGCGTAAATATACTCGGATTTTTATGCAATTGATATATGTTAATGATGTTTACCATGGCATGTTTGGTATTGAATATGAAGTGTGTAGCATTAACAGTACATTTATAAGGGAATATTTAGGAAATTATTATGGCCAATGGCGAAAAATCGTTTGCAGTGTAATTTAATGACATTACGCTATTTAAAATGTATTTAAATTGATATAAATTCCCCAATTTTACTACAAGATGATTACTAAGGCGTTCATAGCATTTATCGTTCATTTACAGGGGCACACAAAAGAAATCGGTTACAGTACTGCCTTTGTGCAATAATAGCTGGAAGTGCGTTTTCAATTTCGGTACGGCTTTTAAATTTAACTATCTTTTGCATCTTACTCGTTGTGTGTAAATTCTATAACTCGTATACAGGACTGCACAAAAGAATTTACATACCATTCTCTTATTAGGCGAAATTGCTGAAGGGGAATTTTCAATTATGGTATGTATTTCCTAACTGAACTAATTTTTTGAATTTATGTAGTTTATAGATGCAAATCCATATATCATATACAGGTCTGCTCAAAGAATTCGGATAATTTTCGGACTGTAAATGGGAATTGCTGAAATTGGGTTTTCAAATGTCTTATGCGTTTCCAAATGGTTCAATTAGACATTATATTTCAATTTATTAAACGGTGAAGTTTTGTTACATCATCCTGAATGTGTTGGAAAGTATATCATAATCTACGCTTGACGCATGATTTTTTTCGTTCTTGTTTTTTTATAGCATAAATTGAAATAAGGCATAGCTTCTAATTGAATACTTCCGGGTTTTTTTCTGTGACAATCAGGAGATCATAATATGTGGGTGTTCTCTTTTGTTTTTTGGCCGACATTGAAATTTAAAGTGATAGTGATACAAGTTAATCAATACATATATAATACGCAAGATTGAAATATGTATAACTATATGTTACACCTGGGATTGCATGTATATATAGTATATCTTTGGACATATTTAATATTTATGAGGTTTTTGCATGTTAAGAATTCAACGAAACATTTCTTTATCTCATGGAAGCAAAGCTAATGACTCTGAGTTCTTACAGAACACTGCGCCGTAAAACTTATTAATAAGAACTGCATTATATATCAATAGTATGAAACGCTTCATCCTAAAAATAAATAAACGAATTTTTTTTAAACATATAATCTAATTACAGCGAAATTGAATTAACTATTTCATTCACATTTATTTTCTTCAATTGTCTGAAACGTGTTAAACTAGAATGTGTTTTAGTGTCATTTTATTTTTCAAGTGACTTTATTTTTTAAATTATCATATATGTATCAATTATTGCATATTTTCGTGAAACACTACTTTGTCATATAGAATAGCTTATCATACAAACTTATAATGTCCTTTTAAATGATCATTACAAAATGCTTAATTGTTTTAGAAATATAAAAATCAGAGTTTTAAAAATCAACATTCTTCCCTTACTTAAATAAAATATGTAGCATGAATTGGTACATCACTTAAGAAGCTAATTAGCTTTTCACGCCGAACAAAATCAGGTCGAGACATGTAATTAATTTAGGAGCGTTATTCTCTGAAGGGAATTAAGATAATAATTAAATTATAACAACCTTAAGCTATCACTTTTTCGTTATTTTTTGCTTTTTTTACTAAAAAGATTTGCTATTTTTCCCTGATTTTTTTGGTTTTTTTTATAAAATGAGACGAGTTTTCATATTTTATGCCATAAAAGCAGGATTAAATGACTTTCATTCTTATAATAACATAAATAATTACAACATTTGAATGAAGGAGATTTATTCAAATTTAGTGATAATTTTCATTGTTTTATAAAAATAAAATAAACTGCTTGTTTTGTGTTAATTTTGAAACATCATCTTGTTGAATTGATTAACTTGGAAAAGTATAATAGAAACTTTTACAGAACTTTCTTATGAAGAGTTATCAATTTACACCGACTAGCAAAGCATAGGTATAAACTTTCACGAAAAAGAAAACCCCGCAAGGAACTCGTATCAAGAAACTCGTTGCCAAGAAATTATGGATGCAGACTTAAAAATCCTTGTTCCGAGAAAATCGCAGTTAAAATTTTTTTCGCAGTTAAAAAACAAATACAGCTCGCTCGTGTACCGTGTGCGAAGAATCCCCTTATCTTCTGTATGTGTTTTAATTTTAAAATCGACTTCGAAAGAATATTTAAAAAATGTCAGATACTCAGAAAATTTAAAAAGAAAAAAAAATCATTCTTTGAAGCTCAAAACCTTCCATACTTCCTTATGAGGAATTTATTCAAACGATCTTTGCATGTAAATAAAATAAAAGCTGTCAAAAATTCCTTAAAATCACCACGCCAATCAGCACACAATGCATATTGAAAATTTTCATTTTAAAGTTTCTCATATTTTTGGAAAATTAAAATTTTAATCAAGGGTCTCATTATTACTACTGTACTTCACTCTCAAAATCTTTATGTGTCACTGGGACTAGAAATCACTTTTCTAAAAATTACGTATTTTTTAAAAATTACTTAGAGAGAATATTTTAAAAATGTTAAACAATCAGAAAATAAAAATCCTTTTTTGAAGCTGAAAAACTTCCAAACCTCCTTATGAGGAATTGTTTCAAATAATCTTTGCATGGAAGTAAAATAAAATGTGTCAAAAATCCTTTAAAATCACTACGCCAATCAGTATTCAACGCATACTGAAAATTTTCGTTTTAAAGTTTCCCATATTTTTGGAAAATTAAAACTTCAATCAAGGGTCTCATATTTACCTACTGTAATTCACTCTCAGAATGTCTATGTGTCACTATGACTAGGAATCACTTTTTCTGAAAATTACATAGTATTCCAAATAAATTACATAACAATGACGTTACGTGACATGTCTAAAAAGTATCCGAACTTTGGCCGAAAAATATATATAAGTTACCTGACGCGATTGGGACCCCAATCCCATTCAAAGTGGGCCACTTATGCCTTCACACACTTAGACCACCGTTCCTTCTACTGCCGAAAACACTTCTGGAAGGCTTATTTTGAAATGCTTTTGAACTCCATCGTTGCGTTTTGCATATCTCATCTCTACTCTCTAAACGGGATCCTTTCAATGCATGATCCTTTCATTTTCGGAAAGAACTAGAAGTCACAAGGAGCCATGTCTGAAGAGCAGGGAGGATGCGAACCACTGGAATTCAACATTTAGCTAAGTAAGCCTAAATCAGGTGCGATGAATGAGCTGGAGCATTGATGAATCTTACACCTGATGAATTTTACGAATTGTTTCGCTTTGAGAATCTCCAATCTTTGACAAAATTTGATGCAGTACCTTTACTCAACTCGTTCAGTCCTCTTGAGAGAAATCAAAATCCGACGGATACGTATGACAGCACCTGAGCCAGCAGGCAACGACTGGCTCACTGGAAGCCGAGTAAAAAATTCAAGCTTGCGTATTAAGCTGTCTCCTTCCAATGTGCACAGTGGCGCCGCCTTAGTATTACTACTGCGTGCGGGAAAAATCAAGGTCGGATAGTTATGAGACAGACCTTGTATTACTTCTAGGCACTAGAAGTTATGATAACTTTTCTAAATGTCTCTGCCTTATTTTAAATTCCCCCTCCCCCCTCTTCCACTAATTCTTCATCAATGATGGAGGTTTTAAAATTTCATCCTGTTGAGTTGGGATTGAAAGTAGAATGATATAATACCGATGTCCCGACTAGAAGTATTGTTCGCAATATATATATATTTTCAATTACTGCGGTTTTTAAATTTGGTGACGAAAGAACTTAAATAAAAGCTTAAAGCGAGATTTTGTGAAATAATTCAACAGCGTTTAATTTGTTTCATTTCACCTAATCACAAAATGTTAACGTTTAGCACGCCATGTTGCGGTAAAATAACAAACGATTAATTTTACTAGATTGAGTTTAATTGAATTGATTAGTTAAAAAAACCATGAGTATTAAATATACATTATATGGCCAAAAGTCGCCAGACACATTCGATTTTAGACGGTTTGACGAATATCTAGAGAAATACCTAACAAATTATTCAGAAACTTCTTGAATAAAAAGAACATGTTAACTTTATATTTAGTTGCGAAGGTTTGATCATGAGGACAACTAGGGGACCATCAATCAATTGAAGAAAAAAGTAATATTTGCGATCAACCTGTAAAATAAATGCTCGGAATGATATGTAGGTGTAGCACATGACTATGTGGATCTTTTACAACATTTGTGTAAGAATAACATCTATATTCTTGGGGATATAATTAAAAAAAAAAATCAAGAAATTTTCGCATGTTTTCTTTTTATACCATGGGTCTTCTTTCTTTTTATACCAGGGTTTTTCAACCAAGTTTAACAAGTTTCAGGAAATATGACAAAGTACAATTGAAACAACATATTACAGTTTAATTATAAATATATTCAATCATATTTGATAAAATATATACATTTGTATACAATAATTTTTAACGATAACAAATCTTTATTTGCATAATTTAGTAGTAAACTATATAGAAATTCATGTAAAAAGGCCCGATAAAATTTCTGAAATGTATCGGTAATATAGTGAGCTGAATTTCTGTTTTTATCTAAAAGAAGCTGAATCATAAGTTACATAGTCTGTCCATTAAGTAATTAGACGGAATTTTTCCCGCCAAGCAGAAGGCCAAAGGGACAGAGTTTGCGCGCGATACGTGCGGCTGTCAGCTAGCTATTCTAGTGGAAGTCAGTTGACCTTGAGCCTTTGCAGCGCACAGATCGCTCGTGAAGCAGACACGTGTTTGAATGAGGCGTTAGATTTTCAGAATGACGTGGAATGTTGAGCAGATATACGCCAAACTAAAACGTACGATAAACTAAACAAATTGGCTACTGAGAGGCTTCCCATGTCACAAGAAGCCTAGTGGAAGGAATTTTTGTCCAAGGCTCAAGCGTTTAGGTGGCACAAAGCCTTCAAAGACGGAAGAAAGGACATAGATGACGAACAACAAGCTGGGCGTCCTCGAAGTTCTCGAACTTCAGACAATGTGACTAAAATGTAAGTGATTTTGGTCTCTGATAGTCGGATGAGTGTCCGAATGATTGCGGTTAAAATCCAACTTAACAGGACATCGTTTTGACAATCTGGAGAACTTGCAGAAAAACGCAACGTGCGTTCTGAACGGCATTCCAGTTGAAGACTTCCAGGCGGGTATAAATGGGTGACAGAGTTGTTGGCAACGATGTATTAATGCAGGAGGAGGCTATTTTGAAAAATATTAAGTTTCTGTAAAACTATCTTCAAATAAACAAATTTTATGGAATCTCATTGCTTACTGGACAGCATTTAGCTTAAATCCATGCTTAGCTTTGGAACGGATGCTTCGATTTTGATGATATCTTTGTTCGAATGGGTTCGTTCTGATGATTTTTCCAAGAAATAATGCATTAAAGAAATGAAAAATAACAATTTTTGGAAAACCCCTTATCATCCAGGTACTTTTAGAAATCAACTGAAATTCAGCTCACTATAACATCAGTCTTTTTCCTAATTTCGACAACATCCGACTGCTCTTAGTTGCACTATATAATTAACTATTAAATTAAGGGGGGGGGATTTGTTATCGTTAGCGAATGTGCAGTTAAAAATTATTTCATTCAAATGCTCATACTTCATAAAATATTTAATAGATTCATTTTCTAATAGAAATATGCTGTTTTTGCGGTACTTTTCCCTGAAATTGGCGTTAAATTTGATAGAAAACTGCGCTCTTATAACGGAAAAACATGAAAAAAATGTCTTTATTTCTTTAAGAAATCTTTATATGTCTATGAATATCCGTCCTATTTTCACACAAATGACCACAAATGCTGTACAAGATCAACTTAGTCGTATGCTACAGCTACAAGTCATTTCAAGTGTTTATTTTAGTGTGATTATTTTACACAAATATTATTTATTTTATTCAATTTATTGTTGGTTCCCTAATTGCCTCCATGATTAAGCCGTCACTGAAAAATAGGATTTCAAGCAAGTTTTTTATATTCCTCACATTTCCGATTTGTCTAGATATTTGACAAAACATCTAAAATTGAAAGTGTCCGGTGACTTTTAGCTATATAGTGTATATACTACTATAAGATGACAACTGACTAAAAAGAACTAGACTGAAATACTTTATACCAGCGTTGCCAATTGGGCGTTTTTTATCCCGATGTTTACCAATATTTTCGAATAATAATATTCGCCTTATTTAATCTGTTATTAAGTAAGGTGAATTCAGAATTAGTGGAAAATACCTGAATAAAAAAAAAACCTACCCAACTGTCAACACTGTGTATTATTACAAACTGCAGAAAAAGGCACTTTACATTTTTAAAACTTCAAATTAATAGTTAAAATATTATACCTAGCAAAAATTTACATTTTATGGGATTGGGTACTAAGTTTAGACTAAATAAAACAATTAACAAGAAAACAGCTATTCAGATTTTTGAGAGGGACTTGAAAAAATTCATTATGCAATTATGCTACAAATTTAACACCCCTTTGAAGCTTTTTCTGAGTGGGAGTGGTATATAATAAAGGAATTTGATTTGTTTGTTAATAGTGAATTAAACAGTAAGGATTATGTTTATCACAGTCTCAGTAAGGAAGATTTAAATTATATTCAATTTTTGCATAAGAATTTTGTAATAGCACCTGTAGACAAAGCGGCTTCAAATTATGCAATTATATGAAAGCGGCTTTAAATTATGCAATTATATGAAAGCGGCTTCAAATTATGCAATTATATGAAAGCTTTTTTATATTGACAAATTTAAAAATGAGTTAAATAATAGTAAATTTTATAAGGAATGTAAATTAAGTCACACTGTTATTGTTAATAAATTTAATGACTACACTAAAAAAGCTAGGAAAATGTATTCATATAATTTTGCTATTAATAATTATCATACTTTTCCATTTTTGTTTTTGACTCCTAAATTTCACAAAACACCTATTAAATTCAAATTCATATGTTGTAATTCAAGGGGTATTGGTAAAAGTTTAAATGTTAAGTTACAGGAGTTTTTGAAGCGCATTTATGGTTTTTTGAAGTTTAAGTATAGAAATACTAGTTATTTTTGGTGTATTGACAATAGTAATGAGGTTTTGAATAAAATTAAAAAACGCCCATAAAGCCTACTAATTTGTATACTTTTGATTTTGAAAATCTTTTTCCTAATATACCCATAGATTTGCTTTATAATACATTAAAAAATATATTTAATTTGTTTTGCGTTGAGGAGGAGCTTGGAATAAAAAGAGATTTTTTTCTTGAGTTTATGTAATTTTTGTTTTTTTTTTATAATTTTATTACATTTAATAGCTCGCTCTTTTACCAGATATGTGGCATTGGGATGGGTACTAATTTTTAGAGTTCTGCTGCTAATCTTTTTCTTTTTTTATTATGAATTTAACTATGTTTTAAAAATTAATAAAAGTTTTGTAGTTTTAAGGTATATCGATGATTTAATTATCTTCCATGACAAACTCTTGGTATTGATTAACGATGTATATCCTCCATGTTTAAAATTAAATAAGGCTTCTGATGATAGTTTGCATGTTAATTTTTTGAATTTTGATCTATTAATTAAAGATAATACTATATTAGTTAAACTTTTCGATAAACGGGATTTTTTCAATTTCGATACTCAATCAATGCCACACTGGTTTTCAAATTTAAGTAACAGGGTTTTCATCAGCATTATTTTGGGGCAAGTGTACAGATTTTATAGGATTTGTAGCAGTAAAGAATTTTTGAGTTCGAAGATTTTTAAATTTACTGCTAATCTTTTTTACAATAATTTATTTCCATATCAGTTTATTTTTCATTAAGTAAATCAGCTTAAAAAAAGTTTTCTGAAGTGGCAACAGCTAAGCGGCCAAACACCGTAATGGGTGCCGAGGGAGCTGCTTGAGTATATGAAGAATGTGGACTAAAGTCTTTTTAAGAACGTCTGCAGTTTGATGAATTTAAGTTGGACCTGAAGTGAACTGAAATGGAATTTATGAATATAAAGATGACGGAAAGACAAGTCTAGTTGACGCTGGTCTAGCTGGGATTATGGCCTTGCAACTCCTGCTGTTAGAGGGATGATGTGGAGTGTAGTGGATATTTTAAAGGTATCAGTTTTTCAAGTCTTCACGGGTCAAGGTGGGGATATGGCCTTCTTACATGTTCAATGTTTTTAGTTACTTAGTGATTTAGTTTAATAAGATTATCTATTTGACTATGTTTTATAAGTTAAATTCAGTTCTACTGATTTTGAATTGGTTGGTTGTTAATGTTTTTAAAGCAGTTTTGTTTTGTTAAGTTTTTAGAAGTTTAAGTTTTTTTGATAATTTTTTACACTTTTGGAGTATGGGGGTTGGCCATATCTTGCGAAACCTGTGAGGATCCAATTTCTATTTTTGGTACCTGTTTTTTGACTCCTCCCACTTTCAGACGAGCAAGGAGTTGTTTGTTTGTTTTTTTGTTATAAATGTTCATTGGTTTTATTGTTGTGTTTTGCACCATCTTTTTCATAAGTTTCATAATTCATATACCTTTGATAGAGCATTTTATATATATATCTGAAGAAGTGAAATGCTATATAAGCTTCCTGCTACATCCATCCAATTGATCTATTATTTGTTAACTATACGTCTTTTAATGGTTCAACAATTTTTCGTTGGTTATTTGTATCTTAAGTCTTTAATAGGTTATTGTATCAAAATTTGGTGGTTTTTCATAGGTTTTATATGGATTAATAGTCCGCAATGTGCTGGTGAATTAGTGGTATTGTGCTTGATTTTGTATTACAAGTTAAAGGTTCCATCTTTATTTTGTATAATGTCAGTGTTATGTATTGAAGCTAAATTTGTTAATTTAAGTTTAGTAATTGGTAATAGATGATGAATTGTAATTATATACTGGTTTTATATATATATATATATTCGCGCGAACACACACACAAAATTAAAACAATCAATTACATATTTCAAGATATATCTTATTTTATCGCAAAAAAAAGTCAAAATCAAAGACAGCATCAAAGAAACAGTTTTTTATTGTACAATAGCCCAACGTTCTTTATATTTGGTTTGAAACAAGGCAAATAAGATTTAATTAAGACTCACGTTAATGTTTTTTTTTTCTTCCAAGTAAAATTGCCAGACAATATATCAGTCGATAAAGGGTGATAATACTTCGTTGAACTTCAGGAAAATGATGTTTTAATGCAAAATTAATTGAGGAATTGCTTCTCAAGGTTGTGAAAAACCGTAAACACGTTCAATGGCCGCTGGCGATACCTATCTCTGAGTTTCTTTCGGAATGCAAAGAATAAAAAACAGACTGTGAAAATGCAGATATATTTAAACTTTTCTTTTGTTTGATTTTGACCTTAAATCAGAATTGCTCGTTAACATGACTATTGGTATCGAAAATCTTATTAGACTGGCTTTGATATGAATGGAAATTATTTTAATAACTCATAGAGAAGTTTTAAGTATATCCCATATTGTTCTATGAGGGAACATGAAATTTTAGTTGATAGCTTTTGGTTACACGTTTGAAAAAAGCGTACTTTAAGTTGGAACACTATTTCAATTTAACATAGATTCTTTACAATCCATGGATTTTGACAAATGGTATATTGAATAAGTACTACGAAAAAATTGTGTTACATTTTTATATGGGAAAATTAACTTGTTAATGTGACTTTTACCAATTTATGAATGGCTGGCTGCAGTAATGAATAGGAACAGTTTTTGCAAGTATTAAGATTGTTCTTGTAATACATCTATAAGAAAATCCATTTACTTAAAAATAATCTAAAAATGTATATTTAAGAAACTTCAATTTATAATCTACTTTACTAATTTACAGACAACCAACATTAAAGGGTTTTACATCAACGTATCTCTTAAGGAATTTTCAAGAACCAACTTTGAGTTAAAAAAATATCTAGGTCACAATGAAAAATGAAACAGTATCTAATTATTGAAAAATATACTTTTGAAGCATTCTTGACAATATGTGTTTTGTAGCATCAAGTGGGGTAAAATGTTACCTCAATCGTATCATAGCAATTTAAAAATATATGAAGTGCTATCGAAAACGATGCAATAGTTCAACTAACTTATACGGGTGGCCAAAACTATTGAAATCTTTCGGAAACAATTTAAACTACATCAAATTAAACTCGATTTCTAAAATTTTATAGCTCGTAACGACATTTAATTTTGAATTAATGCCATAAAAATATATATCAAGGGAAAGATAATTTAATCCAGACTATGATGCAATAATTAAAGGTAGGATATTTCAACTATAATAGTAGTTGACAAGAAGAAAATTAAAACATTTGGATAAAATTAGTTTACAAAAATGCTTATTAAGTCTGTTAATTGTTATTTGAGTAACCTTTTAGCGTTTACAGCAACTGGAAAATGCCTTCTCATGGAGTGAATCCAGTTTTTTAGTTCTGAGACTGTTTAAATGTGAAACCAAACTTCAGTTATTACTTTCGTTAATTAGATTTAATTGAATAGTTGCTTCTGACAAACAAGTTTCTTTAGTTGTCTCTATAGAATTTCAAGTGAGTTAAGGTTTGGATTAATCTCAGGTCATTCTAGTTGTGGGATGTGATTATCTTTAAACAACATTTTTCATACAGCAAGAACATGACATGGAGCTGAAAATTCTGTTGAAAGGCAAATACTTCATTATCTTTGAAAACGTATGGAAGGTTCTCATTTATGTATTCTGCATTTATATTCCCATTAATCACTCAAATCACTTTAAAAATAAATCTTTACCTTATTTAAACCATTTTGTAATTGGAAGTAAGCATCTTGGACCAATGGTTGCGAAAATAAAGGTCGGTCAGGTTATACGTGGATACCCTGTATAATTACATGTGAATATTGCATCGCCAATAAATGTATATTTATATTCAATAAGTACTTTCAGATAGCTCAGTCAAAAAATTAAGGTAAATAAAAGGGGAAACGCCAATTGCTCCGCAATTTAATACATTTATAAATTCACTAGTTTAATTGTCAAAACTAATTATTTTGATAGTTTTGACTATTTTTCGTATTTTTTTTTCAATAATATATTTATTCTTTTTTCTTAAATTTAAGTAAAGAAAGCAGATAATTTATGGATTCAGTTTCATCGAAATTTAACAGATACCAAACTTCTGAAAGGAATAAAAACTACAAAGTAAATTAAAAAAAGAAACTTTTATACAATATATCTTGAAGAAAGATGCATTCAAGTTGAAAACGGCGTAAATAATAAATAAAACGTAACTTATCTCTAACAATGCTAAGCACATCGTATTAAAAGTAACTGAAGCATGAAACATCTGATTCTGATTTGATTTTTGTATGGTTATCATCCATTTTAATGAGTTTAAATTACTTCCAGACAGCATCAGTACTTGTTTACTGTTACTTTTGTAGTAGTTTTTGGCAATGATTATTCTTGTAAAGGATATGCTAATTTTAACATTTTAATCGGTCTTCAAGGACAATACAGGAAACCTCAGAGGGCATATTAGCACAAGAGATTATCACAGGCTTACAAGTGCATTTGCCATTTATGTTTTTTTAACAATAATGCTAATAAAATATCAGTTAAAATTGAGGCATAGAAATTTAGCAACGCTAAGAATAAAACGTACGCCGATTATTTTTCACCATATTTCTTGCAAAGAAAAAAATATATATCAGCTATGTCACCAGTAAAGAAGATGTTTACGTTACTAAATCCTTTATTATATTAATAATGTAAAAAGTAGAATTTATCTTCCATATAATAATACACTTAGGGCTGTTGGTGTGTCAACTCCCCAATTCCCCTCACTAATGTTAAGCATATGGGCATACAATGCTTTCGTATATTTAAAATATCTTCTCAGAAAATTAATATTTTTAACTTCTTTTTCCTGTGTATTCTTCATAAAGATGTCTCCCTTTTTCTTAATTTTCAAAATGTTTCTGTAATATATGCTTAGTGTCATATTTTTATATAATAATACACTTAAGGCTGTTGGTCAGTCCACTCCCAAATTCCCCCCCCCCCTACCTATGGGCATAGAATGTCTGTCTTCCTATATTTAAAATATCTCCTCAGGAAATTAATATTTTCAACTTCTTTTTCAAGGTGTCTCCTTTTTTTCTTAATTTTCAAAATATTCCTGTAATATATGCTTAGTGTCATATTTTTATATAATAATACACTTAAGGCTGTTGGTCAGTCCACTCTCCAATTCCCCTCCCTAATGCTAAACCTGGGCATAGAATGCATTCCTATATTTAAAATATCTCCTCAGGAAATTAATATTTTTAACTTCTTTTTCCTGTGTACTCTTCATAAAGGTGTTTCCCTTTTTCTAAATTTTCAAAATGTTTCTGTAATATATTCTTAGTTTAATATTTTATGTGTTAAAAGGTATGTGTGAGTAAGATTTTAACAGTTCAATTAAATTGAGCTCTTACTTTAGAAATATTTTCAGAACTAAAAAAGAAGACATCTTTTAAGAAGAGTACACAGAAAAAGGAAGTTTAAAATATTAATTTCCTGAGGAGATATTTTAAATCTAATAATGCATTCTACGCTCATAGGTTTAACATGAACAAGGGGAGCTGGGGAGTTGACCAATTTCCGAATTCTCTTCCGTGATGTTAAGTCTATAGGCGCAGAATGCATTGGTATATTTGAAATATCTCCTCGGGAAATAATATTTTCACTCTTTTTTTTTCTTCTTAAAATATATTTATTTTTTTCTTAGTTCTCAAAATATTTCTAAAACACATTCTTAATTTAATATTTTATGTGTTAAAAGCTGACGAACTGTGAGTAAGATTTTAACACTTCACTTTAAACTAAGTATATATTTTAGAAATATTTTGACAACTAAGAAAATAAAGAGACATTTTTAAAAAAGAGTATACAAAAAAAAAAAAAAAAGTTAAAAATACTGATTTCCTGAGGAGATAGGTATTTTAAATATAAGAATGCATAACACGCCCATAGACTTAGCATTAGAGAGGTGACTTCAGAAGTTGACTGGCTAGCAGCTTTAAGGCATTTATAGACATTTAATACATCTCACAGTAAATTTAGCGAAAGCAAGAAGGTCATGTTTTAATCACGCGTTATTTTTCACGATATTGCTAGAAAACGGAAAAAGCACGCATAATCTATGTTACGAGCAGAGAAATTGTTTTCGTCATTATATCTTTTATTGAATAAATAATGTAAAACTATTATTTCTGTTCCATATAATAATATGCTTAAGACATTCACAGTTATTTAAGGCATAGCGCAGTAAATTTAACAAAAGTAAGAATGAAATGTTTTAAGGGGGCACAGGATCTTTAAACTTTCAAAAAATAAGTTTTCGGATGTTGTGTTATTCTGAATTTTTAAAAATTTCTCAAAAATATGCAAAAAAACTCGATTCAAAAATCTGCATTATTTCTTGAGCTATAATCATTTATAGACGGTGAGTACAAATGAAAGTTCGTTCAAATTCAAACTTTAAAAGGTGTTTTCTCAGATTAGTAAATTTAGAGTTTGCGCGCACTATTACTTTTCAAACTATATAAGACGCAGCTTTTAAAATATAGCCAATTATGCGTTTCTTTGTAGTCTTCATGCTAAAACAACAACAACAAAAAAAAACAACACATATTTTGCTTGGTAATTTTTTTTTTCACTGGAAAAACTTGAATAAATTTTTGAAAATCTTGTATTGTTTTTTAGATTTTGTGCTAAAATTAAATTTTAAACAAAACTTTTTGTATATAATTTGATTTTAATTTAGAAGTAGGTGTATTATGATTGTATTTTGTTCAAAAATTGTTTTCTGTATGCATAATTTAGAGTTTTATCATGCACGCAGCACTAAATGATTTTAATTCACGCATCAGTGAGATGAATTTTTAAATTTAAAATTTAAATATTAATTTTGTATATGCAACATTTATTTTTTCTGGATAATATAGCTAAGAATATATACTTTAGGCAGAAAAAAAAGATCTTAATTGCATATTATTTGTGTTTTGGTACTTTGAAAAAGGCGATGTTTTGATCGTTTCGACAAAGTCAAAGGTCCCGTGCCCCCTTAACTATTCTCTATTTTTCATGATATTTCTTGTAAAGAAAAGAAATATGCATAAGATATGCCATCAGTAGAGAAACAGTTTACGTCATTAAATCTTTTATTGTACAAATAATATAAAATATATAATTTCTGTTTTATATAAACACATGCTTAAGAAATTTTGATTTATTCACAATATCATACAGAGAATTTAACGAAAGTAAGAATAAAATGCTTTATCTATTCTTTATTTTTTATCCTATCTATATTATAATAATTAAAAAAAAAAAAAAAAAAAAAAAAAAAAAAACAGAAAACGTACTTGTGTAACAGTGACGTCATATTGACGGTGGCAACACCTAACATAAATTTCGTTCTTATTGTAATTTTTTTAACGTCTAAACATCGCACAATTTTAATTTTTACACTGCCAAATAGGAAAATAAATGTTCTTTCAAATGTAGTTTTAAAACTGTATCTGAATTGATTGATTATTTTATGCTTTTTTAAAATAATTTTCAAGCTTCAATTTTTATGATATCTAGCTCGATGGTGTGCAGCCTGATTACGAATGATTTACCCATTTGTACTTAAAACAATATAAATAGTTTAGAATTTGTTTTCGGATAATATTCCAATACCAAAAAAACTTTATTAGATTTTACAATAAAATCTATTAGACTTTACGATAAAAAACAAAGCGTTTTCACCCAAGTTCTGCAACCTGGGAATTCTGGGGCTGGATCCCCTAGTTTCTGACAAAGAAAAAAACTATGTCTACACTACACCAGCGACTGAGGAACTGTTATATCATTAAATTCTTTAATGAATGAAAAGCGTAAAAGTTTTATTTTTTATCTAAGCACACCCTTAAAAAATAAACACAAATAATGCATTAAAGCCTAAACGATTCAAGTGAAAATCCAACGCATTTACAGTAGATTGAAATATAATTTTAGTCAAGATTTTTGAAATTGAATACCTATGATACTTTACCTACCTTACATACTTAACAGACACTAGCTCTAACTTTTCTCATTTAACCCAACGAAAACCCATTCCTAATGACTATTGTTACTTTCAGAAAGTCTCAGCTTTTCCTGGATAATCTTGAGAAAAGTATTTACTTCTAGAAAAATCAAACTGATTAATAATGACTGATGATTTTCCTAAAGTAGGCTCTAAAGAATTTACATTTAAGGAAATTAAAAAATAATACAATATGATTTATCGATTCAACTAAATTTGTGATTAATGATGAAGATTTATTTTTTTCTTTTCTATATGTTTAATTTAAAAATTATAAACTCACCTCGTTCAGCAGGGAGAATCATTTTTCAGCGTTTGTATTTCTACAAAAACTTTTATCAAATTTCCAGAAACGTCTTTTTAACACCAAAAAATGTCATCAAGTGAGTCACGGTAACTTTTCACAAACTATTTACGCCACTGATGCAAAGCCTGCTTAGTTCCAGACGCAAGAAAATGAGGCAAAATTAAGAGGAATTAGGGTAATGCCTTATAAAAGCTCTTCCGATGAGTTATAAATGCTCATTTTCTGAAGCTTATTTTTTGCTTCAATTGAAGTAAGTTTTATTTTTTGGCTTTATTGTTAAGAATTTAATTTTTGTAACTCAAATAATTCGTATTTAAGAACTGTTGTGGTTTAATGCGAACTGGTTATCGCTAATATATGTTTTAGAACTTTTTACCGAAGGATTTTTATGTTTTAGGTGTCTTTATGTGTAAAATTAGTAATTTGTTTTCGTGTTGACGCATAAATTTAGATTATAATATGTATCTTTTAGTTGACCTTATTGGTGTATACACGATGGTTCAACGCTGTACTAAATGTGTGTCTGCATGGGCATTTGTTACATAGGCATATCACATGATCTGCCAATGAAATAAAATATGGCTGCAGCTTAGTTCACATTCCTTCAGTATGCCGATAAGACAAATTATATATAAAAAGTGACTGGAAAAGCAATTGATACAATTCTAATAAATGCTTACCCATTAAAAAAATGCCTAAGTTTTTGGCCATCATTTGGCAGTTTGTAGAAACCGTTGGGAAAATGGTACTATTGACAAATGTTTAGGAAATGTTAGATGTAGTCCTCTAATTTAGAGCGTGTTTAAGCAGGATTATGAGCATCAAATTGTTGGACCGCTGTTGGGCCTTTTTGGCAAGTGTTTCATTGGATAATGATACAGCAAACGAGCATTTCTTACTCTGGGTCAACGTGGAATGGCAATTAGCGAACAATTTGCCAACGTGGGCTCAATGATTTTGTGGTACTTCGGTAGGCGTAGCTTGCAACAAAACTCCATGTTGAGTTTAGAAAATAATTTTTGAAGCAGCCTATTTTGTTGTAAGAGCCTTCTTGAGAAACATTCTCTACCTCCATTAGAGTACAGGGTGTTCGGATACTACTGCGAAAAGTGTGTGGAGCGAGAATTCTCGGAATGAGTACATAAAATGTGTCCAAAGAACCATACCTCGATGGCCAAGCGTATGGGTTACATTTTTTATGTTTTAAAGCCATATATGTGTATCTTAAATTTTATCTCTTACCCGGTTTGATGTTTCCTGGTGTCGAATAAAGCTTACTTTCGGTGCTTTGTATAAGACGTCATACTGTTTACTTTTGATTTTTTCTCGAAAACTGGCGTTTTAGATATACACTGTAAAAATAAAATGGACTAAAAAACAGAGATTCTACTGGCAATCTAGACGCGAGTACTATTTTCGTATTTTTTCCCCCATAAATTACAGAAAAATTTCCTTTTTTCTGATTAAAAACGGAAATATTTCTCTAATTTATGGGGAAAATTTTCCATAAAAATACGGAAATAGTACTGCCGTGTAGATTGCCAGTAGAATTTCCGCTTGTTTAGCCCGTTTTTTTTGCAGTGTATGGTTGTTTGGACACTTTTCATGTCTTTCAGCAAGCATTCTCATTCTGAAAAGTTTGTGCGGTGGTATCAGAACACCCTGTATAATCATACATGCTGTAGCTTGTTCTTCACCGCAAGATCAAATTTCAGATGCTGAAAATCCATTGCAAACTATTTTATAAGCTGTTGCTGCTGTCTAAGCTGCATGTTACAAAAACAATTTCATGTATCTATAGCAGGTTTCCTACACTTTCAGATGAAATACCAGTATTTTTATGTAGAAAAATTCGACTTATACAATCGCGTGATTACAAAAGGCAAGTTTTTCTCTAAGAAAATACTAGTGTCTATCTGACCTAAAGTCAGGGAAATTCTCTGATCTGCAGGAACCCTGTATAACTGTAAATAGCTAATTGATACCTCATGATTGTATATTGTATCTTTGCTGATGTACGCTCGTGCATTAATTAGCTTTTAGGATGTGAAGTTTTGCTTTTATGTCAATTGATCGTGGTTGCTGATTTTTGTGTGCAAGAATGTATAACGTGATATTAAGAAATAATGCTGAAAATGTTTTCTTTAATGGCTCAGTAATAAAATTTTAGTACTTCTATTCCCCATATTCTATATCATCATATTGATTCTCCATACTCCCGTCGACCACTTCCTGTAAAAAATCTATCGCCAAACTAAAAGATTTAAAGCCAAAAATGCATGATTGTGAAGTTACATTCACCTGATGTCAGTTCGTTAGACGTTCCCGGTTTTTGGTCATTGTTCGTGTGTCCCGAATACGATTGTCGGGTAGCTGTCCCACCAAAATTTAATAAATACCAAACAAGACTCCCATCCTAAAAGTTGTGGAATAAAGCTGTATGAAATTCTTTGCTTATGATTTTGTATACTGCTGTTATAGATGAATTTCGTGAGGGAAGTGATAAACGCCAATACCAACGGGAGTTTGGGAAAAGCTTTGAAATTATAAGGGAAAAAATTACAAAATTAGTTTTGAACATTACATCGTCATTGTTTATCTGTTTACAGATACAGCCTGGTACCTAGCGCGTTAATGCAAGCTTTTTTATTGCAGAATCCTATAATCTTGAAAAGAGCTTATCACACCATGTGCTGTAGATAACAGATACCATATTTTATTTTTTTATTTTACTTGAAATTCGAGAAAAGGCAGATAAATAGCAGTTAGAAAAACTAAACTGATTTATCCACAAAATAAATAAAAATAGAATACGTACATCATGTGCTAGCGTTGCATTTGAAATGAAATGTTTGGCGATACTTTTTTTATGGAAAATTGTCGACGGGATAATGGAGAAGAATCCAAATTTTTAATCACCCGAAACACATTAGCAGACCCCCCCCCCCCCCCCCCCCTCAAAAAAGTTATAATTCATGTCAACATTCTGTAGTAAGGCTACGTGCAGTTGTGTTTCAGATTCATCAAATTTCTGAATTCCTAAAGTTGCCATTTTATTTTCAGAGAGCGCATTTAATTTTTCAAAATTAGTAAAATACGCGCTACTTACAGGTTTCAAAAAAGTAGCATTCATGTTTGTTACATATTTTGTTGTGTATAAAGATGTAAAACCAATAATCAAATGTTAATTACACATATGTAGATATTTAAGAAATATTTTATTTCAGTGCTGTTTAATTATAAAACTCAAAGAAATTTATGGAATATTTTTCATGAGAAAAAAAGAGCTGCAATAAAATACTGACCGTTAAGATGCACTAGTTTTAGTTTCAAAATAAGTGAAAATAAATAGAAGAAATTACTGATAAAAAATGGTCTAGCAAAAGTATACTGATGGGACATTCATCGATTCTTCTAGGCTCATAAGTAAAAATAATTAAATCATTGAAAAAATTGCAAATTTTGTTTAAGTAATGGCACAAAATGTTTCTTCCTTTTAATATTTAAAGAGGTTTTCTTGCATTATTATTGAGAAACAAATATCATTTATCAGAAGCAAGCTATGCTTAATATATTAAGACAAAACCTTAAGAAAATAAATCTACAGTCTGCGTCTAAAGGAATAAAACAAAAACAAACAACAACAACAAAAACACTTGTTTTTATTCGCACATTGTTTTCGATGAAATTACAATTAACGTGTCTTTAGACTCGAAATGATGTCTTCTTTGAGAATGAGAATTCGATTTTTGAAATAGAGGTTGTCTACATATTAAAAATTCCGCCAACTTTGTATTTCTTTATGGTAAGCCTACTTTTGACACCATATTTGAATTCCTTGTAATCAAGGCAGTCCGAAAAATGGTACAGTTTATAGATATTTTTTTATTGAATCTTCATATAATTATAAAAGAAAATATATTAGGGGTATATCCACAAAAGAAAGAAAATAAATAAATTAAAATGTCACAAGAAAAACTTCTGGAGTTACACTAGTAAATTTGTAGAGTGAATTAATCTATGTACAAAATAAGTTAAATGAAGCTCCCTACTTTCAAATTTTATTTCAAAGGATCTTTCATATAAATCTTCTGGTTGCCACTTTCGATTTTATTATATAGGATTGAATGGTAGCAGAATACGGTTCCTTTAGACTTTTGAAAAGTAAAATTTCACTATATCTCGAAAAATATGAAGTGTGGACATCCATACCCTTGTTTATGACGATGTCCATTCTGTTTATGTAAAAATTGGCGTAGATCATAGTTAATATTTTTTAAATTTCAATTTATTAATAATTTGTATAAATAATATTGTGCTTTTCAGTAAAAAAAAAAAAAGTGCATAAAACGTATTTGGGTCCATTCAATGTGTTTTACTGAAAGCAAAAATTTTGAATTGTATGAGTGTTTGGAAAGATATAAATTAAATTTATTACTTGAATTTAACATTAGCACTTTCAGATTTTGACTTCTTCTAATTCAAAGAAAATTTACCAAAAACACTTGAACCATATGCTTTTCCGGGCTGATTTGATTCAGAGAACTCAAATAAAGTGCCAAAAGTGGCTGTTACTATTTGAAAAATTAAAGTTGGTGCAATTTTTAATATGTACTCTTATATCAAAAATTGCATTCATATTCTGAAAAAAGACAATATTCGGAGTCTAATGATAATTTTGGTGGTATTTTATTGCAACCGGTTTGCGAAAAGAAGCTTGTATATATATTTTTTGTTTTTTATTTACTCTGTTCGTACGTATATATTACGTGATTATCCGTAAATACGATACATTATTCACGCAAGATGCCATTAAAATATGATGATATTTCTTCTCCCTTTAATATCTCCACGAATAAAAATTTCAGTTATGCTCTGTATAATGATTGGATGAATAGCCTTAAAAAATGCGATTCCATGTTGAAGAATAAATCTCGTAAAATATTCCTATGAGGAAATAACGACAAAGGGAAACCTTCCCGATTACATTTTCAATCGAAATTAGCGCCACAAAACAATGTTATCCAACAATTCGATCTCTCCGAAGGCTTCTATCAAATGATCTAGCAAAGGCGATTACTATAATGGGCGGGAGAATTTTTTTTGTAGGGAAAATAACACCGGTAGCAAGCAACAAAGGTTTATTCTGACCCATTTTAACGTGCACTCTTTAAATGACTGAGATTGTAACGGGTTCTTTTTACTGGGAAGATTTGCAAACAACGATTTTTATTATTATTTTTGTGTGTAATAATTACGCAAAACGTTTCACGTAGTATATCTAAATAGAGTAGACTGACGTGAATAATAATTATTTTATTTATTCAGTTAAACGATTTGATAAATATAGAATACATAGGTGAAAGTTCATTTTAGAAGAAAATGTGATTAGAATTTTCTAATGTATGTGTTTATATATAGTATTTACATCTGTTTGTAATAAATTTTCAAATCATATTTTATAAGAACTTTTATATGCTTTTCAAATTTTACCAGAAAATTGTCGAAATACACCTTTTTTACTTTTACGGATTTTTTTTGTTGTTTCTTATACTTTTCACGTATAATATACAGGCCGAGTCTAAATTGTTTTTACAAAATCAGAGGGGTGATAGTAGGCATCAAGAGGATGAAAAATGGCCATAGAGCATGGGGTCGCAAACCACATTTAGTGGGAGAAAATCGCAAAAATAGTTATGAAGGGTGTCAAGTCGAGTGGAACAAAAGAGTCATAACTTTAAGGCGATTAAAGAATATTATAATGAAACTTTTAACATTCATGCTCATCTTTGTTATAAAAGTGAAAACATAAAACGAATGTGTTAGAAGTTTCCATTATAAGCGCCAGGAGTATGCACTTGACACTCCACATTTTGGACTGCGATTACCAGTCCACACGGTATCATCAATTACTTGAACACCTTGTTTGTCAATAACTTTTTGTGATGTTATCACATTTCATAAAAAACAAGGTAGGGGAGCTAGGGGATGTATGGGACAAGGGATGGATGGGACATTCTCAATATTTCAGGCAATAAACATTTATTTTAAATTGCTTCCTAACCCCATATACCTCTACCACAGTGTGCTTCAGAACTAAAAGTAGGACCACATTGTTGTTTTCATTTTCCTTCAAAGTTGCATTTTCTGAAATCTCTGCTTAAAAGTAAGTTTTTTTTTTTTACATTTGAAGATGTGAAATATCTTATACAATATAAAGAATTAATCTATGTTGTAGTTATTTATTTTAAGGTTCAATATCAATAATTAAAATGAACGAATAGTAACCATTGTGACAAAATAATTTTTGAGGTAAAATGGCTGAGAAGGGATATTATGCATCATGGGGATGATTGGGACATTTCAAATGGGGATGAATGGGACATTCTCACTCCTCCCTAGAGATGTTGAAAATTTTATTTATTAATTAAATAGTATTATATAGGATGATAAATCAATAATTTACGTCAATTAATAGTATTAAATAGTATTATATGAGTTGTTATTGTTTAAAATTTCTGAGTGTTACTTATTGTATTGTAATAATTATTAATGGATTATCAAAAAATTGGTAATAAAACTTAATCAAAATAGATAAAATTGATAAAAATAGTATATGTGTATTGATCAAATGGGGGAAATTATATTGAATTTTGAAATGTTGCACAAATAAATCCCCACCCCTAACATATAGTGTCAATCGGAAAGTCGGGTCGTGTTGGGAAAATCAATTCGTACCGTAAAATTTAATCATTCAATTATTAGACATTGATTCCGATATCTAATGTCTAATAATTATCGGGCAGAATTTTCCGGTACGAATTGATTTTCTCAACACGACATGACTTTCCGATCGACACAATAATTTCCGTTCTGCATGTTTCTACGATACATTTAATTAATATTAATTAATAAGTTATGATTGAAAATTATTAGCTATGCTATATTTAAAAGACATTTTGCACTTTCATTTCAAATCTAAAATGCCTCATAAGTGGGAAGAAAGGACAGGTCGAAGTCCGCATTAAAAGTTAAAACTGCAATAAAAGAAGTTATTGAAAAAAAAAACAAAACATATCGATTCGTCCTGTAAAATCATATATTACAAATATAATTTTCATATAAGGTTATAATTATAAATTTTAATTTGGTAAAATTGAATACAGGGAGGAAAATCTTTGTGTCCCATCCATCCCTATTAGTGTCCCATTCATCCCTGCTGTGGGGATGATTGGGACAGGGAGGAACGCTTTTTTGATTTCATAATATTTTTATGAATAAATCATAATCTAGAATAAATATTGTTCATATATGTTGGCAAATACCTAATGTATGAAATGTGATATATAATATTGATAGTAACTTAAATAAAAAAATATAAAAAAATATTTTTGTGAAAATGTCTCATTCATCCCCCACCTCCCCTACATATCATTAGATTTTTCTTGCAATATTGTTATTTTTCTCAAAATTTTTACCATCAAACCGAGATAATTTATGATGAAACTCCCTGTATAATTATAATGTAATTATAAATAAGTGGTTTGCGACCCTATGTTTCATGGTAATTATTGCCTTGTAATACATTTTAAAATCGTATTTTATGAGAACTTCCATATATTTTCACATTTTATTTGAAAATTAGTCGAAATATTAATTTTTATTTTTCCTTTACAGATTTTTGCTTTTTTCTAAACATTTCATATGTAATATATAATAGACTGACGGGAATGCTAATTATTTTACTTATTGAGTTAAACGATTTAGTGAATTTAGATTACACAATTGGTAACTGAAACTATATATTTCAATTGCGATAAAAATGTATTTAGAATATTATTATGCATCTGCTTACATGGCAGTCTTATGAGTTTTGAAGCCATATTTTATAAAAACATCGATATACTTTTCAAATTATGTTAGCGACTTTGTCGAATTCACGGGCCATAAAGAGATATGCCGTAAAGTTTATACTTTTTTCCTTGCAGATTTCCTTTCTTTTAAACATTTAATATAATATATCTAGAGTAGACTGAGTAGAAGAATAATCATGTCATTTATTAAGTTTAATGAATTGATGAATTTAAATAACATAAATATCGATTGAAATGGATTTTCCAATTACGATTAAAAAGAAATAGTATTTAGAATTTTTTTTATGGTTGTATCCATAAAATTTTTTTATATCTATTATGAGAACATTAATAACTTTTCAAAATACATCCGTTAAGTGCTAACTTTGTTAAATTTACCATTTTTACTATCAGATTTTTCCTTTTCTAAGTTAAATCCATTAACAACACATATCGTTGTCATCATCGTCAGAATGTTTGTTATTTACATCATTCTCATCAACAGTAGATAATGGCAAATTAAATTTCAATTAAGGAGATAATTTTCAATCGTGATAATCAGTAAATACAATTTTACTTTTCACACATGGAAAAAAGTTACACTAAGCATATAAGTTTTAAAGGACCCATTTTTTGTAATATGTATGTATATATAATTAAAATGAAATCATATGTGATACGGAATCTCGTATCAACAATTCATTATTATGTCTATATATTCTATTTTATTTAATTTTATTGATGAGTAATTTTACATTCATAGATATCTTAACTGTTTGTAATAAATCTTAACTGTAACCGTAGTAATTAAACATCTGGAATGTTCGTTTCATTCTTACATGTAGCTGTAATATAACTGTTGGATTCATATATTATTTTTTCTCAAATACTGTGAGTACAATCTTTATTATTTTATTATCATTAGATTTTCTTTTAATTGTCCATATGTTTTTATATGATATTCTTTACTTATGACTTAAATTCAATGTGTTTCATCAGCAGCAATATATTTCTTGACTATTCGCCAGTCTATTATACGAAATACGGCATTTTTTGCGGCACGTGGATGTTATTGACGGCTGATGATTAAACACTCACATGTCTTATATATATATATATATATATATATATATATATTTATTTATTTTACATTTTTTATCATCATATTTCTACATTTCTTTTCTGTTCCAATTTATGATTAAATCATTTTTATTTCATTTTTTGTTTGGCATCATTTATCTTTAAAAGGTTATGATTCTTAGTATTCTCAAATTTCCTAGTACGTTTCATTTTATTAAGAGATTTTCTCTCTTTATATATACATTACTATAACAATCAATGTAACATATTATTACATCCCATCTTTAAATAAAATATTCGGTGTTTTTTGTTAAGCAAACTTCTTAGCTATTTTTTTTATTTCAAATATAATGGATGACGTACTTGCATGTTATGAAAAGATCTGAGTACAATTCTTTTTTCTTTCTCCTCGAAATCAATTTTTATTTACTCTTTTCTGTTGTTTCTTCATCTATTATAGTTCCAATGCATTATATTGACAAGTAACAGGCTATATTCTGCTTATTTAGCTGCCTGTTATATGAAATAATGCATTTTTAGCAACACGTAGAAATCTTGCCAGCTGAAGATTAAATACTACGTGTTGCTCTGTTTGTCATCTTTATTTCCCTTTATCATAAATGTCATGTTGTAAAGTGTCATCGATATTTAAAGCCATAAAGATAAGTTTATGTAATTAGACCTTTTTAAAAAATCAGTAGAACAAAGTTTATATCGCTGGAATGTTTCGTACGAACTAGTAATTGTACCAAGAACATTGCATAACAGTATAAATTAAAACTATTTTTTCAATCCTCTATTGATACAGTGTTTCTTATGTAATATTAAGTTCTATCGTTTTTAAGGCATAAATAGCAAATTTTAGGCAAATATTACATTTTATTGTTTTATTGACGTAAATTAGCTATCCGAATTTTTTTTTTTTTTTTTTTTTTTTTTTTGTAATGCACATTACAAGTGCTGTTTTTTGTTTCAACTGTCAAACGGAAATAATGTATTTAAGTAACAAGAATTTGCTGTTTAAATAGCAAGTAGAAGGAAAATAATCTTCTAATACTAAAATTAAGGAAGGTATACCATATAGGGGAGGTAGGGGATGTATGATACACTTTTGTTTTTTACTAATTTTTTACAACCCTTAGAAAGCTATTTTTAAACAAATTTTTCGTGTTTTCTTATAAAATGACCTTTTATTCATCTATTAAAAATATTGTGAATTTAAAAAATAGTCATTCAAAAAATATATCCCAATTATTCTGAATGGTTACTACTGTATCAAATCTCCCCATTACTGGGGAGGATTGATACACTGGCAAGGGAGGTTTGATACATTGTTATGTAAATTGAAAAAAAAATGCAGACAATTCAATTTATGCGTCATACAATTTTTTATGATAAATCTTGAAATATTTAAGTAAAATTTGAAAAGAAATAACATTGATATATTTTTGTTTCAGAAATGTTTTTACAAAAATATTTAAACTATTGCTATTATTTAAACAATCCTATTAACACACTTTTTAGAAAATAAATGATGAAAAAAAACCCCCTAGAAATCTAGCTGCAAGGAAAAATGAAGTGAATATTGCTGATTTGCAAACAATTTAACATAAATTTAGCACATTTAAGATTCCTTTAAACCCTTTCAGGGCAAAGCATTTTCAATGCTAAAGTGTTCAATAAATGAATGGTACCGGAATTTACCAACAAATTTAATCAGAAATAAGAAAAGGGATATATTTCACTTTCATACTAAATGGAAAATATTTTACCAAAATGCTGGTGCCAATGTGGCGTTTGGGAATTAAAATTAAGTGGTTTCATAAACATACCACCAACCCTGAAATGGTTAAAAGAAAAACTAATAACTCTATAATTTTGATAAGTAAAATCGGGTATATTTAACGTTTTTTCAATTTGCCCTTCGTAAATTATAGAAAGATTTTCCCTTTCAGACCATTTAAACTTTTTCCCTTTTACATGACGAGCAAAGCGAACTAACCATCTATCATCGCACTGCTTTTCTATCTAACCTAGATAATGCCTATGAATAGTCTATTTTTTCTTCCTTACCAATTTCAGTTGCTCTCGCTGTAAAACAATAAAGAATATTACAGTCCTATATTAGTTTTCAAACTTAAAAAAACTATTAAATTTCAAATATACAAGTATATCATTTCTCTCCAGTACTAATGTATCATTTCTCCCTATTATGCCTTATTGGATTTTCAATCACTTTGTACAAATGCAGTTACAAAATGGTAATCTACTTTCTAGTAAAACTAATCCTAACAATGTGCTTTATAAATAAAAAAAATTACAAGATATTATCTACACAATGATAAGAGTTATGAAAGAAAATCAGTCAATGAAAAATTTTACATTGACATTCCAAAAACCTTCAAAATTAAAAGAAAAGAAAAGTTGTCAGCTCTTCACTGATTAGTCCAGCTAATGATGACTTCAGCAAATAAAAGAAGACTTCACATGTGTTAGAATGGCTGTTAATGACATTTGTTGAGAAAAATTGTCAATGTATCAACCCTCCCTATGTATTAAACCTCCCGTACCTCCCCTAAACCTGAAGACTTTTAAGAACTTGTGATAAATGTTTCTAATAGATTTTCAGAAATAAAAAGTTTAAATGGGTATTCTGAAAAATATCCTTTAATGAACAATCAGCAACGAAAAAGAACGTTAAAAATTATATTTATATGTATATAATGTACCTACATACATGAGGCACCTTAAAATCTTATTATTTTCCACAGAAAAAATAAATAACTGTTAGAATTTAACGAAACTCGAAGCTTTCATTAAAACCCAACTTTTTTTTTCAGAGAAAAATAATTGTAAAATCATTGCTAGAGAAGAAACCTATGTGATGTAAATTTTTAGCATTAGGAGGTAACTCAAGCAGCACATATTTTTGGCCCACCGGCACCGTTTGTGGAAACCGTTGTGAAATGGTAGAGTCTGGAATTGTTCGGAAATGGTAGGTACAGAGATTCCTCCGATTCGTAGCGTTTCTAAGTCAGCTTCCGAACAGACAACCATTGGACCACTGTCGGACCTTTGTTCGCTAATTGTTCGTTGGCCAATGGTACGACAAAACGGATATTTCTTACTGCGAGCCAACAGTTTACAAACTATTAGCCAATGTTTTCCCAACCGTTTTGTGCTACTTGGGAGTACCAGTTTGGCTGGTTGAAAATTTCGATATTTTTGACGTTTTAAATACTCTTTATACATACAAAATTCATATTGTATTAGTTAAAAATAAATGGTGAAAGTGAAAGGGGAATTTGGAAGCCATAGAAGTAGAGACCGTCACTGCGAGGAAAGAGAGTAAACTGTAACAAAAACTTTAAGCGTGTTTTTTTGTTTTTTTCAGAACATGTTTTTCAAAATCACATGACACTCTAGCTTTGCGAATTTTTAATTAATCTACTTGATCTTTTGGAAAATTAATTGCCATATATTTTGCTAATGAAATACGTAAGATCATTTCTCAAAATATTGACATGTGGCTTTTCAGTCTAATTTTGAGAAGCGAAATTTTTAGTTGAAAATTTACATTTTACTTTGAATTGAGGCCATTTCACTAAAATGCATTTATATATATATATATATATTAAACTGCTTTGTATATTTCACTAGCTTTTAGACTAAAAAAATTAATTTTTTGTCTGATTGTTCTCGGTTAAGTCTCCGAAGACTTATCGTATCCACTGCTTGTCCCTCATTTTTCGATGCGCTCCCGCTTCTCAGCTGTCAGCCATTTTTGTAATATATCAACTAAAAATGCAGTTTTCTACTTTAACATATGTATAATAATTTAGTGTAAAGGCTTTTTATATAAAATTTGCAATTCTTAAAAAAAGTGAGGCCTAACATTTTCTGGGTATCAAAGTGGTTAAATTGGTGGAAAACATTTGATTTGTTAGTAAAATACTTAAAGAAAAATTTTAAATGATAAAGAAATGAAATTTCGTTTGAAATAGATTTGAGATGTACAAAATTCATATAAATTTTGTGAAATTCATGTAATCAGCGAAAATAATCATGAATGCTTTTTCTAAAAATTTAAAGTTACCTTATGAAAAATAATAATAATAATAATAATAATAATAATAATAATAATAATAATAATAATAATAAAGCGTGTAGAGTTTTCAAAATCGTGGGATGAATTAATTTCGTTAATTTTGTAATTTTTTTAATTACTTATTTAATTGTATAGTTAATGTCATATAAACATGAAAATTCTATTACAGTATTTATAATTTTAATGTTTGTCTTATTTTCGAATAATATTTTCACCATCAAATTGAGTGTTATCCAATAAAATAATTGCTTTAACTTCTGGTTAAAGAAAAGTTTTGCACATAACTGAAAAATATATAGTTTCTTCTGTAGCAAAATTTTCACTAAATATTTTGCTAACTGATCAAATATTTTTGGTAATGGAATATTTTTCTCGAAAATATTCATGCTTGATATTTCTTTTTTAACCTATATTGAAAGACTTCTTTTTCTGACAATATATTAGTTTTTCTTCGAAAAAAATTTTTCTTTAATATAAATATTAATTTTAATTAGTACTTAAAAATTAATGTTTTTTTTTTTTTTCAGGAGAGAAAATAATGAGATTGCTTTTTATATTATTGAGAAAATATATTTAGAAAGTAAGATTGTAAGAATAGCTTATTCATATACTATTACATAATATTTTTTCTAAGTTAGTCAATTTTGAATAACGCAAGATCAGTGATCAAAACCGTACCATGCCCAATGATATAAACATATTGCATAGCTGCCAACTTTTACGCTTTCTACTAACCACTAAAACTTTATAGTAAATCTTGTCTTATTTAATCGTTGAAATCCCACGATTACAGAAGACGAAAATCTCTATTAAATTTTAGTGGTAGGAAAAAAGCGTAAAGGTTGGCAGCTATGATATTGCTTATGGCTTTTTATATTTACAACACTCTTATATTCAATGCCGTTTAATAGGTTTAAAAGAATTGCGTTTTAATTACAAAAAATAAAAAAATAAAGAAAATAATTCTCTAAATACTTTGTTAATAAATATAACATTTTTTGTTCACAAAAAAAAAAAAAAAAAAAAAAAAAAATCTTTTGAATGTTAAAAAACACATTACATTTCTTTTTCTTTTAGTAGGACATTTACATTAATTTTCCTACCAAAAAGCGTGTTTCATTTTAATAAGATGCATATAAATTAATACTTAGATATTTTTTGTTGTATTAAAGAAACTGGCACAGTAATGTATCACATTATTAAGGAAGTATAGTTATTTAAAATTTATTATTTCTATTTTTCTGAGTTAGGCAAGGTTGCATATTTGGAATTATTAATTTGATGTTTTTATGATGTTTTTTCTTAGAGATTCTTATGACGACATTCAATACGATTGAGCTCATTTATTAGAATAACCATTTTTGCCAAGATAAATTATTCTAATAATTGGAATACTACGACATCCAAAATCAAACTCTTCATACTTTGTTTTGCATTGTACAAATAAAGACATATTTATAGGTAAATCTGACACCGGAATTTTCGCGTTTTATGACGAACTGTTTTTGCAGTGTAAAAACAATTAAAGTTATTCAAACACATACTGATTTAAATAATTTCTCCCAAAATATCACTTTAAATTAATAAACTATTACATGAACGAAAGAAAATGATCATCACATTAAAATTCAAATACAATATTATCTTAAACAATAACACCCATCAAGTTTTAAGGGTGTGGGTTATTCTAAAACAAATGCTTGTTCTATCGCCCAGAGGAAAAGGTTTTACTTCCCTTCGAAATGTCATAGGAGTAAAAAAATAATTAGGGACATTTTGAAAATCTTATCTAGTAGTCAAAGACTTTCTCGTCTGAAATTATTGACTGATCATAATGAGATGCGAGTTCTTGCGGAATGATTCATCAAATTAAAAGGGTACAGATGTGAAACGTGAAAACTGAAAGACTCTTTTATATCTAGAATATGTACTTTCCTAATTAATAAACTATAAACATTTCTTTCTAAAGACAAAAATTAGAAAAACTAGTTTTTGTCCTTCTGTTAAAAATTTCGAAAATATCAACCACTACGAAAATTTCAGTTTATTAACGGGCTTTTTTAAAAATCATGCTTTAAGTATTTTACACCACATGAAATATTTAAATTAAACTTAATGAAAATTGTTTACGTATAGTGTAACAAATATCAACAAGTTTAAACAAGTGCGTGCAAAAAACGAAATTCGGAAAACTCGATATTTTGAGAGATATTCTTAGAAAATGGATGTTCTTAGTCCCATAAGATTAATATGGAGAAAGAAACACTGAAATATGCCCCTCACCAGTCAGATATCAAATTATCATCGTTAATCTATGGGCATGGAATGTATAGAATGCACATTGTATTTTTTTAAATTTCTGAGCAGAAAATTAATATTTTTCTTCTTTAACTCTTTCAGGGAAAAGCTACTGTTGTTGCTAAAATGTTAAAATGATTGATTGACACCAGGATTTACAATAAAATTTATATGAAATTAAGTAAAAGCGTTTCTTTGACTATGTATTATAAAGCACAATTTAGTTTTAAATTTCTGGGGTCAATGTGGCATTTGGGAATTAAAATTAAGTGGTATACATAAATATACCTGTACCCGGCAAGGGATTAACTTCCATAATGTAACTATACTCTTCCGTGAAAAGCACCATGTTGACGTACTGTGTAAATAATTCTCGACAGTATTCTGAATTCCCTCCGTTATGCCAATTTGCCCGCTAACATTAACACACCCCAATGTTTCACCTGATGGTTTCCAAAAGCCTATTATGATTTTCTTACTAGAATAAGGAATATTTAAATACTCAGCAGCGCTTTTTTTAGACATCCGGCACAACACCTAGATTTTCGTTAGGCCAGAGTTCGACAAATTTTAACCACGAATAGGGCGTTTTAAACATATTTTGTTGATATGCAGTGTCCACAAAGTCACTTTATAATTAGTCTCATCAACTTTCAAGCTTTTATTGCGAACATAAATGAATAGATACAGGTATGGAATGTAGTACAATATTAGGAGTACATATTGAAGTATTTTTTGCATCAATTAATAAACCTCTGTATGTACACATTATTTGCACGAAGCACTACGTTGCATTAAAGGGATAATCGTCAACGTTTTCCCCTGATACTCTTTTCGTCCATCCTTTGCTTTATCCAATACTGAGCCGTTCTCCATGTATTTCTTGCGCCATTCGGACGTGAGGACAAGAAATCTTTTTATTGATAAGCAAAAACTGTATTTTAGCATCGTAATTTTAAATTTACTAGCTGTCTCGCCCGGCGTTGCCCGGGCCCGTCAATTTCTGCAAACGAACCGCGAAAGATATATTGAAGTATTTTTTTTTGCATCAATTAATAAACCTCTGTATATACACCATTGGTTGCGGTGTAAAGTAAGGGTAAAAAGCATAGTATGATGTCAAAGTTATGTGTTTTTTATTGCAAATTTCAGAGCTTGGTACTATTTCAGCATGAAGGCAACTCTTAAGCTTATTATTTTAATAACAATGAAACAAGACAATTTTCAGCCGAGTGGCTATTTCCTTTTCTTATTCTGTCAGAATTTTTTTTATTAAAACGTGTGGGGCATTATCTCTCTTTTTTTCTCTTCTTTTGCCGACTGTACTTTACAACTTTGAATTGGAAATATTACAATATTTATAAGAAATCTGCAATTTTCTGTTTGTTGCAGGTATGAAAAAAGCAACTTTTTGTCCATTAATTTTTCATTTCTGAAATGACTATTAAAATCTTCGTAAAGCAGAAGGCCCACGAGTAAAATTTTAACACACAGATTACAATTCAGCATTTTCATTTTTGAAATAGTTTGTGAATTAAACAACATAGAAAAATCCTTTAATAGAATATGCGGAAAAGGAAATTAAACATTTAAATTTTCTGATGAGAAATTTGAAAAATACGAATGTATATCATGCCAGCGGATTTACCATTTGAGGAAATTATTACAGGAAAATTAACATAGAGATTTGAGATCTGACTGATAACATGGCTTAAGAAATTTTTTACAACTGATGTATACTAACTTAAATCAGAGTTGTGATACAATGGGCTAAGTATCCATTTTAATTGTGTTTTTATGAAATTCTTGTTATTGAACTTTTAAATTATATTTTTTATGATTAACATCATAAAACATAATTTGTAATATATATATATATATATATATACTATATACGTACTCTGTTTTGAAACTGTGTCAGTGCTGTCAAATTTTAGGGTTCAAAAATTTTACTATTAGCTCTTGGGAACATTTCGGGGATTATGAGTTCTGCAAAACTGAAACAGTTGTCAGTGCTCTTAATTTCACGGAGTTCGGGTGTTCTCTTTGTTCCAGTCAATGAAAATACCTAGAAGGAAAATGAATTTTCTCATGCCTTTCTTAATGCTTTATATTATCCGAATGTCAAGTTGTTGGTAATAAAATAAGAGTAGAATACAAAATATAATTCTTCTATAAAATTATTGCTTTGTATTTAACAGTTTACCGATACGATCGAGTGATTTATAAAATATCACTGGTTTTCATGAATGGAATTTTGGATCTAACGTAAGAGAATCCGTGTGTTGAAGAAATATTTTTATGTGAAACTGGTTGATACCGGGAAAATTATTTAGAAAATGTAATACAATTATTTCCTTTGAAGCAATTCTGATGGAAGTAGTTATTTCTAACTCTAATAATAAATTATTGAAGTGATTTTCCTAGTATTGAATAAATATGGAATTTTTGGGCTGAAAAATGTTGAATAAACATACCCTTTAATAATTAAAGTCAAAATATATTCTTTCTGAATATTATGTAACATAAAATATCTATTATCTCTTTCATGGCAAATTATCAGTACTAAAATATGATGATATATATATATATATATATGATCCAATGTTTGTTAGTATTTCATAGTTGAGCACTTGAAATCGGACTTTCATTCAAAATCGATCGCCAGTTTGTCTTTGTTATGGCGCTGGCTAATTGTCAAAACACCCTGGTTCGAATACCGATTGAAGCATGGATACTTGTAGTGGATCGGATTCCATTTTAAATCGGATCTGCACTTGCATGCAAAAAAAAAAAAAAAAAAAAAAAAAGATAAAATAAAATAAAAAATAAAAAAAACCATTGATGCTTGATGACAAACCAATCATCGAACCTTCATCTGTAGTTGCCCATAAAATAAATGTTGATGATTCTATTACGTAAAAACTAAACATGCAGTCTAAATCAACTGTGATAAGAGGGAATCACTTGAAAATAGACATGTTTTACTCGGATATCAAACTACGATGTTCTGGATGTTAACTAGCTTGTACAAATATCCATAGTTGATTTTCTTGATCAACAAGGAGGGATGGGGCGGGGGGAGCAAACCTGGTACCAAACGTAAGCCTAAGCTTATTTAGAAAGGATATTCGAGGCTAATATTTTTTTTTTAAATCTAGCTTTTCAGTGTTTAAAAATATTTTGTAAGGGGGTGGCTTATCCGTCTATGATCCCCCCCCCCCACACTCCCTTGTAAATACCTGTATAAAGTATTTATCGATTAAAATATGATTTCGTCTTTCAAAAAGAAAGCATTATACATCTCAAATTAATGTTATTTATTGAAATATAAGCAATGTTTGGGATCAAAGAGAAACACAATATTGAAAAATATACATATACATATATGATTTATATATATAAATCAGAGTCAATTTTTCATAAATTTAAAGCTGTGCTACAAGTAAAGTGGTTATTTTATGACACATTCGCAATCTCATTTTTAATCTTAGACGCATTGAATTAGCAGGTGCTCGTATTTAAAAAATATGAAAAAAATATATTAAAGTTTTAAAAACGTGTTCAAAAGCATTATTAAAAATGAAATAAAACAATCGTCTAATGTACCTAAAATCGAGATAAAATGTATAACATATATTGTTAACGGATTTCTTAAGATACATTACGAATACTCCAATGGTTTTCTGACAAATCATACCTTAACCTTACAACATGCCCATAAATATTTTACACGGCGCATTTTTTTGCGCACAGTAGTTACCCTGTTTAAAAGGCAAAATATTTCATAACAGCAATAGAAGATGTGTTAGAGAAGACATTATACATTGTATATCAGTAGTAAAAGTAGTATTTTAGTGATATCTGTGAGCAAAGTTACGCTTGTCGTAAAATTTGTGACTGCGTGGAAGGTTAAAAAAAAATATATATTAGTCGTGCAATAATTTCAGCTGACGAATTAATATCTGAGGAGTTATTTGGAGCGAAGAGATGGTTGGTGACCGAAAATTCAATTTATAATTTTCAAGTTAACATGAACACTAATTTTTGTTTGATCATTCAAAGGTTAGCAGGGCATCTCACAAGAGCTACTATTTATTATTATTATTATTATTAGAAATGCAATACATGCAAGAATAGTAGTCTGTTGCATATATCCTGAGCTATGAAGGAATTTTCTAGCTAGAAATTAATGAACAAATCTTAATTATGCATAAAAATAACTGTCAAAATATATTGATCACAAAATGGCAGACTTGAAAGTTTCTTTCAATATATCGGCTGCGAGAAAAGGATTTGAACGTGCAAAGGGCTATTTTCCATAGCCTTCCGAATGTTAGTGAAATAAGATTGATTTAAGAGGCTTTGAAAGCAATTTAAAAGATTTGATTTATTGGAACCATTTTTTTAAACAGTTATTTTTAATTATTTAATCACGAAAATGTCCTAATTAAATAAGGCAAATATTACTATTGTTTATTACTGATACCAAAAACAATTATTCTATGCACATTTTGAGGACGCATATATGCATCCATGGTCCCGAACAGGTTAAGGTCCTTATTAATAATAAAATCTAATAACATGTGAATCTTTAATGAGTATTCAGTTTCGTGCCAGTTTTATACATTTTTAAACAACTATCTGTCAGTTTAAAAAAAAAAAATGTATGGACAAATATTTGATTAAAATCCTTTTAATAAAATGAAAGAAAAATAAGTATTACGTATTAAAAGAACTTCTTAAAACACCATCAAAAACTTTAAAAAAAAATTGGTCATTTCAAAGAGGTCAAACACCATCAAAAAAAGTTTTTGATGATGTTTTAAGAAGTTCTTTTAATACTTATTGATTCACACCAGTTCCGACTTATTTTGCTTTGAAAGAAAAATAAACGGTCAAGCGCGAGTATTACTCATGCTCAGAGGGTTCCGTACAATAAATATATGAATTATTAACAATATTATTAAAAAAATCTTTGCTAAAAGAATAATAAGACTTTGTAAAAAAATATAGAACGTAGGGTTGGGTATAGCTTTATATACTATAAAAGTATGAATGGGTATAACATAAAAGTTCGAAGAGATATTAAGCCTAAATAATATCAAATATTGCTATTCTGCATAACCCTTTTTTAATATTATCCTAATATGTTTATGATGAACTTATTTCGTCACTGACAATAATGTAGTGCATATTTAAACTTCATTTGGCATTTCATAAAACTAAGTTCAATGTAGTAATAAGTTTCTGTTTTTACATTATAGCTAAAATAAAACCCTATTTCAAAGTTTAAACTTGGCATTGTGCTAAACGCGCTAAAAGGAGGTCACAAAGTTGCAACTCCTCCTTGGTCCATGCCGCATTTTTCCAGATAGGTTGTTAATTAACTTTTAAAGACACGGAAGGCATATTGAGAGATCTACTCAATGCAAACTATTCGCGAATCCAATAGTTTTTATGTGATTAATTCTAATTAAATTATTCTGTTTTTAACAATTTGACATTTATTGCTTTTATACTGCTACTGGGCATCACATTACATAAATATATCATTAAAAGTTGTTATCTAGACTTTAAAAGCCGATGGTACATAGAGTAGGCCGCTTCTATCATTATGCATGTCCAAACGTCCGTGTCTTTAAGAATTAATATCTCGGCTAATTACCGACGATTTTTTTCGAAAATCATGGTCAAAAATGCTTTTATACTTCTGCTACGATAGGTACCTCCAGTGCTCTTCAAGATCTTTGCTGAATGCCCGTAAATTGAAATTTGTGTGCAACGGAAAAATGCGTTTTTCTCAAAAACCATTTGACCTAGGGTAGTCGCTATAATTTTCCTGCAAGGTTTAAATTATAGTCTACTACCTCTAATTTTTTCATAATTTTAGTTTCAGTAGATTCAGAAATAGATTGGGGGGGGGGGGGGGACATGTTTTTGATCTACATTTTCGACGATATCTCTGAAAATAATATGCCTAAAATTAAAAGAAATGTATTTTCGGGTTCAGTGTTACGAAAGCTTTCACAAGATACCCCACACGATTTACAAAGAAAAGATTCTTTTTTTTTTCAAGTAACATAATTAGCCCCTCTATATTTTCCCTAAATATATTTGTGAATGTTTAATAATCAGTAAATATGTGGGTCAATAATCTTTATTACTTCCCCCAATTTGAACTTTCCACGTCCAATAGTTTACGAGTAAAATGGCTGTGACAGACAGAAGAGTTATCTTATAATGTTTCCGTTTTTACTTTTTAAGTACGGAATCCTAAAAATGAAAAAAATATTTTGAAATTATGAAAGCATGGAACATTAAAAAAAATTAAAATCTTTAAAATTGTTTTAATTTTTGAGTAAATGGAAGTATTTTTCAAATATTTATTCAATTCATGGTAAAGAACTCTTCCTTGAAGAATTCGATATTAGAAAAACATAAATAATGGTTTAGATGGTTTAGTATCCCTTCAATAGTGAATGGATACCAAAATATTTCAGCAATCCTGAATCACTGACCTACAAAGAGATTTTATCTGTTTTTGTTGTTACGTTTGTATATGCATAGTTAACTATCCAATTTTCGAGATATTTGAAAACTCGATAAAAATACGAGGATATTAAAAGTGTTTTGTGAAAAAATATATTTATTCATACAACGATAATCACATGTCCAATAACGTTAAAGTTAACTGAATAAAATATATTGTTGCCGGTAGATAATTCGCACGATCTAGTAACATTGCTCTCTCCGACATGTTGTCACGTTTTGCTCATCCACTCATCCGTTTACTTCCGTCAACAAAATAACAACAGATTTCGGTGAAAAGAGTGTATCCGTGACGCTAAATGTGATTCTTCACAAAACGCTTTAGATGGATGTCAAGCTAGTTTTTTAATAGTTGACAATGAACTTAGAACAAAACTGTACATAACGGTAATGATTCCGAATTCTTGTCAGATTTAATGACGCGCAGGATATTTAAAAAGAAGTTTGACTGATTATTATATCATCTGAGTTTAATTAGTAATTTATAATAATTTTAATGTGTGAGTTTGTCGTATTTTTCTCCAAGGAAGGAATAAAGAAATGTGTTTATTATTATTATTATTATTATTATTATTATATTAAAAGAGTGCACCGTGGCATTATATGTAATTGTTCACTGAACGCTTTACATGCATGTTGAAACAGCTTTTAAAAGCTAGTTTTTAACAAAACGAACTTAGAATAAAACTGTACATAACCGTGATGATTTCGAATTCTTGTCAGATTTAATGACGCGCATGATATATATTTTTAAAAGTTCGACTGATTATTATATTATCTGAGTTTAATTAGTAATTTATAATAATTTTGGTGCGTGATTTTGTCTTATTTTGCTCTAAGAAAGAAATAAAAGAAAAAGAGTTTAAAATTTTCTTTCCTTTCTTTTTTTTTTCGATGAAAAGATCGTATCCGTGACACTGTATGCATTGGCGTATCTAATCTTATCATTTCGGAGGGGGCTGAGATATAAGTATAAGTTTCTAAGAAGTAATCATAAGAAACGGGAAAAATTTCACTTTAAATAGGTTTTTAGCATAGCAGGTAACGTATCTATTATACAACTAAACCTGCTAAGATGGAATCACATAAGACCGGAAAAAATTTCGTTTTAGGTAGGTTTTCGTCTTAACAAGGATAATTCCATGGTTATACCACATTTTTTCGAAACGGAATACGAAAAATTATCTACTAAAAGGTATCACAATAAATAAAAAATTAAACCGAAGCAAACAGAAAACTTAAAATTATTTAAGAGCGTTCTCATTCTATCCCTACCCCCTCCTTCAACAAATTCTAGGGCTCATTTTGAAGCATACATGCATGACATTTGCAATACTTAAGTATTGAATAGCGTTTTTCATTTTCTCATAAATGGGTTACATTTGGAAAAGCAGCTCCGTGATGATGACTTTTCCAAGACTGCCACGGCCTGAAAGTCGGCTTAAACTGCCAAGTTTGACAGTATTTTCTGACTTCTTTTTAATGATAAATTGTGTTTGATGGGAAGCTTTTCGTGTATTCGAGAGTCAGAATTACTCAATTAGATTTATGTCGTATTTTAAATGTAAATAAAGCTTATTTCTAATCAAAAAGTTACAAAACCACAGAACTTTTTTGACAATATTTTGTAATACTATGGAAATAAAATAACACATCATAGTGCTGTAACGAGTTGAATAAGAAGTTTATAACATAACAAGCGTTTACGTAAACTTAAAAAAAAATGGTTCAAGGTTTTGAAGTTCATACTGAGAAAATATCTCAATCTATGCATTATATTAAATCGCAGATTTTCAACTGATAAGTAGCAAGTGTAAATCTTTTATTAATATTTTAAAAACTAATTAAAATTAATAATGCACTTTTAATCATATATCACGTTTTACAAAAAACAACGCGTGTAATGAGAGCCTATGTTTAACGGAAACTTGTCTGAAATGGCTATTTCGTGGTCTCTGAGAAATAACACACTTTATAAGAGGAAAACCTGTCTAAAATGGAATATTTTCTGGTTCCTTTTGAATTTCATCTTAGCAGGTTTCATTACATTTTGCTAAAGTTTCTTTATTAAATTTGATATTTTCTACAAATTTCGGAGGGGACTGGAGCCCCGTCAGCCCATCCCCCTCAATACGCCACTGCCTGTATCGGATTCTTCATTAAACGCTTTACAAGGATGTCGAAATAGTTTTTAATAGCTGACAATGACGTTAGAACAAAATTGCACGTAACTGTAAAACAATCCGCTCAGATTTTATGACACGCAGTATATTTAAATAAATGTTTTATTGATTATTTTATCTCCTGAATTTAATTGACAATTTATCCCAATTTTAAAGTGTGTTTATGTCACAGTTTATTCTAGAAAACGAAAACGAAATGAAAACAAGTTATAAAATTTGTATATTTCGTTGAAATCAGTGCATTCATGAGGCTAAATGTGGCTATCCTCAAAACCGCTTATGTTTATTTCAAGGTAGTTTTTCATAGCTGACAACGAACTCAGGACGAAACTGTGTATAACGATAATGATTTTGATTTTTTTTTTTTTTTTGTACATCATTCATGATTGCAGATCTAAATATCTTTAAAGTTTATGTCTAAGTTATTTAAATAAAAAATTCTCTAATACTTTAGAGTGGAAATTTATCATAATTTTAAAGTGTGTTTATGGGTCATACTTTAGTCTAAGCAAAGAATGAATAAAAGCGTTAAACATTTTTCCTGTTTTCTTTTAATGAAAAGTATCTAAAACATGCGGACGATCGTGGGCGTGCACTTAGTTATACACCTAAATTAGCTTTGAACTTAAGAGGTCTCAGGATTCTTAAAGCTTCAAAATTTTCGAAATTTTAATTTTTTTATATCTTAAACTGCTATCTTTTCTGAACATTTTGATATATAGGTTTTCTTGAAATTCACATTAGAACAGAAGTTATGGCTTTTAGAATTGTACCCGCTCAATAGCTGAAGCGGCTTTCTCGAAAATTTGAAGTCATTTTACTGATAATGACATTTTTGGGCAAAAAGCGCACAATGTCTCAAAAACTTCTCAATATTTTTTCATGAAATTTTCGAAATAGATGTTTTATGTTAGTCTGTATAAACTGAACCTAAAATTTCCTTTTTATTGTTAAAAAAATAATAATAATAATGTGAATATGCTGTTGAAAATTTCAAAATTTTGTATTAGCTAAATACAACTTTGAATTAAAAATATAAAAATGTTTTAAATAAAAAATTATTTAGGTTCAGGGTAATTATTACAATCTGAAGTATAATTAGGACCAAAATTTTCATTCTAGTTGCAAAATTTATTTTGTAATCATGCGCGTAAGTTGTCATACCAATTTTCTGCTCTACACATGTCTGACAGTTTGAAGCCACCTATAAATACTAATTCTGCATTTTGTAATTTTTTTAAATACATGAAACGAAAGAACATACTTATATCTTTCATCTCTCTAAAAAATGTGTTTTAAAATCATACACATTTTAAGATATTAAATGTTGAAAATGATCTGCTTTTTTTTTTTCATAGAGTTCTAAGACCTCTTAAAAGGTTTAAATCCCAAACTAAATTAAATTAATTAACATTTTTTTGGGGGTGGGTAGGATGTGTGTATGTTTGGGAGGTACGACATGCATGTCACACACGCAACGCGTGAAAACTTTTTTTTTTTTTAAATACGAAAATTATGGTTAAGAAAATTATGCTACTGTATTAATATAGACAAATGTTCATTAAATAAACAAATAATTAATTAAAAAGTCTGGGCTTTAAACAGTTTAAGTACAAAGCTAATATAAATGTAAGAGCGTCAGAAAAGCCCCATGGATTTGGCAATTTGTGATGCTGAATGTAATTTTCCACGAATTGCTTTGCATGGACGTCTAACTTGTTTTTAATAGTATTCAATGAATTTTCGAATAAAACTGCACATAATGGTAACAATTTCGAATTATTCTCAGATTCGACGATGCAGTGGTTATTTAAATTTATGTTTGTCTGATTATCATGAGACCAGAATTTAAGTCGTAATTTATAATAATTTTAAACTTTGTGTCCTATTTTATTCCGAAAAAGCTTTGAAAAAAGTTTAAAATTTTAATTTTTTGATAAAAAGAGCATTCATGATTCTATATGTGATTATCCACAGAACTATTTATATGGATTTCCAGCTGGTTTTAAATAGTTCACATTAAATTAAGAGCGAAAATATATATAACGGAAATACATAGCAGCCAAAACTTCTGATTAAATAAGAAGATAGCTATTCGGAAATAGTCGTACCCAAACATCAGAAGATTTATCAACTCTGAGAATAATTTTAATTCATGGTCATAACTAATGATGTAATGATCGCATCTGAGTTATTAAAAAAAAGTTTGACTGATGATATCTATATTTAATTAGTAATTTATCCTAACTTTAAAATGTGTTTATGAATCATATTTTATTTTGGGTAAAGAAAAAAAAAAGCTTTTTGAAAATGTTTATTTTTTACGTATAAAGAATGTATCCGTAATGATAATTGTTTTTCTTTAAAATGCTTTTCATGGATGACAAACTTGTTTAGAATGATAGTTGTCAATGAAATTGGAACAAAACTGTGTATAACGGTAATTATTTCGCATTCTTCTCATGTCTAATGAAGGAGTATAGTTATTTAAGTTCAGGCTTGACTGACACCTGATTTTAAGTCATTTTTATTTTCAGGAGAGAATAAATAAAAAGGTTGTTTTTAATTGTTTTGTTGTTGTATTTAAATACTGTACTATTACTATTTTATTTAAATACAACCTCTTAAATTTATTTTAACATTTAATACATAAAAGCTAATTAAAAAAATGCGCCTAACATGCAGTTTTGAGATGTTAAAAGCTAAAATGTTTTTTTAATATGCGTAAAATTACATTGTTTTAGAAACATTTTATTATTTTTGAATGTCGTTTATTTTCTGTGCTAAGATTTCCCCATAAGAGTATCATTGAATAACTAATTGCGTTAATATAACCAGGATCCAAAAGGGGGTTTCCGGGTTACAGAACATACTGCTCGATATACTCATCATAGATAAAATCATTTTTAATGTAAAACTCTAATAGATTTTTTTTTTACATTTAATATATTTTTTTGATCGCTAACGAACAACAACAAAAACCATTTTTCAAAATGAAAAACATCGATTATGCATTCGAATAAAGGCTTGAAGAAAATAGGTTGAAACTGGTGTGAATCAATAAGAACTAAAAGATCTTCTTAAAACACCATCAAAAACTTTTAAATGCGTTAGGCCTTTTAAAAGATCTGAGTCTTTCGAAAGGTCTAGCGCATTTAAAAGTTTTTGATGGGGTTTTAAGAAGATCTTTTAGTCCTTAACGCTTGAAATTTATTAAAAATGGAACTTTTGTATTATCCACAAGAGAGCAATTAATAGCCACAAAATTCGCCAAACATTTCACTTGTTAAATTTTTTTTTTCGATCTTGATTATTTCAGTGTTTAAACGCAAAGTCTGATTACTTGTCTGTTAAATTTGTGCTATATATATTAATCTTTTATTTATTTATATATGAAGTTATGATTTCGATATTTAATATTAACCGGATATAAATTCTAAACTATTTATGTTGTTAGTGTCATTCTTCGGTAAGCGCGTTGCACGTGATAGTGTTTAATTAAAAGAAAATAATGCTTGAAAATTATTTTATAATATATAAAATAGCAATAAATTGAAATACAGTTTTTAAACTGTTTGCAATTGGAAGTACATTTTCCCCCTATTCGACGGCATAAAACTTGAAAGTGTGCGTTGTTCAGAAGTTAATAATTTTCAAAAAAGTGAAACTTTTTATTCAGGTCGGTTGCATCATCAATTTGACGTAAGCGATACTCATGGATATGTTTTTGCTTTATAATATAGGTATGTGAGTTAGCACTGCCACTTAAAGAGACCCTGGAATTTTGACCATAATTAAAAAAAGAGATCTCCTAATTTCACTCTTTTCTTTGAACTTAAAAAAAGACTCACAGAGAGAAACAAGATTCTAATCTGAGTTAGAAAGAAATACTTCCGAATGTAAAAATGGTACCAGCTTCTGAAAAAGAATGCACGTATATCCCTAAAACTGAAAGATTTTGTATGGCTATGGCACAGTAATGCAATTTTCACCGTTTTTTCGTTTCATTAGGACTTTGATTATATTTAGACTATGGTTTCACAGCTTTTTATGTATACATGCATAATGTTGTTAAGCATTAAAAAAAAATAAAAATGCATTGAACAATTAATTATGTTAATATAATAGATGAGATATCATTTCCGCTTAAAGATATTACTTAAAACAAGATCCTAGTATAAGAACAAATGTACAAATGTTACCAGCTGCAGAAAAAACATACAAAAATATCAATAAAACTGAAATACTTTCTATGATTCCAGGAAAATCAGTCCGATTTTTACCGATATTTCGTTTCATTAGGACGGAATTAGGGACTATGATTTCATAGGCTTTTATGGACATGCATAATATTGTTAAACATTAACAAAAAAGAAAAAATCTTGCATCAAGGATAGGCTATGAAACACTTTCAAACACATGCAGAATATTGTAACGAAACTTCACCGTTTAATAAGTTGAAATATGATGCCTAATGGAACCATTTGGAAACGCATAGCACGTTTGAAAATCCAATTTCAGCAATTCCCATCTACAGGCTGAAAATTACCCGAATTCTTTGAGTAACCCTGTATATGATATATAGATTTATATCTTTAAACTAGATGAATGCAAAAATTTAGTTTAGTTAGGAAATACATAACACAGTTGAAAATTCTACTTTTTCAATTTCCGCTAATAAGGAGAATGGTACGTGAATTCTTTTGTGAAGCCCTGTATACGAGGTATAAAATTTATACATATAGAGTAACATGCAAAAAATTAGTTAAATTTAGAAGCGCATACCGAAATTTAAAACGCACTTTCAGCAATTATTGCTCAAAGACAGTACTGTAACCAATTTCTTTTTGGGTGTCCCTGTAAACGAGCGATAATGAATTCCTATGCTATGAATGCTATGAATTCCTATTCCATAATAATCATCTTGTAGTGAAATTCAGTGATTTATATCAATTTCAATACATTTGAAATAGCATGATGTCTTTAAAATACACTGCAGACGATTTTTCCCCACCGACCATAATGTGACAGAATTCTTTTGAGTACCCTGTAAATGATCTTCATGTTCAATATTCACACTTCATATTCAATACTAAACATGCCATGGTAAACATCATTAACATATACCAATTACATGAAAATATGAGTATATTTACGCGAGTTAGAGCGTACATAGACAGACAGACGTTCAGACAAACCAAATTCATAAACATTTTTCAATTATATTGGAAAGTGTTAAAAAAAAAAAGAATGCATTGAGCATTTAATTGTGTTAGCATATCCACTTAAAATGACCCTAAAGATTTTTACCGTAATCAGAAAGAGAATCTCCTCATTTTACTCTCTTTTCTTTCTACTTCCCAACAAGATGCTAACATGAGACAAAACGAAATGCTTCCGAACTTGAAAATACAACGATCTGCTGAAAAGAATAATATTAAAGTTCATTAAATGCGGAAAAAAGCGTTACCATACACATTAAAAATTATTATAAGCAATTATATTCAATTATCTCGATTTAATTTTGTTACTAATTTCAATTTCTTTCAGAGCAAGCATTTCTGAGAACAGTGCAGCTTTCTTTAAACGTTTTTAAGCTTAAGAAAAACTTTATTTTCTGACGAAAATTGCAAAAAAAATATTTACAATTACAGAGAAGGTTTAAGAAGATTTTTTTCAATCCATCAGCTATTACAACAAAAAGTTTCTAGTATGGGGCGATAAAAGTAAAGTTTTACTGGGTTCGCATAAAATATAGCTACAAACATCTGACGCACATTACAGCTAAAAGTTTTAAGATTTTCGGCTTAACTTTAGTTTATCCAAAAATTCTTGTTTCTATATATCCCTTGAATAAAGTAGAACGCAAAGAATATTTTCTTCTGCTATATTTTTATATTCGTAGTTACAACGACAGATAAAAAATTGAGTCCATTTTGAAAAATTGGAATATTTCGTTTATGTCTTAATTTTTTTGTTTGGAGCAGCACATGTTTATATAAATGCAAATGTTTCTACTTCAGTTGGAAGGATGTATTATGTTAAATCCCGAGGGATATATAAAATGTACTCAATAAGAAGAAATTTATGTTTAAAAGATGAATAAATTCAAAGCGTCCAAACTTTAGTGCATGGAATACGATAATATATATTAAAAGAAAAACATGAAGAGCATTTTTTTTTTTGTTCTAGAATTTCAATTCTGTTTTCTCCGGATTTTCCCTAGTTTCGCAACATTTGTCTGTTTTTATCTTTTTTTTTTTCCCCTTTTAACTATTCATTGAATGAAAAATGTTTAAAAAAGGTTAATTTTAATCGCTTCGGAACATAATTGTACAAATAACTAAAATTAATATGTTTTAATTCAATTAACTTTCAACTTATTATACATAGAGGTCATCGATTAATTATGCCAAGCAAATTTAATAATTCCCCCCCCCCCCCGTTATGCTATTTCTTTCGGCCAGCAATTAAAGTGTCGTCTCTAAAAAATAACGTTCCGTTATATAAGCCAGCCGTAAAACAAAGCAGATGTATCATTGTACGGTTAAATACTCTACTGCATTTTTTAAAACTTCTAAGCATCGCTCATTTTTAATTTTTCTGCCGTCGTATTGGGAAAAAAGTACTTTTAAATGCAATTTGTTTGAAAATTGCACCTCAATTTATTTTTAAGATATTAATTTTTTTGTAGTTTTTAGCGCCATTTGTTTAATGTTGGCAACTCAAGTACTCCCTTTCTGTAGAAAGTAGGAAAAATAGTTGGAAAATGGTAATTATAACTTTTTGTTGCTATTTTCCCATAACAACTGAAAAAAAATGTAATTAAAATACGTGCTATTTTGAAAAAATGTAAATGAATGATTTCTGATAAAACATGGAGCTGTTATAAACTATATTTAATTTTACGTATCTCTATTAATATTACAAAAAATGAAGGCATATGAATCATTGGATAACCAATTTTTTTTGTTGAGTTTCTTGAAAGACAACATTTCTTTTTTTGGATTTGTGCATTATTCAGCGATATTGACGTCCTACACTGTTAAAAATTTGCAGCATTCTGGCAGGTCATTTGACCGTTTTTACCGAAAACGGTTACACAACCGTAATTTAACACTATTCTGACCATATTGTTGGCCATTTTATGGTCAGAATATAGTTAAATTATGGTTATGAAACCGTTTTTTTCAAAAAACGGTCGAATGATCTGCCAGAATGCGGCAAAATTTTTAACAGTGTATGCAAACTTTACTGTAGATGTTGTTGAAGACTGGATCGTAAATGTGTAATTCTTCAGCGGATGCGAATGACGTCATTTTATATAAAATAAAAGCGTAGGGTAAGGTGCCCTATTATCGTCCCCCAGTCACTTTTAGGTCTTTGAAAGTTGTAATTTTCAGTGAAAATCTACCAAATTTGGATTTTACATAGACTAACTACCTACGCACATAGAAACATAGGCAAATGTCGTACAAAAAAATTTTAACAATGCGAAAAATTGTTTTTTCAAAAGTATCTAAAAAACGCAAAAGAAACAAAAGTGGTCCCAATTTTGTCCCCCCAAAAAATCCAATACGCCGAGGCTTAATTTATAACTAAATCAAAATTTATTTCTAAATGAGTAAGTAATTTAATTTACATTAAAGTAAGGCACAAAGAAATGTACTAATTATCAGTGGGAGAATAACATAACGAAACATTAACCATCCAAACATGAGGAAAAAATTGAAAAAAATGTCATGAAAAAACATTCCTAATTTCGTCCCCGGGACGAAAATAAGAACTGCAAGGGGGACGAAATTGGGACCACGCTACTTCCCAATATGATGGAACTTCAGTTCCCGTAAGATGAACTGAGCTTCCTAAAACTCACTGTATGCTACTGTCAGCATCTTACCAACGTAAAATACATACAATGAATAATAAATAACTACTTACAGTACAGTAAATAACGTTCTACAAACGACGTAATAAGAACTCGGGTCTTCTAAAAATAAGATATTCGCCGTCTTTAATTTATGTATGCGTCTTGGCGAACAAAACTTTCAACACTGACCCCTTTTACCTCCCGCCCCCTGTGCCTTGCCTCATAAGTGGCGCCACTTCCGCAGAAGCGGAATAGTTAATGGGGACGAAATTAGGAGAGGGTACGAAATATGGGCACTTTACCCTATGTTTTAAATCTTAAAACTGAAATATGTTTTGTACTATCTATATTTATATACATATACATTTCTTTTTCATCGGGGGCGAAGCTAAATTCTGAAAAAAAAGCAGAATAACTGTTTTCTAGTTTTCATCTTTGACCCCCCCCCCCTCCCCCCACCCCCACGTCTCAATCAAATTTGAATGATACCCATCCCATATTGTGATGTCACAGTTTTTGAAGCTAGTTGCCTTGGAAATACAAGGTTCTAACTGACAAAGGCAGCTAAAATGAGATGATATAATCTTCCGAGAATTTTTATTATTATCTACAATTTGAGTTAAGGCGCTACGCATTCTAGGAAGTATTTCGGATACTACGGTTATAATGAAACTTTCATTTCATTTTTCTCAAAAGAGTGGTCGAAGCCGTTAAACTTGTCACTTTAACGCAAGTTAATTTAAAACTAATTTCGATTAAAAGAAAAATATCATCATTATATTTTAATTTTTAGACATTTTCTGAATGTCTAACTTGTCTAACTAAAGTAAAGAAAAGCGTCCCAAATTTTAATTATCTATAATATATTAATCATATTAATGGTAACACATTAATAATTAACTTTAACGCAGTTAATTTAGAACTAATTTCGATTAAAACAAAATCTAATTAATTTTCAATTTTTAAACCTTTTTTCAATGTGTAACTTGTCTAAATAAAGAAAGGAAAAACGTCCGAAATTTTTATTAGCTATGATATATTAATCATATTAATGGTAACACATTAATAATTAACCGTGAGGTATTCGATTAAGATTACATCAGATACATATTATGCACTGTAAAAAGTTTTGCTATGTTTTCGAAAGTTAAAGGCAATAAAAGGATTCTTTTGTTTAAAAATGTAAACATTTCTGCATTTTTTACAGTGTTTGTAAAAGTTCTACCATTTGATTATTTTCTAATAAATAAATTCTTGTTAATTTGTTTGTTGATTTGGTTGAGTTAATCTGTTTTTTTTTCCACAATTTCTTTTCATAGTTTGTATTTAATTATTTGTTACCGATTAAAATAAATTTATTTTTAAAAGTTAACCATTCAGAAGATTTCTCACCCGATTTTATTTAATATATTTAATTGAATAAAATAAATTTGCAACGTTTTAATTTCATTAGTTTTCGATTAGTTCATGTGTTCAGTGAAAATGTGAAAAAATTAGTTAATCGTAAAATGAATAAACGTCCTCGAAATTCGAGACGCGCTTAAATTTAGGGATCGTACTTCCTGCAGTTTCGGACAGTTTTTGATTTAAAATAGTTATTACATGTTAAAAGACTGATATGTTCATGGAACAAAAAATAAAATTAAATAAAATTTAACAAAAAAAAAAAAAAAAGAAAAAAAAATATGCATTTTAAAGTTAAGAAAGCTTTTGAAAAGTCTCGTTTTAAAACTGTTATAAAATTTAGTCACTCTAATTAAATGGCGCTTTTCTGCAATTAAGAGCAATACGTCTCCGAATAACTTTTTCTATTTTACTTAAGTCTTTTATCAGAGAATAACAGCTATTTGGCGAATGTGAGTGATTGGTACTTACTTATAAAAAGATATATTATACCAATATTTATATTTTATGTATATGTTACAAATGTTGTGTAGATTTAAAGTAACCTTTATTTCTAAAAATGATATTTGAATGAGTCTTTGCAATTTTTTTTTGAGATGTTCTTACATCTGTCTCTTTTGTTTCAATGCTAAAAAATTCTGTATTTTCTGCTATTAGTTCTAAATATATGTTTTCACATGAGAATGATTCATTGGTCAATTTCGATTTTCTTGTTACGTCATTAAAATGAAGAAAATCTAAGGCATGTATTATACATAGTGTAATGTCAATCGAAAAAAAGAAAAGGATGATGTAATATATCTAAAATTATTAAAATTGAATATTGCATAGTGCTATGATATAAATTTTTTTCTCAGAACGCTTATAAAGTAACCAATTTATAAGTATCTGTAAAAAGAACTGTAAAAATACGTATGAAGAGGATTTTTAAAAAAATATGAAGTTTGAGTTCTTTGATAATTTATAGGATAGATAAAGATAATTATAAGATAAAAGTAAACAATGGCTTTTGATTACGTTGCAATTTATCAAAATTCACGTGGAAAAAAATGTATTTCAGGACTTTTATTTTGATTGCGTATTGCTTAAGTTGTTTAAATCAAAAACGGGGACAACATTAAGAAATCAAGATTTTTAAACGTTATCACATTATTTTCAGTATATATTATTAAAAAGTTATAGAAAGCCAAAATAAAACATTTTGTATCGTAATCAAATACTAACACGTTTAAAGAAAGTATTAAAATTTTCTATAAAACATTCGTTTTAAACATGTAAACGTAAAGCTATCTGTTTAAATTAGAGCGGCGTTCAACAGAAGAAAGTTTTGCGAATATCTGTTCGCTATAATAAATTATTTAGTCTTGATTTCTCTAGCCTTTAAAGGAATTGATTAAATACAAATTACTTTTAAATTAAAATGCAAAATAATATCAGTGCATTATTGCAAATAATTGCATACTTTCAATAAGGTTTAGATTACACTTGTAAAATTGATCTCTCTCGAAATTAATCTCGTTTTTCTTGAATGGTGATTTCGTCGGTGATTGCTCAAACCTTTGTTATAAGGTGTCATCCATAAATTACTTCTCCTACATTTCTTATATTTTTTTCATTTTTTGACATGAAACTGTGTCACAGGTTATGGCACTCGGTATAAACTTCTCTCCAGTGTTCTGACGCCACTTTTTTTAATTTTCCGAATACATAATGTAAGGAAAGTACAGGATGGGCAAAACAAAACTGGCCCGAAAAATATTTATAAGACTGACACGGAATTGACCCTTGTTAATGAACAGGAGAACAGCTTATCACAAAAAATGCTGGAAATAGCCACCGTCGACGTCGATGCAGCGCTGTGCTCGATTTATCAAACTGTGAGACACGCGTAACAGCTCTGCCTGAAGAATAGCAGCAATAATGTTTTCAATGTTTTGCGGTAACTCCCTTCAATTTTCCCCACAGGTAAAAATCACAGGGAAATAGATCAGGTGATCAAGGTGGCCAGGAGATTGTCCTCCCCTCACAGAACACCTCATGCGCTCGTGACAAGATTGTCAAGGCAGTGTGTGCTGTTGCTCTAGTTGTTGCATCGACGTCACCGTTCCAAGTATTTTCTGTTATGGGCAGTTCTAATGTTCGTTAACAAAGGCCAAATCCGCGTCTGTCTTATAAATATATTCCGGCCCAGTTTTATTTCGCCCACCCTGTATAATCATGATTCGTGTGATTGTGTGTGTGCGTGTGGGCGAACATGGCAACTCCTAAACGGTGCTTTCGATTCTTTCTTTCCTTCTAACGAGTGATCAGGCCCCTACCTGCTGGGTTGACCCAGCTGAACGTGTTTGATACCTGGTATCGGGGCGAGTGGCCGCCTAATCGCCGCGTAGCGACAATAAGCCTGTCGAGGGCTCCTAGTTCGTCTTCCTATCGGCATTATCTACTACTTAGTTACTTTGTTTATGCTGGTTACTTAACGTTTATACCTTATTGTTTAGCACCTGTGCATTGATACTCAAGTTGTTCTCGTAATTTAGAATCTTGATCAGAGCTTCCATTTGGCGAATATGTTATAATCGAGTCTTGTGACAGCACTGTCACAAGAAATGTATCGATTTTCGACAAATCGGCAGTCGGACAAGATATTTAATGCATTTTAAAACCATTTTCAAACGACTATGCGACCGATTCTACACAGAAAATTCCCAAAGAAATGTGACAGAGTATGTCGTAAATATTGTGAGGATGTAATCAGGCATTTGTAGCGCAGTAAAGTCTCCAATTTCAAAAGGGAGGATTCAGCGTTTTAAACCAGCTGACTTTGTTGCGTCAGAAATTTATAATCTCCACCTCTCCCCCTTTTTCCGACTACGTATACAAGTGTTTAGAAAGTCGAGTAGAGATACTCCAGATGTTTTCCCTTTTTCTATAATTCCTTTTCTGTTAATTTAGAGCTAATTTCTATAAAAACATTATTACAGTGATTATTATTTTTTAATTCTTTAACGAATAAATAAAAAAACCTTAGTGGTTACAATTCAAAGGAAATGGGAATATACAACTAATATTATTTAAGTAAAAATCGATATTTTTATGAACATTATTATGCTGCTTTTAAAAATGCCTACCTATTTACCTACACTGATCTCCAAAAGTTAAGGTAAAAGGACTGAATGCTTTCGATTGTACACGGTTTGTCGAATATCTACCAACATTATTGGCGAATTGTTCTTGAACTTCTGGGATGTAAAGAACATGTTTGATTTCATATTTCTATATTTCATCAAATATTCAATATATTCATGTTTTAATTGCAGTATACTGTTGCTACTGCTTATTGTCAGGTTTTCGGAAAGTTGTGTTAAATTTGGTTGAAAACTCTGTATGCTATGACCAAAAAACTTTTGAATTTTTAACAGACACAATAACATCTTCACGAATATGAGTACTATGCTTACACAAGTGCACACAAGCGTTGAACAGGACCAAATGGTCATTTAACACAGTGACGAACCATTTCCAGCGTTTTCTGTTATATAGGTGATTGCAAATATTATTTTATTATTAAATTTATTATCAGCCCCCTAATTGTCCCCCCGACCAAATCTTCACCGAGAAATATAAAATCAAACATGTTCTTTACATCCCAGAAGTTCAAGAACAATTCGCCAATAATGTTGGTAGATATTCGACAAATCGTGTACAATCGAAAGCATGCAGTCCCTGTACCTTAACTTTTGGAGACCAGAGTATTTTCATGTTTCAGACGGAAATTAATTACTCACTCTTTTTCCCCTGTCGTACTATCTCGTACTTTGTGGGTTCCCTTCTCTCTCGTGAAGTGTGACCTAACGAAATATATGCTTTATCGGATTTCTAATGGAGATCGACTGTACACATTTATCGTTTTTTTATAACCTTATGTTTCCAATAATAGAAACTATCTGATGCTTAAAAAATCTTCAAAAACAAAGAATAATCATTTCAAATTTTCAACAAGCTTAGAATTAAATTACAATTCCTTTAAACATACTTTTAAGTATCGAAATCTGCTTCACACCTAAGCAATTTTTGGGAACAAGGTGGAATAATTGAGAAAATTCTTGAGCTCAGTAGGTAATTACTCTTTAAAGAAATCCTGCCTTTAGGGGATTTTGGAAAGAACGTCACAGCAATTAGCTGGTTTTTAACCTTCGATGAAGAGACGAAAAATTAGTCGAGTATCCATAGATCAATGATGAACCATGAAGCTGTAGTATTCGGTGGAGAAACTTTAACAATTACAATTTTATCTGAAGTTATTGTTATGAAACTAAAAAAAATTATTTCTGATATTTAACGATAAAAATCCTTTAAAAGTTTTACATTAATACAATTTATATTATTATAGGCTTTCTGAAAATTTAAGATAAAATATTTGCTAACACATTATAAAAGAGTTTTGACATTCACTTGTCTTTTGGTTAATTTTAAGTTACTTTTATACATTTAAACTATTTCAATATGATATTGTAATTGACTCTAAACCTTTCAAAATGATTACCGTGACTATAATTTTTATGTATGATTTTGTTTAATATTTAGTCATTATCTATGAATGAATATTATTTGTTTTTTATATCATAATTTTTTCTTTCATAAGGATAATATTGCAAATGCAACAAAATTTTACTATGTCGACTGGGTAGACTTTAAAAGTTTTGTATTAAATGTAAGTACTACACTGTAAAAAAAAAAAAAAAATCTGTAGTTCTACAGATGAAAAGTTACATGTTTACTAAACTTTCATCTGTAACTGTACAAAAAAAAAAAAAAAAAAATAAAATAAAAAAGCTGCAAATCTACAAAACTAGTTTTTGTAAAGCTACAGAAATCTGTAACTTTACAAATTAATTGCTAAAATATCAGTAATCTTACTAAAATTTTATCTGTAACCCTGGTTGCAGTTACGTGAAAAGTTCTAGGCATCCCAGTTTTCTAAAAACTTCTTAGTAACCTTACAGATTTTTTGATATTCGGCGCAAAAGTGTGCCTGTTACATGCATTTTTGTTGTAGCTGTTACATAAAAAGTTTTAGGAATCCCAGTTTCCTAGAAAAACTTTAGTAACTTTACAGATTTTTTTTTTACAGTATAGAACACCGATAACTTGATTTGTTCTTAAATGAAATAGTTGGTGGGCATGTATAAGTTTTCATTTATCAGGAAAATAAAAACAATCAAAATTGAAAACCCCAGTTATAAATGAAATTGATAAAAACTCATCTTTGAGAAGAATAGCGGTTTGATAATTCCCTATAATTGGTGATTTACTTTTCTTTGCCTTTTTACGCTTTTTTTTTTCACACTGCGAATTCGTTTTATTATATCTTAAGAAATATGGAACAGAGATAAATATATTTAAGCACTAGTTTCGGAGAAAGTGAGTTAAAGTAATTTTTCTCTGAAAAAGAAATAATTGTAAAAAAATTATAAGCTAATTTTAAATATTACCAAAAGAAAAAAAATGCATTTTTTAAAAACATTTGGTAAATGTTATGCTTTTTAGTATAGATTTTGAAAACGCATTTATTCTCTCGTATAATCCAAAGAGATCTAATGTATATAGAAGGATTTTGAGAAAATGATTGTAGAAAAAAAAGAGAAGCAAAAGAAAGATAAAATTTTATTTCGTAGTATTTCTATTCGATTTAATTAGTTTTGAAGTCGATTTCGAATGTGTTGTTTAGTCGTAAAGGTTGCAGATGCAATGTTCGTAGTAAGTTACAGCCTCAATTTACACGAATAGCTAATTTAACCTTCATAGGTATTGCTAAAATAATATCTCTGTAAATTGAAGCAAATATGTGTGGTGGTTTACTTTTCTTTGCATTTTTTTCAGTTTTTTCCCCACGACGAATTTGTTTTATTATTTCTTAAGAAATCTGGTACAGACATAATTATATTTAAGCATTAGTTCTGGATATAGTGGGCTAAAATAATGTGAATAATGTTTATTTTTCTCTAAAAAAGAAATAAGTGTAAAAACGCATAAACTAATTTTGAATAATACAAAAAAAAAAAAAAAAAAAATGCATTTTTTCAAAACATTTAGTTAATGTTATGCTTTTTAGTATAGTAGCTTCACAATAACGTCGTGTTCTTCATTGTTAAAATTAGTTAAATATTTTCGTAACTATGATAAGAATATCCTCACATATAAGCAAGAAATATTAACTTTAGAGTCTGCAAAATATTTTTGTAAAGAACGCGAAGAATATCAAAGATAAAAACATTCCTGTAAAAATCGATATAAGAAAATAATGTAAAGTAAGAAAAATTGTGTGAAATTTATAAATTATTTTGTATTTTCTTATTTAATTAACGTATACTAAAATATCGAATCTATATAGATGGATGCGTAAATGTAGAAATATAGAGAATAAAGAGAAGAAATATTAAAGCCATGTATTACATACAGATTACACGTTTTCACATATTACGTAGAATGCAAGAGTAAAAATATGTTAAGTTTCTTCATATTTGTGTGCGCATGGTTACTTAGAGAAAAAAAAAAGTAAAATTAAAAAAGTTATAAATGCATTATGAGACGATCCTGAAAATGCTTTAAAATTGTAAGACATTAATGTTTGCTTAAATAAAATGGTGGATATGTAAAATTTGGAATACTTTATAGCTTTCTTTTAATTAATTCTTTTCAATTTTATTCTATTTTAGGCTCTTTTCTTCTCTCCTTTAAATAAGTTCACTAATATCTACTGAAAAGTTTACTCAGGCAATTTTCTATTTTGTTTTTTTTAATTTAATTTTATTTATTTATTTTTAACTTTTTGCTTCTTTTAGCACAATTTTAATCGTACATGAAGATTTTTTACTGGAATGAAACTATCATTGTTGTCATTTAAATGAATCACCGGCGATTCATGCGGACTTATATTTTTTAACAGGGCCATGTGCGAAATCTCTTTGTTAAATTTGTTACTTTAATTTTCTGCAACTACTTTAGTTCTTCTGTTTTTGATTAATTTTATGAAAATTTTCAAGCTGAAAAAAAAAATGCTTTTATATGTTCCTCAAATACTTGATCAAACAAATTACCTACTCGATCAAGACAAACAGCGATTAATAATGACATTTATATACACTAAAATGAAATAAAATAAATATCTTCATAATTAAAAAGCTCTCCCATTTATATAATGAGGCGCAATGTCGATGTCTCGATTTGACTAAGTATGTGCTTATCATTAAAAATGAATAAAATAAGTGGAAGTTTGATTAATTAACTTTATAATGAATGAATAATTAATTTCACACATAAATGTAATTCACCGCTACAACATAATTTTAAATAAATAACAATGAAGGAGAACGAAATTGCTATTTTAGGCACTTTACATTGAATTAAAATATGTAATGCATAATACTAAAAATTTTCCGTGGTTAAATTAAAGAGCAATTTATTAACTAATTAATTAATTATTTTAATAATTATAATCAATCTTAAATGAGTAATCAACAAGCCTTATTGTAAATTAGGAAAAAGGGAGAGAAAATATAATACGAGTGAGATTTTCTAACTTTTAATTTTAATAATTTGTTTTTCTCCTTAAAAATTGTTTTGAAGTCAACATAATGTAAAAGAGAATTTTCGTTTAATTACAACAAAAGGAAAGGGGTGACATTTACTCATTAGATCTTTTAAAATTGAACCCGGACGAATGCGAATAGCTTTTGAGGGTCTTTTCCCTTATTTTACATAACGCTCTTTTAAAAGGTCTTTTTGAAAGTTTCCTCGAGATATTTCGTCCAAAACTGTTACATATTTATTTTATTTACTATGAAGCAAACCACCAGGTATTTCTTTCTTTACAAAAATATAAGGTTGTGCTACTCATTAATTAGATCATAAGGGCAATTTACCTGTGACCACAGTTGAAAATGTTTGGAGTATCTATGGCTTGGGTGCCTCTGTAAAAGAGTGGTGACGAACGCACAGGACGCAGACTGAAAGTTTTGTCCAAACAATGGCAAGCTATATTCCAGATCTTGACGATATACAGGGATTAACCAAAAGTCTTGCCCTGGTTATAATAATTCATTACAAATTAACCGTTTGTATAATAATGTAACTTGTTATATCATTGGATAGGTCAGTTTTAGTAGTTTTTTGTGCAGTAGATGGCGCGATTGCTCGCTACGCTGCACGATTGATGGCTCTAATATCTGGAGGTCTCCGCGCTCTCCAGATATTAATCATCTGGATTTTTCCTTTTGGGAATATATCTAGGACAGAGACTTTGCCACACCAATTGCTGATGTCGAAGAGCTGAAGACTAGGATACAAGCTGCTGTGTGTACTGCAACAGAAGACATGTTAAAGAACACTTGGCGGGAACTAGAATACCGCTTAGACATTCTCCGAGCTACCAACGGGGCACACGTTGAAATTTACTGAGGTACGTGGTCTTATAAAAAAAATTATAACAGTACATACAATGTATCCAAAGAAACATATACCTAATTATAATAGTTTGAGCACAATAAATATTTATAATCAGGGCAAGACTTTTGGTTCACCCTGTGCTCTTAGACCAGTTCAAGTAGACGAGTGAAACTAGGGTTTCTCTATATGTGAGTAGCGACCACTGAGCTCCACAATAGTACGGAGAGTTATGTCCCTATTCTGTTACATTGAATCCAACGATCCGCCCATGAATACAATGCGATAGAATTTTCCAGGAAAATTTATGGCAAAACATAGATTTCCACTTATAGAGTAAATATAGTATGAAGTAGATATTTTCAAATTGGAATTTCTTTAAAAATATGACGAAGTTGCCATAATTTCGACTGATATATATTTTTTAATTGAAAAAAAAAGGACAGATTTGATTTACTTTCATCACGAATGTTTAATTTGATGGTATTTAAAAATAAAAATTTATCTAAGCCTAACAATAACAAAAATTGTTGAAAAATTTGTTTGCTCATTAAAAATATGAAAAAGGTATAGAAATAACAAAGTGATAAAAAGTATGCAGAAAACTTTGAAAAAAAAAGCAAGAAAAATGCAAGATTTATTACTTGCGCGGATTGAAAGTGTGATGCGGAGGCAGAAAGTGGAGCAGGGTTGCCAGAGAAATACTGCAATAGAATTTTGAATACCACTTTTTTTCGTATAGTAATATTTACATTATTTAATGCAGAAATTCTGAGATTAAGTAAGGCGGATACAACTATATTAAAATTGTACTGTTGAATTCCTGCAATAGAGTTTTGGAATTTTGTTTTTTCGTATGATTCTTAAGAAAAAAAAAAAAAAAAAAACAGTTTATTAATTTCTTTGTTGAATTTGTGAAAACCAGAGCTATTTATTTATTTTTTCTTTTAAACGGGACATTTAAGAAAACTGACGGGATCCTGAGACTTACAGGCTAACACAATGATGCCAGGATTTTACAAAAAAAAAAAAAAAAAAATCAAAATGATGACTTGCTCGAAGGTTTTATTAATTATGCTTTAAATAAATTAATAAACTGTATTTCGGAAAATTTATTTATGATATTATTTCTGTTTAATTATCAATGCGTGCGTTTCCATGATTTTTCCAATTATATTCTTAAAGAATACGAGCCAAGAAGTATTTCATTAAATTTTAGGAACACCATAAAGAGGAAATTTATTTGCGATTTTGAAAATTAGCAACTTACTAGAAAACTTTATACGCAAAGTATAGAATATTTTACATAAAATAATAATAGTGTTTTAGAAAGGTTTTTAGAAAAACTGCATGTATTAAACTAGTTGGATATGCCAAACCCAAAACTTTCTTCTATCTAATACATCTTAATATTTCAAAATGTAGTTACAAATGTCAATACTTTAATATTATTAGTTCAGTACTATACCAACTTTGACTTCCATCTTAAATTTCTGATTCAGTCAATTAATCATAGTAACAAGTACAAATTAAATTTAAAAAATCAAACAACCCGACTGCATAAAAAGCGAGCTAATTAATTATTTCTCACCAATGTGAAACTATTTTTTATATTACTTCCCTATCTCTTTTTATTTACTTGTATTGATAAATTTTAAGTTGTGTTTAATGGTTAGTTCCTATCTATAAACACTGTTTTGATTAGGCCTATAGATGTCTATGCAGGTTAGAGTTGCAGTAAAGCAAGAGATCTTACATACACAACTTCCAGTTTGTGTAATATTTAAACGGATCTTCTGACTGTAAAATAGTCAATGAAACATCGTCTTCATTTTGAAAGACCTATCCAATGATATGCCACTCAATATAGTGCGTAAAAATGTTTTTCCTCTCTATCGCCATTTTGTATTTTACGGCCGCCATTTTGAAATTATAAAAACAAAACACCTAGCCTATAACCATCGGACGGTTAATACGAATCGATAGAGACCTCATTCATTAAAATCCATCCAGCCGTTTGGATGTTTCGAGGGTATAAAGAAATCCACTTACCCAGATACGCGTGAAACACAAAACCCTTCTTGGCAGTCGGGTAAAAACGAGTTAATCTCGATCATGATAATTATTAAAATCAATAGTTTTCCGTTATTCTGTTGTATATCAGCTGTTGTCGAATAGCCGGCTTATCATGGTGGGAAGATCCCGTCGCTGTACGAGCCGCCGGTGTACAATAAAACTACGAAAAATAATGAAAATTATACAAAAAATTGCTATCACAGTGCTCCATTTCGGCGGAATATTTCCGAATTCAAGAAGAACCTGCTTGGCATAGCCAAAAACATACACAAAAAATTTGGTTCAATTCTATACATAACTTCATACACTTTTCGATGGTGCAATAATGAAAATGGCACAAAATCGCTATTACAGCGCCCTCTTCCGTCGGAATTTTTCCAAATCAAGGGAGGACCTTCTTGCCATGGCCAAAAATATGCAAACAAAATTTGGTTCAATTCTATGCATAACTTCATACACTTTTTGATGGTACAATAATGAAAATGGCACAAAAATTACTATTACAGCACCCCCTTCAGTCAGAAATTTTCCAAATTAATGGAGGACTTGCTTGCCATAGCCAAAAACATGCACAAAAAATTTGGTTCAATTCTATGCATAACTTCATGTACTTTTTGATGGTACAATGACGACATATGAACACACGAACACACAGACAGACAGACATTTTCTATAAACATCTTTTGGGGAATCTCTAACCCCTCAAACGTATAAATCCGTCGAAAACCGGAAGTAGAAATTTTTTTCGATTACAATACTTTCTTCTATTGAAGATAGAAGAAAGTGAAAATCTTATGTATTCCTGTGATGCTTAAAATAACTTTAAATGCTACATTTAAAAAAGATATTAATTTCATAAATAATTATTTCAATTTTTCTGTAAAATATTATTAGTTTTACAGTTTTGGACATTATTATTATTATTATTATTATTATTTTGGAGAAAAATCAAATTCTGAAATGCCATACTTTGTTTACTAGTCTGTTATAATATGGTACAAAAGCATCCGAAATAACATTTTTACTTAAAAGAAAAGTACATTTTATTTAGGAATAAAAGAGAAACTAAAATTATATATCTAAAGAAAGAACGAAACATCCAAAGAGAGGTGAATTAAGGGGTATAGGTGTACCTCAAGCAGCACTTCATGGTTAAGGAATAAGGACATCACTCGAAAACTATATAAATTATTTGTTCTTATTCAGCATTTTTCCCTTTATAGTATTATATTATTGTAAATGCATCCTAATATTAAATGCATTAACTTCGAACTTTCAAAGTTATTAATAGCTTAAAAAATCTATTTCTTGTTTCAATTATCAAGGTTCACTGCTCTTATACTTAGAGTCTAAATAAAACGGCTTAGTGAAAAAGTAATAATTTCAAGATCTAATGATATGTATTTCTTGAGAAATAAGGATATTTTCCTTTATAAAGAAGAAAACTATAAGATGATTTTATTTTACTTTTTCTTCTAACCCTTTTTTGAAAAAATATTATAACTGGGTTTTTTTAGTTTAAATTTATGTAAGTACGTTGTAATCATTTCTTACATATTTACATGTTGGATTTATTCTCTGAACAATGAAACATAGCTAAATTTATGAAACAATATAACAATTTATACGTAACTACTTTAGACAAAAATAACGATTTAGGTAAAACGTCTCTTCTGAACGAATTACAATTTTCGTGAACATATTCTCTGTAAAGAAAAATAACAGAATATTTAAAACGTAATGATATATTTTTATTCTGAATATTATTAGCTAAGATGATAAGACACACACACACACACACACACACACACTATATATTAAATGTAACTAATTAATTTCAATTTAATTAATATTAATTCCTTAGCATCTTAATTTTAATAATTTTTTTAAATTTATTTAATTATAAACTAATTTAAGTGATGATGCAATGTTGTAACAGGAATTTAAATTGTGATATGATATAGCCAGGTACAAATAGTTATGTGAAACATTAATAATCATCAATTTAAACATTTTACATATCATTTTGATTTAATATATCAATTACTAATTTTTTCTAATACAATTGTATATATTTATTAACATATTTTTAATTATTATTTAATTATCATATATCAATATCTAAACAGCATTTGCTTTAAAACTTAATCCATTAATAGTTATAAATAGTATTTTTTATATAATAGCTTATATGTTACTAATAAGTGTATAGATGGCAGCACCAAACTGATTCATTTTAATACATGGAGCAGTTCATTCTCAATTCTAAAGTATCTATAGAGGGCGCTGGTTATATATAATGGGAGTGTGTTTGGCTATGCTGTATATTGTTATCCTTGGTCCACCATCATACAAAAACTTTTTTGGCAACATGTGCATGATGTTTGTATTATATTATGCCTCATGCTAAAATAGTATGGATTTCAATTTGGTAATTTGTTTTTTATTTTTCTCTATCTTTTTCAATCTTGTTTTATTTTGAACTTAAATGGTGTTCAATGATTTATTTATCTGTTTTATGTGTGTGGTAGTCCCAAATTCATATTCTTTAGCTAATTTATGGCTAATATGAAGATGAAGCCACACATTTTATTTGTGGAACTTTAGGAATTTGGGACCCGACGATTCTGTCTAAGTTCTACAAATTTCCGTTATTCCATTTCTGTTATTGAATGTCTACTGTTTTTTACTATGTTTTTGGAATCTATGTTATGTGTGTTGGGGGGAACTGTATTTTTGTCAATTTATTAATGTCATTTTGTTCATAATTTCTCAGTTTTTGTTGGTGGTCAGTAATGTTTATTTAATGGTTATATATATATATATATAACCATTAAATAAACATTATATTACTTTACATTTCTGGTTTCCAATGTTCATATCTTGTTCATCCTTAGAATTTTACCAATTTGTTCATACATTTGTCATTTCATCTTAATTATACATATATATTTACATGAAATCAGTGATTCTTGACCAAATTTTTAAGAAGTTCGATGGAATAGATGCATTAAACAGGGATGAGAGCGCTCCAACCCAAATGGTTAATTTTCACCACTAAATTTTTATAGTATACTTTGCTTTATTAAATTTAAGAAATTCTGCCATTAAATAACGCGAAAAATATCATTAAAATTTAGTGGTAGCAAGCAGTTCTTTGGATCGGGGAGCTCTCATCCCTGATTAAATAAGAAATACTAAACATTTAATACGTCATCATGTAAGTCATACATATTAATTAAGATTTATTTTATTTCTGAATATGTATTTTAAACGAAATACACAAATGAACATTAAAAAATTAAATTCATCCACCAAAAAGAAAATTGTCGCGTTGATAGACCTCGGAAAAGTGCGCCATTTTTTAACATTTCTTTCTTTAGGGAGAAATATATTGATGAGTATAATAGATGCTTTATATATTTATGGTTATGTTACTAATTGAAAGGGTTTTTTTTGTCCAATATGGGAAAACATATAAAAATGAGATAACACGTAAAAATAGAATAAGATATAAAAATGGGATAACAGATAACTCATAACATTTAAATGTAGACAGACTATCTTTTGCATCAAATCATTGAATTTCGATGAATGCTTTGATAGATTACATTTCAATATTGTTTAAACACTTAACCAACGAATAAATTTTCTTTTTTTTTAGCAAACAATATCGGATTTTTTAATTGTATATTTACATAAGCGCAGGAAGAAAAAAAAATTGTAAGATTTTTGTATTTAACAAGTATTTTTAGTACAAAATGAAAAGCTAGTAATTATCTCAATTTCACGATTTCTACGATCTACTAATTGCTATTATCACTTTCCGAATTACTCATCTAAATAAAAAAATTATAATTCCTAGAAAAAGGAAACTTTTTTTTTACTTTATCCAATAAAAGGTGGCCGCCCCTCCGGGTGGTTCCGAACCGACCCCTTGAGTGGGGGAGGTGACCGGAAGCTCGGCAGAGTTCATTGTGTACGAATGCGAGGGGACCGGATGGGGACGATTCGCCACCTCCTAGAGAGACCTGCGGTCGACAGGCTAAGGGTCCGGTGGCCACGGGTAACGGACGTTGTGCATGGGTTGTAGGGCCCTCGGGCTCGCCCCCTGAGTACAACCCCCGGCAGCCGGGTTCTCTGGCCAAGCCGGATAGCGACGTTCCATAGTCTGATCCCAGAGCCGGCGGTGGCCGGGTGGTGACTCTGGGCAAAGGATAGCTAAAGCGATAGGACCCCATCCACCAATTGACTAAGAGGGAGCCTGAAGTATGAGTGAGGGCTTTGTAGTGGAAAGTCCTCGGTGCTCGCTAGTGACGACGGGGCTCGCGGGAACGCCATGCAGGGACTCCCGGAGCAACCGAAGGGCGAGGGTTTCGGACAGCGCCCAGGTTACTTTATGACTTGGGTGGCTCATCCCTCCGAGGACCTCAGCTGGAGCAGTTGGGAGCCGACCCTCAGGGTGGTAGTGTTTGGCGGTGCCCCCGTTGACCAAGGAGCGGTCGCGTGGGGAGGCCAGTATGGTTCTGGTTGCTCCATGTCGTGCCGTGACCCTTGGGAGGGGGTCGGCCGGCAGGTCCACCATCGAACGCTATTCCCGCAGGGAAACGGGCCGGAGGCTCGCCGGTAACGCGGCGGCTCATCGTGCCTCAGGTGAACTCTTGGTCCGATCCAGGTCCTCCGTGTCTATGCGGTACCGGAGTTTGCCTCGCCTGGTGATGAGGACCTAGAGGTGTCTCCACCTAACTTTCGAACGCACTAACAAAGGTAGCGGTCGGTCACTGCACGGGGTCAGGGGTCTTCGGGCCTGGGTACCCTCGACGGCCGTGAGGTAAGGTAGTGGCGGGCGGGCTTCTGTCGGCCTCCGCTGGCTTCTCCGTCCTAGGATGGAGTCGAGTCGGTGGGGGCTGGCGGGACTCCGTTCCGTCCAACCCCCTAGCGAGGCGGAGTCTATTCCGTCTAGGTGGAGCTTTCCGTGCCCGCCTGGGGTCGCTAACGGCACCTAGTCTGGGCCAACTGGCTCCCGGCGTGATCCGCGAGGGGTTCCGTCGGTTGAGCCGGGTGGTCTGGGCGAAAAGCCAGGAGCTGGGTCGCTTTACGGCCGGAGGGATTTTCCCCGTCCTCCCTGGTTTTCAAGCTAGGGGCTCCTCACTAACTTTCCGATCGGCTGGCCCACAAAAATGTCTCTGCCGGAAAATGGTATCTGATCTTGGGGGCCTGTCCGTAAATTAAATTCGGGTCGGGAAGCCTCGGTTCAGTCCGTGGGCCCAGCGTCTTTATAGGCGTCTGGTTCCTGCGATGGCTTGCGGGGTCTACCGGCTCGAGTAACCAAGTTTAGGGACCACTTGGTTTTTCTAGCTGGGTGGTGAGGACTGTCGTAGCGGCCGTTCGTCTCTTCTTGGGAATAGCCGTCACCGTGTGCGCTGGGCAGCGGTGTCGGTTTGACCGGATTTGGCGTGGGGTTCCGCTCTGTTGGAGCTTGTCTGGCGGCGACCTTCGGGACGCGTCGTGGGGCTTGCTTCACGTGTGGTTCCTTGCGTCGACAAATGGGCCTGAAAAGGGCCTGGGACCGGAAGATGAACCCCTCATCTTATCCAATAAAAGAGTATACGTAATGATTAAAAGAATGGGATGTCCATACGTCATGTCGCCATACGTCATTAATTCAAATTAATTATTTTTGACAAATCATGTATAGCTGAGTTCTAAATAAGTAAATGGTTACAGTCCAGGAGTGAAATTTTCGGGAGGCTAGGGTGGCAATTGCCCTACCCCTTCAAGGTGTTTGATATTCCAAAGTGCAATCAATCATCACAGGGCAGATTTTAAAAACAAATGTACAAATGTAAAAATAACATTGTCAGATTTGATTAAAAATGAAACATTGGCATTAAACAAACATTTTAAGCACAGAAATTAATAACTACCGAAATGACTTGCTATGTAAACATTTCAATGTTAGTCACATTTCTTACTAAAGGGTACTTTGTGTCCTTAAAAAATATATATATGTGAGAATAAAACTGTATCGATTGCTTCTCAGCTACGCACAGCAAGATCTGAAAGGCTTTTTGCTCCTCTCAAAGAAATCATTGCCCCATTCCCCCCCGCTAAGATAATTTTAAATGGCCGCCCTGTTACAGTCATATATTTAGAAGCTATCTATCTGTTTTCTATGTTTTGTCTTTTAGAAATTAGTTATAATTTATAAATACAGTCTCATAATTAGCATTGATTATTTTCTGCTGTAAGCAGATGGAATTGATATTATGAAATAAATTTTGATTACTTGCCACTCAAAAGTGTCTATGGAAAAAGACTATCGTTAAGGGTTTTTTAATTGTAAGATCTTATTTAAAACATAAAATTCTTTGATGATGTTGATCAGTTAGTTGAATATTATATACTACCCTGTCCAAAAATATGGTATGTATATTATTTATTTTTTCGAATTTAGTATTATCATTTACCCAATCCGAATACGAAGTTATTTGAAGAGAAAGAAAACTCTCTTTCTCTAGTCTTTCTTTAGTTGTAACAACATTTTAATGTATCATTACACTGATTATCACTTAAATGCTTTTATTTGATGCTTCTTCCTTGTAACACAACATTATTTCATACTTTCATCCAAAACTGCACATTTCAGAAATACAGTGGATGCTTTTTTTTTTTTTACACAAAATAAAATACTGGGTAGACGAAAAATAAGTTACTCACTTCAGAGGACTCTGGAGTGCGGTTTACAGCTCCGATGAAATTTAAATTGCAGATTGCTGAAATGATACGATAGTCATATGTATTATAATTTATTTATCAATTTATCATTTTTTTTATCAATTTGTCATTTTTTTTATCAGCATAAATTTTGTAGCTTGAAAATTCACCAAAACATGAATCTGTGCTAGCTGTGAAAGAAGCCATGTGTTTCTATATATATATGATGATGGAGTACGGAGGAGAGCGGTGTTGTCTGGATAATATACGCAATGCATTAATAAAAAAGAAAAAGAGAGAGAGGGCATTTCTTTATTAATTACGATGCAATAATACATGTTTTATTATAGATGTTGATTTGGCACACTTCAATGTCTACATGTATAGTTCTATTTATTTATTTATTATTTTAAATTAAACCTTTATATATTTTCTTTATCAATTAATAATGTCAATGTTAAATTTTTTTTCAAAATTTTAGCCCAATGCGGACAATATCATATTAATATCTCATACATAGTAAATTCTATTACAATAGTATAAACAGTGTGACGTTTTATCTGAGAGGACTCAGAGACCAGATGCCCATAACGAAATAAACATCTTTAATTGGAACCTCCATATGCCTACTATAACTTCACATGTCAATGTTTCACAAAATCTAGATGGAACGTGTAAACAGATTTAATCATGTAAATATCTTGAGAAAAGTGCTGCGTAGAAATTGTATAAACTGAACTTGTTGACTAAGATGACTCAAGATCTCCCGTGGGGTATCGAGGAGATGAACTGATCTCTGAAAAAAGGCCCCGTGGAGAGTCTCTGCTGTGACACGACCCCAGACGGTCATGTTTTCTCGGCTCTGCCGACGGAGCGATCCGCTCCGAAAAGATTAATTATTTTGCCGTGTAAAATACTAATGTGTGCTTGTTATGTGTGTGTCCTAGTGTCGTCAAATAAAACTCTGAAAAAAAACGAACGCCAAGTTCTTTTAATTTCTAGTTAAGCTTCTTTCTTAAGTGAGTTTCTTATTCGGCGGTACAGTTGGTGTCAGAAGTGGGATGCGAGTTGTTCGAAAAAAAGTTTGGGCACACACGCACACACAAAAACTTAGTTAGCTTTTAGTATAAGCCTGCACTTTAGGCTTGCACTTGTTACCCACAGAAGGAAGGATCAAGTGAAGATCATTCTTTCAAGAAATAGAGAGCCGCCCTGATACTGGAAAAGAAAAATAAAGGAAAGTGTCCTGTTGCAAGAGAAAAACCGTTTTCCCTGAAGTTCTGAAAATTTTGTCCAGCGGGAAAAGAGAAAGTAGAGGAAAATTAGTTTCGGATTTTCGCCCCGGTCAGCTGTAGGGAGAGGAAGACGGAAGATCGTAGCTCGTGCGAATGAAGAAGAGCGAGGGTGTTTTCCGACCTTTGACCCTTTGTCAGCTGTGGTGAGAAAAGGGTTGCGGAGGATTGAAAGAAAAGAAAAGTTTCGGATTCGATACGGCCGCAGGAAGAAAGAAGAGACTGTTGGTGGATCCCTTGGTGCGAAGAGAATTCTGTGATTATTAGGGAGCCAAGGGGCCTGAAACAAAACTGTGATTGTTTTAGCAGTGGATCGGTTTGGATAGAAGAAAATTGTGAATGTGAACGGGCCCGTTTTAGGTCGAAGATAGTGTTCAGTGTGTTCCGCGTTGTGGATATATTGTTTTAGTGGACCTTAGGGTCAAAAAGTTTATGTTTGGTGGGCCATCCGGCTGAAAAAATCAGTGAAAGTGTGGATTACGTTTAATGTCTGAGCCTTCAAGTGGGGTAAGTCACAATTTTGAATTTGGAGTTAATGTTTAGAGATTTTTAATTATTTAAAATTGCTGATTTTGTTGGGAAAATTCAAAAACGGGAATAACAAAATTTGAATAAGTACTAGTCATGGAAATGAGTCAGTATTTACATAATGTTTTGTTATTGAAAGAAATTTTTATGATTGATTGTGATTATATTATATGTTAAAATAGTATTTTTTTTTGTTGTATTAGAGTAGAGTGGCACATTTAATATAGAGATGGCTTTCCTGGGTAAGGGAAAAAAGGAAAATTTAAAAAAATTAGTTGATGAACTGGAACTTGCAGAACGGGAAACGAGACCCGGATTCAATTAAAGCATTTAGTGCTGGAATCTGATGATTATGAAGAGGAATACGTGGAGGCTCTGTATGAAACTATACTAGCGACAGCTCAGGAGGAGTTAGATAGGCAAGAGAGTGAGCGCGCCCGGTTACAAGCTATCGAACGTGAGGACATGTTGCGTCAACAGCAATAGGATCGCGATCAGGCCATCCGTAAGGAAAAATTGGAGCAAGAAAAATAATTAAAGGAACTAGAATTAAAAAATAAATTCGAGCTCGAAAAACTAAGAATTGAGAAAGGAATTCCCCCGTCTTCAGAAAATGCAAATAATATACCTTCGTGTTCCTCGGAACAGAATTTAAAACGTGTTGATCCATGCAAAATTAATATACTAATAAGTAAGAAAAGAATATATAATACGATGACCTATACGCACATTTACACTTGCGAAGAAGGGAACTTGTTTATAACGCATTTTTTTCTATGCAATTCCATCTTAGAAGATTTTACTGCATAGTACTTTTCCGATTTTTAACACTTCTATACATGGAATATGAATTAACAATATTAATGATAACTGAAACATTTACATATAAGAAATAGAGATTCATTAAAAAAATATATCGCAGCCTGCTGCACTTCTATAAAAATAAAGATTATAAACATGAAAAAAAAGTTAAGATAAAGATTTTTGGTCAGAACTCCTCTAAGATAAATATTTTTGGTCAGAACTCCTCGTACAAGACAAATTTTTAACCAATGCGACGTAAAAATCAATGTTTTGTAGAAGTTCACTCGGCCCGGGCCGAGATTTTAACTTTTTCCGGTCCGAGCAGGGCTCGGGTCGAACTTTTAATTGTTTTATCGGGCCGGGCCGATTTTTTTTCTCTTTGTGTCGTCCCGGGCCCGGGCCTGGAAATGTAGGCCCGTGCAGACCTCTAAGCCGGCTGTCAAGTCGCGCGGTTCTCTAGCGAGTAGAGAAGGAATTAATATTAGTCGGATTAGACTAAGGCTGTATCTTCTTTATTTGCAGACATTTTACATCTATTATTTAGGACTTAGAACTTTTACTGCAATTCCTCATTAATTGTTGAACGTTCCCATCATCAACTTATTTTATGTGTTGTGACTTGTCAAAATTAACCAAGAAATATACTTTTGTTATATATTTAATAAATCATTCACTGTAAACTGAAATGTCTGAAATTCAGACACTTAAGTGTCTGAAACGTAGTGTTCAATTTTCAGACACTTCTTGCGTCTGAATTTCAAACACATAAGTGACTGAAACTGGAGTGTTCGATTTTCAACATTTTAAAGTGTCTTAAAAATTTTAGACACTTCTTGCGTCTGAATTTCAGACATTTCAAGTGTCTTGATTGCGGCCATCTTTGAGCCCTTTTTTTTGCCAATATGAAGCCATCTTTGACCACTTTTCTTTCTAAGTCATATCGCAGCCATATTTGACCACATTGAATCCCTTTTTATAAATGAGAATAATTTGTTACCATAAAGCGGAGCTAATTGCAGCGTGGTAAAACTAAGATGCTTCTCTGCCCCCTGATTTTAAGGTACCCCAAATTGGGTACAAAATTTTTATAAAGCTGATATTTTATATCAGTTTTGACTTTATTATGATCGTAATCAGTATTTTGTAGTTTTAGAATAGGATAATATATATAAATATATTCACCTAAATATGTATTTATGCGATTTCATATATGCCCTATGGTAGCAAAAATGTTTATTAAATTAATTCCAGTCCAAAGACCTAGTATTTATTCGCCCCCCCCCCCACCACCACCGCCACCTTCATATATTGCTACAAAAAAAAAATTAAGACTGCTCGATGCCATCAAATACATATTTAGATAAATATATCCTTTTCTTTAACCTAATCATATTCTAAAAGTACAAAATATTTATTAAAATAAGTATAAGATCAAAACAAATTTAAAATATCAGCTTTATGGAAATTTCATACCAAATTTGTGGGCCCGTAAAGCTAACGTCCCATAGAAAAAGCCCAGTTTGTCCATGCTGCAATCAGCTCTGCTTTATGGTAACAAATTATTCCCATTTATAAAAAATGATTCACTTCTTCGGAAAGAATTCCATCCCTGCTTTGTTGCACAATTTTTTTCTATTTAAATTAGATATTCCCAGTCAATTAGTTTAAGCATTTTTTGGATTTTTATTTCTGTGTTAAATAAAATCTAGCACTAGATTTCACAAAATTATCAGCATATGAGATCCGAACATTAAAAAAAATTTGAGCACAAAACACTTACTTTTCTTTATCCCCCTTCGTTTTTATTATTATACTATTTATCATTACCAAGAAATGCTTAAACATTTGACAACCGCACATCGGCGCCTGAGACGAGCAGTAGTTATAAGATTCTGGATGGACTTCATGTTTATTTGGCTCTTTTCAAACGATAAATAATATAGTAAATATCAATGGACACAGAAATCCTTCATTATGATTTGAGTACCCTTCATTTCTGCTCCCCACGTTGCTTGCGATCACACAAGCAGTATCAGTCGCAAAAGCGATTTCTTATCCACATGATTGGAACAATCGTCGAAAAAAAAAATAAACACCTCCTACTAACTCTGCAACTAGAAGACAACAATAATAGAAGAAAGTTACTGGTACCAATCGTCTGGAAATAAAGCCTACTTTTAAATGATGTATTTAAAATTTGCATAGGGGCCATCTACAAATCAAAATTAGACCAAACTTTTTTTTTTTTTTTCAATGGATGCACCCAATTTTGACACTATATTTTAAATCTTCGGTTCAAACTATGCCTAGAAACGAAATTTCTAGTCATTTGAATGATAAGTTTTTGAATTATAAGCATTCAAAATTTAGAGCTTCTAATGTTAAATTGCATTTTTATATTTTTATTAATATCTCCTGAAATTATAATCCTAATATGATAATTTTGTATGTGGTTATAATACTAAAAAACCTAAACATATATAAAAACATTGAATTCGTAAAATTGCATACCAAATTTGGAGCCACAAAAATCGATGGGAAGGTGAGGGGGCAGGGCCGAGGATTAGTTTCCATGTTTTAATCAGGTCCTGCTTCTAGAAGAAACACTACCCCGCTTTATATTTTTCTAAATAGAGCGGTCCGCTATTCGGGAGTAAATGGTTATAGAAGTTTTACTGTATGTTTCAGTAATAACGGACATTCTCGAATAGCAGACACCTATATAGCGATCACTTTTTTCAATCCACAACATTTGTGGATTGAAAAGCAGATTAATAATATATTGAAGCATATTTCGTGTAATTTGTACTCGGTATGCTGAGTATTTGTACACTCTGGACTTTTTTTACATATGAAAATAAAACCTCTAAATAGCGGGCAAATTCTACGGTCCTAGGGTGTCTGCTATTGAGAGGTTTTATTTAATACATACAGTTATAAATATATTCTAAAAAAGTTAGAAAATGTTTTTTTTTTTTTTTTTTTTTTTTTTTTTTGACAGTATAGGAAATGTGGTTCTAATAACTTCCAGTACCAGCGGCTTACATTCATTACCCCCCATTCCCCTTCCCCCTACTACATATACAGCAACAAAAATTTAAACACATTGATGACTTAATATATATATATATATAGATATATATATATATGAACATTTAAATATATGTTTGGATAAATATATCCTTTGTCATTAACTTCATCCTAATCTAAAAGTATGCAATATGATATATAATAAGTACAATAAATTGCTTTGCGCAAATGGATGCATTCTCCGATGGTAATAAAAAATAATCCTATAAAAAATCAGAATAATTTTGACGTTGAAAGTTGTCAGAAAATTACTGTCTTAAAATTTAAATATGTTATACAGATGAAACACAGAAAATACATATAAATGTAGTTATTTTACTTTGAACAAGTTTCCATAGTCTAAAAAAAATTCTTTCATCGTGCAATTAAATACTATAGAAATTCCGAACTTTTTAATAAAGCGTTACAAAGGAACAATTTAAAATGTATTTATAAAACATTAAAAATTTCACGATAACTCCGATTCTGATGCTTTTATAATTATTTTTCAAGTTTTATGCCCACCACTTGAAGCAAAAATGTTCATAGCATTTCCTATACATAAATTTAATTTTGTTACATGAAAACATTAATTTCGAAAATGTAAAAGAATTAAATGATCTGTCATTAAACATAAAAATTCATATACGAAATCATGTTAATATTATCTGTAACTAGAAATTACAACGGAAGGGTTTATTAATAACAATATCATTTAATAACTTGATCTTTTTAATTATATTTTGCCATGTAGGCAATTTCTTTTACATATAGCATATGGTAATCACCAGAGCTACTAAGCTATCTTTAAAAAGTTAAACATATATATTTTTTTAATAACATGCAAGAGAAATAACATCTAATTTCAAAACTTATTTTGCATTAAAAATATATATTTAATTGTTATTTCTGTATCTTTTATAAAAATGAACAAACGTTGAAAAAAAATCCCCCCCAATTTTATGTGAAAAATGCAGTAAAATATGAAAATAAAGTCTTTTTTCCGTTCTAAATCTGTAATTTCTTTTTAACAATCAATAAATCAATATTAATAAATTTTTCAATATCTGAAGTTGTACAAAACTTAAATATAATTTTAAGCAATTAAACAAAGTAAATAATGATTTATTTCCTTACTTATTTTATTGTAAATCATTATATAGCTATTATAGAAAAATATTTTTAATAAAATTAACTATTAAAAAAATGGCATTATATTAAATGGCTAATATTTACTGACATTTTTATAGTCAGATTAATAGCTTGTATCCACAACAAAAACTATATAGTGCTGCAACTGCTTTTTTTTTCTTTTTTTGGACAAAAATATAATACTAAAAATGTTGACGAATTTGGGTGTCAATGTACACAAGCAATAACTTTTAATGCTTAAGCAATGATTTAAGCAATGATGATATTATTTTAAATGAAAAACATTTATTTATAAATCGAATACTTTAAGAATTATCAAGCAAGTTAGTTAATTAATCCTGAAAATGAAATAAATTTAGTCGAAAATAATAAAAAACACTGTAATACTGAAAAATATTTATTCTATATAGAAAGATACAAATATGATAAACACATGTATTCTTTAAAAAGTGATTTAAATAATTAATATTACATAATTAATATTGTTCAAGGAAAATTTCTATTTCCAAATAAAAATTATATTTTTGTAAATAATCACATTCTTACCTTTTTAGTATTTCCTTAAATGTAATAAAGTAAATCCATGTAATATAAACAGAAACACAAAAATATAGACACTTTCTTCTTACATATTTCACTAAATATTCAGATGAATGCTGATAATTGAAAAACATATAACGAAGACATTTTTTTTTTCATTATTCAACATATTTTTTTCATAATGATATAATTTAATATAATGCAGAATTTAATTCAATTCGCTTTTTCGAATCACATTTCACTCGCACTTTCTTATTCTCCAATCTCTCAAGTACAATTATTGAAATTCCAAAAATGCACTTTATAAGCTGTGTATTAGTAAGCTGCATATACATCTATGTGGATGGCACAATTACATTACTCAATGTATCATTTTTATAATAATCGCATATATTATTCCATAAATGAATTATTCCAAAAAACTGTTCCAGCTATGTATATGTCACAGTCACAGAATATAAATAATGTTACACATAAAAAAATTGCGGGCAACTTTGTTAAACAGGGAACTACCTCATTGAAAGCATTGAAAGAACCGTTTTAACGCGCCTGTTGCCAACGGACGTATTTGAACAAAGAGAAATAGGCGAAATCAGCTTTTTAATTACCACTGCAGTCGCTGATCTCAGCCTGCTGTTTATAAACCGTTATAAAGTGCTTGATGAGCTCATTTGAACTTTTTATCAGCGAGAAATAAATCATTGAATAAGAAGAAATAAGAAAAGTTTTATTTTCTTTATTAGGTGTTTTTCTTATTGTGTTACATTTATTTGAGTATAGTTTTTGCAGTTTTTTTATTTTTAGACATATAGAAAACATACTTTAAATAAAGATTTTATTGTAAAACTAGAAAATAACATATCGAATTTTCGGTGGTCATGAAGAGAGCAATTGTCCATCCCTGAAATTTAATTAATTATATTTTCTATACGTTTGATTGTTTAAAAAATACTTTTTTCTCTTCCAAATAGCAATATATTAATTAAACGCTAAGAGAAAATGCTGCTAAGAATTTTTCTCCAGAGGAGCCCCCCCCCCCCCCCTTAACTTCTCGTAGAAGACGATTTTAATTCTGTTCTTCTGTTAGTGTTCATATATATCAAATTTATCTTAAATGAAGAGGGGCAGTTCAAAAAAAAAAAAAAAAAAAAAAAGACAGAGAGAGGAGAGAGAAAAAGAAATCAGTTCTCCATTGTGAAAAATATCGTTAGAAACTTATTTTTAAACGATTAATATTTCTTAATTTTTAAATTTCTTAAAAATTGTCTTACACCAGGAGTTCTGGCATAAATTCTTAGTTTAGCCTACTTCATGTTTATATTCTGCATTTTACAAAAGCGGACTGGGCTGTGGACCCCAGGCATATACAGTGAAATCTCTCTGTGCGACCACCTCCATTAAGCGACCACCTCCATTAAGCGATCACCTCTCTGAACGACCATTTTTTTCATGGAACGAAATTTATTCCCACAGGCTCAATACTAATTTTACCTCCATTCAGAGACCATACCAGTTGAACTCACTCCATAAGCGACCCATTTCTTTGAAGAAAATGAAACAAATCCCGTTTTTTCCTGGTCGCTTGAAGAAGATTTTATTAAAAAAATAGTTCCGGAGTGCGCATTATTCATCAAACTTCTAAACTAAGTTTAGAAGTTTTTTTTTTTGTTTTTGTTTTTTTTTTATTCCGGTAACTTTTAAATATTTAAACCCCTTTGTGAATTTTTAGGTAATAAATTGAACTCTGATGACAAATTAAGAATGACGGTCGATAAACTCCCCTGCCCTATTTTGTCGGGAAACTCTCAAAGAAATACATAATTTAATCAAATCGTCTTTATTTGTTCCCGTCAAAAAAGAAGAAAAAAAAAACGCATTTATTGACTGGACTTTGAAAAGACTTGGAAACAAAAGTTATAAAATATAAAACCGTAAAATCAAAGCAAACGTCAATGTATTCATTTTTTAAACTCTGCAGTAATTAATTTATATAATTAACTTTTGTTTTGTTACTTAAATTTTTATAGTTTCTTTTACTAACGTGAAAAATAAATTTTAGTAACATTAATTGTAACCTTTTTTCAAAAATTAAAATCTAGATTTAAACATGACCTCCATTAAGAGACCACCTCTCGGAGCGATCACTTTTCATTGGAACGAACGTGGTCGCTTTAGGGAGGTTTTACTGTATGTTCTAAAATCTTGCTCCTCAGTACGTTTCTTTCTCCATCTACTCATAACTCTTAGTATTTAGGTGAGCGATTCTCCCTGTATACGATCATGATAACAAGTAATTTTTGGAAAACTTTATATTTTGTGAAAAGCAATTATTTAATTATTTATTGCGCCAAAAATAACTTAGCTCCAAACCTTAGTAAGCGAACTTTTCTAATTTTCGCAGATGTCCCATGATTTCTTCATTTATAAATAAATACTAAATTAAATGGAGGAAAGAGTATTTTAAATATCTTTCATCCATTCGGAAATATTTTCTGATAGCGCTGATATACATATTGCAATACAATTATACGTACAGTCATCACTCATATGATACAATTGTATCGCATTCAGACACTTAAGTGTCTGAATTTCTAAATGCCTTAATTTCAGACATGTCACTATTATTCAGACATTTTTCTCCGTTCATTTATAACATGATCATAGTAAGACACTTTTGTGTCTTAAATTTAGACATCTCTGATGTCTGAAATTTCACATTTAGACACTTAAATGTCTGAATTACTTTTTCAGTCACATATGTGTCTGAATTTAAGACGCCTCCATTTGCAGTGTTTTTGTTATAATTTTGTCATTGCCTTCGAAGAACGCATACGCTACCCGTCTTTAATAAAAGGTCCCACAACTGGTGCAGCGGTAGGATCCGAAAAGATAAGCACACTATTGACCAATGGCAGAACAGAAGCAACTTTATCATGCACTGACGTGTCTGTTGGATTATGTGACGCACCGATCAGAAGCAGATATTATATTTGCATATGCAAACATTTCTAAGCTGTTTTAATGTTCATTGACTGTGCCATTGCCATTTTTTTTCTGTAATTCATAATGTAAAATTTTAAGTTATTTTTCAGAAAGCATAGTTTTGTAAATTTGTAAATAATACTAAAGATAAGAGTCATATTTTATTTGCTTATGATGCATTTCTGCGTCGCGCCATCTGCACTGCAGCTGTAAACATTTACATTTTAATTTGTGATTAACACCTTGAGGGGCAGTGCGATATATTATATCCCACCAAATTTTAATCAAGATTTGCACCAGAATCTTTTAAGTAAATTTTACTTTTATAAGTTTGCTGGAAAAAAAGATGAGAAATTGCTTTTCCTTATTTTGAAACAAAATTTTTCGAAAATTCCGGTGTGAGTTCAACATCACAGAAACGCAATTACTTGCCCCTGAAAGGGTTAAGGGAAGACATGACTAGGACACCACGCCCACTCACATTAAATTTACGCTAACATTTTATACTTGATTCTATTTTTATATTCTATTTGCACAACTATATTTTAAAAATAAATTTTGTAGTATGCACCTGTTTTCAAACTACAAGTAAATTTTTTCTTTAAAAAAAATGTGGTCCTAACCGAATAAAATTTGAGAAAGATATGCTGGTGCCGAAGTCACGTGGGAAGTGACACAGAACCGATAAGGTTTAAAACAGTACCTCATTTATTATGTGTAACAAAATTTTATCCAAATATTCATACATACTTTAATTCATGTGCTTGATAAAATTGTGCAAGAACTTCACACAAATTAGAACTGTCTAAGTTTTTTGGCTCTCCTGAAAAATCGTACTTTTCAAGTAAAAATCCCATTACCTCCTAAATTACTCGAGCGATTTCGATAAATTTCTTTTCGGTGGTACGGTATAAATATAAGATTATATGTGGCAGACAGTTAAAAAAAATTTAATTAGTTTCAGAAAAAAACAATTTCTGAAAATTTTCCATTGCTCCAAAATAAAAAGTTTTAGTCGCAGAAAAAAACTGCCTGTCATAAGTCTTGACCATAATCCAATGAATAGGGATTCAAAATTTCATCAAAATCGGTCTGATAGTTTCAGAAGAAACAGGTCTTAAAGCTAAGCATATTTCTCTTATGATTGCACCCAGTCGTGTCTTCCCTTAACCCGGGGGAACTCGCGCATAAACAGAGTATGAACGGTTTTCAGATTGTCACCAATAAATGCAAATAATAATCGTCACCTTATTTAGTGGGAGACAATTATTATAAATTATGTGAAAAAGTAAGATGAAAATTAATTTTCGAAGAATAGTGGTGAAAGTTGTAAAAACCGTACGCATCCGGGGTATGTCATACCCCGCGCGACTTCTCCCGTGTTAAACATATGTCTGCGATTTTTTATCATAAAATTCTGAAATTTTGTACATGACCTTATTAGTGTAACGGGCACATTTTACTTATTGGGGAAATTGGAGAAAATTTAAATTTTGTATTTCTTCAAATTTAATCCCCTGAAAATTTTAATCGATTTCATAAAATTCTGTACCCTTTTTTACGTAATTTCGTAATTTATAACATATGTATATGAGCAATATTTAAGGAATAAAAGCCGAAGTCGAAGTTTTAGGGACACCCTGTAAATACCATATTTTTGGATCAAATTTATTACATTTAACTTTTGAAACAAATACTTATGTTACTTGCTTACGTTTAGTTAAAAAAATTTCTTTATTTAATTAAATTAGTTGAGTACATCATTAGATCTATATTTTGTCAAACTGTCATTTATTGAAAAGATATGTATAGATAATTTGCAGTACGTATTTACTCTATTGTATGGTTACATTATACAAAGGAATACTTATATAAAAGCATTTTTATAGCTCACTAGAATTAAATTTAGACTATATATTAACAAATTTTCGCATACACAAGCCTTATACATTTTCGTATATCCAAACATGTTCCTGACCATCTGGAAGCACCCTGACCTTTTCTTTAGGGGTTACTTGAAAATGCGGGTTTCCGACAATTTAAAAGCTTCCGTTTTGTTGGGGAAAACTACAATCCTACACATTGACAGCTGGTATGAGTTAAAGTGTTAACTTGAAAAGGTAAGAAGAATATCAGAAGATGTTGATGTAAATTTTTAGCTTAGGAATACTCGGCAGTGACAAAAATTTCTTTTTAACGTTATTTGAGAATGTGGGAAACAATGGATATAATAATTTACTAGAAAAGTTCAGCAAGCAATTTTTATTTTATTTTTTATCTCTAAGGAGGTAAATTTTGCAACTAATTTTTAAATGTTATTCCTGTTTTGGTTTTCAAATGTGCTTCGTATTTTTTAATAGGTTGTAACGTCATTAAAAATATACTCAATAAATTCAGAATAGAATTTTGTTTAGTTGCATTAGATTTCAAATAAAAAGAAATTATGCTGCAAAAATGTGGCAAAACGTAAAAAATAAAAAATAAAAAATAAAAAAAAAAATAAAAAAAAAATAGCACATTCAGCCAACAACAACAACCATAATAAGGTGTTTTTAACAGATTTTAAGTTCAATTATTAACACTCGATTTATGAACATTTATTGTTTACGCATTTTTATTGAAATCCATCATTTTGATGGATTAACTTCTCACATGTGATATAATGTTCAAATAGGAAATCTTCACCCGCTTTACTTTTAAATTTTTAAACAGCCCCTGGGCCTATAAGTTCTATTTAGAAAAATGTTGTCGATGCCCTGACAAATACTACTGAAAAAATGCTTTTCTTCGACGACCAAAATTCACAGAGTTATGAAGCTTTGAATTTTATTAAATTCCGTGAGCTTTCCGCCACTGAAAAAATTGGCTGTTTGTTTTTAGTAACAAAAAGCTTCAAAATTTCATAAAATTCGTGGCATCATTACTCGGTCAGTTATAGTCGTTGAAGAATGGTATTTTTACAGTTGTATTTGTCATAGCATGAACAAAAATATTTCTATAGACTCAGGAACCGTATAAAAATTTAAAAAGTGCTACTTTTTGAAAATTAATGGCAGCACTATTTCACCGATATAATCTTAATCTTTTATTGGAAACTTTTCCATTTTACTTTGCCTACGTATCTCCAAGATGTAAAAAAAATATATTTTTACGTTTTTGGGACACCCTCTATACTATACGTAGTAATATGTATATTATAGAATAAAACAAAGACAGCTGAACATCTTTAAAATATAAAATTTATTTTAGTCACAAAAATGAGAATGAAAAGGGTTAAAATATTAATAATTCATATATTGCGATTTAAATTTGACTAACCTTAGAATTTTATGATAATTTAAACCAAATCTATTTATTTTGTGTAATGCTAAAAATAGGATAATGATAAGGAAACCAAAAACTATACATCTTTTAAAGAGAAAAAAGGCGTGACTTCGGCCAGGTTAAGTTATGACTTAATTCGGTTCATTGTAAATAATACAATATCTAACAAAAATTATTTTTAACTTGTCGGAATAATAATGAAAATTTATAACACTCTTTTAACAAAGCTTTGTTTAAAATGAAAGCGGAAAAGAAAAATACTACGTTCGCTTGATTTAATTTTTTTTCTAAACAAGATATCAATTTCTAAACTGTTTTATATAGGTGAGTTACTCCAGCTTTAAATTGAGGAAAAGAAAACAACGGAAAAAATTGCTTAAATGTGTTTTTTTTTTCATTTACACGTTACAGATTTAAAAAGAAAACTCTTTTCATCTCCTAACTAGTCAACTGAATACAAATTGGGATAGGTTAAACTACGTCGAGCGGCACCCCATATAAGAGTAAAAACATTGACGCGAAGTATGCTTTTATATTTAACTTATTAGCATTTTCCATCGAGTATAAAAATCATGAGGTCAGCGGAAGAAGATAAATTATAGGGCAGGAAGCATCTTCTCTCTTTAACGCTGTCTATGAAATGGATAAGTTTGATTACTTCCACAGAACAATAACGCAGTTCAGAGAAATTTCATTGAAATGCTATTTTGATAAAAGATTAATTTTATAGAGCGATATCTTATTTATTAGAGAAAAGTATTTTGAAATAAAGTAGGTTTTACTTTCTAAAAAGCAAAAGTTAATGATAACAAGTATATTTATCTGAGTTTATAACATTTAATTTTCAATCTTCTCTCTTTAACGGTGTACGTGAGATGGATAACATATATGGTGTTAGATATTTCGGCAGAATAATAACACATTTCAAAGAAATTTCATTAACACCCGGATTAAAAAAAAAAAAAAAATACCGTACAAAAATTACAATAACGCATGCAACCACGCAGTTAATATTTATTTGTTTTATTCAATATTCTTTTAAGATGTTTCTAGATTATTATGAATTTAGATCTAAAAATACGAGTTTACAAAATCTTTTCTTAATTTTATCAGATTCAGCGGGATTTTACTGTATTTGAACTAATTCTGTTTCTCCTGTCGGGTCCATTGGACCCGTCTGGTAAGCGAATGGTTAAATGCAAGTTCTAAAAAAAAAAACAAAAAAAAAACAGATACTTTTTATAAAGCGCTATGCTTTAGTAGTTGCCATAATAAGAAGTTTATGCATAAGAAGTATTTATATATAAAGTAAGTTTTACTTTTTAAAACGTTGATGATGACAAGTGTATTTATCTGAGTTTATAAATTATAATATTTAACTCAGTGTTGCCAGTGGGCTACTTTTTTTAAATTCATATTTCTTGATTGGCACCACTTTTTTGAAACAGTAAAATTCCCTCTGCTTTCGTCTTAGTTAATATGTGATTAAAGAAGTCGCATTTTACCATTTCAAAAAAGTGGTGCCGATCAAGAATCTGAATTAAAAAAAGTAGCCCATCTGGCAACACTGATTTAACTTAACTGTGTCCGTTTAATCCTGATTATGATATATCATGGATAAGGTTACGCGTTTCGGCAGAGCAATAACACAGTTCCAAGAAATCTTGTTAAAATGATGTTGTGATGAAAGAAAAAAAAACTTTTTAGAACGGTATACGTATTTTATAAGTAGCCATCAAAATATGTTTTGAAATAATGAGCATTTTATTTTCTAAAGTTCAAAAATTAATATTTACAAGCAGATTTATTCGAATTTATATATTTTAATTTTCGCCTTTAACGCTGATTAGGAAATGCAAATTACAGATTGTGTTAGATACCTCTACAGAACAATAATGCAGTTCTAAGAATCTCTTAAAAGTTATTTTCTGATTAAAGATTAATTTCTTAGAACGATATATTTTACTAAATCTATGCAGAAAAAAAAATTGAAGTACGTTTTACTTTCGAAAAAGCAAAAGTTAATGGTGAAAAGTGGATTCTTAACATCTTAACTTCTACAAAAGTGGCAATATGTTATGTTCTACAAAATTTTATATATTATAAAAAAATTATAAAATAATTTCTTGATATAGCGGAAGCGTTTACAAAAAAATGTAATCTCATGCTTACCCAAAATTTCAGAAAACGTCCCTTATCTTCAAAAACTATTTAGAGAAATACCAATAAAAAATCTCAGAAAGTAATTGATTAACAAGTTTTATAGAACGTTTATAAAATAAAATTAGCCCGTAAATTTTGAAAACGTTGTTTCTATTAATTTCGGAAACATATTCATTTATGAAATTTCTGATTGTTTCTTTTCTAAAAGGTTTCTGAATATAAGAAAAACTATTTCCAAAATCGAAAGTTAAGTTACATTGAATTTTTGTAAACGTCTCTTTTGTATTAGGAAGCATTTCTGCATTTTTTTTCTTTTTTTTTTTTTTTTTTTACATTGCAGGGAATTGTTTTTAGAAAATCTTATTATTAGCAGCATACAAAAAAAAAAAAAAAAAAAAAAAAAGCGCATAGAAATAGGCATAATAATTTTTTTACAGTGACGTATTTTATTAAATGTTATAAAATAACAATAATTTTCTGTTGATATAAACTTAAAAATAACCTTTGGCTGAATTGAACCCGTGTATAGATTGAACACATCATAGCGTAACAGAAGCTATTTTCGAGACACTATGTATGTAACGAACATGGAAAACTACCGCTATAGTATCAGTTGCAAGGCTCTGTGCATAAATTGCTAAGTACAAAAATGATCCAACCAATAATCCAGTTACAGAGATTGAGATTAGTTGTAACATTTAGCACTATCAGCTGTAAAAGTTCATAGTTAGAATTGTTAGCCTTATATCTTTTCACAGCTCTTTTTTTCAATACGTGAATAATTTATAATAAATAAAGCAGTGACGAATTTTCGAGTATATATATATATATATATATATATATATATATATATATATATATATATATATATATATATATAAAACACAGCAAATTGAAGCAAAAAGGTTAGACTTTTTTAAACACACTTTCATTTTTCGTTTTTCATTACTTTAGGAATTAGAAACATATTACCCTTGCATTAAATTTTCACTTGGGAAAAAAAAAAGACAACAAAAAAGAGCTATTCAGAGTAATTTTGAAAATAAAATGATTGAATGAATACGCCTGTCTTAAAAATCTGAAACATTTTAAAACAAATCTGAATAATAGGTAATTAATTCCAAAATAAGAATATCCATCTAATTTATTTTTTAATGTATACACCATGGAAATTTTGATTTATTTAATTAAATACAGAGTGTTTATTTCATAAAACCATTAAGACTTTTCTTATTCTATTAGATATTATCTAAGACAAAAGGACAGCAATAACAAACTATTCAAAGTAATTCTGTAAATTGCTTGAATAAATACGATTGCTTTAAAAATCTGAAGCATTTTACACAATTGCAAACAAATCTGAATCATAAATAATTAAGTAATTCCGAAGTGAAAGTATCCAGTTACTTAATGCCTAATTTTATAATGTATACACCACGACAATTTCAATTAATTTAATTAAATAGAGCACGCTTCCTTCATAAAATCCTTAAAAGAATTAATTTTCTTCTATTAGACATGATTTAAGTAAAAGTGAACTAAAGTAAGGCATTTGAAACTGCTAAATTCGTTTCAGCTGCAATCTTAAATAAGTCACCAAAATTCTCTACAATATTCGGAGATTTTATTCGAGATTAAAAAAAAAAGTCATTAAAAGAAACTTCTTTTATTAGACAATTTAACTTAGTATGATATTACATTAAGTCGCTGGAAAATGCAAAATTAGTTTTAGAATCGTTCTTAAATTATTCACCCTGATTTTCTTTAATATTCAGTGATTTTTATTAAAATGAAGTGATTTAATTTTTAAAAAATATCTTTTTCTGGGACGATTTAAGTTTGAGTGATATTGCAATAAGATATTGGGAATAGCAAAATTCGTCTCAGGTTCGATTATAAGCCACTCCCATTCCTTGTAATGTTCCGTTATTTTACTTACAGGTTACTGGTTTGATACTCAATCAAGTTTTCCCCTTAAAGCCCTCCCTACGTTAGTGGAACATTTCAGTTGAAATTAAGTTTATTAAATTATAATTTAATGCAAAAGAAAATAGGAATATGGATGTGTTTTCAAAATTAGTTTTTCAAATGTATATTTTTCCAGATCATTCAAATTATTAAAATACAATTAAACAAAATAACAAAAAGCACAAACTATTTTAAAATGTAAATAACAGACAGCTGTTTTGGAGTTTATAAACTCCATCATCAGTGCAAGTTCAAAATCTTTACACATTAATGCATGAAAATATAGGCGGAGCAAGCAGAGTATTTAATGGCTGAATGTGAAATGGCGAAAAGTCAAGGAATGATAACTGATAATTTCATGCATTTGTAGTTAATGCTTAACACATAACTTACTATTGCTTAAACAGCTGTCTGATATCTATATTTCAATGTATTTGTTTTTTGTGCCGCTAATTATTTCCGTTTAATGTATTGGCACAAAGTTTTATACATTATAATCTGATTAAACAATTTTTATTTATCATTATTTTAAGGAATGCTGTGCTAGCTAAACGGCAGACTACAAATAAACTATATATTTTATTTGAAAAAAAAAAAGCAGGAATGTACAATTATTATAAATAAGGTTTTCATATTTTCTTACATTCGAACCTTAAATTGAAAGACAATGAAAAATTAAAGAAAAGAAAATTTAAAGTGCAAAAATCTGTCACGTATGAATTGTCTCTTTCTTTAGAATCACTATACATTTAGTTAATAAATAAATGCTGTAAAACTACTATAGAATAGATAAACAGTTTATCAGAGGATTCAGGGGATTTTAGGTGTTTCAGTACCTGATAATTTGTAAAGTACTGGTCGCTGTATCTGAAGATAGAATTTTTTTTCATTAAGTAAACCAAAATTTACTTAAGAAAAATTCTAGTAAAAGGTCCTTAAAGCGTACGACCCCTGTTTATATTATCCCACAAACTAAGTTTAAAATTACACTTGAGTCCACAAATTTAAAGACTCATCAAACAATATAGGAATTTCAATTTAACATTCAAACTCGGTAAGCTTTGCCCCTTCCTTTAAAACCCTCATATATTGAAATAAAAAAAAATCTACTTTAAAACTTTTTGCATAAAAGATCGGAATTAGAGAAGATTCAGAAAAAAAAATTATTAAGAGGTGGAACATTTCAAGAAAAATAAAATAAATAAAAAGAGAAAAATAGGACATTTTAAAAGTAAAGCCGTATGAAATCAACTCTATGAATATAAGAGTCTTACTTTTTTTAGGCCATGTCAGAAGTAATGGACATCATGAGGTTCAGTGGAAATATTTTTCTTTACCCCCCCCCCCCCGCTTTTTTTTAAAAAAAGAAATCATATCTCAAATGAGATCAGTAACTGATAGGTTACTTGAACATCTATTGTATGTATCTTATGAATTAAATATATTAAATATATAAAATATATCGAATTTTGATTATCAAATATTCAATAATTTTCGGAAGTGCTTTTCAGTTTCTTTACAGTTATTTCTTAAATGCTTACAGTTTATTTAACAGATGATAGTAATATTTATCGTTATCTGATGTCTTTTTTACTTGATGTCTACTACTTGAAGGTGAAAACAGTAATTTAATAAGCTATTACGTAATGAGCAATCGCGCTTTTAATTTTTCCCACAGGTTAACATGGGATTTCTCTGTCGAGGAGTTTCAGTGAAGTGGTCCCCTAGCCCTTTGCAACTCAAAAACTCCGATTTAAAAAATATTTCTCAAACGACAGAATTCTAAACATGTAAAAAATAATTAAAAAAAATTAGAACATGAAAAAAAAAATTGACTAAAAAGTACTTTTTTCACATCTGCAATATACAGAAAATTACACACTTCTCATAAATATTGTCAGTTTTCCAAGTATGCAAACTTATCTTTGTAAAAGATACATTTTTGGATGTCTCCAGTTTTTTTAATTTTACAAAAATTTACGAAGTTCATTTTAGCAATAACGGCGAGAAACTGCTCAAACCATAAATAAACCTTTGGCATGAAAAATTAACTCAGTTTCGCCGCGTGTTGAGAATCCTATGAACAGTTTGTATTAACTGCTGTGTTGAGAGATAACAGCAATCCATAAAATTGTCTTTTAAAGTCCCAGTGTATAAGTAACATTGACTTTTGGGTATTTTGCAGATATGCAAAACGGTGATACAAACGGTTAACTGAAAAAACCGCTTAAATAAAGGAAATGTAGGAATGGACATCCATGCATCTTTAATTGACTATGCTACTACACAGAGTGAAGGTTTATTATTACGTTTAGTTTTTGTCTGTTCTGTGTTTCCCGATGTAAACCATGCATAATAACGGAAGTGAATTGCTGCTTTAAAAGGTCTATTTACGCATACTTTGAGAGGCTGGAGCTGGGAAGTCAGTCCTCCGGATACAACAACTGGATCAGTTATACATTAGGGGAGACCGGGGCTAGTTGGCTACAGGTGTAAGTTGGCGCAGTCCTCATAAATCGCCTGTTTGTGGATAGATTGCGCAACCAGTCACAGAGTACCTTTCTTCTTGCTTTTTACAATCATCATTGTAGTTTTGCAGCGTTACCTACGTGCAGTGGACATTTATTACGATTTTTCTCTTTTTTGCACTCATAAGTAATTTGTTGTTGCTTCATTCTTTTTCTAATTTATAATACTTATCTTAATAATTGCGATTTAACTTGTGCAGTTTTTCTTAGTGTATGATTCTCTGTACCTACCTCATATATGATTTACTTGGATTATTTATGTTTAGAAGCTTACGTCTCCCTCTTGTGAAGAAATTTATCATGGGGCTAGTAGGCGCATTGAACACGGGGTAAGTTGGCTCGGCGTATGGTTTGTGCTGGTAGGTTGAAATACAACAAATACAGTGAAAAGTGGTTGTAATGCAAGATATTGGGCACATGGGGCTTGCGCAAACGGAGACACTCGATTTTTTATTTCTGACAACTGTAACTCTGATGATGATATCGAGTAAGATAGAAGTTACTCAGCGTTAATGTTTTATTCCTTATTTTTATGTCTGTAAAATTTAGAATCTACATTGTACGGCTATAACGCCTTTGTTTAAACTTACTGATAATAGAGAAATTGATTTCTCTTAACTGCGTGCCTTATTTCAGTTTCATTTAAATTTTTATAAAGCGTGTGCCAACTTACCCCATAGGTAGAAGCAACTTGCCCCGTGACGGGGTAGGTTGGCGCACAATTTTCCTTTTACTTTAGGCTTCCGCTAAACATAAACTACAAGAGCTACAAACTCAAAACACCGGGTATTTATAGCCAAACGTCTGTTCTTTAAAAGTGCAGTTAAAGTTGTTAAAAAACTTAAATAAAAATTTATAAAAACCAAAAACTAAAAGCTACGCCTACTAGCCCCAGTCTTCCCTAATTATTTTTATAGAGTCGAACGGATTTTTAAATAAATCATACGAGTTGTTAATTTTCTAATGGACTGAAAACGTGTACAGGCCCAGAGCATTTGACTTTAATTGCCAATGTCGTAAAATTGAGCTATCTGTACGACATCCCAGCAAGCACGTAAAAATAATTAAAGTGTAATTACGTATCCTTTTATTTATTGGAGTTTCTTTATCTGCGGTTTATTCTTCCCAGTTGTTACAAACAATAGACAAGATGTCATTACCAAATTGTTGTATGAGTGAATTGTGTTGGCTACGATGCCGCCTCGATAGCTCAGTTGGAGGAGCATTGGCAAGTAAAGCCAAAGGTTCTGGGTCCGAGTCCTGCCTTGACACATTATTACAACTCGTTAAATCCGTTATGTCTAGAGTATTGCGACTTATCTTCACATTCGATAGTAACACTCACCCATTTAAATAGAAACGTTTTTAAAGGGGAGAATGTATGGCTTAGATTCTAGTAAATGCGGTATCTATTTTTTGTGCTTTATCTTTTAAAAATATTGTATAGCTATTTCTTTTCATTTGCTATTTAAAAATAACAGAAGGGTTGCGTACCGCAGAATAGTCATTAATTTTTATATAATGAAAAATTTATTTCAATGCTTTTATCAAAATAATTTTATTTAGTTTTACCTTTTACTTTTTTTCGTCTCTCCCTCTTTTCGTCTTTCTTTTTTCTTTTACTTTAATTTGCGAATTAAAACATTCTTAAATGGTTAAATGGCATTCTTTCCATGAAAAATTGAGTGGTATTCTCGGAAAATACGTTATTATGAGTTGTTAGATGCAATTACTGTTTACTCGCTAGTAACTATTAACTACAAAAACTTTTGTGTAAATTATTTACATAAATATTTTTCTCTGGTTAAAAGTGTTTCAAGATTTTAAAAATAATATTGCCACAATTTCACTCAGACCGCTAATACTTTATTTTTTACTTCTAACTCCAAAGAGCTATTCAGTGAATTATTAATGGAAGTTCTTTTTACGGGTTAAAATATTTCGGGCATATGCAGAAAAGGGTGTTAAACGCCTACAGTTTAAAAATAAATTTAAGAGACACATATTTCAGAGGGTTATTTTTTTCGTATTTTATTCACATTAAAGCTCAATTTTTTTTATAGTCACTTAATAATTTAAACAAGTTTTTTTAATATTGTACATTATGTACGCTTACTAAACTCATATTATCATTAGTAGACTAAAATAAAGTGTATCCCAAAAAGGTTGAAACGAGCTTTAAATTTTTATGTGTCGCAGATAAGTAGACTATGTAAAATGCAAAAATGTTCAAGTTATTAAATAAGATACTTTTTAAATTTTTATACGATACTTCTAAAGAAAATTGGTTATTTAGAAAATGGAACTTTTCGGATTCTTCCACATTTCAAAAAATGCATACCTGTATCTTTAAAATTAACTGAGTTATGATAAAAGCAAAAAAGCTGATTTATACGTATTTTTCGTACAATTTAAAAGACTATTTCACCAGTAAAAAATAGGGACCATTCACGCACTGATGGCGGCGTTCCTTACGTCAAATATATTTTAAAAATGAGCGGGGGCATCACAAATACATTTAAATAAAGGAAAAGGTAATGCAGGAAAAGTTCATGTAAAGAGAAAATGTGGTTTTAAATTTTAGAAATATAATTTAAAAAAGCAATCCACAAAGCATTTTCAAAGTCTTTTCTTCCATCTCGAATACATAACTGAACTCTTCTAACGATGCTTCTGTTAATATTTTGGTGTTCTTTGCCACTGATATTGTTGCAAGCATCGATTATATATATATTTTAAAGTTAATTGCATATGCAATATCGTCCGCGTTTTCCTTTTCTTGCAACTTTTCCCAGATTGACATTTCTAAATTGATATAAGGCCCCCACTCACATTTCACAATGGCCATTTCTTAATTAAGGATAACTCATTCAATTTTAAAGATGCCGATTTCTGTAATGAACTTACTGCTGCGAAAGGAAATATATTCTAATGACCTCAGAGAGAGAAATATATAGAGGTCATAAAAATCTTAAAAGTGTAACTTTATGAAAATTAATAGCAGAATCATTTCATTAAAATAACCTTAAATACCTTTCTTTAAATTACTTTTGAAATTTACGTTGCCTATTAATTACCGACCGGTAAAAAATTAAAGCGATTTTCAACCATTTTGGGCCACCTTGTATAGGCGTAGTGTGTAAAATTTCGCATTGTATTCGACATTTTGTAAATTGATACAATATTATTACGAAGGAATAAAAATTCTTATGGTTTTCGGCAAGTCTGCTTAACCTTTAGTTTTCTTTTGTTATTATATTTCCTTTCGAGAAACCTGTTTTCTTTTTATCTCTTCGACACTCGGTATCTCGATACTATGAATTGTCTAACAGGAATTTAATGAGCTTTTCTTCAATGAGCGTCTTATACCTGCAGTAGATAAAAAACTGTGTTAGAAAAGTAAAAAGGCTGTTTGTTTCTAGATACTGAGCTTGTTTTTGTAAAATGTACAACAGTTGATTTCCGTTACTTCAATTATTAAAAATATATTTATACAAAATATTTATTTCTAAACTTTTATTATTTTCTGACATTTGCGGCTTTTGTATATCATATGAATTTAGTACAGTCCTATTATAGTTACTTTAGAGCAGTGGTACTCAATACTCAGTCCGCTAAACACATGCGACCTCTCAAGTTGGGAACATAATTAAAAAAATATATAAATATGCACAGATACATATAATTTGTAAAATGTATTTTTATTTAAGTCCCCATGATTGTTTTTGAAATCTGATATAGTGAAAATGATTTTATGGTTTTTTTTTTTCAAATTTATAATTCCTATATTGAAGTTAAAAATTGCAAATATAATTAATCTATTTAGCGTTTCATCTCACTTTCAGGAATATCTCCCATTAGCAAATCCATAGCTGCCAACATTCCCTTTTTTTAAAGTCAAGTAAACACATGTTGTCACAGAAAAATTTCTAAATAAATAACAATATAATACGTTTCGTATAAAAACAAGACACATTATTAAAAATTTATACTAAATAAGTTGTCTTGTTCCATATGTGATTTTGTGCCTGGAAAAAAAAGGGGGGGAAGGTTAGGTTACCATCTCTGGTTAATGGAACTTATCCACAACGCAATTAATAATAAATCGTTAACATTGGTTAAAATTAATATTTACGTATTAATAATTAGTATATATAATAGTAGTACATTATAATATACAGACATAAGAGCACAAAAAGGTAAGCGCGGAACTTCCGATCACTTCTGTACCATATTTTGGCTGTTACAGAAATTTCAGCTAGTGCCACTCATTTGGAGGTTGTTTCTTTTTTCATCCTAGACATTAGGTATCTCGATATTATTAAACTGTTTTACAAGAAATAATTGAGTATTTTAGTGAAAGTTTTAAATCTAAAGTGTCTGAAAATACGTAGAAAAGTTAGAAAACGTCCTTTTTGAGTTTTCTACATACTGGCTTATTGTTCTGCAAAATTTACAACATCAGATTTTCGTTAAATTGATTAATATATGTATATAGGAAGAGAGAGAGAGAGAGAGAGAAACTTTAATGTATGTTTTATCGCAATATTCTTATGGTTTTCGTGCTATCGTATTACATTTGTTTGAAGACACTTGTATCTTTTTATTTCTTTCACACTTGATATCTCTTGCTATTAAAGTGTCTAAGAAGAATGTGTCTTTTATGACACTAACTGGAAAACTATGTTAAAAAGTTTTTCTATATGAGTGTCTGAGGTACTAGGTTTATTGTTATTAAAATTTATAATATTTGATTTGTATTATTTCAATAATTAAAAGAAAAGAGGGAAAATTTTCTTTCACAATACAATTTTCCCAAAAGAGTATCGCTGTTCCTCCATTAAATAGAAAAACATTTAAATTTATTGCTTTTTTACTAAAAATAAAATGATATGCTATGATTAGCTCTATTCATCTTTTGTAATTATTAAACCCTTTAAATATTATGTGACGTTTTATAAAATTAGGAATTTTTTGTAATTAGCATGTAATTTTATAGTATTCATGAGCAAATTATTTTACTAGTAAAAAATCCCTTGTGATATAGATCGAAAAGTATTAAACTAACAGGCAGTGTATAAAAAATATCGTATTTTCATAGCTGCCAACCTTTACGCTTTTTTGATACCACTAAAATTTAATAGAGATTTTCGTCTTCTGTAATTGTGGGATTTCAACGATTAAATGAGACAAGATTTACTATAAAATTTTAGTGGTTAGTAGAAAGCGTAAAAGTCGGCAGCTATGCATTTTACAACATACTAATATGTAAAAGTAAAAATGAAAAAAAAAAGGTATTTTCGAAAAAAAGTTCAAAATGATCTTTCGTTATGAAGAACTGATTGTGAACTGTCATGAAGAAAAGATTCTACAGTTTTAAACATTCAATGGAAAAAAAGAACTTATAATATGTAACTCTGAAAAGACTGAAAATCAACTTTGTACATTTAATAACCTCTAATGCAAAATTTTCATAATGGATATAAAATAGATATATAACAACTCAATTCCTGAAATTAAGAAATCTATATTTTGAAAACACTATGGAACAATTACTCATTATGTCACTCCAGTATTCAGGTTTGCTGGCGAAAGCATAACAAGACTTTTATATTTTGTGTTTTGTGTTTTAAAGTAGGGATATTCAACGTATGACCCCGCGGGCCTCCAAACTAACAATATTTTAATATAGGAAAAGTTACCTTATTGAATGACAGAAACTTTTAAATTGAATAAAGAGAATATTAATTTTCGGAATTTGTGATGGTAAAAGGCTTTGCGGAAAAAGTTTAAAGACCCCTATTTTAAAGCAAGTATGTCCATGGGATATGATTTCAGAGATGAGGAGAAATTAATGAGGACTTTTTAACCTAGTCCGGTAATTACTTATCTGTCACACACACACATAAAAACAAGGTAAAAAAGATAAAAATGCAGGATTATAGTGGGATTATTATAAAATGCGGGGAATATCATTAGAAAGCATCCTACCTGCTAACCTCTGTTTTTTTTAATCAAACAAACTCACTGTGAAGCAGATAAACGAGTCTTGTTTCTACGTGGTACTCGATTTCAGTCGGATATCATTTTTAAACAGAATTTCTCTATGAAAATTATCGAAACTTATTTGAAATACGCTTTCCTATTTTACTATAAAACAAAATTTATGAACACATAATCAATACATTGAACAAATTCTTTTAATGATATTTTCTCCGTGAAATATTTTTATACTATACTAATTTTAATTCTAAAATTCTTCACCTTATAATATTACTTACTTTTAAATTATGTTTTAACTTTTATGAACATCCAATTAGTTTTTATTTTCATAATTATGTTCGAAATACAACTTTTGTTTCACGGGTTTTTATTAATAATTTGAAAATAAAAATAAAAATTAATTCATGCATTTTTAAAATGTAATTTTACGAAGCATTAGAATAGATAACAGAGACCTCACTATTTCAACAAATAGTTCCTCTTCGCACTCGTTTTGTTTTAATGTTAATGATGGAGCTTATTAAAATGATCTTTTAGCATATGATATATATATTATTTTAACGAATCAATTTATTACCTATTAAAAACTTTTATTTATAATTTACATCGACACTGAACTTCCATAAATTGAGTGGTAAATAGGGGAGAGTAGCCATATTTGGACCACCGCTTTAATTGGACCGTTTCCATTCTGCCGTTAATTACAGGAAGAGACTCCATCTATCGCTGAAATCCTACTCATCAGAATGACGTCACTCGTGATTAGAAGAATCAGCCGCCTACCACGTGCTGTTTTCAGACAATTTAAAAAAACCTAAAGTTAGCTGTTTTGATCTAATTTTTTCCTATTAAACGTAAGTGAATATTTTAAAACTAAGCTGAGTTGTTAGGTTTTCATATACATATATGAATTCATCTGTTTATTGCGAATATTTTTCACGCGGATTTGTTTCATTTCGATTTTTTTTCTTAGTCTTGAAATTAACTGTTTTAAAAAATGGTGCAGTTGCCGTAATTGGGCCAATTTAAGTTGCTTAAATTGGACCACATATGTGATCATAAATTTGAAAAGTAAGTAATGACTTTCAAAGATGGTACGCTCTGTACACTATTTTTTTTTATACTTTATAATGGATTACTATCTCCATGTAAGTTTTTTTTTTGTATATATGGATTAATTTTTTTTATACAGTTTATGACTATATATACATAAAAAATATTTTTACTGTCTATGGAATAAATTTTGTTTGCAGTGCGTTTTATCTTGTATGTAATTCTATTTATTTTCTTCGAATTCTTTATTCCTACGGCATATTTGATTTACAGAGTTGAATTCAAACATTTTCCTCCTGCAGGATATTTGTGATGGAAGACTTTTTACAGTTCTGGAGGGTGGAATTATACTTTTTTGCCATCAAATCGCATAAAATCTCAAACCTTGATGAAAATTTTGAAAAAGACATAGACAAACTGTCTGGAAGAAAAACAGCCGTGACAGCAAAAGCTGTTAAAGATATAGAAAACAAAAAGCAGACAGTAAGTTGTGAAGAAATTGACCTGCAACAAGGCTGCAGCTACAAATCCTCCCCAAAAGCAAAAATCTCATTAGAAATGTTATTTCCCTTGCTAAATTCAGTTAAATCAAAGTACAGGGGGAGCCAAAAAAAAGTTGTGTTAACATCATCGCCATATAAACTAAACCCTGAAATAAAAAATAAATAAATAAATAAAATAAAAAGACAAAAAGGAAGCTTTCACAGTACAAAAGCAATCGGAACATCGAGTTTTAAAAAATAGGCGTAATGCAATTAGCAAGAAAATTATGGAAGAGAAGAACTACAAACATAATGTAAAGAAAACTCCTGTTGCAAAAAAAAAAAAAAAAAAAATGTCTGATAATTCAGAATCTAAAAACACATCTAAAAACAGAAAAATCTAGACAGTGATGATTGATTTTGCCTAATTTGTAAGAAGAATAAAATAGCAGAAATGATTCAGTGTTTAGATTGTCATATACGGTTCCATGTTTTGTGCGCAGGAAAACAAAAGCAATAAACAAAATTCATGTATAAGCTTTGCATCACTTCTTACATGATATTCAAGTAACTGACAATTAGTTCCATAATTTCTATTCTTAATTAGTGATAACTCTGATTTATATTTTGAATATATTTTTATTTAAAACAATTACTGTTATTTTCAGATATTTGATTTCATTATATTTCATTGCTGTTATTTTGTTTGATGGTTTCATTAATCGCAAACTTTGCTTTTAATGAAATTAGTTATATTCCTTAGTCATTAAAACAACCTGATATTATTTGGTCCAATTTAGGAGGCTGGGGGTCCAACTTAGGCGACCAGTTGCTGAATTTGGACCACTTTTGACAATTTTTTCTAATTAAAATAAAATTTAAGATTTTCAAAAAGAAATTGATCTAAATATTTATTTAGTTAGTAGATGAATAGATTGACTCTGTGTAATGATCTTTTGCAGAAATTCCAAAAATTAAGTTAGTTACACCTGAAAATAAGTGAAGTGGTCCAAATTAGGCTACTCTCCCCTATGCGCATCTATTTTCGGTTATTGTATATTTGCTAAACGATCGATTTAGTGTTGCTATTTGTAGATAATTCATTAGTTGTGGAGATAAAGATACATCATTGTTAGCTGTTTTACATCCGATTTCGCAACAATTGTCACCCTCTTAAACCCTTGAAGGTTGGCAGTACATTATATATACCACTTAATTTTAATTCACAAATACCACATTGGCACCTGAAATTTGAAACTAAATTTTACTTTGTATAATGTACACAAAGAAACGCTTTTATGTACTTTCATTATCAATTTTATCGTAAACCATCCTTGTGTCATACAATCACTTTGACATTTTAGCAACAGGAATACTTTGCCTCTGAAAGGGTTAAAGAAACTGTGCTTGTATTTTGTCTGGAGGTAAAATTGTTACCCACTGCTTCGAATTCAAATCTGGGTTTTGGGTGTATTTTTTTTAATGTATAATTTAGCATCCATTTTAAGCATGTTCTAATAATTTTCCTTTTCACCGCTAAACAACGTGAATCCTTCTCACACATTCACGAAGTCATTTTTATGAGTAAATGCAAAGAAATTTGAAGACAGTTTAAGAACAAATAATCGAACAATGTCTTTTAATTTACTATAAATATTATGCATCTCGAATTATAACTGATTACTGTCTAATGACGGCTTTCCCATGGTACGATTTTCTGAAAAATCGTTTACCTTTATAACGAAGTGAGAAACACTATTTTATGTAAGGTATCTGAATAAGAATACTAACGAATGTTATGCTCATCCTAATGAAAGTTATTTCGTAAATATGTCTGAAAGTACAGTTCGATTTTTAAGGAGACATAAAGCTGGACTTTCTGGTCTAGTTACCCATTGAGAACAAAAAGTGCTCGTTGTACCCATCCAATCGAATGAAATAAACAAAACTATGTTTAAAAGAAAACAAGCTAATTCTATGAACAAATAGTCATACAGTTTCTGTTCTTTGGCTAAAATGCATTGCAGAGAGTTCTTTCGTTTAATTTTCACTTGGATTTAAACGCAAAATAACCCTGCCACCCTTTCAATCTTCTTTTAAGTATAAAACAACGCATTTACATAATAACAAACGTTTTTCACAAATAAGATATTATAAAAGATTGGGAAACTCATGTTTTTTTAAACGGTGAGCGGACTAACTACAAAAATAGTAGAAACTTGTTAATCACACTTGTTTTGTCCGAACGTGATTATATGTAAACATTGCATCCAAAATTTATCTTAAATGATACATTTGGCATAAAAAAAAGTTTAATGTGCCTCATTCTTTTATATCTGTTAAAATTAATGCAATTTTACTTTTAATAGAAATGTTGAGAAGGTAGTAATGACCGACACTGCAGTAAAGGCCTCAATCGATTTTGCTTGACAAAGTTTTACAAATTTAGAAGGTAAATTTAATTTTTAAACTAAGATTTTGTTCATTGAATTTATAATAGTGCTGATGTCACTCTTGATTTCGCCAGTTTAGGAAATATTTATGTTTAAATATTATGTCTTATGAGCCAGGGCAAGGATCATTAGACCCCCGACTTCAGGGTCTAATGGGACAAAATTTCATTTCACAAATTAAGTCTATTTATCTTATTTTGACTAGCATTTTTTATTTATTAATAGAAAACTGTTTAAAGTAATTGGCTGGAAAAAAACTGGGAATTTTATAAATTACACTTTGTTCAGTATTAAGAAATGTAAAACATATCACAATAGCCCTCAGTCTCCTATACGAAAAATAATCCGGAATAAATGTTTTCGTTTACTCATGAATTTCATTTAACCCGGGAGAACTCGCTGCATGAGATTTTCTCTCACAGTCGTACTTTTTTAAGACTCTTATTTAAATCATTTTTCATTTTAATTAAAATTTCAAAATGTTTTTCAATTATTTTACCTATTTTGTGAATAAAAGTACTAAGCCAACCAAAAAAAGTTGATATTATATGAATGTAAAGTAAAAAAAAAGCAATTGGGCATTCTCACTAGCGAGTTCTCCCGGGTTAACTCTGAATTTAACACTCTTTTTTCATCTCTCGTGTCACACTCTAGGTCTCTAAGGCCTCTGCAATGAGATTCATCAAAATTTCCATAATATTGTGGTATTATGGAAGATATACTATCGGAAAATATCATAGGACTGTGAGCCCTATGTCGTTCAATCAACATCATAGGCCTCAAAACCTGTCGTGTTACTGTCAGGGTTAATGGGGCATTACAATTGTGAAAAATGTTTTTAAACAATCAATATTTCTATTTCATTTTTCCGGCAACAACTGAATACATTGCAATATATTTTTTAAATGTTTTTTTCCTGTTTCAATTAACTTTATTTTGACTTTATTTTAATTAGCTTTATTTTTCCTTTTGTTTCCTGGAAAATAAGTTTCTATCTAGTAACGTTAATAATAATAATAATAATAAAAACACCGATTTATGTTTGAGAAATTTCCTAACTTTTTTTACTTTTTTGCGAACCAATCAAATTACAGTTTAAATACAACTACAGTAAACTTAAAAAAAAAACTAAATCTCTTCAGTAGTTCTCGCGAAAAATAAAAAGAAATAGGGGAAACATCGTAAGTTTACAGGATGCGGCATCAAAGGTTCTGATTGCGTCACAGCTCTTAGTGCTGTTTTCTTGAACGCAAAATCGATTTATTTTTGCCTATAAATCAAGTTCAGTCAACTTGGGAAAACCCGGTTACATTACACCGGATTTGAAGATTTTCACTTTTGACTGTAGTTGCCCCCTAAAATGAAACAATAAAACTTCCTTTCCTTTAAGCATATTATAGGTTTGTTTAAAAAAAGAAATCGCTTTTTGTACATAATTAACTACAAAAGATTTACAAACCCATATTTGAAAAAACGAATATGCTAAATATAGCAATGGAAGAAATTTGATAAATATACCTTGAATATCATTTAGTTGGGCAAAAAATGGATCGCATTTAGTTGATTTCGACTCGTACTTAATTAAAACACAGAAAGTATTTTTTCCTATAAGGATAAATATTTTGTACGTTTTGAAATAAGAATAATTTATCACAAATAAGCTACTATTAAGGATTTGAAACCTATGTTTGTAAAAGAAAAACAAAAAAGAAAAATGAGCACGTTAAATATAAGAATAGGAGAAACTTGTTAAACACACAGGGATTATCAATTATTTGGATATTAAATTGATCGCAATTAAATGTTTCGTGTATTTATGATTTGCATTTAAATGAAATAAAGAAAGTAATGCTTTGTGTTTGCGTGTGTTTCATAATATCAATCATTTTACACTTATCAGGCTACTATTAAAAACGTACAAACCCATGTTTGTAGAAATCGAGTTATCTGATTAAAAGAATGAACGAAACTAGTTAAACAACCTAGATTACCATTTATGCTAAAAGAAAGTTAATCTTCGATAGTTGTTTCGATTACCTATAACTCGCACTTCGAAGAAAGTAAGTTTTCCTTAAGTATTAGTTATATAAGCGTTTCATAATAACACTCTTTTTTCACAAATTAGCGTCTGTTAAAATTTGCAAAGCCAAGTTTGTAAAAAACAAGTAAGGTAACGATAAGAATGAAGAAAACTTATTACGCATATACTATGATTTGAGTAACAAATTAATATTAATTGCAGTTAGCTGTTTCGCTTACTTATGATTCACACTTAAATAAAGCAAAGAAAATATTTATTCCTTAAATTTAAATATTAAGAGTATTTCGTAATAATAAACGTTTTTCATAAATTAGCTAATATTAAAAATATGCAAACTTATGTTTGTAAAAAATGAGCAAGCTAACCATATGAAAGCAAAAATAGAAAAAACTTATCCCTTATTTGGGTAGGAAATTAATCGCAAATAGCTGTTCCGCTTATTTATGATTCACATTTAAATGAAAAAAGTAATTTACCCTTAAATATAAATACTATGCATGTGTTAGAATATATATATATATATATATATATATATATATATATATATTTTATAGAAATTAATATATTTTTTTGCATATTAATAATTTGCAAACATGTTTGTGAAAAACAAGCAAACTAAATAATACGTAAGCTAACAATATATAAGAATATATGCATTTTATATTTCATTTGGAAAGAAAATTAATCGCAAATAGTTGTTTCGCTTACGTATGAATCACACGTAAAATAAACAAAGAAAACAAATTTTCTTTCAAGTGTAAATGGGCGTGTGTTCCGTAATTAGCATGTATTCGTTTGAGCAAACTAATTGTAAAAAAATGGAAGACAATTGTGAAAACACATCGAGGCTATCATTTATTTTTTGCAGAATATTAATCTTAATTAGACGTTTCATTAATTTAAGATCTATATGTAAGTGAAACAAAGAAAGTGAATTCTCTTTAACCCTTTGCGGGCGTATTAAGTTTACATATAGGTGTCATGCTGGTCGGAATTAATTTTCGTTGAACGAACAGTCATACATAATACTCAAGATTATGAAAAGAAACAAAATTTATTATTTCTTTTTTTAACTTTAGCTATATGTAACACAGTAATATGTTTTAATTTTACCTAAAAATTATATTTTATAGTTCTCCATCGGGTGATATCTTTCAAAGCAGCCTCTAATAGGCAGCCCTTAATATCTCTGTTTGAACATACAGAACAATCTTTACTCTTTACATCTTGCATCTGATCTTTTTTAAAATAGTACTTTTAATTCCACGGTACACTTCTTTCGGTATCTTTCTTTTTTGCCATTTTAGAGCATTATTTAAAAAGAAAATTTAAGAAGCGAAAATGCTTAATGGCACTTAACCCTTTGTGTACTTAATTATGAGTTCATGAAAATTTTATCTTCTAAAGCATTTTTCGTGAATTGTTTAAACTACATTAGAATATTTACATAATCATTTAAGAAATTTTAGAAGGATTTTGGAAGGGTTGAAGGATTTAGAAGGATTAATTAAATTTGAATTTATAGGGAATTTTTTCAATATTTATAACCCCACTCAAATCTTTTATTAAGTATTTGTCTTAGTATTTTGTAGAATTGGAAAACGTACAAATATAATTTTCTTACAATAGAAACATAGAAATATTTCCGAATTGAATAATCCCCCTCCCCAGCGCCAAGAAAGCTGAAAAGATGCAAAGGAAAAAGAAATCATCCCTAAAAAAATATTTTCGTTTTGTGTAACCAATAATGCTTTTGGAACAAGATAAAGTAATGTATCTATAACTCATTATAAACTGTATTACAACTAATCGATGTATTAAATGAATTTTATAACAAGTTATTTTAATGGTACTTATAAGTACCGTCAGTAGATAAAGGGTTAAACACAATTTGTAAAATATTATTTCGAATTCTACGTATCTCCGAAGCTTGTCGACTTTAAGGTTGTATTCCGATCCAAACTGCTTATTTCCTGATTCATTTTTAAATTATTTTTTGCTCTCAAACGCATCAAACTGGGAAATTCTCTTATTTAGAAACTGCTTAATGTGCCGTGCTTTTCGATTTTTTGGTAAATGCAGAAAATATTGTAAAAAATACTATCAAAGTTGGTGTTTTTAACCGAATTTTCCGAAGCGGGAGATCTGGGAGTGAAAAAAATGGTCATACTGAGAAAATAATTGTTTAAAACTCAAATTCTAATTAATTGGGCGAAAAGTGAAATCATACGGCCTCTTATACATCTCTTCAAAAATCACCTCAGCAAGTTTCATGTTTTTGCTATTAAAAATGAGTCTGAAAATGTCTCAGAAAATTTCGAGCTGTTGAGGGAGGGAAAATATTTTTTCGAATATACCCTTAATATAATATAAGATCAGTATGGTTCTTTGCTGCAGTGGCTGAGAGCGGAATGTTAAAAAAAGCTTTGGTGGCTGAGAGTAGACATACGACCGAAAAGGGTTAAGAATGTTAACAAATTACACATTGGTTTTGTAATAACAATTATTTATCACAAATAAGTTGCGACAAAAATCTTTCAAACTCCTCATGTTTTTTTTAAAAAAGGGAGCACATGTTTACTATGAGGATGGAAGAATCTCGTTAAACACACCAACGTGTCATTTATTTGTGCAGAAAATTGATCACAATTAATTGTTTAGTTTTCTTATGACTAACATTTAAAGAAACAAAGAAATGGATTCATGAAGTATAAATATTGCGTTGGTTTCGTAATAACAATATTTCCCTGAAAATCAGCAACTATCAAAGATTTACAAATTGAGTTTGTATAAAAAAAAATTAATTTCATTTCATCTCACGTAATATTTAGAAGAAATGGTGACTGGTGAGTGTGATATCGCCGGTGTTTTCAAAGACATGACTAGCAAACGAATGTGAGGAGAATTTGATATCACTGTTTCTTCGTGTAAAAAGTAAAGATCAGTGAAACATAAGATGAGAAGTGTTTTGATATTTGTTATAAAAAATGTAGCTTATCTTGAATAGTTAAAAAATTAAATTAAATTATTTTATTTTTACTTTACTTATTGCACTTATTCCTTTACTTATACTTATTTAGAATTTACTTTAAAATTTGACTTACTTTTCAAAAATATAATAGTAAAACAGCTAAATCTTATGCTACAAAATGAATTTTTAAAAAGTAATTCATTTTTTAAATTAAAAAAAAGTTATTTTTATTGAAAGTTTCGTGATTCCACGAATTCATTTAAATTTGGGGGAAGAAATCAGAGTAGTGGTTAGAGTACTGCCCACAAAATACGGAACTTGGAGAATACAAAAATTGTTTGTGGGAAGGGGGGGGGGGGGGCGAAGTTTGCATGGTTTGAGTGCGGTGGCTGTGTAAGGTTTTACGTTTTCCTTTGTGGATTGGCTTTTAGTAAATTCGAATTTTTTTACTAATGGAATATTTAAAATTTTCTTTCAATATCTTTTTAAAATAACAATAAACTACTTTATAAATTTAAAAAAAAAATTTGGATTTTGTTTTTCAATCTATCACAGTTTTTATAATATTTTAATAAATTTTTACTAGAGTACGTTTTCCGCAACATAAAAGCACGATATGAAAGAATTATTATTTGTATTTATCGAATTAGTTGCTCAATGAAAATAACTATAATAAATTTTATTAATCTGCCTATAAGTCTACCTAATACCCCAGAATTGCTTAACAAAGCAACTAGATTCGAAAGCAGTAATGTTTTGGCTCTCTTTATTAGGTAACCAAAATTCATGCGCTTAAAAAAAAAAAAAAAAAAAAAAAAAAAAAAAATGGAAAGCCTGGTCTACATTTCTAACAAGTATGCTATTGGTTAGTGAAATTAGCTAAAAATTATCGCTCCCGATATAAAAATTATAGGTAATCATAGAATATTACGAATTCATGAAATTTTGTTTTATTTTTATTTTTTTCGTTACATTGCGTAAAATAATTAGGAAATCATTATTTATAAAACAACAATTTTAAGTTTATTTATCATTTAAATAAAGAATAAAATGCAACTTTTTAAAAATAAATCTCAGTGATTCATAATAATATATTTTGTCATTTCAGCTTTATAACTTACAAGGGGAAGTTTCGAGGTTGGAAGCAGAAAATGCGGTGATTATTTGTTTATCAATAGAGTATAGTCAGTAGATATAAAACTCTTAAATTGCAATAGCCAGGAAATTTCGAGAAAATAACCCCCAGAGTTCACGGTAAAGTATGAGGTAAATTAATTCCTTTCACAATTGACTTAGAAGCATGGTATGTAGCGTGCTAGCTTTCTAAATTATTTTTCGAGTCCGATTCTCGTACAAACTCCTATTTTTGCAACCGAAATATTCATGATAAATTTCGAATCATAATTAAAAATATATGTATATATTTTTTAATTTACAAAAAATATAAATGCAATATATTTTTACGAATATATATACAGGTTTGACTATGAAATTTTACATGCTTAAAGATTTGATAAAAAGTTAAAAAAAAAAATCTACGCAGTTTCTATTGATGTAAAACACAAAATTTTGATGTTGTTTAAAAATATTTTCAGTTACGTGAATAAAGTTCTATTTTTCATAGCAAAATAAATTAAAATAAGTTATGTAAAGCTATAATTAGTTTTTTGTTTTTATTTAGCTAAATATGAGGGGATCACAACCCCACTAGACAAAGTCCATTTTGAAAAAAAAAATTGAGATATCCATTTAGAAGGTTCATAAAATCTATTTTATGCACACCCACAGTAAACCAAGCCTATAAACAGGTGACATACCGGGTGTCCCAAAAATCACTGATGGATTTTAAAATTCAATAACTTGCAAACGGTAACAGATATTAAAAAAATTCTTGCAGGAGGGTTATGTATGATGTCAGGAGTTTTCTTACTGTGATTCTTGATTTTAGTTCGAATTTCAAACAATAGATGGTGCTGCGAGAAATAGGTGCTAATTCCAGATCCGAATTTTTGGTACTTCGTGATCCATTCAAAACATTTTAGTCTTCTTTTTTCGCATGGAAGAAGAGAGAGGCCGAAACTTCGAGCCTGGATTTAGCGCTTATTGCTTTCAGCGCCATCTACCGCTGCTGTTTGTAACTAAAACTGGTAATCGCAGCATAAAAACTCCTGACATCTTACATAACCCTCCTGCAAAAATTTGAGATATCTGTCACTGTTTGCAAGTTATTCAATTTTAAAATCCATCAGTCATTTTTGGGACACCCGGTACATGATAAAGTATGTGGAAACACACTTTCTTCCCTGTGGGAGTTGATAAAACAGATTTTATGTACTTTCTACCATCTCTTTTTTTTTTTTTTTGGTTTAATGGACTTGGTTTACTATATGGTTGTGAGCCTCTCATATAATATTTCAAAAATGTTTGTGGGTTTTTAAAAATTGGCTTCTAAATTTTTAATATGATTTTTTTTTTAAATCTCAGGTTCTTAATTGTACAGTTAGAATAACTCTCTACCTACTATCTATTTTTAGCAATTCAAGATATTTTCAGAAGAACGTTTTTTAAATACGTAGACAATTAATTTAATTCCAATAGCAACAATCAAGAAAATCAAAAATTCTAAGTATTAAAACTAGTTGTTATAGCATACATTTAAAGAATAGTAAGATATTAGGAAAGTTACATTGATAGAAAAACATAGTGTATTATAGTTTTATATAACACATTTTAATTTATTTCACTGGGAAAAATGCAAGTTTATTCATGTAACTGTAAAGAATTTTATAAAGCATCAAAACTTTGTGGTGTATAGAAATATAAAATGCGTACACAATATTTTTATACTTTTCATTAAATTTATAAGCATGTACTATTTCATAAGTAAAACTGTATGTATATATGCGTAGAAATACATTTTATTTATATTTTTCGTAATTTTCGATAATTGTACAGTTATTTTCACTGTGATTCGAAAACAATTGATAAATTTCTACGCGGCAAAAAACAACACTTTTACGAGATTCGAACTCAGAAGAATTTAGGAAATCAGCTCGCTATCGACCATGATGATTCAACCCTTGTGAAAAGGAGAAATTTATTTGACAATAAATTTTAAAGTAAAATTTGAGGCTTGTTTTCTCGAGATTTCCTGGCTATTGCATTTTAAGGGGTCTCAGGACTCTTAAAGCTCTAAAATTTTCGAAATTTTAATTTTTCTAGATGTTAAATTTCTATGTTTTCTGAACATTTTGATATAATTGTTATCTTGAAATTCCCATTAGAACAGAAGTTATGGCATTTAGAATTATACTCGCTCAATAGCTGAAGCGGTGTTTCCAAAACTTTGAAGTCATTTTTCTCCAAATGACGTTTTTGGCCATAACACGCACGATATCTCAAAAACTTCTGAATATTTTTTCATGAAATTTTCAAAACATATGTTTCATGTTAGTCTGTATAAACTGAACCTAAAATTTCCTTTTTATTGTAAAAAGAAAATATTTTTTTAGGGGTTTATTTTGTTGAAATTTTCTAAATTTTGCATTAGCTAAATACAACTTTGTATTAAAAATATAAAAATGCTTTAAATACAAATTTATTTAGGTTCAGTGTCATTATTAAAATCTGAGGTATAAGTAGGCACCAAAACTTTCATTCTAGTTGCAAAATGTATTTTGTAATCGTGCGCATAGGCTGTTATGCCGATTTTCTGCTCGCGAAATGTCTGACAGTTTAAAGTCCCCTGTAAAAGCTAATTCTGCATCTTGCAATTTTTCAAATATTTGAAATGAAAGAACATACTTGTGTCTTTCATTCCCATTTAAAATTGTGTCTTAATATCAAATACATTTTAAGATATTAAATGTTGAAAAGGGTCCTTTTTTTTTCATTTTTTCCAATTTTAAGGGTCTTGAGACCCCTTAAGACTTTTATCTGTTTATCTATTAACCATAATCTATCAATACACAAACGCTCGTTCATTCTCTGTTTCCGACCTCGGAACCTTTCCTCATTAGTGTTGAAAATATTTTCACTGATTTTGTTTTTCCCTAATTTAAGCATTTTTTATTATTTCAGATAACTCATAAAAATATGCATGCTATTATAGCATTTAGAAATTATTATCGTTTGATAATTGTTTTCAGAAAAATATCTTTATAAATTTGTAAATGAATTCGAGTAAAATAATGAAATTATATAAAATTATAATAAAAAAATTATAGACAAAATCAGAGAAACAAGTTATGATTAAACTAAATTTTTAATCAAGAAATAAAAATGATGATGCAATTTTATTATGCTGAAATGTTATTGACTATTACAAATAAAACCATCATAATGGTTTAACGGATTTGAGATTAAAGAAAAAGTTTTGCATTGTGCCTCATGCCTCATTTAAGCATTTTAAAAATATATCACATATTTCTTGGAAATGCGCTTTCTCTTACAACACCTAAAGATCATTTACATTTTTAAAAAAGATTTTGGAAAAAAAAACCCTTTGAAAATTTACATTGGCTTTCTGGTAAAATAATAGCTAAATGTTAAAAAAAGTGATTTACATCTTATAGTCAAAATAATTGTTAGTAACTACGGTTATTTAGTTAGAAAATGTGCTTAGGAAATTAAAATATTGACATAACTTTCAAAACCGTATTTGTAATTTTATTATGGCGAAATTTTATTAATAACAAATATAAATAATATAACATTCAATCGGTTTTGAAATATGTAATTTATTGATTGCAAAAAAAGACTCCTAAAAAATTAAAAAAAAAAGTGAATGTAGCATTTATTTTACATTTTATATAAATAAATGCGAACGTATCATTATTTATTATTTATCATAAAGTTAACAAAAACAAATACTTAATGAAATACGTAATAAATCAATTCTTAATATTTATCTTCCAGTTTATAAAACAGAAAAAATAATTAAAGAACACGGAATTTCATTTTCAAAGTTCAAAATCGAAATTAATATTTTGTTGTGTTCATTTAGAATTACTTGTGCAATAGGGAAGAAATATAATTATCATCAAACAACAAATATAAATACAAAGAAAGAACAGTTTAAAAGAAATTTCATGTAGAAATGTTAACGGAAACTTATTGAATATAATGCTATATAATACAATTCCATTTCAAATTCCGATAAACGGTCAAAGAAGTACTGCAAGTCGTATAAATCTATACATAATGTAAATCGTAAAGATTAATGCTTATTTTATGATAATGTTAAAGTTTTTGAGCAGCCACATTTTATAACCCAAAAGATTTTGTCAAGTATAAAATTTCAAACTTTTAAAACTTGAATCTGATACGTCATAAAGACGTCAGATTTTTAAAACCACTTTAAAGATTTTTCTAGATTCTATTTTGTAGCGAGCATCTCATAAAAAACTGAATTTCAAAGAAGAAGCTGACACTTGTGCAAGAAAAAAGTATGAAAGATCTAAAAATGTTATTGAATATTTTTCAAGATGGAAAAAAAAATTACAGTTGAATGAATATGAGCACTATTGTGGCAAAATTTCAAAATGGAAAAAGAAGAGACGTAAGCCAAAAGTTATATTTATGTTTGATTCCTTCAAATAAAAATTTCCATGTCATGAATAAATGTAGGAATAGTTTTAGACGTCAGAAGAAATTTTAAAACTCGTGCAAAAATATTCATTGCATTCAGCATTTTTAATATCTATATTATTCATATCTATTTTTTTTATAAATAAACTTAAAACGTTGTAATAATTCATTAATAACATTAAAATATGTAAATTTGTTGCGTGTCACAACATAATTTTTTTTTTGAAGATGCCTTATTTAATGAAATTCAGTCCAACAAACCACTAATAATAATACAATATGTAAATTTATGTACTTTGAAAAAGATAGAATTAATGCAACTAATAGAATAAACATGGTTAAAATTTAAAGATAAATTATTCATTGGATGTCATATGTTTTAATTATTTAATCATAAAGTTTCACAGCAGAATGTTAACTAAAAAATAAATCTTCTGAACAGAAAATTGACATTAAATTAGATTAATTACACTAATCCTTAATATTTTTTTGTGCATTGCGTCTATGCTGTACAAATATACTGTCGAAAGTTTTGAGGTAGGGTATTTAACATTATTTCTGCAGGTGTCAAATGACACCATTTTAAAGTTTTGCTTTATATTTATTTTGCTTGTAGTTTTTGAATGTAATAAACATAAAAAAGTCTTCAATTTATTAAAAATGATTTGTAGTTCTTTCAATCTAAAACTTATAAATGGAAAACCATAACTCAAAATCTTTTAAAAGGTGTCAAAAGACACCGGTAGAAAAAGTATAAAACTTGAATTATTTGAGATGGTTGTAATCATTTACATCATTTTTAGTTCATTTAACTTATGAAAATAAAAAAAAAAGGACATGTCACGAATTAATGAAGGAATCGTTTTTAGTGACCGTGGAAATTTTAAAGCTTATACAAAAATAATCCTTGCATTCAGTATTTTTAATATATATTTTATTCCTACATTTATAAATAAATTTAATACATAATGAAATAAAATATTAATAGTATTAGAATACGTAAATTTTAAGCGCTTCACAAAATATAGACTTTTGGAATTAATACAGTTAAATTTTAAAGACGAATTATTCATTGAATATCATACGTATCATACATATTAAACATTTAATCGCGAAAGTACTACTGCAGAATGTAAGCTGAAAAGCAAAAATTTCTGTTTGTAAAAATGGCATTAAGATAAATTAATTAGACTAAACGTTATTTATTCCCACTTTAGAATATTACGTTCAAGCCTTATAAAAGCAATAAAATTGTTTAAAAATTTTAAAGTTTTATGCTTATAATTTTACATAATTTGGTGCAATTACTTAAATGTATTTAAATGTTAATTGTTTTAAATTATTAACATTTAGATCACGTTGGTTCATTTACTTTTTAAGATTGATAAATTAATTAAAATTGAAATTTAAGATTTGTTTTTGACGTTAAGAGAAATTTTAAAGACCATAAAAAAATAGTCATTGCATTCAGTATTTTTAATATCTATAGTATTCTGACTTTTAACGAATAAACTTAAAATGTAATGAAATAAGCCATTATTAATATTAGAATATGTAAATTTTATGCGCTTCACAAATGGTATAATTTTGGAATTAATGCAGTTAAATTTTAAAGATGCATTATAAAATGAATCTATATCATACATATTAAACATTTGATCATAAAAATTCTCCCACAGAATGCAAGTCAGACATTAAAATTCTGTTCATAAAAATGGAATTAAAATAAATTAATTGTACTAAATGTTAAATTAGACTTCTTTTCATCAGTATTGTGCCAACGCTATATAAAGACAATATAAATGTTAAAAGTTTTGAGTTTAAAATTTACATATATATTTTAAGTACTTTTAGGTATTTAAATTACTATTCTAAGTATTTAAACCATTCGAAATTATTACAATTACCTAAATTACTTCATTTAACTTTTGAAAAGGAAAAAATAATAAAAATTGAAAAGTAGGAATCTTTTTTGACGTCACTAAAAATTTTTAAATTCACCTAACAATATTCATTGCATTTAGTGTTTTAATAGCTATAATATTTCTGCTTTTAACAAGTAAACTTATAATGTAATGAAATGCCATTATTAATAATAAAATATGTACATTTTATGTGCTTCACTTATTGAATTAATGCAGTTAAATATTAAACATGCATTGTTGAATGAATACCATATGAATTAAATATTTAAACAAACAATTTCACCACCTAATGTGAGCTTGAAAATAAAACTTCTGAACAGAAAAACTATCTTAAATTAGATTAATTAGACTAAACGTTAAATTTAAATATTTTTCTCCGTAATGTGTTAAATAAAGCAATGTAACTGGTGAAAGTGTTGAGGTCAGGTATATAAACTTGAATTGTTTGATTTTAATGAAATCAGTTGCTTCACGTTAGTTAAATTAACTTTTGAAAGTGGAAAACTAATCAAAATTAAAACCAATTGTTATGTAAGATAAAAAAAAAAGGATAAATTGAAAGTGAAATAATTAAAAGATTTTACTAAAATAATTATCCAATGGTACACGTAAAAATTAATAAAGATCAACAGAAATAGAAATAAATGAATGCTTTTGCTAAAAAAATTATCGAACAAGACAATTAAAAATTAATTTACATTATTCATATGAACAACTCTTTTGACAAACATAGGAAGATTTCCCCAGCAATAATAAGAAATGAAACAATTTCAGCCACGTATTTTTTATATCTATATAACGGAAGCCGGGATGAACTTTTTAATGTCAGGTAGGACCTCGAGATGAGAAATTAAAATTTTAAAACCAAAAGTTTCGAAACTTACTTCGGCCTTGGAAAAAAAATTCATGGGTATCAAATGGTTTATGCTTCTTCTACTATTGCACAAGTATCCGTGAGAACACATGTAATTTGTTCTAAAGTGATTCCAACAGCATTTGATAGCGAATATAATAACAGAAGTAAGTATGCAAGGCCAACTCACCCACATAACTCAACAGTGTTCGCCAGGTAACCGTCTCCCAGAGGGTCAATAGCCACTACTGTTGTCTCCGGCTCAAAGCTGAATGAGCTCTGAGATCCAAGTTGGTCCAGGTCTACGACTGGATGGGCCAGTTCAAGCGCCACTTCCCCTCTCTCCCTCTGACTCTCCACTTTAGGTTAAAAGCGTTCGGGAGGGGTCAGTCCGGTTCGGGACACTTGGCGGAAAGAGCAAAAATAGGCAGAATTTCTTTCTCTCGTCAGGTGCATAAGGGCTGGGAATTTTTTTTTTCGCTCTTTTTCTTCTTTATACTTTTCTCTCCTTCATCTTGAAGCGGGGGGTATCAGGGGTACCATAAGCATGATGTAAGGGGAAGCAATACCCCCCACCCCTATGAAAAGATGTAAGATACAAATAATTAGTATTTATAGGATAGAATAAAAACCACTAATTATGATAAATTATGGCCCGTTAGCGAATGTATTGTATAATGATCCGATTTCTCACTTACTACTTTTTTATCAAAATTAAAAACGTCTGAGCCTTGATATTTCTCAAACATCAATATTTAATTTTTAAAACATGATCTAGTGTTATGAAAATTAATGTGAATTTTTTACTGATCTTCTTAAAAAATCATAAAAGCAGCAGACAATTCCATAAAGTAAATTATGTTTATAACAGAATATTCTCCACATACAAAGATATCTTTGAAAATCATTCCAATCAAGAGCTGAATCTACCATTTCTCCAAGAAGATTTCAATAAGATAATGCGTCTTATCCTACGTTTGAAATCTAGAAAAATATTTTAAGTCTAAGGACCTTATCAACTTTAAAGTGTTATCCCTGCAAGGAAATACCCTACATGATTATCATTGGGAAAATACGGATTTTTTTCGAGAAAAATTGTAAAATATAAATAATCAATTTTATAATATCATTAAAAGAGTCTACAAAATATGACACATATCAACAACATTTTTGTACTTATCACATTACACATCGAAATTAATAATAGCATAAAATATGATACTTCATTTTGTTATTCATAAGTATCATGAAAATGTAATTAGTATGCAACGCATAATGAATGTCATTAATTAACTAAAAGTTTCATCCACGGATATTTAAGAAATCTGTGATAATGTCAGTAAAGATGCACACATATCAGTTTAGGGAAGATGGGCTTCAAAAACGATTTTTTTTTTTTTTCATTTGCTGGAGAATTCCTTCAATGGTCTATGCATTGATTCTTACATGTAAGCTCCCAAAATTAAGCTATTATCATGCAAATTTGTTGCAAAACGTTTAAAGCAATTATGAAAAGAGTGTTTTTTTAAAAATTCGGTAAATATCTTGGCAACCGATGAACTGATTTCTCCTTTCCCTTTTTTTAACATGACAGCCTATATGCAGGGTGTCCAGCGAATAAGACCCTGATTTCAAAATTAAATATCTCAAAAACAAAGATCAATAGAATTATGCGGTAAACGGTTTGTTTATTAGCTAAGCTGTAAAAATGTTATACAGAAGTTTCAAAATTTTGTTGCAAAAACCGTTAACAGATGGCGCTGTAATCGCAATGCCTATAAATTGTGTTTCGAAGTCCAGAGCACTAGTGTCTCATTCCTAGATGGTTCCCTATGGAAGAACAAAACTTGGGAAAGTCCACTTTTTCGTTGGGGTGATGTGCAGAAGCGGAGACATCTGGTCATAGAATTATTGCATCAGCTTTAATTTTAGAGAACTTCAATGAATAGAATTTTAAATAGAAAAGTTTAGAAATCATTGTATAAATCACTTATTAAAATATTTTATTTGGGTGATATGCAGAAGCGGAGCCATGTGTTGACAGAATTGAGATTTGTTTCAAATTTTGTTATAAGCTATTTCGGTCTGGATAGCAGTATCTCTGTGGTATGTCTTTTCTCTCCTAATTGGTAGATCGTGGAATCGAATCCAAGCAGAGGAGGATTTGAAAAAATTGCAAATCTTTACTTTTAACATTTATTTAAATTATGAAAAAAAGTTTGAATAAAAAAAATTCCAAAGTTTCTAGTTTTAAAATTTAATTAAGCTAATAGAAACCTCTTTCTTAAAATCAATGAGCATTTATAATAATGACTCATAAATAATTTTTTTAAATTGTAGAAAATAGTTTGAATGAAAAAATACAAAGTTTCTATTTTTAAAAGCTTAATTAAGTTAAAAAAAATCATTTTAATTTTAAAAATTCATTTTCTTTTTTTTATCATTGAGCACAGAAGTCTGGTGCAGCTTCTAACGATATGACCCGAAGTTTTTGAAAGGAGTACAGCCTCCAAAATACTTTTTCTTTGACGTTGATGGTATGACGTATCACCAATTCCTTAATAATTTAATGCCTAATTTCTGTCCCTAAAACTTATAAGAAAATAAATATATATGTTGTGCTAAGCCAAAATCTTATGCCGTGATTTAAAAATATAAAGGAAAAGTGCAAAATTACTTTTTTATTTATAATAATTCAGGTATAAACAATAATACCAAAATATTATGCCGTGATTTAAAAATATAAAAAATAAATAAAAAGTACAAAATTAGTTTTCGAAATATATGCATTTTGATTTAAATAATTATATGGCATTAAAAATTGAATTTAATAAAATATTTCAATAATTTCTCATATGATTTCTAAACATTTTATTGAAAATTCTATTAATTGAAATTCTCTAAAATTAAAGCTGATGCAATAATTATGTGACCAGATGTCTCCACTTTTGCACATCACCCCAACGAAAAAATGGATTTTCCCATTTTTCGTTCTTCCATAGGGAGCCATCTAGGAATGAGACACTAGTGCTCTCGACTTCGAAGCGCAATTTATAGGCTTTGCGATTATAGCGCCATCTGTTAATGGTTTTTGTAACTAAATTTTGAAATTTCTGTATAACATTTTTAGAGCTTAGCTAATAAACAAACCGTTTACCACATTATTTTATTGATCTTTGTTTTTGAGATATTTATTTTTGAAATCAGGGTCTTATTTGCTGTAATTCCCTAGTCTTTCACCGATGCTTTTTTTAAATATTTAAATCATTAATTTTTTATAAACAGAATTAAATCGATTTTTTGTTGAAAACTGATACAATAAATCTGACGGTCCACCGTTTTGTTAGAAATGTAAAAATTAAAAAAAACATGGATCAAGCATTAGATAATTACATATACAATGGGATTCAACCCGGCCATCCCAAGTTATAGAATATAGGTGAAAACAATTTTTTTAATTGAAAACTCTAATAATCTTCTACATTTAATATATATTTTTTAGATTGTCTACTAACAACACCAAAAAGAATTTTTATATTAAAATATTTATTACCTATTAATAGGGTTTTGAAATTTATTAAAAGCGATACTTTCGTATTGGCTGCATACTAGGAGTTAATAACTGAAAAAAATCGTCGAAGGTTTACAACAGCCTCTTTGATTCTGATATTTTCAGTCATTTAAGGTCATAATTCAGTTACATGTCTGTTGAATTTTTGTTTTATTTATATTATTTTGATACTTTATTTATTTATTGATGACGTTTTAATTTCGTTATGGAATATTAGCCGGAAACAAGCGCTAAACTATTAATATAGCGCCTTAAGTACAAATGTGTTAATCTTTCATAATCGAGCTGCACATGATAGAAATAATTTTTTTCAATCACGTTTGAAAATTATTTTTTAAAAAGTTTAAAATCAGTAAATTGAGATACGATTTTGAAACAAATTGCATTTGAAAGAACATAGTTTTTTCTATTCGACCGCATAAAAATTAAAATTGCGAGATGTTGAGAAGTTAAAGAAATTGCAGTAAAAGAAAAAATATATATTAGTCAGGTGTTGCCACCATCAATATGACGACAGCGTTATTTCCGGACATGTTTTTGCTTTTTAATATATTTTTAAAACCTGCTTTTTGTTTCAATGGTTTTAGATGAAACCAATCAGAGAATTTTCTACTACCACGGAATCAGTGTTGCCAGTGGTCTACTTTTTTTAAATTCAGATTTCTTGATTAGCACCACTTTTCTGAAATGGTAAAATTCGCCTTATTTAATTACTTATTAATTAGGGTAAAAACAAAGGGAAATTTTACCATTTCAGAAAAGTGGTGGCAATCAAGAAATCTGAATTTTAAAAAAAGTAGCCCACTGGCAACACTGCACAGAATACTAAATTCTGTGCAACATCGAGGAAGAGCGCGTCCAGAAGACGCATTTTTCGATAAAAATTAATGACAATTTGGCTTATGAAAATAAAAATATGTGTTTTTAGGAAACAAAACTATACGTGGGTGCATCCTTTTTAATATCACTATTTTCTAAAAATATTTTTATTTGTCTTTTTTACTTGAAAGATTCTGAAATTAAATAAGGCGAAGAAACTTTTTGCAAAAACTGATATTCAAAACTGAGCACCTGTAAACCTACCCTGCTACATATTTCCACTTAGTTCCGTTCCAAGACAATTTGGTTTATGAAAGTCAAAATATGTATTTTAGGAAAACCCTGATATTTCTACCTTGTTCGTATGCGTCAAATAACGTTAAAAAATATGCTATTTTTTCAAGTCGAAAAACACCCGTCCACCTCCCGTCACTCCTCACCGTGCTTTTATAACAAGAACGAACAGCAAATATAAGCTGACAGAAATTTTTTTTTGCAGAAACATTTGTCTTTTTTCATGGTGTAATTCAATTTGTACTATGTGAAAATGAATTGTGTAGAAGTGAGAAAACAATTCTGAAAAATAATTGTCTAGTCAATTGTCTAGGAATGCTTAGAAAATGGAACTATTTTCTAAAGAAAAGATATTTATCATTATTCATCAGCTGAAGCACACCGACACGTGAAATCGCAAGAAAGACTAATTTCTAGTTTAGGGCTAAACGCGAATGTTTCGTCTAATACAGCAATGTAAAAATTTTTTGTTTCAGTCGCTAGTTGTAAACGCTTCTGGACTTGGGAAATTTTATTCATACCATATATTTTATATAATATAGTACATACAATTTTTATACATACCGCTAGCTGACCTACCAGGAGTTGTCGAGGCCCTTAATAATAACATTAAGTATACCTTAAATAAATTTTGTATGATTTTATATATTTAAACAAAAATGTTTCTAAACGCGCATAATGCTGGGGCCTCCACCGCCTTTTTATTTTTCAAATGTAAATCTATCCAAACAAGCTTAGAGTTGAAGGCTTCTGCCTTCGGCAATTCACAGCACAGAACGCTCCGGTCTGTTTAGATTTTATATTTTTAAACGAAAGAACTTTAAATATATCTAAAATCAGTGTTGAATGAATTTGTATATTTAAATGAAAACCTTTCTAAACGAACCTAATAACGTCGGCCACACTAGAGTCCTGCACGGGTCGAGTTGTACCCGACCGGAACCAACAAATTCCACTTGAAATCAACCCGCAACCCGACCCGAACCCTAAATATTTCAATCCACACCCAACCCGAGCCCAAAATACTTCATCCCGCAGCCCGCCCCGAACCCGAAATGAAAGGAATGTAAATCATGTTTTAATACAATTATGAAAATAATCTACAATTATTCTCTAATACCAATTTTATCTTTTAAGGGAAGGTAGCCTAAAATGAACCTAGCGGGCAAAACGGTCCACATATGATTTCTTCCAGACAAGTCACGCATCCTACAAAATAATAAATAAACTAGTTGTGCCAAGTGAAGAAGAAGCAATGGCGGTATTCAAGCGATCGCAGTATTACACGTCTGAATAGAATTCTTTGAAAAGGTGGATTTTATAAGATAAGCACTAACTTTCATATTTATTTAGATAGACAGTCTTTCATGTACAGAAATATGACTTGGTTTATTTAATAAAGTTTGTTTCTAGGCTTGAATTACACTTGTGTAATCTGTTAAGTTTCTTGGCATCCTCCTGTTATATGACCTAAAATGGACGGCCATGTTGCCGGGTAAAATGATCCATCATGTGGATCGTTTTACTACCATTTCATAGGCTGAAGAAAATCTGGTACTGGGTCCTAGCCATCATGGGAGCTAAATGTGTGACTGCTCCAAATCTTTCTCTTTGAGTGCACGTGTTATCTATTATTTTTGGATCATAATTTTCAAACATTCCATTTTATTGTTTTTTCAAAATTATTTTGTGACATTTTTTTATCTTAAAATTTACATAAAATAAATTATGTATGCTATTTGATTGTAAAACTTATTTTATTTCGTTATGTATTGTCACAATTACTTTTATATCCTTTATTTTGCCGATAAAAAACAATTTGCAATTATTTTTTAATGAAGGATAATTTTGCCCTTGATGGGTAAAATAATCCTTCGGACACGTTTTCAAAAATATATTTTTTTTATTATTCAATTTTGGTTTAAAATATTGTTAAAATATTTTTATAATGCAAAATGTAGTGTAAAATACATTAGCATTGGGCCAAAGTTTTATTTAAACAGTTATGTTATTTTAAATAAGTTTTTCCCTTAAGGGGATCATTTTAGGCCACCTTCCCCTATATAGAAAAATAAATAGACAAATAATAATAATAATAATAATATTGAAATATAATATATAATATTCAAATATTCTTTAATATTCAAATATAGTAAAACTTCTGAATAGCATACACCTCGAGGTCATTGAAAAGCATACTGCATCTGGTCGCGTTGTTCCTAATTTTTTTTTCGGGTCGGTATGACTCTCTACTTTTGTTTCTGCGAGTCGCCTTCACCTTACAATAATCCTTCGGGGCGAGGGGGGGGGGGGGGGGACATATTTCCGCGTTTTGCCAGTCTTGATTTTCACAGAAATGTTTCAGCAGAACTATGTTTCAGATGAAAACAAATACGTATTTGAATATGAATGAGTATATATTCAATTTACTGCATGCGAAATAAAATGCATATAAGAAATGTGTTCATACATTATTCCTTCTTTAAGGTGCAGTTAAAAGCCATTTTGTCTTCTCTCGGAATATGAAAAATATCACCAACATTTCGTTTATAATGCACACAAAAACACATGTATGGTATTTATGATAGCTTATGCATACATACACATGTTACGTGTATGTGGATTGTGAAGTGCCCTATTCAGGGGTATAAGTGTACAAATATATAAGTCCCTGGTGGGCAAAAAGTCTGTAGAAAATTAAAAAATTCATAATAACCGGAATAAAAAAACGGTTTGCAGGATTAGCATTTGTAGGTCATGGGAAATTTTTTAAGACAGAAGCCCCCCCCCCCCCAAAAAAAAAAAAACAGCCGACAGATGGCGCTGGTACGAGCGAGTTCCGTGGAAATATGCAAAGGAGACGGTTATAAGAACTTGCGCTTCTAATCCGCAACTAGTTCACTGTTGTAAATCGTGTATGTGAACAAGGATGCTGAATGCGAAGGATAAAGCTTTGTTGTTGAAGTTGTTTTACGTCAACCAAGAATCAGCGACAATTGCTTTGCATACATTCCAGTTCAGAAGAATGTGAGGACTGGAAAAGGGCCTTTAAAAACAACATGACTCATGAAGTTCGACGGTTTGAGGAAATTGAAACGCTGGAGGATATCGTATAAGATCCGGAAGACCATGTTTAATGAAGGCACGTTCGCAGCGTGTTGCAGCCGAAATGGAAGCGTTAGCTTCCGATTCAGCTGCAGGGACCGCAATGCTCGTGAAGCTGTCAGACGCTTGGGCTTACCACCTCCTCGATACGCGATATTCGTCATGGAATACTTGATCTGTACCCATACAGATTACAGTCCTGCCACGAACATTTACCAGCGGATACCATACAGAGGGAATCATTTGCGAGGTGGGCTTTCTCCAAAACCGAACAGAATCCCACCTGGGTCTTTAACATCTTCTGGACAGATGAAGCTCATTTTTCGCTTCATGGCGACGTTAATATCCATAACTGTTGCATCTGGGCGACGTCTAATCCACGTGAGTACACCCAGAAACCACTGCATTCACCAAAAGTGACAGTGTGGTGTGGGTTCACAGGTTCGTTCATCACAGGACCCTTCTTCTTTGAAACGCAGTGCCCAGTAAATGGGTGGAAAACGGCTACGATGATTGCTCAGCGTTTTTTAATGCTTCTGCGCGAAAAGGTCATGCCATGTTTGCGTGAATGAGATGCGCTTTCTACCGTCACGTTTATGCAGGATGGCGCACCTAGTCATATTGCTACTTCGGCCATAGCATTCCTTATACGGACGTTCGGGGAAGACAAAATAATTAGCAAGTGTTGCAAGTTCCCGTGGCCTCCTCGTTATCCAGATTTGACACCGGCAGTTTTCAGGTTATGGGGATATCTGCAGTTAAATTCGGGGTGTATCGATCCGGTCCATCTAATCTGTCGGAACTGAAAGATGTGATCCGCCGAGTGTTCTCATGTGTTCATCCAGACATGCTGCACTCTGTGGGGGCGTCTCGCTTTACGGGGGGGGGGTGACGTTAACACTTTATCACTTCAACGTTATCACTTTAGGGGGAGGGGATCTGACACATGATATCGTAAGATATCTCCAGGGGGAGGGGGATTTGTCTTTTGATACTGTTATCATTTTTAATCCAACCAAAATTTTCTATTTTTATTTGCAACTTGTTCTTTACATCAAAATAGTCTGTTATCTATTTGTATGAAAATAAAAAGTTATTATTAAATTTATTAAATGACTATAAAATTATTTAATTCCAAAGTATGGTAGACTCAAAAGTTTGGCATTCCTATTCTTCTGTCATATGTGTTTGGTTATAAAATCCGCTGTTTGAGAAACCTGGTGCGAAGTGTGTTTAAAATAATACTTAACCCTAGAACTACCGGAAATTTTACTCAAGTTTTATAAAAACATTCTACACCAGAATTTTTACTTAAAACTATTTAATTTGTTTATTTAACTTATTATTGTCTGATTTATACATTTCGTTTGTTTTGAAGAAATTTCTGGTTTGAATAAATATTTTGAATGTACATGTCGGGTCCATTGGACCCTTCTGGTAGACAGAGGGTTAAGAATGTTGTCCACCTGTTTTGTTGATAAGAAGTTTTACGTCTTTCCCCTCCCCTGTGCGTGGGCAATAGCAAGAAGGCATTATTACTGTTGAATGCATTTTGCTACAAAAAGGTATTATTAAATACTTTTAAATAGTAACTGTTTCTTTTAAGTGTTATTTGATATAAAGTTATTACATATATAACAGAGATATTTCATTGACTTCTCTTCTTTTGAATCAATAAAGTATGCGAAAAATAAATATATCTGTATATCACTGCAACCAAAAAGAAAAAAAAAATTGCAAAAATCAAAAGAATTTTTAAACATTGATAACTATATCATCAGGGAGGGAGAGGGGGTTGAGAGATGATAACGTATGATATCTTAAGGGAGGGTAGGGGTCCAAAATTACCAAAAGTTGATAACATTACATATGTACATCCCCTTGCTAGATTTGCGACCAAAGCGATATAAGTAAGCGTCTTATCTTAAATGGGAGAGGTAACCCCAAGATTAAAGGCGAGGTCACGTCAATCAAGGTCATACGCCACCCAGCGGACGGAGTGAACTACAAGAGGATTATTAACTTCTTTCCCCTTTGTGGATGATCTATAAGTTCGATATCTATGAAATAACTATGCGCACGCGCAGCTGTGATTTTATTCGTCTGCCGTCTGCAGTACTTAATTGTTGGAAGTATAGATATAATTCAATTTATTTATTCGCCATTATTTAATTTATTAATTGAAGTTAGTTATTTAAACAAAATCACTTTTTTTAAGAACTTATATTATTTGGGAAAATGCCACGTTGGCGTTCTAATTATTACAGTTTTCAAAACTGCAAAAATAACTCTCTATCTGAGAGAAATCATTTTTTCCGCTTTCCAAAAGAGAAAAACAGGTTAGTTTTGTGTTTTATTATAATTTATAAAAAAGTTAAAATATTATTTAATATATATTATTAAATGCTTTTAATACGTTCTATTTGAATTATGTTTTTTTAATGCAATGAACAGGGACATATAAAAATTAGTTAATGTATGTTAAGATAGAATTTTACAGCAGCGTTTTTAATTCAATTCCTGATGAGATAAAGTTATAAAAATTACATAAACATGTGTATTTCCAATGAGAATTAAACGTTTTATTACGCTTAGAGTTTAAGTATAAATTATTTAATTAATTTTAAGGCATATTTTTTATTTACCGGGCGCAGGCGATAAATTTCCAAATATTCACTTGATCGAATTGTATTTATAATATTTAAAATAGAAGCATTTCATTCATTTCATTTAAAACTCATTTAATTTTACATTAGGATCCACTTTAATTTAAAATGCAAGCAGTAATTCTTGTACTATTAAACCAGCAATAATTGATTATTTATAGTTTTAAATATTTTGAGAATTTTAGACAACAGCTTTAAAAAAATTCCTAAAATCGACAAATTACTTTTTTTTTAAATCTAGAAATATGTCGGTCATTGTGTCATATCCGGGAAAAATAGTTTTCATGGGATACCTGCACTTCGCACAGGTGAAAAACATTGCAGAAGGCATACAAAGTATAGAAGAAACGTCAAAAATTGGAATAAAATATAAAATATAAACAAATAGTACGTGGTATGCTCAATTAAACATTTATTATCTTACACCGGTTCTTCGCAGGGGTAAAATGGATAAGTTTCCGTAATCGAGCCGATATCCATGATTGGCGTCAAATGAGAAAACAGTATACAATTGTAACTGTATAAATGTTAAATAATGGTTAAAAAATGAAAGTAACTTTTATCGAAATAACCCAATTGCGGAACATTCTCCAAATTTGAAAAAGGCTTATGAAACACACAACAATTGCCAATAACTGAAAACTATAGACTAATAATAAGCTCGACGTAGCAGCTGTTGGTCGGTAGCCAATAATTCCAAATTTCCCTTTTAATTTTGTCCGGTTTCAATTTTTTTTTTTTTTTTTAATCTGGCTTCCACAAAAGAGTCGGAATAAGTAGTAGAAAAAAGGGCTGCGGACGGAGATGGGTCAATTGAACGTATTAAAATCACTGACATTTAATAATATATATTAAATAATATTTCAACTTTTTTATAAAAAATTATAGGGCTGAAAATCACTTTTAAGATGTTTAAAGGTTTTAAATATTTCTCTTTTCCAATTTCCCAACCAGCTCGTATATTTTAGAAATCGTAGTTTGTTACATAACTTACTCAATTTTTGTACTTGTATATATATACAGTTGTAACAACCATAAAGAATATTTAAGGATTTATCAGCTACGTTTATATAACGTAAAATTAATTTGCTAATTTATAATCAAGTTGTAAAAATACTAAAATGTTGTATTGTTACTAGAAACACATCCATGTACATAATTTTTATTTTTCTAGCATATCTGGAAGGGAAAAATCGATTAAAATTTTTTATCTTTTCATATATATGAACAGTGTTAGATTAAATAAACAGTGTAAAAAAAGTACTTTTATATTAGCCGGCCGCAGTTCATAAACCGTCAAATATTTTCCCCATTACCAGCGTTTATGTTGCATTCATTTCATTCAAAATATAAAATCATCATTTTATAAATATACTCGTCATTTGAAAAACATAACTTTATTTAAAATACATACATACTGGTATATTACATCAATTTAAACACATGCTTTTCGCTCATTATATTTAAAATACATTTTTTTCTAATAAATAATAACATAAACCCAAGGTGGGCAAGTTTCTTCCAATGTGGAAAAAAACCATGGAATTAAAAGTTACGCCTATAACTTTTATTAACAAAAATGGTTTTCTTTTAGCCTGAATAGCTTGCATAAAGTTCAGGTCTATTTGAAGATATTTACAATTTAAGAGTTACAGGCGGAAAAGCAGACAGAACCATTTTAGAGAATACCTGTTAAAATTTTAATCGTGAATTTCAAATATTTACTCACTCATATAAGATTAACCTTGTTTACCAGATTTATTGCAAAATATTTTTGTTACAGCTTGTTTTGATAAAAATATATGTATTTAAAAAATAGTTGCAATGTCAGTTTAGTTTCGGGGCAAAAGGCAATACGGTTTACGTAGCATTAGTGTTTTTTCTCTCGAAATTAAAATGACATTGCAATTTTTTTTTTTTTTTTTTTTTTTAAATACACTTATTTTCATCAAAACAAACTGCAACAAAAATATTTTGCAATAAATCTGGTAAACAAGGTTCATCTTCCATGAGTGAGTAAATATTTGAAATTCATGATTAAAATTTTAACAGGTATTCTCTAAAATAGCTTTGTCTGCTTTTCCGCCTATAACTCTTAGGGGCTGTGCATATATAACGTTATCAACTTTTTGGAAATTTTGTACCCCCTCCCCCCCTTACGATATCATACGTTATCCCCCCTTGAACCCCCCCCCCCGGAAATGATATCGTTATCAATGTATAAAAATTCTTTAAATTTTAGGAATTTTTTCCTTTTGTTTGGAATGATATACAAATACGGTTACATTTGTTTTTTGCATACTTTATTAAATCAGATAAAGAGAAGTCAATAAAATATCAGTTTATATATTAAATATCATTTAAAAGAAATAATTACTATTTAAAAGTATTTAATAATAGATTTTTGTTACATAATGCATTCAACAGTAATAATATCTTTTTGAACTTTCTTCCTACACGGTGTGGGGCAGACAGAACTTCTTTTCAAGAAAACAGGTGGACAATATTCTTTCTCTTTTATTTACTATTAAACACCAGTATCATTTCAAACATACTTCGCATATGGTTTGTCAAACAGCGGATTATATATGCATACACGTATGGCAAAAGAATAGGAATGCCAAACGTTGGGATGTTCCATATTTTGGAATTGAATAATTTTATAATCATTTAATGATTTTAATAATAACTTTATACTTTCATAAAAATAGATAACACACTACTTTGATGTAAATACCAAGTTACAAATAAAAATAGATAAAAAATGATAACGATATCAAAAGACAAAACTCCCCTCCCCCCTAAAATGATACCGTTATACATGCATAGCCCTTAAATTGTAAATATCTTCAAATAGACCTGCGCACGAGATGCGCAGATGGTAGATATTCTGTCACATATGACGTCATACAAAAAACCCGCGTATTTGCGTTATTCACTACATCCACAAGATGGCGCAGCTGTGTCAATTTACGGCAGATTCCAGCATTAATTTTGTACGCTTACTTATAGCGCTTTGTTTGCGACTCTCCTGTAATGTGTTATCCCCTGTGGTGGTGGACACGTGGAACACATGGAGCTGTAATAAACGATTTGGAGACATTCTGTTCGTTATTTGCGTATCTTTTCTTTGACTTGGGACATCAGCGCTACTTATTGGCTTTTTTTTGAGTTATTTTTCCCCCTAATCCCGTTTTCTATTTCGATTATTTTTCTGGTTTTTATGAATTTTTAAAGTTTCTATGGACTTTTTGCCCACCCGGTATTAGGAATTGAAAAAGTGTTCGCTGAATACAGGTTTCCGGTTTTTGAAAAATTAAGAACTTTAGACTTCTTACAACTCTTAAATTTTAAAGAAACTCAAATTTTTAACAAAGAATTTTACTTTCAAATACTGAATTTAAACTCTTTTTATAATTATAATGAAGAACGTAAAATAAATAATAATGTATTTATTCAGAAGAATAAAAAAATATATATATATTTATTCAGAAGAATTTTATTAAAAAGATGATTTTAATTAAATTTGTGTTAACTGTTGCACATAATTTGCGCAATACCGCTTCAGCTAATGTATTAGTAGTACACAAGTTACTCTTACTACTACAAACATTCAAATGTCCCCCCTGAAGGTTTGAGATTTAATGTACAAAAGTCCAATCCCCTTCCCTCTGAACTGTCCCTCTCTGGATCCGCAGAAATCCCTCCCGGAGAAAATTGTCTGAATTCAACACTGCTAATAAAATCTGCATAACAACGCCCCCTGTTGGGTGATTTACACCGAAATCTAATATGCAACAATTTATGCCAACGTCTAACTGAATGTGAAGTTTGATGAAAATCCGTGCATTAGTTCTTGAGATAGAGTTATTGCTAACATCGGGGAAAATGCAGCATAGCAGCGCCACCTGCCGGTAGATTTACATCAAAAAGTAATCAGCACCAATTTATATGAAAGTCTAATTGAATCTAAAGGTTCAACAGATTCCATGCGTTAGTTCTTGAAATAGACCGCCTACAATTTTTTTGTCAGAGACAAACAGACAGACTGACAGACAGACAATGTATAAAAATAGTCAAATGGTATTCTAGACAAGATCGTCTAAAACTATAAATCCTTCGAAAACCGGAAGTCGAAATTTTTCACGAATCCAACGCTTTCTTTTTCTAAAGACAAAAGAAAGCAAGAAAAAATTAACGCATCGATTCTGCCCGTAAATTAAGATCAGAAATGGCGAATCGATTTAGTTTCGATTCGATGCCGATGTCGATCTTTAGATGCGGGCAGAATCACTATTTTTTGATCTACTTCAATTCTTTAGATTCGGGCGAATCGATTCAGTTCAGATTCGATGCCGATTTTTAGATGCGGGTGAAATTGTTATTTTTTGATTTACTTCAATTCAAATCGCATCGCGCATTATGTTTGGGTTGAATAGATTCCTCCAATTTTACTGTTTTGGTGGCAGAATTGCTGTAAAATTTTGTATAAGGGCCGTTTTTTTTTTTTTTTTTTCTAGGTTCAATGTTGAATGGCGGGTTGATTTCTCGACTGCTCCGGTCGGGATGGGGGGGGGGGAGATTTTAGAGTTCCGTAAGGGGGGATGCACATTTGTCCATTAAAAAGCATAAAATCTCAAAACTTTCGGGAGGGACATTCCAATGTTCCCCCGGGTCACCCCCTGAATTCAATACTAGGTTAAATCGTTATACTTTTGTTTAGAAGCCTAGTTATTTGGGTTACTAGTTTATTATGTTGTATTTTTCAAATTCGTCCCTTCTAATCCTTTCCGCCCCCCCCCCCCCTTCCACCCCAATCTTAATTTACAGGGCCGTTCAAAATATGCATGCTATTTTAAAAATGCCCAATTCTCGTTCTATTTTATTATAAATCCACATTTTGAAACCTTGACCAAATATACATTTGAGGTCACCCCTCCCACCGTTTGAGACTTACCTGTCCCCCGGGGGCATATTTATTGTTTATTCCAAACCATCTGGTGTAACATATTGTTGGAAAGCTTTTAATGTCCTCTTTTATTTTCTGCCCCCCTCCCCCCACTAGTTACACGCTCTTGGCACTTTTTAGCTCACAGGCTATCAAAGCCTGAGATCTAATGTGCCCGTCGGTTTTGTATGTATGTATGTACGTACGTAACGCGATAACTCTTGATAGAAATATCCGATTTGCTTCAATTTTTTTTCTGTGTTCATTCTGCTAAGGTGCTTCCCTGATTAGTTTTGGGGGTTCATTGGTTAAGTATAAAGGGGAAACGGGGGCTAATCACCCCTTAGCATAGATAAATGGGTTTTTCATGCAGAATCATCAGATTTTCTTCAAATTTTGGTATACCGGTTAATTTTGATAACGAGTTTCTCTGATTATATTTGAAGGTTAATTGTTATAGTCTAAGGGGGGGGGGCGGGGGGCGGGGGGACGAGGGGATAATACCCTCTCTAATTTAGATAGATGGGTTTTGCTTTCCGATTCACTTCAAATTTGGTATACCAGTTTATTCTGATAAGGCGCTTTCCTAATTAGATTTGGAAGTTCATTGGTTAAATATGAAGGGGGGAACAGGGGGCTAATACCCCTTAATTTAGAAAAATGGGTTTTGCTATCCGATTTGCTTCAAATTTGGTATACCGATTTATTTCGATAAGGCGCTTCCCTGATGACATTTGGAGGGTCATTGGTTAAGTATAAAGAGGGAAAACGGGGAGGAACAATCCCCCTCCCTTAGTTTATTTTTCGAGGGGCATTATTCTTTGAAATAAGAGCATAATATACAGTTAGTGTGAATAGCCTGTGAGCTCAGTGCCATCAGTTTAACTGGGCACTTTTCTTCTTAGCTCACAGGCTATCAAAGCCTGAGAGCTAATGTGCCCGCAGTTTCTGTATGTATGTACATACGTAACGCGATAACTCTCGATAGAAATATCCGATTTGCTTAAATTTTTTTTTCTATGTTCATTCTCATAAGGCACTTCCCTGATTAGTTTTGGGGGTTCATTGGTTAAGCATAAAGGACGGGGGTACGGGGGCTATTCCCCCCACATAGATAAATGGGTTTTTCATGCAGAATTATCAGATTTGCTTCAATTTTGGTATACAGGTTAATTCTGATAAGACGCTTCCCTGATTAAATTTGGAGGTTCATTGTTTAAGTATAAAGGGAGCAACAGGGGCTAACTCCCCTTAATTTAGATAGATGGATTTTTCTATCTGATTTGCTTCAAATTTGGTAACCAGTTTATTCTGATAAAGCTCTTCCCTGATGAGATTTGGAGGCTTATTGTTTAAGTATAGAGATGTGACGGGGGAGGCTGATTCCCCTTTATTTTATTTTTCGAAAGGCATTCTTTGAATAAGAGTATAAAATACACTTAGTATGAATAGACTGTGAGCTCAATGCCATCAGTTTAACTCGATACTTTTCTTTTTTATTTATTATTGTTTCAGTGAGTGCACTCTGCATGTCAGCGAATGAGTCAATAACTGTTTATAGTTTTTAGATTACTGCTGGAAAAAAAAGGAAACATATAATCAAGGAATACACTTTTATTTATTTGTTAACCAGAGAAAAGTATGTTATTTCATTGTTAATGGCTCTAGGATGAGAACATTTTTTTTTCTTAACAGCTGAAAATTTGGTAAACATTAAAAAGAAAGATATTTATAAACTGTAAATGAGATAAACTGATATATATTTTAAAAAGGGAAAGAATTTTTAGTTAAATATATTATTAAAAGGAGAATTTTGATTATTAATTGGGGGATAATTAGTGTGATGATTGGTTAATTACATTCATCACAGCTATTTTAAAAGAAGATTTACAATATTTGCATTTCCCCCACGCTTATAGGAGACCCTAAAAAGACTGAAAAACTATTTAACTTTTTAAATAAATTTAGAGCCTTCAAAATTTCGCTCATCTGCGCATTTTTAAGAAGTTTATACACGTTTTAGGGAGTTTATAGGAAGTAAGTCCCCATCTGTTTAGTTGAAGGAAATAAGAGTAGAAAGTACATCTTTTCCGGATGAAAAAAAATCATTTCTTTCTTTTTTTTATATGACCGAGATCTTTTTTAAAGATAAATTTAAATATAATATAAATTATTATCAAAATTACATCTTAAAAATAATAATTTTAAAAGTTGAAAAACCTTATTATTTGACTCAAAGGTCTGTAGTAGCTTATTTCTGGGCCGCTAACATTGTCTAGGGCCCCCATAAATGGAGGTGAGGGGTGAGAGATAGTCGTTACGGCCCTGTTGATTCCCTACGTTTTGGAATTACTATTTTTCAGCTTATCTGTGTGAATCTGTGAACATCGAAATATCGATTCAAGTATCGATTCTAGAATATGGGAATCGATTCTTATTGCGATCGATTCTGTTTTATACGATGTCGATTTTAATCGATTCTCAAATTTTCCAGAATCGCTTATCAGTAGGTTGGACGCACCCTGCTACGATTTTGTTGGCGATATGATTTTCAATTGCGGTTTTTAATTACTATCTCGGCTAATGATCAAAAATGAAAATATGAGTCTCAGATGAAACAGAACCCGCCTTAGACGACTACTTTCACCAAATTTTCATACCTCTATGTGCGGTAGATTTTTCTAACCACCGCAAATAAACAGAGTCAGAGAAATTCTCTTCTTTTATTAGCAACATCATACTTTTTTATTCATACTACAAAAGATTCTCCTTTATTTGCTTTCTATTCAGATCCTATAAAAAAATAATAATGACAGAAATAATATTTTTTTCCAATAAATTTTTTACCACAACCCAAATTTTTATACAAACTAATATATTTTTAAACCAATGTTATGTTTTATGTCAACACCTGATATTAAAATTTCAAAATAAAGAGAAAATATAACTATCTTTCAGAAATGTGACCTAAATTGTAATGAGATTTCAGATCTGTATTACATTTTATATCATGAGGTGTTGAAATGTGTGAGAAAGTTCCCATTATAACATGCAGAGGATAATTGATTTTTACAGAATGATGTCAGGGATATATTAGTTAACGTACATTAAAAGACTTTTCTAGAATCAATTGAGAGTTTGAAATAAAGATTACAGTAATAAAAAAGTCAGAAAGTTTAACATATGAGCACTTAATGCAATTTTATTTATTAAGTTTTTTCTAGGTAATTTAAAAAAGAAAATTATGTTGTAATTTTTAATTACACTTTATAGTTCATGCAAGACTATTTTAAAAATCATATCTTAAAAATGAACGACAATCTATATGAAAGAGCAAAAATGTGTCTGTGAGTAACGCTGAAGTCATCGATGGTGGCAACATCATTAACCCTTTCAGGGGCAAAGTACTTATGTTACTAAAATGAGGAAAAGATTGAATGACACCAGGATTTACAATCAAATTTATCTGAAAATATGTAATTGCTTTTCTTCACGAACATTATAAAAGAAAAATTTTATTCCAAGATACTGGTGCCATTGTGGCATTTAGGGATTAAAAATAAGCGCGATGTCTCATAGCCCTTTAACAGGTTGAACAATGAATTTTGTTTTATCGCAAATTTTCTAACTTCTAAACATCGCACAATTTCAATGTTTTCACCGTCGAATAGGAAAACAAATGTACTTTCAAATTCACTGTTCTCAATTTACTGCTTTTTGTGGTTCAAAAAAATTTCAAGCATAATTTTTTTTTTAAGCAGCTATCGGTATCGCGTGTTGCTCGATTACGGAAAGTTAACTTTTTGCATTTAAAACAATATAACTAGTTCAGCACTTGTTTCCAACTAAATATTCCATAAAGAAATTAAAACTTTGTCAAACAATAATTAATAAAATAAAATAATGTAAATAAGACACAAATTTAACTGATATGTAATCGAACTTAGTGCTTAAACACGAAATACTAGAATCGAAAAAACTGCTGTACGTAGCAAAATCTTTGGCTGTTATCCTCTGGCATGCAGCTAATACGACTTTAAAAATTTCACAGATTTATTTCGATACGTAATTGATATTTTTCATATAAAAATGCTATTTTGTGTTGTTAGGGAGCAATGCAATTAATATATTTAATGTAAAAAATCCATTTTTCAATAAAGAAAAAAATATTTTCACCTACTTTCTGTACACCGGAAAGCCCGGGTTGTATCCTATGGTGTATTTTTAAAGTATAACGATCAGTGCGTTGATCTTAAATCCCTATCTTGTCTACGTTACGAGACTGCATCTAATTTCTTAATATCAATATTGCAATCAAGATTTATGATTTTTTTTAAAAAATACGTTCTGTCTGGGTCAAAAAGAAAAGTTTTATTTGAGTTGCTTTTTAGAAAAATTTTTGTGTTTCCGAATTTATTTGCTTTTGCTAGTGCACAGTGCAGCGTATATTAAGCACAACAACTTAGTGTGACGAATTCTAGATTTTTATTTTATCAAACGTCAGGCGTATAACATCCCTTTTTCATTTATGAATTTATATTCCTTCTCTCTGTCACACACACACTTGTATATATGTATGTATATAAGCATACGCACAATAACATAAAATATTCGCTGATCAGCCAAATCATCATGGTACTCCCTTCATTGTGATTATGCGCTCGTCTGGAGGATACCGATGGCATGTTACCAGATAAGAATGGCTTTTAAGAAATAGCGGGGATAATGAGTTATTATTTGTAGAACAATCATTGTGAAACATTAAACACTGCTTGTGCTTATTTAAGTGAATTCGATAGGCTGTGTCGAATTTACGATTCGAAAATTTGAGAGGAGTATATTCGAAATGACACGACTAATAAGCTACCGTTGTTAAGTACCATTTGAAGGATGCAATACTGAGAGCAAAACCGCAAACGGGCAGAGATTTGCTATGTCTCATCAAAAACTAGGGACGTCGTAGAGTGTCCCGCTTAATGAAAGAACATAAACTCAAGATTCTCGTACAGTTCTCAACTGGCAATAAGTTTCTGCCCCTGACATAATCACAACTGGTTGTAAGTTTGTGCAAAAATGTATTTCTTCACACTGCAAAAATTTGTAAAGAAACATACGAGAAAAATTTAAACTCCTATGCTTTCTTTACCAATCAGTATGATTGTGTTAAAAATAATAAGTGTAATTATGTACCCATAGTTTAGTGGATTTCCTTTAATTGATTTTTATTCTGTTGAGCTGTTTCAGATAACAGACCAGATGGTATTGCCAATAGAATATCTGAGTACTGTGTCGTCCATTTAGTACAGTATTAGTAATTTAAGCCAGAGGTACTGGGTTCAACCCTTGCACATTTTTTTACTCAGTTGGAAAAATTACAACTCTTATGATTTGTTTCTGAATTTATTTGCTTTTGCTAGTGCAAAATATAGCGTATGTTAAGCAATGCAACTTACTGTAAAGAATTCTAGATTTATATTTCATCAAAAGTTAGATGTATAATATCCATTTGTTATATCAACATGAGTACAGATTTATGTACTAATCAGTATTGTTGTGTTAAAAAAATGTAATAATGAATAACTGATCGGTTGTGTAATACCATTGATCCACGCGAATTAACAAACTAAAACTACTGTGAAGCACTCGGGATTCACAAGGATAATTAAAGTAGTTAAACTTAAAGTAGTTAAATTTTGAATTGCCAATAATTGAAATGGCAGTGAGCATATAATTTCAGCAGATTTGATGGCTAACAGGTAGATTTTAATACATCCATTTGAAACTTTTTTTTATCAATTTTTACATTACATAATATGAATTTAAGCAAAATCAAAATCAATCAAAAATTCTAGACAAAGACCTGTGTCCAGAAAAGCAATACTAAAATATACAATTTGCTTTTTACTGGAAAATATTAAGCCCATTTAAAGCTTTTTTTTTTTATAAATATAAATTTTAAAACGAGACGAAATTTAATTAAGATACTTTCGACAAATTTATAATGCTATTATTCAAACAATAGACTATAATTTGGAAAAACGTCACACACACACTAGAAATTCTATTCGTACATCTTACTGAAAAGAATATATAAATAAAACACTAAGTTTTATAAAAAATGTGATGGTACATATTATTCTGAGTTATTATTTTTGAACATAGCAGTTTATGAACAAAAATGAGATTTAAGACAATTTGTATATAGATTTTAAAACATTGTATTTTCTTTTGTATATCTAGTCTTCCAAATAACGTGAAGCAAAATAACTGCTTAGCAAATTTAAACTAATTATCTGTAACATGAAGGACATCTGTAATAGTAATTGCTACTTTTTTCCCAAACTGTTTTTAATGACATCTATGAATGTCTTATGTAATGTTTAGCTTTACAATTCTGTTTCATAATTAAGTAATATAAGAATAAAAAAGGAAAAATAATTTCTACTTTTTGCTCAAAACTTTCTTTTTCAACGTGTTAAATGAATTAAAGCATTTTTTAAAGCAAGAAGTATGTCTCTGTTATTATAGTCAAGAAAATATTTATTGAATTGCGACATCAAAGGCTAGCTTGTGTACCAAATCATTAAAAGTAAGTATTCCTGCTCAGAATGCAGTACAACAACAACAACAACAACAACAGCAACAACACAGCGCTCATAAGAAAGCTAAACTTCCGTGGTACAGTCATTCAGGGTAACTTTGAACCATGGGGTGTAAGTTTGCACCACCTCCTATTTTTCAATATTTTTGACTCCGAAAGACTGAATAAACTCCAGAACTGAGCTCTGTTGGCAAGGTTCTAAAAATGGGATTTCTGCTCTTTATTTTAGAAAATAAATTAGCAACATTATGCACTATTAATTGCATCATCTAACCATTTTTGTGAAGTACTGTTTTCAAGCTAATTTTTAATGCTGTTTTGAAGTTGTTGTAATCCAATTAAATTTTCATAGTAAGTAACAATATACTCATTTATCAGACATATTATTGTCTAAATGTTCTAAATATGATAATATTTTGTGACTATTTATTTATTAATAGTTAATAAAATGTAAAATAAGAAGGCACTAACATTTTATCCCATTTTCAGGGTAACTTTGAGCCGGCTCAAAGTTTGTTTATAATTTACTGATTATAGGTGCTACTGTCAAAAATTTCCCATATTTGCACGTACATTTTATATAAATGCCGAAAGTGAACATTAGATATAACATATAAATATTTTGACAAATATGTGTAAAATACATACAATTCATTTAAAGGCGTTTTTCGGGGCGGAGCTACTCAAATTTGACATTTCATACATTCGACATTTTTTATTCTTGTTTGAATAATACTAGTACTAGTATGTATTACTGTAACTATGGATATATTATTGAGATAAAACATTGAAAATTGTTTTCCACTGCATTTTTATGTTTCATATGAACAATAAACAGGTTTTTTTTTATTTCTAAATGTTCATGGTTCTCTTCTTCCACTTTTCTTATGCCTGATATTTGTTGTAATATCATAAATTATGAAAATCTTGTGATGTTGGGAAATGTAAATTCGGAGTCTTTACATATCTGAAAACATTTTTTGGGGTTTAAAGTTATCCTAACTATAATACTTTTTTTTATAATGAATTATTTTAGATAATATTTAGCATATGGTGCAAAGTTACCCTAAATGGCTGGGTAACTTTGAACCAGGCTAAAAATTCCATTTTATTGCTTTTATCCTTATTATTCCTTAATTTTTTGATAGTCAAACAATTATTTAGGATCATTTCTTCTCTTTTATGCACCTAGTTGCAACAATATTCTTAAAATAAGAGTGTGGCATATCAAAATAGAGAAATGCGGATCAAAGTTACCCTGAATGACTGTATGCATCTCATAAAATTACTGTGGAAGATTTTAGAGTAACCCTACATCAGAAATGATGGCAACTACACTTTACCAAAAGTGGTCTAATGAAACACCAAGAGTTATTTTTGGTGTTGTAAAGCACCAAAAATAATTCTATTTGTGTAGTGAAGCACATTCTGCATCCATCGTCTTGTCAACTTTTATTAAGTACATATAGGATGAAGCCCCCGGTTATTGACACCTAACCAGTAACTGACACTTCAGCAAAAATCTAACTCAAATAAGCATTTTCTTGCAAAATTCTACAAAGTAACATCATCTAGGGGTAACTTAGATACTTATTTTTATTTTGGAGTCAATTTATATGCCGCTAGTTGGCCAAGTACATATTCTTTGAGGAAAAAACTTTTGAGAACACAAAAAGTAATTTTTTGAGGAATCCATCTTATTTCTAAAATTAAGGCAGTACTTTTTTAATCTATTTGTAATGCAACCATCCTAAACTTTTTCGTAAATTTATACTTGTATAAAGTACTTAACAGATGCCTATAGTACACTAGGACCATTTTTTCTAGTTTATAGTTATTTAATTTAGCTTAAAAGGGGGGGGGGGGGCTGCCAGTTTTACTCTAAGAAATAAAACTCCCATTCTGGACAATTCAGCAATCCTTGAGCTGTAATTCGTTATTTTTGACAATCGTGTCATATCAAAATCACGTGACTTTTAACGAAACGGAAACTCTCAAATATTTGACGAAACTGCTTTCTCACTTAGACTCAAAGCATTTTAAGGAAACAGTTGCGGTAGCTATTTGTCCAGGTACGCGCTATTGTACCTCCTCCAATATTAATTTTTTTAAGTTTGCGATTTTAGTAAGTAGATATACGCTTGTTTATGCTATTCTTGTTACAATTTATTTAAAAAGCAGCACTTTTTAGGGAATACTGGAATATAGATAGTTATTGTTTCTGCATTAGTTATTTTTTTAGCTGGTAAAGTTTTCGGGAATGTTCATTATTTTTTTTCTTGTTGCTGTTGATATTCGTTATGGTTTAATTCGAAAAGAATAAATTCCCTGTATTTTACAAAATCATTCAAAAAGAAAACTTGGTCAGTTAAATTTCAAAATTTCAGGATCTCTTTTTCATTTAAGAAATATATTCATATAACAGTCAAATTTAAAATATGCATAATTGATATTTGTCCCCTCTACTAACAGTAAAGTGTTAAAATCTTAACCACCATCTCAAATTGATAAAATATTAACCAATATGCACTTCAAAATTCGTTATTTCAGAGTAATAAATTAACCAGACCATATCCTGAACATTCAGGGAACAAAGAAAATTTCTCTAGTAAATTATATTAATCAAGCGATAGTCTAATTATTCACTAACCATAGAAAAACCATAATGATAAATTAGCCTTATTAATTAAAACTCCTAGGAATTATAACAGCACCGATAAAATTACAATCTACTTTATAAAAACAACAAACTGTACAGCACGATTCATTTACTCGATTCTTTGTCATCAAACTCATTGATAGTCTTTCTGATAGTTCTTTTAAGAGAACTTCACCAAATCTCATTGCAAAAACATTTCTTTCTGTTTTTGGCAACGGATGTTCACTTAGAAACTGCAGTCTGGAGATTTAGTTGTTGAGGTTTCTTCAGCCAACCAATCACAACTTCTCAGAATTGCAATGCAGTAGGTTCTTTTTCTGTTTCTGTTAAGGAACACCAAACTCCAAATACTTGCCTTGATGTAATACCGGAAACACAAATTTTATTATTTGCAAAGGAAGAACTCCTACAAAATTTAAAAGATCAAAATATTATTTATGCACGCCGTCGGAATGGGCAAGTGCTTCTTACGAAGCACATTCTTCTGACCTTCAATAGCCCTATTTTACCATCTAGAATCAAAGCTGCCTACATAAGTTGTCCTGTCGGGCCTTATATTCCCAACCCTCTCCGTTACTTCAAATGTCAATGTTATGACTGCAACTGCTTGCCGTTGTTCCGTTACCTGTCCATGTTGTGAAGAAGTCGGCCACGAAACGGTAAATTCTGAGAAAACGTTGAATTCTGCGCAAACTCTAATGGTGATCATGTAGCATACTGGCGCTCTTATCAAAACTAGATCCGCGGAAAATAAATCATTGCTGTTAAAATAACTCAAAAACATTCTTACTTTGAAGATCGCAATCTTGTTGAATCTAGGACCACGTCTTTCGGGGTTTCTTACTCTTATTTACTCAAAAACAATCAAAACCTGTAAGGCATATAAGCACCTAGAGTAAATACTCTTTTCCACCAAGTAATTCACCTATGACACAATCATGCAGCCCTTGACAGAAATAACTCATGATGATTTCTGATTCACTAGTGGAAGACTTTCGCCAAAATTAGAACTTTGGCTACCATCATCAGAACCTGTTAAAATAGAATACCTTCTTAGTCGGTCGCAACCCCCCCCCCCCTCCCAACCCCCCCCCAAAAAAAAACCAACCAACTTAAAAAAACATCTGCTTCATCATCTGCAAGCACATTTCAGAAACCTGATATTTTTTCACTCGGAAAGTAAAAAGAGCAAGTGGGTAAGTGTGATCACAGATCGCAAAGAGGGTTTCGTTTAATATTCCTTTCAAACCACTTTACACTTTTACAAAATCTGTTAGTTCCACATTTCGCAACCAGGGGCGCACTCTATTCTAAACAGACCTGTATCCGAACAAAACTCCGTTTCACAATCTATCCGTAGATATATTAGTCGAGGTCATCGGGCCCATAGCACCCGAGGTAGGTAGGCAGCCCCTGGCGGTAAAAAAGTGGAACTAAAATTTGTAAGTCTATGGTGCATAATATGAAAGAGTGGTAAAGGGGTATCGGCAAAAGTAAGAAAAGTGCCCCCCGGGTGAAAAGGGGGGAGGATAAAAAAAATTGCTTAAAATACACAAGTTAGAGCCCGGAGGGTATATAATATAAGACTTTTAGAAGATTTTATGATTTTTCGTGTGATCGCAAGTGTTCTGCTATAGGTATTCAAAATTTCAAGTCTCCAACTTAATTAGGGGCTCAATTAAAAAAAAAAAGCTTAAAATACACAAGTTAGAGCCGAGAGGGTTAAATATAAGACTTTTTAAAAATTTTAGGATTTGTCGAGTGGTATGAGGTGTTCAGCTATAAGTGTGCAAAATTTCAAGTCTCCAACATATATAGTTTCTGAGAACGGGCACTGTAACGGACAGACAGAGGAGCGAGACGAATAGGGTTTCGTCAGATGAACGAAACCCTAAAAATCACAGAAAGGGAGAAGAAAACCTCAACTCAATCCTCTTCACAGTTTTCCACTGTGAAGAGAAAAACAAGAAATCATGTCTTAGCCCATCACTTACTAATCTGAAGGATCCGAAATAGTTGAACCACTATGCGGAAGAGGCTATACAATCGGACACTTATAGCTAGGACTCGAGACGAAGAAAATACTGTGTTTGAAGAGTGTGAGCTTAAATGATTCTGTATTGTCTGATAATAATCTGAGGTTTTTAAACTTGTTGTTATTCGGTATCCGTACGAGGACATTTTATAGTTTCTTTTTTGAACAATCATTAGTTCACAACTTTTACAGATTTTAATTGTAATGATTTTCCTTGTGTCTTTTAACTATGGTATTTCGTCTTTGTTAAATTGTTTTAATTATACATATAATTTCATTGCTGTTCTCCTTAAACTGCGCCGTTTTTCTCATCTTTTTGTTATGACATTATTTAATCTAATTTTTAAAAAAATAATTCTATTTTTTAAGGTTGTATTGGCGCAGCATGTCCCTAAAAGTATTTTGTGCCATTAAACCTGAACCAACTAACCATTTCAAGCCGACCAAAGCGTTTGCGCATGCCCAGAAACCGATTTACACAGCGGAAAACGAAAATGAAGAACCGAACACACTGATTTTGAGAGGTTTATCGTCATTTTTTTAAAAATCTCCAGCAGCCAAACCACTCAGTAAAGTTTAAAACGAAAGACATATTCTGAAAGATCGTACTGTTACGCCTTAAATGCCGTAATCAGTTTAAATAAGCACCTTTGAGAAAAATTTCAAAATGGGTCGTTTTCGTAGTTCCCTTTTTGAGACTTTCTTCTTTTCGAAGGTGCAATTGGTTTACAAAAACTAATTTTACCCCTTTAAAAAAATTCGCGAGAGCAGGTTACTTTGCGCCTCACGGAGACGATCTTTTTTCTACGGTAAAAATGCCTAGACGTTCGTATTTCGGCACAATGTTTCAGAGACCCCGGATTTATGTCAGCTAAAAAAATGTCGAAACGTCGGGAAGGGTAGAAATGTTTGTTACAAAAAAAAAAAAAAAAAAAAAAAAAAAATGTGTGGAAATATCGACGAAAACATTAAAAAACGGAGGCGTTTCAGAGCAGTTTCGCTCCACTTCGACTCAAGTTTTCACTAAATAAGTGTATTTTTTCACAAAATTTTAAAGAATAGTCGTATACAGTTATATTTATAACCTATTAAAATTTTGGAGAAATCGGACGATAAAAACTACATTTTTTCTTATGCTAACAGGACCGAGCCGAAAACAACAAAACAGCCAGAAGAAAACGTATTCCTTTTTCAACTAGATATCGATATTTTTTTCACGTTTTTTTTTCTCATGAGTGCATGACCGTCATATTTATAACTGATAAAAATCTCAAACAGTTTGAACAAAAAGGACTATTTTTTTAAACTACTGAAATAGTAGATCAAATGAAAAAAAGTCTTCTTACGAGCCATTTTACCAATAAATATCAATATATTTTCCCAATTTTTTCACACAGGCTACGAAAATATTATGTTTTTAACTTTTAAAAATTTCAAAGAGTTTGGACGATAACGACTGTTTTTTTTTAAATATTTAATATACCAAACGACGCCAGACCTTCTCACAATTTTTCCGGGATATATCAAAATTACCTGTCGACTCCGAAAACCAAAATGCTCAAAAATGTGAATACAAAATAGCATATATTTTCAATTATCTTTGAAGCACTGTAAACCATTTCAAAAAATACAAAACTTATCCCTTTAAAAAAATTAATTCTCCGAAGTCACTTTTCGTTTTTTGTACACATTGTGCCGTAGGATTAACATTACGCACATTTTGATTAAAAAATACACTTAATTTTATACAATAACTCTGAAATTTAAATACTATATACTAACCTTTTAGCTAATGACTGAGAATCGATTTGCTTCTTGTATAATCGGATTTAACCACTTAACTGTTTTTTCCGAATTGGATTCCGGCAAAAAGACTTTGCTTGCTTCGTTACTAAAAGCTTTCTGATACCACTAATTTGTAACTGTAAATTTCTTTTTATTAATTGTCAGACATTTTTGATTATATAAGGTAAATATTTTAGTACGGAAAAATCGGAGTTTAGCCCATATTTTTAGTTTATGGTGTAAAAAAAAATGGAACAATTAAGGGGTTAAGGATGAAAAAATTAGTTTGAAAAAAAAATTCACTCAGGATTTCGATGTGAAATATATAAATGAATAAATAGTTTCGCGTCAGCTAAATATTACTATTTTAACACAAAAATTACTCACAGTCGTCTGAAACATATTTATAACTGAAAATATTGATTCAGAAATGATAACATATGAGGGAAATAATCTAACAATAATAACTCTAATCTAATAATAATAACTTTGTTTGCTTGTCTAACTCGGCGAAGCGAATTCAGTCAAGGGAGAATAATCAAGTTCTGTAATATAAATCGCTATTTTTCGGACAAAGACTGTCGATCTGAGCGTGCACACTGTATGTTACTGCTCTTCTATAAAGACACTCTATTTGTAAAAATTGCGTTTTATTAGTGCGTGATTTCGATTATGATATTTTCAAAAATGAATAATTTTCACCTGAGGGTTTTTTTTTTTTTTTGAGGCGAAGGTAGGTTGCTTGCTGCCAGGCATCGTGCTTTAAGGATTGGTGTCCCCGTTTTATGTCAATTGCTGCAGGTTGTAGTTTTTTTTTATTTCTTTTCGTTCAACGTGGTCTCCAGCTCTGTGTAGAGTGGGGATTTTTCCACCTTTGTGTATGTTTGCATATTGTTTTATATTTGTGTAATTTTTGTCTCACTGGTCGAGGGCTGTTGGGTTGTTTTATAGTCAAGCAAGCCGTCCACATTTTCCATTACAGACGCTAGTGGTAGTGATCCGGAAACTTTCGTGCAAGAAGTTATTAATCCCTCACAACAGGTTATTTATGCTTTTGCAAATGGTGTCTCCAATGTTTGTATTTTTCTCGAAGCAGTAAAAGGTAAGTTTCAAAAATTCTGCCATATATTCCGTCAATCAGAAGTAAAAAAAAAGTGAAAACAGAAAAATAGCAGAAGAAAACACTGCTTTTTGCAACTCAATATCAATGTCTTAGCATGAAAATTATACACAAGCTTTGGACGACAAGAAATGTTTTTTTTTTTAAACGTTGAATCTTTACCCCTTTTCCACACAAAAAAATGAACATTTTTTTCACGATTTTTATTTCATCTAAAAATATAAATTCCGACTAAATCGAATTAAAGAAATAAAAGCATACAACTTTAAGGTTCATTTAAGGTTACTACCATGGACCTGAGCAATGCGGGGTCTGAAATATTTTCTATAGAAGTGCGGGAGAAAAGAAAAAATATATAGTGATACTTTATAAAATAAAGATTTAAAGAAGGCAAAAGTGTAAAACTAGCAATAAGTATTCAATATTTATAAAATATAAGTTATTAAATGAAAGTAAATGTTAACTTAGTCCAAAATAGTTTCGTTAAAGAAATCGGTCAATCTGTTGATGTAATCGGAGAGCCGATATGGCTAAAAGAAGAACTGAACTAGGACCTTTATGGTCTAGACTGACTGTGCCCTTTATGGATAAACTAAGCCAAGTAAACTTATGGTAGTTCATTTTATAAGAGATGTGTCCGTATCTAACTTTTTTTCGGGATAGTTCATTTGAACTAATTAGTTCATGTACGCCACGTAAAATGGTACTTTGGTACTGCGCTTATATTGTACATTAATTCGTGATAGGCACGAAATTAGTTTTATTACGAAGTGTACAAAAAGCATATTGGGCAGATAAATGCCTCTATTCTATATTTTCTTTTTATTTACAACCAAAATTATATTTTGTAACATTAGCACATATATATAACTTAAGTGCGTTTTTCTTTTCATAAAGCATCGCACTTACACCGACTTTGGAAACGAAAACCTAATTCAAGCAGCAACTGTGTTTATACCGTTCTCAAAAGCTAATCTTTATTTTTATTCTTAATGTTTGAGATCAGTGGTTCATGAATTTTCATCGATCTTTTAAAAGTGAAGCACCCACCATTGAAAACTGTCAAACAGATAATTATCTTTATAGTGATATTCATTAATTTTGATGCAATGAGGTCGCATGCATAAAACTCATAGAAAAGAAGAAAACATTACTGGAACACGGATGTTCAATACTCCACCCTTGTTAGCATCATTCTCCTAGTCGTCTCCCTCCCCCTCTATAGGCATAAGATATTTCCTTACATCGAAAACCACTTTTGAGGGAAATCAAATAATGGGAAGAGAATCTTAGAGATGAGTCTGATAAATTGTTGTGTGATGACAATTGAAAAAGAGAGCATGATATTTAAGAAGTGGCTCTATGAAAAGTGACCTCCAAGTACCTTTGAATGCTATGGCACCGAATTCTGGACCACCGTGTAAACCAGACTAACGAATGTATTTCTTAGAAAGAAAAATATATTTTTACCTTTTTTTTATCACTGATGATTTTGTGGGGTTTTATTATTTTTTTAAGAACTGTTTTATTTCCGAAGAGGTCTTTAAACTGTTTCTTCGAAAACTCAAACATTTCTAAATTACCTTTTTAACGTACCTTTCGACCCGGCATACCTTTGTAAAAAAGAAAAAAATAGAACTGTGGTTTTTTTTTTAAAATCTGAACTTTTTAATAGCAATTTCTCATTTTCATTGTATTTATCTAGCAAAAGAAAAAATAATATCTCATTAATTTCAGTCGCCGTATTGGTTCATTTTAATTGCCCAAACAGGCCCAAAATAATAAAATCGAAAACAGTCACAAGATTTTCTATATCCTGTGTTACGGGTTACGCATTATTTATTTTTATTTTAATAACTTTATTAAAATGAATGAACTTAGTGTGGCCCATGTACCAGTAGTCGGCGATATCTCATTTTCAATGTGTTTATCTAACAAAAGAAAATAAATACCTCATTAAATTCAGCCACCATATTGTTTTATTTTAATTGTTCAAAAAGGCCCAAATAACAAAATCGAAAACAATCATAGAGTTTTCTATGTCCTGTGTTATGTTTTATACATTATTTATTTTAATTTTAAATAGATTTACTAAGGTAAATGAGCTTACCGTGGCCCATGAACCAGTAGTGGGCCACTAATTTTTTAAGTTTTAAAAGAAGCCCCCCAATGAATTTGTGAAAAATGACGAAGAGAAATCTGATTGCCTTAACTTTAACTGTTCATAAAACTGTCTGGAATAATGGTTTTGTTCTGTTTGTGGATAAGTTAATTTTCTAAAGTGTACGGGTCAATATCTGAAAATTGGTCAATTTGCGTCCACTGCCAATAATATTTCATTAATTATATAGTCCGTCTCAGTTTATCCGCTCTTCAAATAGGGTTAAAAATAATTGAAAAAGAAAACATATGAAGTCAATTTACAATAAATACTCGACATTTAATCAAAATAAAATAAAATAAGCAGTTTTTGTTGGTTTAAATAAAAATTACTTTAATTTTTATTTAATTTACCTTTTTCGTGAAGAGACACTGTCTTACAAAATTAAGCACTTTAAGCACATTTTTTTTAGAAACACAGGATTGGACGGATGTAGTGAGGTTGTATGACGTCATTTTCTAATTTTTTATAAATATAAAAGTGAAAAAAAATCATTTCCACTCGTTTTAAAAAGGCCGAAGGGTAAATAATTCACAAAAGGTGAGATTTTAAAAGATTTTTAATTGAAATCACAAAATAAAACTGTTTCTCAAATTGCAAAAATTTTAAATTTATCAAAGCGATATAGCTACATCAAGTACTCTCTAAAAATAATAATTTTAACCGGGAACCAAGATGTGGACGACCACAGATGAGGTTTGTTCAGTCGGATCGGAGAATACAGAGATTCGTGATTAGATAAAATATGCCAATACAACAAATTAAAAATAATCTCGAAGTACAGGTGTCGAAAGATATTATCCAAGGAGTGTTTCGACAGCCAGCACAGAGGTAAGCCTGTTATGGTTTGGGGGTTATTTGGCTTCAACAGTCTGACCTCTCTGGATTTTCTAAAAGGAAGACAAACTCCCCAAAAATATCAAGAGACGCTAAACCGACATTTTCTTCCATTCGGTGAAATTTTGGGGAGTCCTGAAGGGATTTTTTAACAAGGTAATGCCTCTATCTGCCACATACTACATAACCGTGGCTTTCACAGAAAAATTTTTAAATTCTTGACTCGTCAGCTTTAAGTCTTGGTATAAACCCAATTGAGAATGTCTATGGCATTTTAACCCGTAAGGTTTACAGCAATGAAAAACAGTATGACTGTCTTGAAGAATTCAAAGAGGCCATAGAGAAAGCATGGTACTCTTTGCCATCAGAAACCCTATAAAAATTAATAATTTTGATGGACGGACGTTTATTTGAACTAATCTGAAATCACGGAAAAATAATTTGTATGTAACAGTGTCGTAAAAATGAAAAACATAGTTGTTTTTGCCTTTCTGCATAAACTTTTGAGACAGTTTTATTTGAACATATTTTAATTTTTTTTTTTTTTTACAAATATGTAATTTATTTTTTTCTACTTTTGATAACATTTATTTAAATGGAGTTGCGAAATCCTGAAATAAATTTTTTTTTATTTATTTCAACATTTTTTATTCATTAAAAATCAACATTTTATTCTTGTGCTTAAACTTTTGAGACGGACTATTCTGAAACCAAAAACTGAAAAAATGTAATATATTGTAACATTTGTTATAACAATTACCAATGAGAAATGGGCATATAATGATGTATAAATAATTAATTTTAAGCTTTAAACAAACGAAATTATCATTTCAGTCCCTGTCACCATTTACAAATATCCAATATTAAATGTATGCTGTAAAAATTTCTATAAATATTATGAAATTTTGCTATTATATAGTTATATATACAGTATGGGAAAATATAATTCTCTTTTATTAGTATAGATTGTATAGTAAAATATTGTAGTAAATATATTTGTCCCTGAGGTTTACCATCGTCTCAGTTCCTCTAAGCACACGTTTAGGTTAACAGATACTAGGTGGTGCTGGCAGAATTATTTTTATTGCAACAGCAACTAAAATTCAATTAGCCACCATGGATAAATGTAAGTTGTTCTTCTCTTTGTTTCATATTTAGAAATATTTAGTTTTTGTTCTGAATAGGGTTGCGTATTTTTTTATAGCATCATTCATGTCCCCATATTTAACATTTTATTGATAAAAAAAAGCTTATTGCAACTTTATTTATGTAACATACAAATGTCATATGGTATATTTAATAATTTACATGTGTGCAAAGTGATTCAACAAAATAGCTGTGCAACTGTTAAGACAAAAACATCACCTCAGTCCCCATAATCTCGGTTCCAATTACTAGACATTGATTATGATGTTAACAGACACTTTCTTCCATAAAAGTTTATCCTACGCATAAAATATACATCCTTGGTTCCAAAACACTACAGCATTTAAATGGCAAAACATGTATAATAGTATATAATTGTATGTATTAGTTGGTGCATTATTTTTAAAAAATAAAAATTTTGGAATGAAATTGTCCGGTTTTCAGATATTGACCCGTATCTAAAAACGGATAGCAAATTCTTATTTAGCAAATTCTTCTTTAAGACTTACGTTTTCATTTAAAATATTGCTTCTTTAATATTATGTCTTAATTTGCATTAAAAAGACGTTTTTGTATTTTATTATACTTTAAATAATTTGTTAAATATAATCCTAAAACATAAAAATAACTATTTTATTAATTTTGAGGGGTGGCCCACTCTGGAACACTAATTCTTTACTAGCACCAATAGGGTCCATAGAAGACCACTACTGGAGAAAATGCTAAATTTGAATTTTATGTGTAATTAATTTGCATCAATAGTTTTTTTTTTTTTTTTTTTTTTTTTTGATTATAAGCCTTTATATATAATTTAGATTTTTGCTCATCAGAATTAATAGTGGATCCGGGGCACACTACTTTTCTGCAGCAGCGCTAGTGAAAATTTAGTAAGCTATCGGGCATGTGATTGTCAAAAGAAGTTAATACCTAGGATAGTTTAACCCCTTGCCTGTGACGCCGGAACTCAGTTCGGGCAACGCAAATGCGCCAATTTTCGAATTCTCGACGTGAGTTCGGGCAAGAGAAAAATCGGTGTTTCAATTCCTTGAAGCCAGAGTTTAGTTCGTCCAATGCATAATATGTAATTTACCATTTTCCCAATAGATGACGAGACTTACCCGCGAAAATTTCGGCAGTTTCGCCCCATTTGTCGGATTTTTGTAATTTTACAATTACAAACAAAACTAACTCGGGAGAACCCGCTGCATGAGATTTTCTCTCACAGTCGTACTTTTTAAAGACTCTTATTTAAACCATTTTTCATTTTAATTAAAATTTCAAAATGTTATTTCAATTATTTTACCTCTTTTGTGAATAAAAGTACTAAGCCAACCAAAAAAAGTTGATATTATATGAATGTAAAGTAAAAGAAAAGCAATTGGGCATTCTCACTAGCGAGTTCTCCCGGGTTAAAGAGAATTTTTATTTCCATTTTTGACACGTTGGTTAGTTGGTTGAATGGTTACATTTTTGTAGAGTTTTAAATGAAATGGCTATATCAAATCGTATTAGTTTCCGGCAGAAATAAAAGATTTTGTTTTCCACTAAAATTTAGAATTTGTTTTTCTGCTATACTTTTGTTTTTCTATTATATGAAAAAAGTGTCAGAATATTTAACATTTAATCATTTTTTATATGTGTAGAAAAACATAATTTAAATCTTATTCACCAAGAATTTCTTTAATTGGTACTGTTACAGGTGCTGAAACAGAATCAGACCAACACAAAAAGGAAACAGAAAAAAAAAAAATGTTGGCGTTCTTTTGATCCTGAAATAACATTAGTTTATTAATAATCTTATACTTGTTTAAGGGAATGAAAAAATATATCATATTAAAATTAACAATTTAAATATTTTTAAAGCAATTTTTAATATTCATGAGGACACTAAAAATGAAACAAACGAGTTTTAATGCGAGGAAATGGAGAAAATTCCTAATATTAAATGTATCATAACTCGGTAAGTTTTTGTTGTAGAAGAATAGAATTTTTACTATCTTACTTGTTAGAACATGGAGGAATATTTTTTTAAATACACATAAAAAGACATAAAGCCCGTATAAAATTTTAACTTTGCATTTTTTAAAAATAACTATTTTGATTTAAATCGATTTTCATATGTTATGATCACAATTTTAAACATTTTTGCAATTGGAACTATACTGTTAAAATTAGCAGTTTAGGAATTAACTATTGATCAACGATGAGAAGAAAAACACTGTATATAACCTAAAATTTTTAAATTGCAGATTGTAGGATATTAAATATTATGTAAAGTGAGGTGAAAATAAAAATTATTTGGAAAACTGTCATTATTGCCCCTGAATTGCAGCTTTACTAGTGAAATTATGTAATGTAACCTTCTAAACTTCTTATCACATTTACTTTGTTTTATATATTTAATCATATTATTATTCGATATTCTCAAACAAATTATAACTTTTGTATGGTACATATTACACTCAAGACTTGAGTGGATCACTTTCGGAGTACCACTACTGGTGGATCCGAAATTTAGTATGCTCACTAATAGTGCAGAGAGGAAGGTAGCGTTTTTTGTTTTTCATTTTTACAAAAGCATATATTTTGAAACTGTGAATGTTCATTCTGATAGATGAAGGTTAGGACTAGACTAAAAGAATATTTTATTTTTTGGAATTCGCTATAGATTTAATTATAATCACACAAATGTCCATCAGCGGCTTTTCTATTGATAGATTTTTCTTACTCTTTAATTTCACAAAAGCCTATCCTTTAGTGTATACTTCAAGTAAACTGCTTATTTAAGCGACTTTAAAATTATTTTCCGTGTGTTAAAATTGATGCTTGCGGTTTACAGTAGTACTTCTGATGATGAAAGTTTTGTTTAACAAGGATTTTTTTTTTCGCTGTTCTTCAGATTGAAAGAATTTCACTGTCCTCTAATCGGCTAAAATTAGTCGAGTTGCGAGCAGTATTTTTCATAGTTGATGGTCTGGTTTGGTGGAAGTAGCTCGTAGTAGATAACACCCTTGTAATCCCACCAAATGGACAACAAAACATTTTTCGGTGGAGGCCGGCTTTAGCGACAGGAATATCTTGGCTGGGCCTGGATTGTTTTCACCCCACGTTGTCATAACGTGTCATCCAAATTTCGTCCCGGTGACCAGTCTTTTCAAAAAAAGAATCTTATCCCCAAATGGAAATGCGGTCTAGAACGTTGCTCTCCGTCAGATCATGGGCAGGGCGGCCACTAACGGCTATTTTTATATTCTATTCGTACCAAAATTTCATAAAATACGTTTTATAGTATATTTCTTTTGAGGAGTTGTCAAAGTATATGTAAAAAGATTTTTGTTTTCAAAAAGTGGTGCGAGATGAATTAAAAAGTATCACGTGAATTGCGAAAGAAACTTTCGGGACAACCTAATACTTGAAGACTCTCCAGATTATGATGGAGATAATGCGGCTGAAAATGATTTTCAGTGTAAAATAGACAATGATGCCCTCAACTAGTCAGTCAATTTGAACATGCTGATTTAATTAGAGATTTGGGGTTGTCTAAGCTGAAATATTAGACTCCAGGTCCAGGCTCAATGTAAAAACTGTTCGCTCCTTAAACATCTACTACTGTCGATCAAGATAATCAGATAACAGGAGTTTATATCATTTTTGTACGAGGTAGTGACTAAGTTTACTGAAAGGATATTAACGTATTCATCTGCAAGTTTGGTGTTAAATTTAAAGATTTAGAACTACCCACTTTCATAATAGGAATTAATATGTCTCTGTACCACTGCCTACTGAGCTCCACAATAGAACAAAACGCTAACTTCACATTATGTTACACTAAATGCAGCGATCCGCCAATAAATAGAAAATGCCATAGCTTTCGGGGGAAAAATTATAGCAAAACACTTATTTCCTCTCATAGATAGTATGGGGTAGATAGTTTCAAATTTGGTTTTCTTTTTAAATTATGATGAAGTTGCTACAATTTTCACTGATTTATATTTGTTATTTAAAAAACTATACGTTTTATTTAATTCATATCACAAATATTTAATTTCATGCGACTAAAAATGAAATTTTATGTAAGCTCAGCGAGAAATATGATTAAGTATGGCTCATAAAAATATGGAAAAGGTGTAGAAATAATCAAAAGGATATAAAGTATACCAAAAAGTTTTTTTTTTTTAAATACCGTTAATAATAAAAAAGTGGCCTTCATTACCTGCACTCATTCAAAGGGTGAATCGGTTGCAGCAGAATGTGGACCGCTGAGTTAGCCCTCCGTTCTATTATGTATGCAATTCAGTGATTCTGCCAGGCTTAGAGGAATACATGGTTGTGGATTATTTCTGAAAATTTAATCGTGCAGGACCATTACATAATAGAAAACCCAAAGTAC